>OW052028.1:4297500-5497500 GCA_932526365.1 Lobophora halterata | reverse complement strand
TAATCGTTAAGTACGTCCAAGCGAGTAAAGTAATTGCTTAGGAACTTTAAGAGTTTGGTGCAAGTATGCAAATGTTTTTTATTTTAAGTACCTGCCTATGACCGCAAAAGTGCTACGCAGAACTCTGTTAGAAGTCCGATTAAACACTGCTATATGCTCGTCGACTTTGAGATGGTCAGTCTCAGATGCCCAATAACTTTACTGGCTAAAGTGTCCTTCAAACCGAAACTCAGTAACGCTAACAAGTACCACTTCCGATAGGCAATGAAGTTCATCACTTAGAAATGTAATAATATTTTAGTGCAGTATTGCATCGATATTGACACAATAGGCATTTGTTGGAGTTCGTGTTCTGATAACAGAACAGTCAACGTTCAAAGTACAGTAACTATGAGAACACGTCATCTACATACGTTGGTAAGAAATTAAAATATGACATCAATACTAAATTCTAAATTATTATTTTTTTAATACTAATATTGCAATTTTTGCAAATAATACTAGTTATTTAAGATAATTGATTGATTCATTCTTTGATGATGCCTCGTGTAGAGGCGAAACACGTGTCGTATCTTTAAACTTTGGTTTTCTGTTCGTTGACTCTTTGGTTTAGTTGAACTAAAGTTAAGGTAATTAAAACCTTTGTTTAGAAATTAAGCGGATTTATTACTAAATATATTTATATAATTTGTTGATACTAGTTATTTTTTTTAAATTTGCAATTTATTACATAATATCCATTAAAATTATGACATCAATACTACATTTTTTTAATGTTTGCTATTTTTTATACTTATTGCAATTATATTTTTTTTTTTAATTTGCCATTTATTTTAAAATGATAATTAATAAATGAACGATGACAACTGCCATCAGGTATCGAGTTAGAACAGTTGAGCTACCTATAGATCGTTTGCAACAGTCTATGGGTAGTCCAATTGTTTCCTCTTATTCAAGTTTGTAATATACATACATACTTACATTGTAATATTTTTTCTTTCTATAAAAATTTAGTCTTTAGAATAAATAAAAAAAAAATCCAAGACCTACATTATTATTAGCTCGCTTTTTTAATGTAAAAAAATGATGAGGCTAGCTATTCGTTCTCCTAATGATAAGAGATCACGCCTGCCCATAACTAAAACAGTGCTACACAGGATTTCGATTCACATAGTCCGGTGCAACACTGTCACAGCGCTCGTCCACTTTGAGGCATTTCATGGTCTGTCTCGAATAATCTCACTGGCTACAGTACCCTTCACAGGAACACAGCGATGCTCACACATTACTGCTTTGGGGCAGAATATTTGGCAATGTATAAACAGTATAAACATTTTATTAATAATTTGTTCAATTATAAGTCAAAATATAGCAATTTGATTTTGATTTGTGTCGCTTTCATAACATTAAAAGTTCCATCAGTTACCCTTTTGCTGATGCTGAAACGGGGACATATAGAACTTATTTGGCCCATCTGTCCCCCTAGGGTGACAGAGCAGGGTGACAGATGGGAATAACTCAAAATAAGTGGTAGCAGAGTCATACCATCGCAGTACATCTGTTTGATAAACAGTCCTCCTTTGGAGTGTCCGACCCACACGATCGGTCTCTCTCCCACGCCCATGTCTAAGAGCTGACTCATCATCTGCGACGCGCGCACGCCCAGACTCAACCTGGAGACAAGAGATGTATATTGTATACAGGGCGTCCCACGGCTATGCCACATGGAGGGAAAGTACCTTGAATATTGCAGATGGAACATTTTACTGAAAGAAGACATTATTTGAATTATAAAAACAATTTTAACTGCATTCATAGATGTTTTTTAATTACATGGTTGAACATTACATACAAGGGAAACATCGTTGAAGAAAGCGAGGTAATAAACTTTCTAGGAGTTGAAATTGATGCTTATCTCAGTTGGAAATCACATGTAAGTAAAGTAAATGCCAAAATCTCTAAATACTGCTATGCACTTTCAATTCTTAGTAGTATTACATCTTAGTCAGTATCAAAAAATGCTTACTTTGGACATGTTTTTCCTCAATTAAGTTATGGGTTAATTTTTTGGGGAAATTCTGTTAATATTCAATCCACATTTATACTTCAAAAAAAATGTTTAAGAGCTATTTACAACATAGATAATACCCAGTCTCTTCGTCATATTTTTAGAAATAACAATATTTTAACACTAACAGATAGTATATTTTAGAACTATGTGTCTTTGTCAAACAAAATTAACATTATTTTATCGATCAAGTCAAGTCAAATCTAGTCGTCATGAGAATTTAAGAAGTAAACATAAGTACAATATATGTATACCTCAAATTAATAATACAATGTTTTAAAAAAAGCTCATATATAACTGCAATAAAAGTGTTCAATCATTTACCTACAGAGTTTAAGCAGCTATCTGGTATTGGATTTAAAAACACTTTGAGAAAATGGCTTGTTCAAGAAGTTCATTACACACTAAAAGAATATTTTGAAAATGAAAAACTAATGTCTAAAAAATACCTAAGTACTAGTTAACTTAAAAAAAAATTAACAAATGTTTGCACCTATAGTCTACTACATCTGATGTATAAGTAGGTATCTATTTCATTTTAGTTGTAAGTACCTATATTATTGTATGTCCTATCAGGATAAACGATCTTTGTACACAGTTTTATACAATAAATGTTTCTTGATTCTTGATTCTTGAACCGGGAATCAATCCGTTACACGAGAAAAATGATCACCTTGTAGCTTTATCATACCGATCGAAAGGCTTCATCATAAGGATTTTTTTTGCTAGATAACATAGTGTCACAAATAAAAGGAATACCATGAATTTTAACATTTTTAATACAAAATTAATCAATTTATCAAATGCGCTAAATTACTCAGCTTAAACTAACCGTATATATGTCCGTATGTATACGGTTAATTTTTGTTTATGAAAAGCTGAGCCCCCTTTATTTTATTTTCTATACTTGTCAGGAAAAAAAATATTTTTTATAGATTTTTTCCAAAATTTAACAGGATTTTTTCCTTTTTTTGAACTTGGTTATCGATTCTGAGCAAACTGATTTCAGGGTTCGCATAAACCAAAACTAACCCAGTATATACATATTGTATAAACATCCATATTGTACTCCCTATATTTGTAGCTTGGTGACACGGATGGTCGATAGCCTGGAGACAGAGATATGTTTTTACCAAATCACGCTGAAACCACTGAACAGTATGGGCTGAAATTTTGCATACATAGTTCATAGCATGTAGACGTAGATGCCCACGTTCTCGCAACGGTGAAGGAAAACATCGTGAGGAAACCGGCATGACGTAGAACCAAAAGTTCGAAAACATGTGTCGAGTGCACGAAAGGAGCCTCTTCGAGGCGCACTTGAAATCCTTTCACCACACTGGCTCGAAGGAACTAGTGACACGATAAGAAGAAGCATGTAGAAGGCGCAGTTTTTAGTCTACATATGAAACATGACATGAAGGCTGTACTTCCCTGGGTACTAAGTAGGCGAAGCTTCTGGTGGGTGGTATCTAGTTTGTTAAGTAACAAGTATAGGTACCTTTTGTTCTCCTTGATCCAAAGGGGCCGCCATAAGTAGGGGTCACTGGTGTAGTTAATAGAGATAACTCTAGCCCCCGGAAAATCCTCCTTAATCCAGTCCCTGGGCCAACAGGACGAATAGCAATCGTCGCAAATGCACCCGCAGCCGACTTCACACTTCTTATCAGTACATTTACACTCGTTAACTTCATTTATTTCACTAGAGTTACATTTATTTTCGTTAAAGTTACATTTATTTTCGTTAAAGTTACATTTATTATCTTTAAAGTTACATTTATCACCGTTATCATCACAGCCGTTATCACAGTTTTCGTTTTCCCTTTTGAACAGATCGCGGACGAATTTCGCTTGTGCTTCGTAATTATCAACAATTTCCACTTGATCTAGCAACGTATTGTTATAAAACTGTTCAGTTATCAAATCATTTTCTTTGGGAATTATCTTCTTGAACAGCTTTTCATTTATTTTCTTAAACGTCATCTCTTCATTTAAATCCGTTAATTCATCCGAGTCACATTTATTATGGTTATATTCGTCATTATCGTTGTAAATGTAACTGTTTGTTTGTGTGCATGTTTTGTAAGAGTTTTGACATTCGCAAGTTTTTGTAGAATGGTCTCTTAAAATGACTTTTTTTGGATCTTTTTTGTACTTATGCCGCCACTCTCCTTGGCGCCACGTATTTCCTAATGAACCTGAAAAAAACATTTAGCTATTTAATTTCTACAATATTATACATATATCAATGGCGGGACGGGGGAGGCATTTGCCCAGCAGTGGGACAGTAAAAAAATGTATATGTTTGCCCAACCTTAAGGTTAAGGAGATCTAGTGTTAATTAAATCACACCTGACTCGTCCTCTAAACTGGAATTTAGCTAGAGTTGAAAAAATACATCCTGGCGTTGATAAAGGAGTTCGCTGTTTGACTCTTAGAATTTAACGCAAACAAAGTTTTCGGTGTTATAAATGCGATGTTTTTTTATGATACATAGATGTCATAGCATAATCAGCATATAATGTTCCCACTGCTGGGACTCAGGCCTACTCTCGGCAGGAGAGTGAATGGGTCTTAATCCACCGCGCGGACCCAATGCGGATTGGTGGATGTCGCATGCCATAGAACATTTTTTTTTTTTTGGTTTTCTGTCCGTTGTCATGCCGGTTTCCTCACGATGTTTTCCTTCACCGTTGTGAGAACGTGAGGTGCATACATAGATTTTTTCGACCGAAAAAACCCATTTATGCATGACTGCCACCGGGATTCGAACCCGCGACCATCAGATCGCAAGGCAAGGGCCTCATTCACTCGGCCACCACGTCCTCACATAGATGTGATGTTTTTCCTTAATCACACCAAAACTGCTGTACAGATTGAGCTAATACGGCTCTCCAATTCGCATCGCACTTGACTCGATAGGGTTATCAAATATATTCATAACTTATGTTGAGTAATTCTTGTATGTTCAACTTGATAATAATGTAGGTAAGTAGTTAATATGCGATAATGATAATATATGGTCCATTAAACTCGGTTAGCGACTTAATTAGATAAATTTATAAATGTTTATTATGAAGTGCTGCTGATAATTATTATCGGAATTAATATTTATGGTATCTGCGCTGCTGCTAAGCAGTAATGGGTAGACATAACTGTGTTCCGATTTAAATGGCATTATGTAGTTAATATACCAGCTATAGAGAAGGTATATACATAATTACTGGTCTTTTTGACTGTCAAAACGCGTGTAAATAGATGCTGATATTTTCTGATCCAGATTTTGAATCTGGCTCTAAGTATGTAAAAAAAATCTTGCGGCTCGCTTTGCTCGCCGCGTATGATTGCGATCTTTTGAGTCATTAGTAGGCTTTTGAATCTCAAAAGTATTTTCAACCGACTTCAAAAAAAGAGACGCAATTAATCCGGTTAAATGTTTTTTTTCTTTTTTTCTACCTCAAAATTTTGTTGTTTACAAGCCGATTTAAAAAATCTTTTTTCATTTGAAAGGATACACTTTTAGATTGGTCCCATAGACATCAAAATCGGTTCATTTGTTTAGTTAGTTAGTTAGGTAGAGTAAATCAAAATAACTGAAAAACAAACTTCAATCAAATCGCGGCTCTTTTCGCTCATCGCCTTTCAATAGCTGTCTTGGTCTATTTATGTAGGGTCGGCTCTGTAATTGTCTTTTCACACCACATGCTCGACAATGTCCAATTACATATCAAGATATCATCAAGGTAAGTAAGGCAAAGCATTACCTACCAAGGGAGGTAATGCTGTATGAAACTCCCTAGGGTTGTAATGTGATTTGAATTTGGAACGTCAAACGTGTGGAAACTCGTGGAAAACTCTAAGTAAAAGAACGCCCATTATGACATTTTAAAAAGGTTTGTTCGAAAATCGAACTGGCCACTCATAAAAAAAGAAAAAAGGCGCGACTTCAAAGATTGTAAAACAGAAGACTGTGTTCGCTGCTGGAGCCCTGGCTTTTCAATGCCTCGCAGAAGGTGTGAAGAGTAGAGTATGCTCCTCTGGGATAAAGCATGTCTTCGTCTTGGGTATCTCGAACCCCTCGCGTCACTCAGGACTCTACATAACTGAGTCCTTCGTTGGCTCAGGGTTCAATATGCCACCCGCGACATAAGACACTGCTTTATCCCCTTAATGCATAATCTACTATAACACCCAGCTTACGCCAGTGTTCTCCTGTGATTAAACCACTTGTAGTTTATATTATTGGTATACCTTATGTGGTTTAATCACATCAGTTTACTCACGAACACATGATGTGTTTGTGAAAGTGGTTTAATCACAGGAGAATATTAAACTTTAGCTGGGTCTAAAGATCATTTTAGGGCCGACTGTACTTACCTAATGTAGGTGATAACATGTAGGTCACGCCAGCGCACAGTGTGCAATATGCCCATTGCCCATAGAATCGGACATTCTGATTGAAGCTCAGCGTTCGATGCGTCTTATTATTCTATAAGCTAGAGTAGAACTCCCAGAAGCCAATTCTGTATAGTTATTGAGGAATATTTTTTCAAAGTGTAGCTACTTTGGAGGTATAAAAAGTACAAAAACCCGATTTTCCCAAAAATTAAATACTGTTTACTTGTTACTACAGTACTGTTTATTTTCTACTTCAAGTTGAAATCAAACGTCCCGAGGTCATTATCGCCAAAAATTAATAGGCGCTTCGATTCAAAATTTAAAAATATTTTTATCTCAGTATCGAAACGAATAAGAATGCTGATTTTTTTTGTTTATAAAATACACAATAGTTTTAATTATAAAAATAAGTTTAGGTGTGCAAAATGCACAGAAATCGAGAAAAAAAATCAAAAGCATTTGAATGACTTTTTGAAATTACTCACGTTCTAATTGTCTTTTAGAAATGCGGTAAAGCTTGAAAAATACTGTTTCACATGATTAATTATATTACGCTTTGAAATTCACAGTCAAATATTTAGTTTCCGAGAAAATCGGGTTTTTGTACTTTTTATACCTCCAAAGTACTGAACTTCAATCAGAATGTTCGAATTGCACACTGTGCAGCGCTAGTCTGTCTTGTCTCCACAGAGCTCGAGGTTAGTTTGAGTTTGAGGAATACGGGTGTCATTCATAGTTACTCACCATACAGTCCGTGCACGAAGATGACATCCAGGTTGTGTATCTGCGGCTGGTGCAGCACCTGACACTCCACCCGCGGCTCCGGGTGGAGGTGGTCGGTGCCAGCTGCACGTTTCGTTGGCTTAGACTTCGGACCTGGGGGCTTCGGACCTGGAGGCGAAATACATAAATAAATTATAAATATTTTGGACACATAGATGAATAACGATGTTCCTATAGAACAAGATGGACAGTATCAAATCAAAAAGGAATCGTAAGACAGGACCAAAAAATTTCAGACACCGTCAATGAATATGAAATATCTCCATTTTAAAATAGTGTTCGTTACTTTTTACGATGTAGTTTTATTAACAATGAAAAAGCCTAGTAGTTTTAACATTTAATCCTACTAATATTATAAACGCGAAAGTTTGTAAGGATGGATGGATGGATGGATGTTTGTTCCTCTTTCACGTTAAAACTACCGAATGGATTTTAATGAAACTTTACAATAATATAGCTTATACATCAGAATAACACATAGGCTACCATTTATAAAGATAGCTGCGCAGACGAAGTCGCAGGCACCAGATAGTATACATATAATCTAGCCCTGTTACTTCTCTTTTTCGAAAATTTGCATCGGACCACAATGTACCTTACTAGAAAGTAGCCAAAGTGGCTCCTTTTTAATGGTAGCATTTTCATCGTACTTCTTTGTGTTTCTATACTTTAATACTTCTGTGTTTGGACATTAGCATTAACTTATGCCCCAAACTAAGCAGAACTTGTGCTATTAGTACGAGATCCCACTTCAGGATCACTACGTTCATCGAATAAACGCTTAAAACCTATTTTGTACATAAATGTATGAATAGGAGAGTATTATATCTATCAGGGCCGCAAGTATTGGTAATTGCAACGGTCTATGGGTGGCCCAATTGTTTCCTTTTGTAAATTTTATAATATACCTATATATAGATTGTAGTCATTGGTAATTAAATATTATTTTATTGATTTTTTGATAAAAAATACATTCAACGGGGGACAGATAGAACTTATCTCTGTCTATATATCATCTGTCACCCAAGGGGGACAGAGCTGGGTGACAGATGGGAATAATTCCGTACGTACGTACACTATCTACCAACGTTAGGTACTTTGTAAACAGTGGTAAATAAGTAAATAGGTAAGTCCCGTTATACCATTGTATTCGACAAAGTACTTACAAGTGATTCTATTAAACTAAAGCCATTGTTTTAAGACCTATTTAGAATAATTCAGTACAAGTATTCGTACTGAAAATACCTACTACTTAGAAGTTCGGCCTGAACTATAACCTCACGCGCCTACCGCCTAAACCCTTGAATCGATTTGGCTCAACCTCAAGCGCGTTTATACTCTGGAATTTACCTATCAACCTGCCAAATTTAATAATTAGTACCTACGAAATTCCACTGCAGGATCACCAAGTTCATCGAATAGACGCTTAAAACCTATTTTGTACATAAATGTATGAATAGGAGCGTATACCAGGGTGCCCATCGAAATTTGGCCGCAAGTATTGGTAATTAAATATTTTTTTATAGATTTTTGGATAAACATTCACTTGTTTTTTAAATAAAATATCATCCACTTTACAGCAATTTGAACTTCAAACACTTATACATGAATTACTTAATTACTAATACGGTAAAAATAAAAAAGCCACTTAGCTTAAGTATTTTTTCTAAATAAATGAATACTGAATTGATGCATTTTTCAGTACCTACCTAGTACTGAAAAATGCATCAAGTTCCGGGCTACGTGTCAGCACTTATCCGGTGCGCGTGCACTTAACAAGAGTACCTGTGATTGGCTGCAACGGCACCGTCATCAGCCGGTGTAGGAACACAGACGCCGTGCTCCACACGCAGGAGACGCACCACCTCCTGGGGATAAACACACGGTCAGATGTGCAGTGTTGCCTGGAGGAGATTGGTAATAGCGATAAGGCAGCCCTTTGATATACCATATTAATGTTTTATGCGTTTTTGCCCTTCTGTCAGGGAAGGGTTATGTTTTTCGCGCGTATCTATTACTAGCTGGTGCCCGCGACTTCGTCTGCGCAGGTATCTTTATAAATTGTAGCCCATGTGTTATTCTGATGTATAAGCTTATTATTGTAAAGTTTCATTAAAATCCATTCAGTTGTTTTCACGTGAAAGAGTAACAAACATCCATCCATCCATACAAACTTTCGCGTTTATAATATTAGTAGGATAGGATAGGATAGTAGGATGTATGCAATTTTCTATGTTATACCTCATATCTTCCAAACGGCTGGATGGATTTTGCCAGTTCAAAGTATTTTTTAACCGACTTCAAAAAAGGAGGACTTTTTTCAATTCGATTGATTTTTTTTATGTTAGTTATTGTTACCTCATAACTTTGTTTTTTATAAATCGATTTGATTTTTTCTTAAACAAAAATTAAAACATAGTACCTACAGCTGACTTCTTTAGTGACCATAAACACCACTGAAAAGTCACAGGAAAGCAAAATACGCAATTTTGTTCAATTTGACGCCATATTTTTTTCAGTTATCTAATTTGATTTAAAAACTTAACTACTGAACCGATTTTGATGTAATTTCTATGGGATCTCTAAAAAAAAAGGATTTATCAAATCGGATAATAAACAAAAAAGTTATGAGGTGGGTAAAAAAACCGAATTGAAAACCTTCTTTTTTGAAGTCAGTTGAAAAATATACAAAAAAAAAATATTAGGTAGATACTGTTTTGTGCGAAATATTGCGATGATGAAATGGACATTGATGGTTAGTTCATTAAGGCATAGGTCATAGTTCACTATTATTAGAGCTAGATGACCTAGCTCGAGACCTAGGTCCACCTACTTAGTCATTGAGCTTAAGTGGACCCGCAAACGCGTCGCCGACTACAGCTACCGGTGGCCAGCGTCCGTCAGTTTTCGTTCATTTACAAAAATATACTACAACCGACTTCAATTGGACTGTCCTTGTGACCGTAAATACCACTGAATAGTCACAAGCAAAATACACACTTTCGTTTACTTCGACAACATATATTTTTCAGTTATTATGATTTAAAAACTAAAGTAGGTACTGAAATGAACAGTTTTTGATAAAATTAAATGGGATTAACTGAAATTACATTTTTTCAAAAAAAAAATATTTACATACCGGTTGATTTAAGATAAAGTTCTCAGGTAACAAACTTTTAAAACTCTCCATTTTTGTATTCGGTTGTAAACTGATGGGCGCCGGCCACCGGTGTAGTCGGCGACGCGTTTGCGGGTGCACTAACGACAATAGGATGATTGCAGGAAATCGTCCAGTTATGATCATAGACTTGGCTATCCTAGATATGACTAAGTACTATCTTATATCGTAGGTAGGTATAAACAATTTGTTGTTAGGGTTGCCTGGAATAGATCGTTTTCGGTGACAAGCCGCCTCTTTTACGTTTCGATACCGAATGATAAACGCAAGCCGAGGGAAAGTAAAGGAAAATTCAAAGTAAAATTCCATAATAGCCAA
This sequence comes from Lobophora halterata, assembly GCA_932526365.1. Classification (NCBI taxonomy): domain Eukaryota; kingdom Metazoa; phylum Arthropoda; class Insecta; order Lepidoptera; family Geometridae; genus Lobophora; species Lobophora halterata. The sequence goes on along the minus strand of OW052028.1, from coordinate 5,486,755 downwards.
GTGTTAGTTCAATTTGAATAATGAAGGTTCCGTACAATTTTTAAGTTGGTTATGTCAATAGCACTTAAATATGTTTTGCTATTGATGATTATGCTCTCAATAAAAAATCGTAAACCCGTCAAGTGTGAGTGGATATTCACGCGCTAAGGGTCCCGTATAATGAATAAATACGTTGTATAATATTAAACAATCTCTTTACTAATTTATAAGTTGTATTATGTAATAATAACGGAATTTTGACTGAATAAAATAGTGATAGGTATATAAATATTGTTTGCAACAGCTATAGTTGGTCTAATTGTTTCTTTTCGAACATTTTCTTATCAATATGTATAACAATAAATATAATATACAAAAGGTTTGGTCCTGGCTAATAGAGACTTCAAACTTGAAGGGTAAGTATTGTTTTGTTTGTCAAGAAGTGTAGGCATGTACTTAGAAAGGAATTTTGTTAACGCAAACGGAGTTGCGGGTGTCCAGTATGCTATAACCAGTAATGCTATAAAGTAGTTACATTATGCTGTAATAAATAATACTTTATTGTGTTATTACTCATACTCGGTAGGTATGTGCTTCACTTACCACCTAGCATCGCACTAGGTAATGTACACGACATGTTCAAGGGTATCGAGAAACCTTATAAGGCATTTGCGTCGTGAAACCACAGATAATCATCGTGTCAGAGATACTTAATTGTTCATTGATACGTTTTTATGTAGATCACATTTTTTGATTATTCATAATAGGAGAAAGAAAGATATTGCACAAGGTAAAAACCTTAGCAATAAATTCATTTTTCAACAACTTTTTTTCACCAAAAATAAATAAATAAGCATAATCCGATGCCGTAACTGAACACAGATATGGCAAAAAAAAAATCATTCAGTCAATCACAAAAAAATATCGATTTTTTGACAAAATAAATTCGATGAAAATTGGATAACTGTTATGTATAAAAATCCTGGCTGTAAAAACTGCTTCTTGAAAACAAAACGAATAAACAGGTAGGGATTTTAGATACCCAAAGCCTAATTCGTGTATAAACAATAAAATCTACCTATATTTGAGACAGAATAAACAAAATATAGATACATATTTACTTAAAGTTTACAAGAAAGAAATCCCATTCGTCATCGTTCATCGAGAGAGGTTCTCAAAATAGCAACCTTGAACGATTTCAAAACGCGCATAGAAATAGGCACGTGAATTTCTAATATTATCTAACGTTATGACATCATACACCACCCAACATGTGCGGTTTATCTAATCACCAGCAAGACACGTGCCAGTGCGATGACCTTTTGGCATTGACGGTGCTCTGCCAAACTCAGAATCATCTCGTTTCTCGTTAACATTTTCCAACATTTTTCTATTCCTATTCGACAACTCGATGTCATCTAGGTACCAATACAGTGCCAGATATTCTGCCCGAAGCAGTAATGTGTTATCATTACTGTGTTCGGGTTTAAAGGGTGAAATCGAGACTGACCATCAATATGTCTCAAGGTGGACGAGCGCTATAGCAGTGTCGAACTGGCCTATGAGAATTACAGTCCTGAGTAGCACTGTTATGGTTATGAGAAGGCGTCTTAGCTAGTGTCATCACTTCTTTACATTAAAAAAAAAACATCTTTATCTCAAATATTCGCATTTATAATATAAAAGAAAAGAAATAATTTTATTGATGAAAACCACATGAAACATAAATAAACAAAAAAAGGTCAAAGTATAGAATATGAGTGGAATGGTCATGGAATGGAGCTATTTAAATAAATTTAAACTTACTTCTTCCATTATCCATCCAAATTCATTAACAAATGTTCGTTCGATTTTATTCTTCTGTAGGTAACTCATTATGTCTTTGTGTCAAACGACAGCTGTTTTAATACACAAAGTGCAAATAAAATGTACAAAGTCATTGCTAAATAAGACAGTTGTGAATAAACTTCCTTAAACCCGTTAGATACGTTGCTATATAAATATAGCAAGGCATATTACGATATATTTTCTATACAAATATTTAAGTGACCGCACGCGCAGCTATAATATATATTTCTATGACTATGAATATTTGTATAGAAAATATATCGCAATATGCCCTGCTATAATTTATATTATAGCTACGTGTGTGACGGGCTTTATGCATTTAAAAGTAGACAGTTGACAGCAATACGTTTCGTACGTGGCCAAATAAAAAGTTGGCGTCCTTGCCAACATGAATGACATAATTATAGAAATAAAAACTCTATTTTTACAACGTATTATACAAATCTTTAAATTCCGAAGCAATTTTCAACCGACTTCAAACTTTATTTTAAGAATAAAAATAAGAATCATGTATTGTATAAAAACTGTGTGAAAAGACGTTATAATTTTTTGTTAGTAGGTACAACAGTTTTCCCATTTACGTAACCTCAAAACTTAGTTGTTTATAAACCAATTAGATTTTTTTTGGGGATATACTTTCATATTATTGGTCCCATAAAAAAATCCATGAAAATCGAATCAGTACCTAACCTACTATGATTTTGAAATCAATATAACTGAAAAAACTGACGTCATCCAAGTACCTTAACTAAATTGCGTATTTTGCTACCCTGTGACTATTCAGTGGAATCAGTGGCGTTTACGGTCACTAAAACAGTCTAATTGAAGTCGGTTTTAGAGTGTTTTTGTAAAACCTTGAATAATAGTGATTGTCATTGAATCGTCTTTGGCGGTTAGGATAACAAGCACTTATTGACCCTCGCACACATCACGCAATGTCGCCGTTTTGTAGCCTTGTTTTGTAATTCAACGAGTGTTGATTTTTAAGGTTCAACAAGGAACCCAATTTCGCCATTTTCTTTCGTGCATCCATTCGAATGTCACAGAATTTTTTATCCCAGGAAAACAACTTTTTGAAAGTACTGGACGACATTTTAGGAATAAGTTAAACTGGAAAAACTCGTACGCACCTGCAATAATCCAATTATGGGCCGAACGGCTTTTCAATAAAAAAAAACTCGCTAAGGTTTCTCCATGTTTATGATACATAAGGCTGGTAGAAAAGAAAATGTTATACCATATAATTTTGCAACGAAGAATGTGTAAAATTGCTTTTAAAAAATAGGTCATATAAGACTTCAAGCAATTGCTAAAGTGTGGTAGTGAATAGAAGGTGTTTACTGTACAACCGAAACAAAAACTCACGTTACAGTACAGCTGAAATTGAACAAATACCTAATTTCATAATTTGTCTTGAATTATAAAAAGAATTTTAACTTTTTTTTTAAATCGCTGGAATATTTATTTATTTTAACTAACTACCCACTAACTAACTAAATGCTTACTAAAATCAGCTAAAATTTGACTTTTTAATGTCTACAAACTGGCTACAAAAATTTCAATAATTTAAAAAAAAAGTATTTTTATTTGTTTTGACTTGGAAGTTGGAACCCATCACGCACAGTGTGAACACATACTTGCCGTTATAAAGTTATAAAATAATAAAAAAAAAATACTCACACTAGAGTGACTAGATACGGGTGCAGTTTGACGTTCCCCTGGCCATCTTGGGCTATTGTGACGTCACCAGAAGCAGCCATTGCTTCACTTTCAAGAATCAATCTGCAAACAAAAATATAGATAAATATCAATTTATAAATCACTCATAAACTTTTGCACTATATCGCTTCCTTTAAGAGCTATAGCGAATTTTATGTTATTTTATGGGGCTGCATTGCCTGCTTATACCTACATAGATTAAGAATAAATCGTCATCGAACTGTGAACTACTCTGAAATTTTAAGCCAGATAGCTAATCGGGAAGTGCTCGAAATTCAAGATGTAAGATTTCACCCGGAGCGACAGACCTTCTGTCTGTCTGTTTGTCAACTAGAAAGTGACTTAATTAAAACGTGGTAACAATATTAGAAGATATTTAACTACCTAAGAAAGCTTTCTAAAATTTATTTTAGATACATTTTTTTTACACTCAACCACATTCTTGCTAGAATAGAAACCAAGATAAATAAAACTTATAAATTATTTTTAAAAGGCTGAGTCCTCACTGACTGACTGACTGACAGACAGAAAAACGCACAAAGGAAGGATTAACACGTAAATGATTATTTACTCTTCTAACTTAAGTCGATAAAATATTTATTTGAAATAAATAGTGAATAATATAAGAATAGTGTGTTATTTTTTTTATACCATTATTGATATTCGATAAGGAAGGAAACTAGGTATCCTTGAACACACATATAAAATCAATTACATTATGGTGCTTTATCATTTGGAATAATAAGTTTTAGTATTATTTACACCAAATAAAAACATTTTATTATAACATTATTTAAATTTATATCTTTGTTCAAGGATATTATCTAGTTCCTTCCTTATCCAGATTCAAAATAATATTTATGAATAACTATAAATAAAGCCAGATAAACAAACAAACTTAATAATTTATAGCCCCATATAAAGTTTATTTACAATCGAACTGTTGTCTACGAGTAACTACACTAGAAAAAACCTTGGAATGATTTGTCAAGGTTTTTAGCCATAAAAACCAGTATTGTCTCTTCTAAGTAGGTACTTGAAGCGAGATTGCAGCAGAGACAAAACTAAAACAGTTGAACATTTTGTCAACACCTTCAGAGTGGACAAGCGCATGTTATTCTACACTATTGTGAATCAAAGTCCTGAGTAACAGTGTTCTGGACAGGGTTGGGCAGGCGTGTTTTCATACTATGACATGTTAACCAAAAAAACTGAAAAACACTGAAAACCCACTGCGTAATAATTATACTTTCATTGTCAATTCATTATTCCAAATTAAATTTAAATATATAACTTATATATATTTTTGTAATCTACTTTAAAATAACTTCATTTTGATACCCTACTCGATGGGTTTAGTCAACAAAAAAATATTAACGACTTACTATTAAGCTCCAAAAATCCGCCATTTTGATTATTTTTTTTAAACTTATCTAAGAACACTCGGGTGATTGAGTTGAGACGAATCTAACAATACAATTTGAATCCCACGCGCCGCTACCACGCTCGCATATTTGTATATTTTTGAAAATATAAATTTACTGAATATAAATTTAAATAAAGTCGAGCGGTGAATTTCTTGCTTATTCCCAGAGGTCCATGATTCTATTGTTCCTCATTTTCCAATGGGTCCATGAAAAATATTACTTTAATAATTACTACACCACACAATATGTTTAAGTTGTATTTTTGATATGTCTAATATAACTAAAGAGGATTGGGAAAAACTATTTGGCTCCATTTTCTTCGCTATACCTATGGACGCACGATACTACGCACCTAGAATATTATGTATATATGGAATGCTGTTATTCCTATGTAAGTACCTACCTAAGTGCTAGCCGTACAAAGGCACGTAGTTTAAGGAAAACCAGATTATGACGTTTAAGTCGTACAATACCAATGACGTCCCTTTATTAGTACGGTAATCCACATTATCCTATGATATATACCTACCTATGATCGGCGGGGTGTTGTGTTGACATGCCCAAAATGAATTAATGAATGAAAACTCTTTATTGTACCAGGGCAGAACAACGAAGCCCAACTACAGTCTTAAAGGGAATCCTCAAATCTGAATTCCATACAAAATGCTTCGGACAAATACTCAAAAAGTACGTTGTATTATAGTAATTTCTTCACACTATTCGTTTCTTCCATGTTTTTTGATTTCGTTAACAAAAAAAGTGAAAGGGTTTCATACTTAAATTTAGATTTTATACGTGATTTTAAGTTAGTAGGGTTAATTTTAAAACAAGTATAAAATCTAAATTAAAGTATGAAACCTTTCACTTTTTTTGTTGACGAAATCAAAAAACATGGACGAAACGTATAGTGTGAAGAAATTACTATAGAGGTACTCTTGAGGATTCCCCTTAAGTTAAAATGCCTGTCATTAAATATTATGTATATGTAGAGTTGCTGCGGCTGACATCGGTCAGGACAACATCATCTTCACCATCATGACCAAATTACGTGTTGTTAAGTTATTATATTATCATATGTATTATTATTATAATGTTTACCTACATGTATGTATGTGAAAAAATATAATAGATGTTTATTCAATATAGTTTATTATTCTTGAACGAGAGAATTATTCACTTCTATGATCACCAGAAAAACCTCAAATGGTTAATTTATAAAGCAGTTTGCAATTTTGCAAGACAGGGGAAAATAAAAATTGTAATTTTACAAAATAATGCGTTTTTTTAAACGAACGGAACCCTAAAAATGTTTAATTATTTTAGTTAGAGCTTTCTTTACAATCCAAGGTTGTTTATGGTTTACACCCTTATCTTGAATAAGGTTTGCAAAGGTTTGTTTGTTTCAATGTTTTTTTTTAAGTTATCGTAAAGACTATGGGATGCTATATTGGTGAGTTATCTATCATAATCATAAGTATTTTAATATTGAGCTTCGAAAAAAATATGATCCGTTTTTCCTAACTCGTGAGGAGCACTAAAAACAGTCATATTCAATTCTTGAAACTTTATGAAAGTGCGTTAAAAATAGTGGATGTAGTTGGAAGAGTCCAAGATCGGGATAAGCCAAGTCGCAGTTTAAACTATAGGTAGGTACTCTTATTAATTATTATTTTTTTCCACTGATTTTTTTTTCGCTTTGACTTGACAGACATAAACTTTATTGAAGCATTTAAGTTCTAAACAAGTAGATAACCTTACCTTGTATATTTATACCGTTCAATCCACTCGACACTAAAAAATGGCACATTAATTTACAAAACACTAATTTTCACAAAATTTTCCACTTTCACATCTCTAAAAATACCTGATTGGTACATTTAAATATTTTTAAATAGATACAATGATTTGTTTTATTACGCTGAAACATTTAATAACAAAGTTTTTTTTTATCTACTAATTCTAAACGCGACATGCCGCATTCATTCTTCCCGCGCAACTGATACTAGTGATGCGTGTACGTGTGAATTAATTGTATCGACAAGTAGCACAAAACAATGTTGTTCAACTTGTCGTCGATACAATTAATAATAATTAATGATATTCAAATGGAATAATTCAATATCGATAATTCAAATAAACCTTTTTTGGTTTGTTATACGGATAGTGCAAAAGGTACCTATATCCTAGTGCATTTTACATAGTCGCGTAGAAGTAGGTAGGTAGGTAGGTACTTGTAGTAATATAAGTAGTAGGTACCTACCTACCTACTGAACACACACAAGTATGTACTACCTACATACGTAGTAATACTAGAATGTTGTATTGTAGACATTGTAGTGTAGACTCTGTATCTTACTAGGTATCTAAGCTACAATTACAGTCGGACAAATCTTCCTTCGATCGAATAAAATTTCAAGTAGAATGATTGTTTTTAAATATCAAGCGGGAACCGAACCCACTTTCTACCTATTATATTGTTATGACTTAACTAACACTACTCATAAGCAAATGGATACGACCTAACCTTATAAAATTAGCTAGTACTTACTTACCTACATCATACACATCACTGCAATATTTAAAAATAAAACGTAGACAAACTTGCGTTTGGTCACAATGAATCTTAGTTCTAGACAATAAAGATAATATTGGTATGCTTCTAACGCAAACATAATCTTCACATCACTATCATGTTTGAGCAAAACTTGCTTTGCGGTCTTCAAAACGACAACCTCCTTTGTAACTATTCTTTAATGTAGTTTGGCAACGGCAAAGCAACTTTGTTCACCCATTATGTAGGTGAATACTTGAATACCGACTGATATAATAAACTACCTACCTACTTAGGTAAGATAAAATTGCTTTGGCGTGTTAGCTCTATGAATGCATGCTTTATATTCTTTCGCAACAGAGTTGATTAGGTACTATAATAATATTGGACAAACTTGTTACCTACCTTAATTTTTTTTTTTTTTTTTTTTTTTTTTTAACATATTCACACACTCACACCCCTGCACTAGGATTCCCTGTGTCGCAGGTGGCATGGACACATACAACACATCACAACATCCAAGACCCGAGAACAAACATTTGTGTTCGTCACAAATATTTGCCCCGGCCGGGGATCGAACCCGGAACACCAAGCTTCGTAGGCAGGATCACTACCAACTAAGCCACAGTGTCGTCACAATTTACTACAGTTAGTTTTTTTCTTCTGTTCTATATTATGATCTTAGAAAAAGGAGTACGTAAACTCGACTAGTTGCCGTAAGCTATGCCGTAAGGCCAATATGTAGGTACCTATAACCTATAAGCTAAAGCTAGGTACGTTTGTTAGTTATTTCATTATAAAACTAAGGTAAAGGAATTTTGAGATTTTTATTCATGAATAATAATGTAATACATATAAAATGCACACACACCGATTCAATTAAGTTCTATTATTATGATGGCTGTAACAAAAAAGGAAACAAACATTTTGCGAAATCAATCTTAGATTTAAGAAGGATAATATTACATACAAGTAGGAGGTACCAAGACCAAGTAGGTACCAGTCATTACGTACCTACAATTTAATATTTTAGGGCCTGTTTCCCATCCCTCATATAATGTAATCATTTGCGCGTATTATAATTTTCAAATTCACGCGCCACTTAACGCTCCATTACAATATTCTTTCATTTTGAATCGATATCATTTGGATACGCAAAATAAAAAAAGAAACTAAAAACGGAACGTTTTTATTAATTGACAGTTTGAGTTTTGACAGTGACACACAGTTTAGTAATGTTGCCAGTACCTAAAAATATTTACCACAGAGTTCTGCACCAATATCATATAACTTTACAAATTCATTCACAATCATGTTGACATGACATGATAACACAATCAACACATTATTGAGAAAATGCAGTGTAAACCTTACATTTAATTTGACTTAACCTCTAAGGGATTAAGAGGCTCGGAGCGGGCCCGCAAACTTTTTATACCGTCAGGTATTTCGAGGCCCGCTCCGAGCCCGACACCTCAGACCAATTCAAACCTAATTTCAAAGGAATTGAGGTAATTTTGGCTTATAATCTATATCTCATTCGATTCAGAATGAACATACGATTATTTTACTAAAGATTGTCTATGGTTATCGGTTTGACAAACATAAAAAAAAAAGTTTCAACTTCGAGAAATTTTGTTGTGAAAGTTCGTGCACTGATAAAATAGCGAAAAAAAGGGATTTATCTCGGATATTGAAGGATATTGATGCTTTTATTACTTTGTTTTATATAATTTTTTAACAGTAATATTGCTTAGATCACTTTCTAGTGTTATGAACTAAGAAATTATAGTTGAAAGACTTTGTAATCGTGTTTGGTTAAATAATAGTATCAGTTTTCATTGCTAGAACAAATATTTACTTATAAAAATTAGGTAGCTAATCACGCATTTAGCCGCATTAGAGACGGTAACATCTTTATGTTTGGTTTTTGTAAAAAAAAAAAAATGTATGAGGGTTTGTTTTATTTGTAATTGGTTGTATCGTATCCTGCTGAATTAGAACATTTGATCTTATTTGTATGAATTGCTACTGATCTACCAGAATAATCGATAGAAGTTATCGACAAAGTTCTAATACAAAAAGTACGTAATAACAAATAATAAATCGATTAATATGAAGAATAACTATTCTAGATTCTATGCCTTTTTACAAAATTAATAAATTCCTAGTATTTTCTGAGATACAAGCATTTTAGTGCATAAATCGGATAAAAAGTCGCGAAGCATGCCACTGCGATCCTTGAGGGATAAAGCTAATTTTTCGTAAGAATCCCTGAGAGGTTAAATACTCTCAACGTAAAATTATCGGCTTTTATCTTATTTATATTTGCGGTTCTTGTAAAATAACTCTGACAATAGTGACATTAGGTATTCTAGGTATACACAATGGGAGATCAGATGGAATGGAATGCAGAGTGTGTATTATTTTTAAGTTAGAAAACATTCAAAATAGGCTCCAAGACTTGCCCAGCCCAGTCAAAAAATTCAACCTAAAGGTCTAAAATTGTTTTGATTTTTGACTTGTTAGGTTGAGGTTCTTAAGTTTTGAATGAAAAGGAACCCTAAACATAACTTCATAAAACTGATAAAAATGAGGTAAACAAACATTTTTTTAAATTGCTGGCAACTTTGTTTTAATCTGCCATTGGTATAGTTCGTCACGCTAACGAAGAAATTATCAATTTGTCGTAATTATTCTTTGTTTTAGATCACTAAACCAATTTTGAACTCTGTTAAACCCGAGTGTTATTCACTAGCTTCATTTCAAAGTGCGCAATGTGGTGTTTTGTTAAATTTTGGAGGGAAAAAGTTGCTGTTTTACAAAGTGTATTTGTTCAAACCTAAAAAGTGCCTTTTTTTTGTTGAATCCACTCGCCACAGGTAGGTTTTTTTTCTTCACGATATCGATTATGCTCCTCAGTGGCATTGAGGTGTAAAATACTAGTTTTTCAAGTATTTTTAAGATATTTTGGTTAATTTGGTTTGTTTACATTTTCTCTATGAATTGATAAGCCTAGTACTGAGTGCAATTTATACTTTATAATCGTAATTTCAACAGTACTTTATGTACAGAATTTTGTATTGTTTCTGTAATTCGAAGAGATAACAAGTCATATTGAGACCTTGAATTATGTTTATGATCTGTCATGTTCATTTTACATTTGTTCAATTTTTCGGTCAAAAATTCTATGTATGCATCCCACGTTCTCGCAACGGTGAAGGAAAACATCATGAGGAAACCGGCATGTCGTAGAACCTAAAGTTCGAAAACATGTGTCGAATGCACGAAAGGAGCCTCTTCAAGGCGCACTTGAAATCCTTAAACCACAGTAGTGACACGATAAGAAGAAGAAGACTAACCCCATTTTGGCCGACCTCTGTGCATTAGAGGGACCCCGGGATATCTGAAGAACACGTACTGGTGTTCCTCATGCAACATTGCTGTGAGGCCAACCCAAGGAAGGCTAGCGCTGACTCCGAGCTCTGCTGTACATGGCTTCCCGTGCATTGCAGCTATCCCGGGAACCTATCCTAATTAAATAAATAAATATTTTGGACATTTCACACAGCGCCATCTAGCCCCAAACTAAGCAGAACTTGTACTATGGGAACCAGATAACTGATACAATACTTATATTGTTTTTTTTTGTAAATACATACATAGAATAAATAGAAAACACCCAGACTTAGGATAAACATCGATGTTCGTCACACAAATGTTTGTCCCGATGGGGGAATTGAACCTGCAACACTCGGCATAGCATTCCAACGTACTTGCCACTCAACCATCCGTGTCGTAATTGTTCTCATTATGTTTCAGAGATGAGCACCAACGCAACAGATAACGATCCACTCAGTCAATATGGACTTGCTTCATACAACTCGTACCAACCACCGTTTGTTCAAACGACGCAATTACCTTACGCATTTTCAAATAAAGAATACAACCCACAGGCTTACACTGACACACAGAGTGTACCAATAAATTACGTACAAAATGTCATAGAAAATGTACAAAATGTACCAAATATTATCATACAAAATGTACCGAATAATGTCATAGAAAATGTACCGAATTCACAAAATGTACCATCAAATGACAATGTACAAAATAATGAACATTTGGCTCAAGATGAAGACGGTGACCAAATGGTTACCATCCCAGATGAAGAAGAAGATATAAAACCCGATATAACACTATTAGAAAAACCGAAACGAGGTAAAAAACCCAAAGGAAAGACGAGTAGTTATTGGAACAAAAAAATTACCAACAAAGATTTCAAATTCTACGGTTGTTCTGTCTGCAATATCGCTTTTCAAGACCTAACGGAGCTAGATTCACACGTAACCATCCACAGTAATCGTATAACAAGCTATGATATACGTCTACAGAATTTGAAAAAGCGAAAACGTTTGAAAAAGGAAAAGAAAAGGAAAAAAAAGGATGCAAAAGTCAAAAACGAATTTGAATCGCAAATTGAAATTAAACCGGAAGACGGTTACATCGGCACAGAAACCGCTGATAACTTCAACAAATGTACAAAAAGTAAAGAAAATGTCGTTAAACTTAATGAGAAAAATGGGAGTTTGTTGAAAAATGGCAAAGACCAAGTGTACCAATGTTTTGCTTGTAACAAAAAGTTTGCTTTGAGTTATTACCTTAAAATACACGTCAGATCTCATACTGGTAAGTAACTTAAACAAAAGTTTAAATAAATGAAAATAAATAAATATTTTGGACATTTCACACAACTCCATCTAGCCCCAAACTAAGCAGAACTTGTACTATGGGAACCAGATGACTGATATAATACCTAAATACTTGTTTTTTTTTTGTAAATACATAGAAAACACTTAGACACAGGACAAACACTTATATTCATCACACAAATGTTTCTCCATCGAAATCGAACCCGCGACACCGACATGGCAGTCCAACACTTGCCACTCGACCATCCGTGTCGTCGTAAAAATGGGCGATAACTTTCAAAATTAATTATATTAATATTATTTATTTATTTACATGCTACCTTCAATCGGGAACACCGTAATGCTTACCCTACACATTGCTCTATATTTCAGATGAGAAGCCCTACACGTGTAGCTACTGCGGTGAAAACTTTATAACTGCCAGTAAAATGGGTCGCCACGTCAAGCGGATACACCTAGCCATCCGAAACCAATGTAGAATATGCTTTAGATATTTTAACAGGTAAATGCAACCATTATGAAGAATAATTATTATTCTACCCTAATAGGTGGTTATGCCAAATTCTACCCTAATAGGTGGTTATGCCAAATTCTACCCTAATAGGTGGTTATGCCAAATTCTACCCCAATCAGTTCAGCATGCGAAATTCCACCCTAGTCAGTTTGGCCGGTCAAATTCAACCCTAATATAAAATGCCAAGTTCTTCCCCAATAGGTAAAAAATAAGCATGCACAAAAATTCAATTTAATGAGTAGTGTAATATTTGTATGCAAGTTCCTGGTGAAACATGCATTTGTACTAAAAATATATTTATCTTTATCAGTTAGGCATGCCAAGTTCTACCCTAATTGTATTGTATTTATTTATTTAAAAAAAAGATAGAAGCTTACAGTTCTTAACCAAAACACTTACTACATTATACTGAAACTTAAAAAAACGAATAAATCCTGGATAATATTTCTAATTTTATCATTAAATATATGGACATAATGGGTAATAATGGACTAATGGGTGGTCCAAGTTCTCTTCACCCAAGTCAGTTTGGCATGTCAAATTCTACTCTAATAGGTATTTATGCCAAGTTCTACCCCAATCAGTTAGGCATGCCAAATTCTGCCCTAGTTTGGCTGGTCAAATTCTAGTCTCACGTATGCGAGCCTCGGCTGCGCCTCGGCCCACATTTCCAGTCCATAGGTGCCTGGCATGCAGGCCGCTGCAGTAATGTACTATATAACTTTATTTCAGATTTGAACTACTCACAAAACATTTTGATAAGAAACATGCTGACCAAAAGTTGGAGGGGGAACCTTACGGTATGTTTTTAAATTAAAGAAAATGTTTATTACAAAAGTTGACACTTGCAAATTTGCTTGCATTGCACATTAACACAATTCCTTTCTTAATAAGCGTCTACACTCCTCAGCGAACATACCCTTTAAATTTCAAGTCTCTACATCCAGTGGTTTAGCTATATTAGTTTTATTTATAGTCATAAGACCTGTATTTGACTACAACTTCGTAAATAAAATGGTTAATAGTGATTTTTTCACAGATTACAACGCCATCTTACCATATCTAACCGACTTAGAATTGGATGACCAGCTAAAACCAGAAAATGATACTAAACCGAAATGTGAAGACCCCTGGGACGGAGCGTGTCCTCAGGACTCCGCAGACCAAGATATAAAGGTCGATCCCGACTGTACTGCTAAATTAGAAGATGCCAAAATCGATGAAAAACCAGCTAATTTTGAGTTTGCTGCGAATAAACCTCATATAATAGAGGAATTCAATTTGGATGCTGTGAAAGAAGAACCAGAGGTAAATAGCATAAGCATAGATGAACACCGGTTCATAAAGAAAAAGATGGATGCGGTATATAGGACCAAACATTTTCAGACACCCTGTCAGTAAAAATGAAATATCTCTATTTTCAAATAATGTTTGTTACTATTTACGATGTAGTTTTATTGACAATAAAAACGCCTAGTAGTTTTAACATAAGTATAACATTTATCTAGCCCTGTTACATCTCTTTTTCGAAAATTAGCATCGGACTAAAATGTAGGTACTACTCGGGCGAATAAACATGACACCTGGCTTGAATGACGTTTGTGCAAAGTATAGCGTGGAATTGGTTAATGTTGATAGAGAAGAGGTCCTGTAATACTTGGTAATGATAAATAATGATAAGGCTTCGCAATTAGAGGAAGAAGACACACGGAGGGCGCCGCGCGGGGGGCGGGGGACGCAGCAAGTGCCGAGCGAGAGTGGCAGCCAGGTGACATGTTTACTCGCCCAAGTTGTACTAGAATTTAGCCAATGTGGCTCCTTTTTTTTTGGAGCATTTGGCTTGCTTCAGTCCCTTGTTGTACAAATAACTATTTTAGTCCAATAAGGAATGCTTTAAAGTTAAATTTTTTTACGGTTGTATGTGTTGGTGTCCACAGATGTATGAAGAACTACAGGTGCTGACCAACCCTGACTTAAATGATGACGTGTATGAACAGGGATCGACCGATGACGATTATGAGCCCCTCGTGGATGAACGGTAACCATCAGTAAAGGGTTAAGGGGTATTTTTTACCATGGTACAAAAAAGGGTCGGTATTTTTTACCCCAGATGTGAAAAGAGGGGTGGTATTTTTACTCTGGATGTAAAAAGAGTAAGGTATATTTACCGAATATTGTTTTACCCCGGATGTATTTTTTTTTACCACAAACTTAAAAAGAGGGGTGTTTGTTTACCCTCGACGCAAAAAGGAGGGTATTATATGTTTTGAAGCTCTTTTGTCTAACAAAAACTAACCATATATGTATATGTATCTGTGTACATATTTTGTATGTATGTTTCATACATATTTTTATTACGACTCACCCGTCCAGACGCTATTAATATTGGTTATTTTATTTTAAGGCTAATCCTCAAATCCGAATTCCATACAAAATGTTTCGGACAAATACTCAAAAAGTACGCCGTATTATAGTAATTTCTTCACATTATTCGTTTCGTCCATGTGTTTTGATTTCGTCAACAAAAAAAGTGAAAGGTTTCATACTTTAATTTAGATTTTATACGTGTTTTTAAGTTAGTGGGGTTAATTTTAAAACACGTATGAAATCTAAATTAAAGTATGAAACCTTTCACTTTTTTTGTTGACGAAATCAAAAAACATAGTCGAAACGAGTATGAGGTTATTACTATAATACGGCGAACTTTTTGAGTATTTGTCCGAAACATTTTGTATGTAATTCGGATTTGAGGATTACCCTTAAGCTTCCTTTTATATTGTGTGTTTGCTCGGTGTAAACAATAAAGTGTTACCATCTATCTATAGGCTTTCTTACAGGGCTCCATCCGACGATGAAGAGTACTTCCCCCCCGATACGTGGGCGCGTTCGCCCCCCCACGAGCCGCCCCCTCCGGCCCACTCGCCCACTAGAAACAAGGGGCCGGGGGTGTGTCAGCTGTGCGATAGATCGTTCAGTAGCAAGTCTTACTTGAAGGTGCATCTGAGGACGCATACGGGTGAGTTAGCTTTCATGGCCACACTGAGAAATACCCTTCGGCCCACTCGCCCACTCCGGCCCACTTGCCCACTCCGGCGCACTCGCCCATTCCGGCCCACTCGCCCATTCCGGCCCACTCGCCTACTCCGGCGCACACGCCCATTCCGGCCCACTCGCCCACCAAGAAGGAGCCGGTTGTCTGCTATCTGTGCGATATATCGGATGGTCGACTGGCAAATGTGTTGGACTGTCACATCGGCTATCACGACGGTGTCGCCGGTTCGATACTCGCTATTTAAACTGAAATGAGCGACCATTTTGTAATTAAAAAAAACAGAGTTTAACAACGATTTTCGAAATTCGAAATAAGTTATATAATACCCTGATCTATGGGTATTATGAAGAAGGACCGTAGTTGGAATTTGAAAAAAGTTCTAATACTGGCATGAAACCTATTACAAACTGAGCCTCTTAGAACAGATTTAATAAACAATACTCTTTTCCCTAGGGCCTAAAATACCTAGGCCTAAAACTCCTTACCTTCCATAACATTGAACTTTACTAGCATGATAAATGTAATAGTAGATTATGCACTAAGGTGATAAAGCAGTGTCTTATGTCGCGGGTGGCATATTTTTTTATGAGTAGCCAGTTCAATTTTCGTACAAACCTTTTTACAATGCCATATGGGCGTTCTTTTACTTAGAGTTTTCCACAAAGAACTTGTATACTATGTATCTAGAATGCCGACTCACACGAAAACTGCGAGCCGAAAGAGCTAGAACCAGTAAGGAGTGTGTCTCGTTCTGTAGGGCGACCATAATTTTTGAACTTTGAATATTTCATTGAGACATAAACAAGCAACCAATGGAAAATTCAATCTGCTCAATAAGCTATCAATGTTATATACATACGTTACTTTGCATTATTGTTTTAACATTATATTATACATACAGGGCGGTGCGCCGCATTCTAGTGAGGTATATCTGAATCAATGGTTTAATACTGTTTCTTTCGAACAGTAATTTTTTTCTCGGCAGTTAGGTACCTAACCTACATGACAGCGACTGTACTAAACCTTTAAATGAATCTGAATAATATTTAGAGCAAATCGTCTAATTTCGAAAATTGACCCTATTATTTCAAAAATTATGGTCATGTTAATTTTAATTGTATGCTGGCAACTGTGTGAACGAGACACTCCTTAACGAGGGGGTCTCTATCAAGGATTAGAATCCTTATATTTAGATTTAATTAAAAAATAACTTTATTACCAAGTATTAAGGTTCAGAATTCTTAATCCTTAAATAAAACAAAATGGCGTGTTAGTTCTCTAGATACATAGTATAGAAGCTCTTTGGTTTTCCACGAGTTTCCACACGAATTTGACGTTCCAAATTCAAATCACATTACAACCCTTGGGAGTTTCATACAACATTACCTCCCTAGAGGTAATGCTATGCTTTACCTTGATGATAGCATGATATGTAACTGGACATTGTCGAGCAGGTGGTGTGAAAAACTTATTTTTGCAGGTGAGAGGCCGTTTTCTTGCTACGTTTGTGGCCGCGGCTTTATAACGGCCAGCAAGATGCACCGACACGTGCTTACGCATGACGAGTCGTGGATCGGTAAGTACTCATTTTCCAACCGACTTCAAAAAAGGAGGAATTCTCAATTCGGTTATTTTATTGACGTGACTACGTCTGATAAATCGATGAACGCCGGCTGCATGCACGAAAACATTGACGTCATTGGTAACGCTGTCATTGTCCGGTAACGCTCATTGTCTGGTAACGATGTCATTATCCGGTAACGCGCATTGTCTGGTAACGCTGTCATTGTCCGGTAACGCTCATTGTCCGGTAACGCTGTCATTGTCTGGTAACACTGGTAGTAACGTTAAATTATCGTCCGTAAACCAACTTTACAGACAACCAATTTTTTTTTTTGTTACCACACTAAAGTTACTATGTTTGAGAGGATATACTTTCAAATTGATCCCATAGAAATTACATCAAAATCAGTTCAGAAGTTTAGTTTTTATATCAAAATAACTGAAAAAAATGTGTCGTCGACGTAAACGAAATTGCGTATTTTACTTCCCTGTGACTTGTCAGTGGTGTTTACGGTCACTAGAACAGTCCAATTGAAGTCCGTTGTCTATGTTTTTGTAAAATCTTGTCTCTATTTATATCATCAAGCTGAAAGTATAGGGATTGTCTGCTTGTAACTAAACCAGGATCAAGAATCATATATAAATATATTTAGTAATAAATCCGCTTAATTTCTAAACAAAGGTCTTAATTAACTTAACTCTAGTTTAGAATTTTAATATCCGAACCAAAGCGCCGAAAACAGAAAACCCAAGTCAGAACTCGACACGTGTTTCGCCTCTACACGAGACATTCTCAGCAGATGTTAAGAAATCTTTGTTTAGAAATTAAGCGAATTTAGTACTAAATATGTCCTATTCCTACTAATATTATAAACGCGAAAGTTTGTAAGGATGGATGGATGGGTGTTTGTTACTCTTTCACGTAAAAACTACTGAATGGATTTTAATGAAACTTTACTATAATATAGCTTATACATCAGAATAACACATAGGCTACAATTTATAAAGATACCTGCGCAGACGAAGTCGCGGGCACCAGCTAATTTATAATATTTATGGATTCCCGCAAAGTAACGCCTGAATCAAGACTTAAAACTCAACATGACGTCAAAATAATAATTTAAATGTATTTCTCAGGTGAGGGTAGAATAAAGCCAGAAGGGGTTGTCAAATCTGAAGAGGAAGCCGATGAAGATGTAGTTAAAAAGGAGAAAAAAAGTAAAAAGTAAGTTATTCATATAAACGCCGATTTGCCCTAGATTCTGATGCCTATTTGCACCAAACTGTCAAATTCCCTAAGCAATTACTTTACTCGCTTGGTAATTCTTAACAGTCCAGATTCTAACCGCTCAGAACTGCCAAGCGAATAAAGTAATTGCTTAAGAAGTTTGAAAGTTTGGTGCAAGTCGGTAATTACTGTTCTTCGTTAGGTCAAATTTTCACTTCTTATGCTCGTAAATTTCAATTTCGTGCACGCTTTATTAGGGGGAGTAAAAATGCATTTAGACCCTAGGGTAAAAATATTATAGCTTATAAAATCTGATCAAAGAGTTTCAGTTTGTTCAGTTTGTTGGTTTCATGCTAAAAGTTGAGAACTTTTTGTCTAATTTTATTCTCGACATAAATATCCGCCCTCGCCTTTGGCTCGGGTTGATAAAAGTCAGTGGTATCAACAAATTATATAAATATATTTAGAAATAAATCCGCTTAATTTCTAAACAAAGGTTTTAATTAACTTAACTTTAGTTCAACTAAACCAAAGAGTCAAAGAACAGGAAACCAAAGTTTAAAGATACGACACGTGTTTCGCCTCTACACGAGGCATCATCAGGAGGTGTGGACTCGCCGAAGTTTGAAACGAGAGTAAATAAACAACGTTGCCCGGCCCGTATTTATACCCGTTGTGGCGATGTCGTATCTTTAAACTTTGGTTTTCTGTTCTTTGACTCTTTGGTTTAGTTGAACTAAAGTTAAGTTAATTAAAACCTTTGTTTAGAAATCAAGCGGATTTATTACTAAATATATTTATATAATTTGTTAATATTTATGGATTTCCGCAAAGTAACGCCTGAATCAATCAATTATCTTAAAGTCAGTGGTGTTTATGTTCACGTCTCAATCGAAGTAGGTTTTAGTATGTTTTAGTTAAAAACCTTTGATTTTTTCAGAGTAAAAAGTCAAATAGACAAAGCGAAGGCGAAATTGTTGAAGAAACCAAAGAGAAAAATGGACCCCAAAGTGAAGCTGGGCCGCGGCCGACCGCACAACTGCGAATACTGCGGCAAGAAGTATGTATGTGATGTGTAACGTCTCCTGATGTGTAACATATTTTGATGTGTAACATTTCATTTCATTTATTTATTCAATCACAATTTCACAATCGTATATGAATGTCTCTATAGTACACACACACAAAAAAAAATTAAAAAAATTAAATAAAAATACAGAAAAAACTAGAATACAATTTCAAAGTACAAGTATACACTACCTAAACTACTACCTAACAGCAGCAAACCTACTAACTACATACTATCCTATGTCACTAAACCTATCTTGTCATAAACTCGTCAATTGTATAGAAGCACCCCTCCAACAAACACAACAAACAACATCATGTGAACATAGATATAGAGGACATTTTATAATCGTATTTCATAAAACTGTAATGAATTTTGCCTTACCAGAGTTTGTAATGTAGTAATTTGGCAAATAAACGATTGAATTGACATATTTTGATGTGTAACATCTTTTGATGTGTAACGTCTTTTGATGTGTAATATTTTTCCTCTCGCTTTCTGTCAATTCGTGGCAGTGATTTCGTGAAATGCAATGGAAGTGTGTAACAGGAAGTTATCCGTCGGATGATACAGAAAAATGAAGTATTAATCCAAATTTAAATGTTCCTTTTTACCCAAGTGAGATGTGATACATCAAATGAGACTTCTGTAAGGATCGTACGTTTTTTGTATGTAAATAATATAAGACAAGACGAGCAAAGCGCTCTCCTGATAGCAAGAGATCACGCCTGCTCATGACCAGAATCTGTCACTGCTACACAGGACATTCACAAATATTATTCTAGATCATATTATTGGACAATCTAGGAAGCTAATTTTAAGCTTAAGAAGAATATCTGAAATTTATATTATCAATTAATTTATTATATTCCAGATTTTTGCACATAGAGACATTACAAGTTCACTTAAAAAGCCACGAAGGGGAGGAGTTGATCTTCAAATGCGTTTACTGCTTAGAACCACAACTGGATCAGGTAAATATTATTTTATAAAAACATGCCAAAATAGCGTTTAAGAAATGTCATTACTAGAAATACCACAATGTACCTATATTATGCAAATACAGTTTCATTCATTCATTCATATCTTAAACATAAATGCCGTTACCAGAAATATCTTTATCAGAAATATCGCTGTCGCGCTTTTTAAAAGTCTCGTTTAAAATGTCTTGCTTCAGTCCCTTGGTGAACAAATAACTATTTTGTAGGAGTCGCGGCTGGAGCACGAGAGCACCCACACGGGACCGAAGCCCTATCTGTGCACGCTGTGCGGCCGCCAGTACAAGGAGCGCGGCGCCATGGTACGTACTAACGCTCGTCCACGGCTCCGCTCGTATTCTATTGAGAAACAAAATACCCTGGGACTTAGTCCGGAGTTTAGTCTACGTCTATGCAAAATTTCAGCTTAATCGGTTCAGTTGTTTTTGCGTAATTGAGGAGCAAACATATACTATCTATAAACTATATGTTCTTATACAGCTTTTTATGTACTAGCGTCCGCCAGCAGGTTCGCTTGCATCCTATCGAGATAAAAACTACCATGGGACCTTGTCCGGGAATTAATCTATATCCAAACCGAATTTAAACTCAATCGGTTCAGTAGTTTTTGTGTGTTTGGGTAACAAACACGGGCCCGAAGCCCTATTTGCGCATGTATTTTGGCCGCTTGTACAAGGAGCGCGGCGCCATGGTACGTACTAGCGCTCGTCCACGGCTCCGCTCGTATTCTATCAAAATACAAAATACCCTGGGACCTTCTCCGAAGTTTTTTCTACGTCTATGTAAAATTTCAGCTTAATCGGTTAAGTAATTTTTGCGCTATAGTGTTACAAACATCCCACTAGGTAAGGATAGATATCCTCATAAAGTTTGCATTTACATTACATACTAGCATCTGCCTGTGGCCACGTAAGGGAATACAAACTACCCTAGGACCTTTTTCGGGATTTAATCTATACCCATACCGAATTTCAGCTCAATCGGTTCAGTAGTTTTTGTGTGATTGGATAACAAATACGGGCCTTAAACCCTACCTTTGCACGCTGTGCGGCCGCCAGTACAAGGAGCGAGGTGCCATGGTACAGACAGCGTCATAGATAAGTATCTCCCTTGCATTATAATACCCATCTTCAAATCCCTTTAAATCACAGTCGCGGCGAATGGAGAAGTTTTGCCTTTAAAAAATAGATTATATTTTATAACCATACGTAAGCCTAATAATAACTTTAAATATTACAATTTTTTGAAAGGATTTATAGCTGGGTGTCTTGTGCGAGGGGGATACTTATCTCTGACGCTGTCTGTACATAGTACGTACTATGATTTAGAAAAAAAATCACAATTATATACAAACTTATTGTGAACTGATACATACTTAAAAATATGTTTTAACTACAAAAGTATTAAGGTATAGAAACAAAATGTAATACATTGAAAATGCGACAAATAAAAGAAGCCACATTGGCTAACTTCTAGTACATTTTGGTCCGATGCTAAATTTCGAAAAAAAAAGTAATAGGGCTCAATATATATTATAATGTAAAAACTACTGGGCTTTTTCATTGCCAATAAAACTACATCGTAAAAAGTAACAAACATTATTTGAAAATTAGAGATATTTCATATTTATTGTCAGGGTGTCTAAATTTTTTTGGTCCAGTCTTACAACTCCATTTTGGTTTGGTACTGTACATCTTGGTGTTCTATAGGAACACCGTTATTCATCTATGGTTTTAACATGTTTTTCACACGACTGTACTTAACCCCTACACACTTGTGTCCTCAGATGTACCACCGGAAAACGCACAGCGACGATCTGGAGAGCAAGCTGTACCAGTGCGACATCTGCTCCAAGATATTCAACTCCACGACCAAACTGCAGCGACACATCGTCACGCACACCGCCAACAAGTCAGTACTAGCTCTCTCACGGCCTGTGTTAGTACGGGCCGGGCCGCGGCACAGGCCGTGTGAAGCGGGCGCGTATTAGATAGATAGATAGATTGTTAATTTTTCTCTCACAAAATGTTAACAACTTTAACAATTAGAGCTTAGCTAACAGTACAGGGGTTAAGTTAACCTGTTTTGCGAGAGACTGGTGCCTGAGATAGGTTTAGAAAACCTGTAGTACAGGTCACCAGTGCCCCGCTCCGCGGATTATACTAGACCACCACACTAGTATTAAGTTGTCTAAGTATTGTATTGACACAGGCCTTTCTAATCTTGTCACTATTTTTTTCGAACTATTTTGGAGAAAATATTTCAAGTGCGCCTTGAAGAGGCCCCTTTCGTGCACTCGACACATGTTTTCGAACTTTTAAGGTTCTATGACATGCCGGTTTCCTCACGAAGTTTTCATAATTTTTCCGTTAAGCACGTGTTTTAAATGCACACATAGATCTTTTTGAACAGAAAAATCCATTGGTGTACGACCAGGTTCGAACCCACGACCCGAAGTATCGTATCGAAAGTCGAAGCACCACCCACTCGGTCAACACGGCTTTTTCGGCTGCGTTATGGTGGCTTCTCACGGGATGATCCGGACTCATACGCGGCGCGCGCTCGCCCGTACAGATCACGTTAGCGCGGCATTTAGTTTAAAAAAAAAAAAAATGAAAATAAGTCGTTGAAGTAACCAAACTTGCGTATTTTGCTTCCCTGTGACTTTTCAGTGGTGTTTACGGTCACTAGAACAGTCCAATTGAAGTCGGTTGTTGTTTGTTTTTGTAAATCCTTGTTTATTATTTTTAATATTTTTTTTAGTTAAGTAATTGTTATTTTTAAGACTGACCTAGTCATTGTAAATATTGTCTAACTATTTTCTGTGTTCTAACTATAAATTTTTGTGTTAATTTTGTAAATATGATTTGTAACTAACATTTTGCTCAAAGTTTTATATAATTTGTAATATTAATTTTATTTTACTAAGTTACTCGCTCAATTACCTCTTGCATGTCGTCTTCACCTATAATTGCAGTGGCACTTGGCCTGAGCTATGTATCATGTAACCAAAAAAATGTATTAGTGTACACTGTGTTGGTGTTCAATAAAAAAATAAATAAATTATATATTTTAAATTAAATATGTCGTGGAACAGGTTCATGCTGCGCTACGAGTGCCCGGTGTGCGCCAACATGTTCCACACGCGCTGGCACATGCAGATGCACCTCAAGTCGCACCAGCGGGAGGGACTGTGAGTATATCCTACAACACAAGCATAACACTTAGTGCAGACACTGCAAACCAAAAATAAGCATCACAAGCCCTCATATTGTATGTTATATTTTGATTATCATAATATTTTTAAGCTAATTATGGTACAGATAAATTTATCTTTATCCACCAAAGTTGTGATAATATGTAGATGGATACTAAGAAAGGAATGTTTGAAAGGATATTAGTTAAGAAGGGTATTTGTTAATAAAGGATATGTGTTAGGAAAGGATTGTTTGTTAAGAAAGGATTTTGGTTTTGAAAGGATATTTGTTAAGAAAGGATTTTTGTTATGAAATAATATTTGTTAAGAAAGGATATTTGTTTAGATTTTTTTTTGTTAAGAAAGTATATTTGTTAAGAAAGGAATATTGTTAATAATGGAATATTGCTAAGAAAGGATTATTGTTGAGAAACAATATTTGCTAAGAAAGGATTTTTGTTAAGAAAGGTTTTTTGTTAAGAGAGGATTTTTTTTGAGAAAGGAATTGTATAAAGAAAAAAAATTTTGTTAAGAAAGGAATTATTGTATTAAAAAGGAATAACTGTTAAGAAAAGATTTTGGTCAAGGAAGTAGTTTTGTATAAAGAAAGTTCATCAAAGAAGTTTTGCAAGAAAATAATTTTGCTATAAAACTAGATAGATTATTTATTATTGCACACACAAAACCAACAAAATTATACAAAAAGAAGAAAATAATGTTCAAAATATTGGACTACTGGAAAAGTTACGCTAAGTGAAGGATTTCAATATAATAATGTATTTTTATAGTATATTGGAGGAGAATCGCGACGCGGTGCTGGCGATGGTGCTGCAGAACGCGCGCAAGATCCCCAAGCCGGGCGCCGTCGTCACGCCGGGGCAGGCGCTGCTCACGGCGCAGGCGCTCGCCGACGCCGCGCCCGGCGAGCGCTCGCGCATATGCAACATATGCGGACAGGTGAGCCTTGTGGCGGCACGGGCCGGGCCGCGCCACAGGCCGTGTGATAAGAGCGTTCGTTCCATTTAGACGAAATTTCGTATCTCTTATTAATTTTTTTAAATGAGTGGATAGAAGGGAGGCCATTTTGCCTTTTTTGACCTTCAAGCTCACAATAATAATAATAATTAATTATATTATTTTACTTTTATTCATTAGACACTATTAGTAGACATTATTAGTAGACGACACCGTGGCTTAGTTGGTAGTGACCCTGCCTACGAAGCTTGGTGTTCCGGGTTCGATCCCCGGCCGGGGCAAATATTTGTGACGAACACAAATGTTTGTTGTCGGGTCTTGGATGTTGTGATGTGTTGTATGTGTCCATGCCACCTGCGACACAGGGAATCCTAGTGCAGGGGTGTGAGTGCGTGAATGTTTGTTTGTTTGTTTGTTTGTGGTGGTCAGCACGGGCCGGGCCGCGCCACAGGCCGTGTGAAGCGAGCGTTCGTTCCATTTAGACGAAATTTCGTATCTCTTATTACTTTTTTTAAATGAGTGGATAGAAGGGAGGCCATTTTGCCCTTTTTGACGTTCATGCTCACAATAATAATAATTAATGCTATTATTTTACTTTTATTTATTTATTTCCAGGTCTTCCAACACTTCTACTACTTAGAAGAGCATCTCAAAACGCACGGCTCCAAATTAGCCGTCGAAGACTTTGACAAGGAAGAGGAAAAAAAATATACATGCCAGGTACATATTTTATATTATATTTATCACGTCAAAAGTCTAATATAATCAAGATTTTACAAAAACATAGACAACAGACTTCAATTTAGACTGTTCTAGTGACCGTTGAGGCCACTGAAAAGTCACAGGGAAGCAAGATACGCAGTAACGTTTGCTTCTACGACATTTTTTTTTTTTTTTAAGTTATTTTGATATAAATATTGGTTGTCTGTAAAGTTGGTTTACGGACGATAGTTTAACGTGACGTAGCGGGACAATGAGCGTTACCGGACAATGACGTCAACGTTTTCGTGCATGCAGCCGGCGTTCATCGATTTATTAGACGTAGTCACGTCAAAAACTATACTGCTGAACCGATTTTGATGACATAATATCTCTAATAGGGGCCGATCTGAAAGTATAACCTCTCAAAAAAATATTTTTATAATCAGTTTATAAACAAAAAAGTTCAAAAACAACCAAATTGAGTACCTCCTCCTTATTTGAAGTCGGTTGAAAATAAAAATAAAAGGCTCTCGGACTATATTTAAACCGACCTGAATCTAAATCCTGTTTAGCGCTGTTTTGGTCATGGGTAGGCGTGATCTCTTATCATCTGGAGAGCGTTATACTTGTCTCGCCACTTTTTTACAGAAATTTTAACCGATTTCAAAAAAGGGGGAAGTTATAAATTCGTTTCAATGTTTTTTTATGTGTGTTACTTCAGAACTTTGTCGTTTTTATACCAATTTGAAATAATTTATACTTTCAGATTGGTTCTATAGAAATTTTAACAAAATTAGTTCAGTAGTTAAGTTTTTAAATCAAAATAACCTATTTTGCTTCCCTGTGACTATTCAGTGGTGCCTACGGTCACTAGTCCGATTGAAGTTGGTTTTTGTATGTTTTTGTAAAACCTTGAATATTTTATTATAAAAATCCATTTTTTTTCAGGTCTGCTCAAAGTCTTTCAAACTCCACTACTATTTGAAGCTCCACAGTTTCACACACACAAAGGAAAAACCATTTATATGCCAACAGTGCGGTAAAGGATTTATAACTAAAGGCAAACTGAAACGGCACCAAGAAACACACCAGGGACTCAAAAAGTACCAGTGCCATGTGTGCCATAAGTTTTTCACTAGACCAAGTTACTTAAGAATCCATATTAGGACTATTCATGGCACTCAGGATTATAATTTTAGAGACTTTGGATTGGAGGTGCCGATAGGTTTAGGTGTGCCGTTGACAGATTGAACGGCATCTAACATAACTCTTAGTGAAATGCCGTTGGCAGTTTTAACGGCACCAGTTATCAGTGAAGTGCTGTTAGCAGTTTTAACGGCACCAAACAAAACCCTAAGTGAAGTGCCGTTGGCAGATTGAACGGCACCAAACATAACCCTAAGTGAAGTGCCGTTGGCAGATTGAACAGCACCAAACATAACCCTAAGTGAAGTGCCGTTGGCAGATTGAACAGCACCAAACATAGCCCTAAGTGAAGTGCCGTTGGCAGATTGAACGGCACCAAACATAACCCTAAGTGAAGTGCCGTTGGCAGATTGAACGGCTCGAAACATAACTTTAAGTGGTGCCGTTGATAGATTGAACGGCACCAAACACAACCATTACTAAGCGAGGTGCTGTTGGCAGATTGAACGGCACCAAAAATATCCCTAACTAAGCGAGGTGCTGTTGGCAGATTGAACGGCACCAACTCTGTTGGCACCACAAATATCCCTAACTAAGCGAGGTGCTGTTGGCAGATTGAACGGCACCAACTCTGTTGGCACCAAAAATAACCCTAACTAAGCGAGGTGCCATTGAACGGCACCAAAAATAACCCTAAGCGAGATGCAGTTGCTAGATTGAACGGCACCAAACATAACCCTTACTAACCGAAGTGCTGTTCTTTTGGCACACAACAAACATAACTCTAACTAAGTTACATTTTAAAACCACTGACGGGTGCGCTCGCTTCGCTCGTGGTAAAATCCTACCAATCAGAGAGCGACTGTGCTCTGATTCGAAAAGTCGAAAAGAAAGTATGGAAGTATTTATCGGGTTAAAAAACGTGTAGGTTTTTTAACGTCAAGAATCGCGGCTTTAAGCTACCATTTTGTATTATAAATGCTTTAAAAATTATTGGATATTTATGTATCAATCGATTTGTTTTGGTCTAAAAAGTATCACACCAAACTTTTGGCAATCGTATTTGTATCGAAACCGTCACAAAGAAGTGTTATAAATCAATCGATTTGTTTTGGTCATGGAAGTATCACACCAAACTTTTTGACAATCGTATTCGTATCGAAACCGTTACAAAGAATTTCGTGTGACGATCATGTTTTGAAATATTCATGCACACGAAAAAAAACTGTTAAGTCAAAAATAAGGTAATAATATAATAAATAAGGGTTACCTGTTATTATAAAAAAATAGTTTTTTTTATTAATTTGGTTCTTCCGGTGGGTAAAATTAAGTAAAATCGGATAATAATATAACACTAGCTGACGCCTGCAACTTTGTTTCTACGTCCAGTGGTTCGGCTTGTGCGTTGTCTGTCAGTCAGTCAGTCAAGACCAAGTCTTTTATATGTATTGATTGATGGGAGTGAAGTCGCAGGCAGTTGCTAGCTCAAATATAAAAGTGTATAGTTATGTAATTTAAAAATGTTTTAATTAAAAATTGCAGTTGAATAGTGAGAAAATACCTCCTTTTAGCCTTAATTTAGTTAGGGAAGGAGACTTCTTTTAATATTTTTAAGCTTACTTGCACAAAACTGTCCTTTCTAAGCAATTACTTGACACGCTAGAAAAATCTTAACGGTCTGAATCTGGACCAATCCTGGAGTAAAGTAATTGCTCAGAAACATTGTCAGTTTAGTGTAAGTAGGCATTAATGTTTTAGAATATGTTTTCTAATTTAATTCTATTCTTTTTAAGGATAATTATGGTTAACTTGCTTGCAATGAGGAACATGTTATTTTTTTGACACTATTTCAATGTTAACTTTATTGTTTTGTATGTCATTTTAATGGTTATATCAAACTTTTTGACAATCGTTTTCGTATCGAATCGGTTACAAAGACATCATTGATTTTCTTCCATTTTGAAAAAAAAAACATCTTAAAAATAATAACTTTATTGTGACGGCTTGTCAAAAAATTTTGTGATAGGGCTATAAAATAACAATAATATAAAGGTGTCATAAAAAATGTATATATGTAATATGTTTTTTTATCATTTATATTTTAGTAATATTTGGATGTTAAATGTGATCATTTGATCAAAAAACTAAGACTTCCATCTTCCTAATAATATGGGTTTATTGTAATATAAGTATTTAATTACCGTTTTTGGCAAATGGCTACATAATTTTGTAAAAAATGGAGGGGAGACCAACGTTACAGTTTGTATTCTATGCCTGATTTCTCGTTAGTAATTAATTTTGTCCCCGGTCTCCCCTGAGTTTATTTTTAAGGGTTTCGTATGTGATTAAAAGTCTTAGAACCTTGTTAAATCGCGGTTAATAAATTCGCAAGAAAAATTTATTTCCTTAAGTGGGTATTTTAGGGTTAATAGTTAAGCAATATTTTCCAATTTCAATTTTAGTTGGTGTCATGAGGTTGTTGATTTTGTAGAAAAATAAAAAATGTGATTTTTATTTTGTCTTATTTTATGACCACCTTTTTTACACTTTCTTGTTTGGAAATATAAAGATTGGATCAGGATAGAAAAAAAAACGTTTGTCTGTGTGTCTGTTCCGGGTGTAGTCTCGCAAAGAGAAAGCCGATGAAGATGTAGTTAAAAAGTTATTCATACTGACGCCGATTATCTGTCCCAGTAGTTCCATTATGTTTGTTCCATGGAACTAGTGGGACTCTTTTTTCCCACTAGTTCCATTTTTGGATTAGTATGGAATGGACTTCCAAAAATGAAGGGAAAAATCATTAGCGTAGTTACCAGTAGGTGACTGAGTGCTTCGCCCTAGTATCTAAATCTGTAAAGCGTCGATGACACAGGGCTAGTTTACAAGCTACAAGCCAGCGAGTTAGCTTTCTGGAAGGATTGTCAACTAGCAGATTGCGCGTGTATACAGGATGTCTTTTTAGAAAGGCACTGATGGCAAAGTCCAAAACCATGAGAGTTAAAGAAAAGTCGTTAAGGAGTCATGCCCTCGATTTTAGGAGAAAACAGTAACTGCATTTTTAGTTTTTTTTAATCATTTACTTTTGACGGAAATCGGCCCGATTTAAAAAAAACAGCTTGTATTATTGACTCGACTTATGGATTTTGATGCTGATAAGGATCATTCTCTGCAAAAAATGTATTACTAAAAGTTAAAGGAAACCACCCTGTTTATTGAAATCGCGGAAATATTGACTGGATTACCAGAGATAAAATAAAACATTAGAAAATTTTTAGGCCTTTCTTTATTATTCCGAAATCATTACAATTCGTATAAATGAAAACTGGTAGAAATCTTAAACAATATATTACTATAATTATCTATAGTAATTATTTAAGCATTATAAGTTACTAAATCAATATATTCAAAGACAATATTTACAAAATAACTAATATTAACACAATTGAAGAAATATAAACATCAAATTCATAAATTAATATAAATTATTTAAATAAAACTGTCCCTTTCCGTTTGAGTCTGTAATGTGAACAGAAAGGAACAATTCTAGACATTCTTAAAATAAAATAACAGTTCAAAATTATATTTCTTCCATTTTGTTCACAACTGCTAAATGCACGTACTTACTGATTAAATACAGAATAAATAAAATTAAATTTATATTACATTATTTTTGTAATTATATTCTGTGACAGATGTACGTAATGTATTGTATGTATGGAACTGGAAAATTGTGTATTAGATATTCAATTCATATACATAATATGAATTAAATATATGATGTATGGTAAACTGGTAAGAACGAAACAGACATTTTGTACTTTTTACCCGACTGCAAAGAAGGGTAATGCTTTTTAGTTATTTTAAAATTTATATGAAATAAGTCACTTTAGGCCACTGATGAAAAATAACAGTGTGTTACAAAATCACCGGTTAAAGAGCTGTTACAAAATGAAATAATATCACAATATGACAATGAAATACAAGTAGCAATCATTTCCATGCCTATTGATTACACTAGATTTTTAATTATATATTTTGATACAGTTTCATAACAAAAGTTTCTAACAGATTGGACTGATTTTTTTAATTATATTACAAAAGTATCGAGACGGGCAAGGCGCTTTCTTAACAGTAAGACATAACGCCTTCCCGTGACCAAAACAGTGCCACGCAGGGATATTATATATAGGATATATATAATGTATCATATACATAATATAATGTGTATATATAATATCATATATTTAATATATAACATATATTATATATACTTATAACATACGATAGGGATGCAGTCCGGCGCAGCATTGCTATAGGGCTCGCCAACTTCACAAAGATTATTACAACAGTTTAAAACACGTAACGATTAAAAATGATTACAAGAATATACATATTATTTAATTTTTACATATTATTGACTCGTTCGTAAATCCATCACAAATTGAGCAATCCAAAAATATATTGCTTACCTTTTACATACCTTGTCCAAAAAGGCCAGTTCCAATATTTGACTACCACTCTTTATGCCTAGATCACACGTACCGAGTACTCGGTACGTATAAACATAGCGCCGAGTGCTCGGCTGAGCGAGTGACGCAAGCTTTCACTGTCTCGGCCGAGTAAAATTTTACTGTCTCGGCCGAGTACACAGTACGTGTGATCTAGGCATTAATAATGCAACTAAAGCGTCGATAACATAGGGCTATTTTACACGGTAGAACAATTTAACTTATACAGGGTGTATGTAATAGCGGTCATTGACCCGTAGCGGCCTTACCAGCCGACCCTACAAGTTCATACGGTTCGAGTTGCCGAATTGTGCTTTATTTTACTTGTTTAACATAAAATAATTAGATTTTTTTATTATTACGCATTATCGATTAATAATAATAATAATTGTGTTCTTTTTTTGTCAAAGTTTTTTTTTGGTATAACACAGAGACAGATGACAGCCGAAACTTTAGCGGCGGCCATTTTACCACTCACATAAGTAAGTAAGTAAGTGAGTTTGAGGTCTGACTAAGAATACTGGGGTGTTTTTTTTTCAAAAATCATGGCCCTAAGACGTGGTTTTTGTTTTCGAGAGTTTCACCCTGTATAAAAAAATTATTCCACAACAGGTGATCGTCAAATATTGGAATGGGCAGTTAGAGATTATGAAAAATTATGTTTCTCAATCCAAATAATTAATAACAAAACCTTGTAATTTATAATAAAAATAAGTATAAATAATAATACATTCAAATTAGGCAACATGATCCATCCATTTTGTAGAATTAAAACTAAGATTTTTAATTATTATGTACATTGTACGGGCAAATATATTTCTAATAATGAATTTATCTGCCTGTATTTTTTTAATAATTATTTTTTTCTTTTATTTTTCATTTGATTCACGGACAATCAACAAAAAAATCTACTATTACAGTAGGATATCAAAATTCACAAAGAAAAATAAAATTTCAAAATCTCACAATCAAAATTCACATCACAACTCTTTTCTCCGACTTTTTTCTTGTTTTTACAGTATTATAAAAAAACATCTAGTATATCACTCGATACTTCCTTCCTTCTTGTGTGGGCTAGTGGCCAACAATGGTGTCTACTGGTAACCACATTGACTAGTGTTCGTACCAGGCCGCATACTAGGTAGCTTGAAACATAGTTAATATCATACCAGGTAGCTTGAACCATAGTTAATATCATACTAGGTAGCTTGATACATAGTTAATATCATACCAGGTAGCTTGAACCATATTTAATATCATACTAGGTAGCTTGATACATAGTCAATATTATACTAGGTAGCTTGATACATAGTTAATATCATACTAGGTAGCTTGATACACAGTTAATATCATACCAGGTAGCTTGAACCATAGTTAATATCATACTAGGTAGCTTGATACATAGTCAATATTATACTAGGTAGCTTGATACATAGTTAATATCATACTAGGTAGCTTGATACACAGTTAATATCATACCAGGTAGCTTGAACCATAGTTAATATCATACTAGGTAGCTTGATACATAGTTAATATCATACCAGGTAGCTTGATACACAGTTAATGTCATACCAGGTAGCTTGAACCATAGTTAATATCATACTAGGTAGCTTCAAACTTAGTCATTATCATACTAGGTAGCTTCAAACCTAGTCAATACCATAAAATGTATACTAGGTAGACCTAGTCAATATCATAAAATTATAAGTAGGTATACAGGAAAATTCGTAACTACTTAATACATTAAATATTTTTTTTTTAACTGATTATATATTTAGCTAGTTAGTTAGCTGAATAACCAGTACTAATCATGATAGGTAGCTTCAAACCCAGTATTTTTAATTCCAGGAAGCGTCAAACTCAGTATGTATCATGATAGGTAGTTTCATACCCAGTTTTTATCAAACTAAATAGCTTCATACCTAGTATTATCATTATAGGTAGCTTCAAACCTAGTAGTTATCATACTAGGTAGTCTTAACCTAGTAT
The DNA here is from genome assembly GCA_932526365.1 of Lobophora halterata. Classification (NCBI taxonomy): domain Eukaryota; kingdom Metazoa; phylum Arthropoda; class Insecta; order Lepidoptera; family Geometridae; genus Lobophora; species Lobophora halterata. The sequence goes on along the minus strand of OW052028.1, from coordinate 5,453,579 downwards.
TGCACGTACTATGTAGTTTTGTACCCAGTATTCAGCTTACTAGGTAGTTTAATACCCAGTATTTAGCGTACTACATAGTATAATACCTAGTATTTCGCGTACTATGTAGTTTTGTACCCAGTATTTAGCGTACTAGGTAGTTTGTTCCTAGTATTTAGCGTACTAGGTAGTTTGTTCCTAGTATTTCGCGTACTATGTCGTTTTGTACCCAGTATTTAGCATACTAGGCTAGTTTAATACCCAGTTATTAGTTTTCTAACTTATTCGCCTTTTAACCGTTTACTGAATTCTTCTTGTTGTAACTCCCTCCATTCTTTCTTTGCCTTCACACGTTTTAATTGTCCATCCCTGAAAAAAAAAAACAATATTAATTTTGTAACAACATGAGTAAACACCATCAGAGACAGTGACGCTAACACATACCATTTCAGTGAGACGGAGTTGTCAACACATATCATTCCAGAGAAAGTGTTACCAACACATACCATTTTAGATAAATTTCGTTGCCGACGCATAACATTATGAAGAGAGTGTTGCCTACACATACCATTATAGATATATGTACAGGGTCTGTCGTAATGAGTGGATAATCCTTCAGGTGCGGGTGGGGGACTTCAGGACTGATCAGAAAATGATAATATGTACCCAATAAAAATCCCACGGATTTCGAGTTACTGGACGTTTTCAAACTTCCATTTTTTTTTACCTTTTTCCATTGTTTTTGCTGGTGGTATTTCCTGTTTTTGTGCCATAGGCACAGTTTTTTTGGTACAGCATTATTTATCAAAGAAAATGTGTTTTGCTCATTTTTATCCAAAACTTTGATCTCCTGTGGTGTAAAAAAAAAAATGTACGGTGACCTAGGTGACCAACTTGTGAAAAACGTGCCTACTTCATTGGCATTCCGAAAAAGTATAGCACTTGGTGTTTCCACTTACCAATTCCACGAAGATTCCTGTTAAGACGGGAAAAGGTCGTTTTTTCGTATAAAAATTTCGGTAAAAATTTACTTGGTGAATTAGAGTTTTGTAAACAAAATTCATGTTCTAACAAACAAATTTACTAAAACAAGAAAATTAAATACATTAGATACCTAAAATACATTTATTGCATGAGTTTTATGAGTGTTTCTTACAGAAAGTGCTGTCAGAAAGAGAACGGAGAAAAAAAATGGAAGTTTTGAAAACGTCTAGTAACTCGAAATCCGTGGGATTTTTACTGGGTACATATTTTCATTTTCTGATCAGTCCTGAAGTCCCCCGCCCGCACCTGAAGGATTATCCATTTATTACGACACACCCTGTATATCGTTACCGACGCATACTATTATACTGGGTAGGAGACATACCATTGTAGGTCAACTAGTCCGCCGCGGCGCGCGATGACCGCCTTCACCCTGTTGGCGAAGTCGACCGCGCTCTCGTCGCCGCGCCGCGTCATGGCGGGCAGGTACCACACGTCGCACACGATGGCCCACGAGCTCATCATGTTGAGGAGGTAGTGCAGCATCCCGTAGCGAGAGCTGTTCCAGAATGCGTCGCCGAAACGCGCGTCGTATCTGGAGAGAAACAGAGAGACAATAGTTGGATAAGAACAAAATATAGTAATAATAAATAAATACCTATACTATATTATTATTATGGTTTATGGTTCTTACTACATTACGTAAGTTTAATAAGCAGTAGTAAAAATTAAATCGATCTCAAACATTGTTTTTTATTAAAAATTAAAGAGAAACTCAAACGACAATATTTATTCGATCATTAAAAAATAAAAAAAAATCGGTTACAGTATTTGAACTGTATTACGTCAATTTCAAAAATGGCATGTATTAGCAACACTGTAATCAAAATGGTATGTGTAAGCAACATTTTAGATAGCTAGTGTTACAAACACATACCATTTTTGAAGTAGTCTTGCAACCAATAATTATTCCCACCCATGTGTAATCTACCAATCAGAAGGGTTCTTTATTGTTTATTTTATTTGCTTACATGTAAGATCGTCTTATTAGCTTAGGTTCTAATATGATGGTAGCTAGCGGTGTACATGACCCTGGCATCAGGGCACTGCAAACATTATGTCCTTTTATATTATTTTAAATATTGTACATTTCACAGTGATTTTTTTTAAATATCATTAAAAAAAAAGAAATATTATATTAACTTTAGTATAATAATATTATTAAATTTGTTTTGAATGATATAAGTATTTTAAAGATTAATTTAAAGTCTTAAAACTGTGTCCTGTCTTTAAGCCTTTAAGACCTATTACCTATTATGTACAGACAGCGTCATAGATAAGTATCCCCCTTGCATTATAATGCCCAGCTTCAAATCCCTTTAAATCACCGATGAATGGAGAAGTTTTGCCTTTAAAAAATAGATTATATTTGTATAACGGTATGTAAGCCTAAAAATAATTTACAAATTACAAATTACAATTTTTTGAAAGGATTTATAGCTGGGTGTCTTGTGCAAGGGGGATACTTTTCTCTGACGCTGTCTGTACCTACATTCTAGCAAATAAATGATTATCTTATCTTATCTTCAAAATAGGTTTAGGGTGCTCACTTAATCGCCACGGGGTAGATGGTGCCGCCGACCTCGAAGCTGCCTTTCTTGAACTGCATGACGGAAGTGTTGTTGATGCACGTGCCTTCCGGGAAGATCAGGATGGGGGGGTTGTCCGGGACTGAGATGTGCTCTTTTAACCTGCAAATATTAACAGTATTATTATTATTTATTATTAAGGCTAATCCTCAAATCCAAATTCCATACAAAATGTTTCGGACAAATATTCAAAAAGTACGCCGTATTATGTATATGTTATATATGTGTTTTTAAGTTAGTAGGGTTAATTTTAAAACATGTATAAAATCTAAATTAAGGTATGAAACCTTTCACTTTTTTTTGTTGACGAAATCAAAAAACATGGACGAAACGAATAGTGTGAATAAATTACTATAATACGACGTACTTTTTGAGTATTTATCCGAAACATTTTGTATGGAAATTTGCCTTGACGATTCCCCTTAAGCCTTGTATTCACTGAAACATTTGTTTATAAACACTGTTTCAGAAACAAAATTTACGTGTTTGTGAAACTAATAAAACGTAATTCATTTGGATAAGTGTTATAGTAATACGTTCAATTTTCAAAATCTCATTTTACTTTTTAGTCGTTAGGTATTACACTGATGAAACCGCCCTCTAAGCGGATGAAAAAGCCTAGTTTCAGAGCATGTATGACAAACATTTTATTTTGTAACGTAGATTCCGTTGGCAGGCACATTATGCGTGTCCCTTTATTATTCGTTGGCTTGACATACAGCAGGCGAGCGTTATCAACGTTTTCATCAGTAGAAACGCTGTGTGTGCATCGTTTATGAGTAGGCTATATTTAAGTCCAAAGAGAAAACAATATTTTTCTCTAAACTAGCTAGGTAGATATAACTTGGAATGTTATGTAATATTTTCATTTGTTTCGGTAAACACTACATGTTTCTCAGCATGTTTCAAAATGTTTCTGTGCTCCCCGCTCAGAATGGAGAGCAGAAACAAATCGGTTTCGCAACAGATGCATATGGGTGTGGATGCGCATGAAACTTGGTTCATAAACATGTAGAGATAGTGTGGAGCGACGATTTTTTTTTAAATTAATAGAAACATTTATCGGAAACAATTGAAGATGTGGACGGCAGAGTTTCCGAAACATTGTTCTACACTGTTTCTGTAAACATCTACGTGATGTTTACAGAAACAGTGTTTCTCAATGAATACATGGCTTTATTATTGGCCTGACATGTCCCACTGCTGGGTAAAAAGGCCTCCCCTCCATTTATCGAGTCCTCTCTGACAAGTGCTTGCGTGGACCAGTCCCTCTTATACATCAATATCCTCAGCCCAGTATCAGCCCACAGCTGGGCATAGGCCTCGTCCATCAAATGCCAATCTCGTCTGTGCTGTGCGGATCTAACCCAGGTGTAGCCTGCAATATTGCGGATGTCATCGATCCATCGGGCAGGATCGTGCTCATATACACCACCAAATTTTTATTACAAAAAAAAACTTCAATGGGCTATGAAGAAAGGGTACAACGTTGTATCTGTGCAGTCAGAATTTTGGATTTATACAAATTGACAGAGTGACAGCGGCGCGAGTGCGGCGCCCGAGCCGAGCTGCGGCGAGCTGGCTTGAGCTAGGCACCCGGGTTTGCCAAACGATGAATAAAACTTAAATGATTATATTATCATTGATGGGGTACCTAGTACCTATTGATGCAAGGCCATAGGAAATCGACTAACGGTACACTTGTCCAACTTCAATGGAATTTATTCTGAAAAAAAGAATGACTTATTTTTTTCAAGTTTCTTGCCATATCTGTGTTCAGTAACGGCAACTCATTAAGCGTTTTTTTTTCTGGTGATTAAAAAATTACGTTGTATATTGGTTAGTTAATTTAAGTCTATCTGGATGTACCTCCTGGCGACGGCGTTCCTATCCTTAGCCTCAGACCTCTCGAACCAGATGTGGGGCGAAGCCCTAGCGAGCGCCCGCTGCAGGATCCCTAGGAAACCGGAGTGCCTTTGACCAATCTGTAACCATTACCTTTGTATTAGAAGTGACCAATTATGGATGACGAGTAACTGATACAATCTTTGGGGAATAAGTCGCAAACGAGTCACCGACCACAGCGACCGGCGGCCGGCGACCAACTTTGGCGGCGATGCGCTACAGTGACGTAATATATGTAAACTGATTGTCACCGGTAGTGGCGACTCGTGTGGCGGCGACGCGCCAAACGTAGCGACAAAATGTATGTAACTGATTGTCGCCAGCCTCCTGGTCTCTGTGATCGGTGTCTCGTTTACGGCGACCGTAAAAGTTCTCTACAGGAGACCACGAACTGGATGACGCAGTGTAGGACACGGCTCGCCCTCCTCAGGGGGGTAGAGGGGTCTCGAGACCGCGCGAGTGGCGGGTTACAGGGGGAGGGGGAGAGCCTGTGTCCAGCAGTTGATGTCAAAAGCTGACAAACTTAGTATAAAAACGTGGTTTTTAGATTTTTTTTATACATTAAGGTTATCTTAAAAATAATTGTCCCTTATTCTAAAACCAGGCTTATGCCCTAAGCATAACGTTCAAATCCCAAAGCGTTCATGCTCGCCCAATATACAAACGAACGGACATACAAACATAATTACATATTTTGCATCAAACCACAAATATGTTTTAACACTTACGTACGTACGCGTGCTCTGCTGGAATGTGCCTTGAATTAAATTCTGATAATTTGATCATAAAATGGTTTTGGCTTTATATGTATAGGTCTATGTATTAATAGAATTATCTTTTAAGAAACTCTTTTTTCGTACTTTCTCCACTTTCCCCTACTTTTTCTCCACTTGTCCTAATTTTTCCCCACTTGTCCCACTCACCAGCGAGTAGTTGTCACATCGATGGCGTTCTATAGATTGTTAGCAGACTTGAATTATGTGTTTAGTAATTATTGGGAAAAGAAAGTGTGACAGGTGGGGGGAAAGCAGGCAAAACAAATAGGAAAATCCATTTATAGGATACGTCCTTCTTTTTTCCCTACTTTTCACACTTTTTTCTCCAATTGTCGCTCTTTGTTTCCCCACTTGTCTTACTTTTCCCCACCTGTCCCCACTCACCAGCGAGTAGCAGTTGTCGCACATGAGCACGAGCACGTCGATGGGGCTCGTGTGGTTGGCCACACTGATCCCGCCGGCTTGTTGTGCGCGCCGTGGTACGTGATCACGGCGGATATGCACCGCGACAGGAAGTTGAAGCACGCGTGCGCTAACGTCGAGTTGACGCGCTGTTTCAACGGACCTACCCGACTATTAGCGTTCTATAGATTCTTAACAGACTTGGGTAATCTCCGGTTGTGTGTATTTGGGTGGGTATGTTTTTTGACGTATCCTATAAAACACATAAATGGATTTTACCCACATTTCCTACTTTTTTCCCTACTTTTCACAATTTGTTCCCCATTTGTCACTCGTTTTCCACTGGTCCGCTTTTTTTCCCCACTTGTCCTACTTTTTCCCCACCTGTCCCCACTCACCAGCGAGTAGCAGTTGTCGCACATGAGCACGAGCACGTCGATGGGGCTCGTGTGGTTGGCCACACAGATCCCGCCCGCCGGCTTGTTGTGCGCGCCGTGGTACGTGATCACGGCGGATATGCACCGCGACAGGAAGTTGAAGCACGCGTGCGCTAGCGTCGAGTTGACGCGCTGTTTCAACGGACCGTCGGGGAGGGTACCGACGCACCAAGTTGATATCACCAGCCACCATACCTATAGCCCAGTGATTAATGGGGTGTGTGATTTAGGGTTGAAGTCTGTTCAGAGCTGTAATTTCCATCGCTGTCATCGGTTCTCGTTATCGAAATGTATAATATGTCAAAATTCATAATTCATTTATTTCCATTTCAAGCACTTAAGGGGCATCAAATCCGAAAAATTATCGGACAAATACTCAAATAATACGCCGTATTATAGAAATTTCTTCACACTATTCGTTTCGTCCATGTTTTTTGATTTCGTCAACAAAAAAAGTAAAAGATTTCATACTTTAATTTAGATTTTATACGTGTTTTAAAATTAACCCTACTAACTTAAAAACACGTATAAAATCTAATCTAAATACAATATCTAATATATTTTTACTTTTTCGCTTGCTTGAGTACATAGTATGGGTTTCAGCACCTACAGCTACACTAAGCTGGTACCTTCCAGGAACATTGTGATTTTCAGCAAAGAAATGAGACGTTATTGAAAAAAAAAAATGGCGATTCCCTACGAATATTCAATCGATCAATTGGGCTAAAATCCCCGTGTATCACACCGAGTCACATGGAGATTTAAGTGACTTTTAAGACGTCACACCGCGTGTAACGACATTTTGTTCCTTCTTATCTTATAATCCGACAACGAGATCCGATGACAGCAATGGAAATAGAGGTACTAGAAGGGATATGTAGAAATAAAGTATATTAGTTTCAGAATCCCTTTTGAATGAAAAAAAAACTCGATTGGAACAGACTATACTTCTTGAGAGACATGAGTCGTGATTTCTGAATGGTTTGGGCAAGTGCAGGCGCTGCGAAGAGAATATGATAAGTCAACAAAGTAAACTAAACCTTATTCCCTACGACATACGGCACACAGAAGCGGCTGCTCCGGCCGATGACGCGCCGCGCATCGCATTCACAACCGTATGTCGTACACATTAAGGTTTAGTTTAAATTGTTATCTTATTAGCATCTGCGCCGCACCTCCGCAGGTGTGCGCCGAGCCATACACGCATCTGTTAAAACTTGAAAGTGACTTCTACTCAGTATTAAGAACTCACGACTCGTAACGGGTATATGAGGATGTACGAATGGATTTATGAAATGTAACAAATATAATGAATAATGACAAGAAAGCGGTACGAAAAACTTATCGAAGTCAAAACAAAACATTTCAAAGTCAAAACTTAACTTTTCTAATCCAAACCTCAACTTTTTGAAGTCAAAACAAAACAACTTAACTTTTCTAATCCAAACCTCAACTTTTTGAAGTCAAATCTGAACTTCTTGAAGACAAAACTTAACTTTTTCAAGTCAAAACTACATTTTCAAAGTCAAAACTAAACTTTTCAAAGTCAAAACTAAACTTTTCAAAGTCACAACTAAACTTTTTAAGGTCAAAACTAATTTCAAAGTCTAACCTCAACTTTTTCATAGTCTTTTGATACCATTGTTAACATCATGCAAGTATAAAATAAATATGTATTAGTAAATTAAAACGAATACATTACAAGGTATAGGGTTCGCTATAATAAAAACAGTTACAATCATAATGGCGTCCCATAATATTGCCAGCCTAAAATAATAGAGCTGCCAGAGGTAATCATAGTCCCAAAAGCTCATAAAAGGCTAGTATTGCCAGTATATAAATAAATACCGCCTTTTAATTACAACAATAATCAATAACCCTTAATAATAATAGCTTAAACTAACAGACAAGACACAACCCCATAAAAGTTGCCAGACCCAGCTTAAAATAAAATACCCGCTATAAAACAATCACAATCCCAAAAGCTCAAAAAAGACCAGTGTTGCCAGTATAAATGAATACTACCAAGGAGAAACAGGTGTTCACGCTCAGTATTCCAACGTCGATCGGGCTCGTGTGGTTGGCAACACAGAAACCGTTGAATTTTGGCTTGTATTGTAAATCGTGGAAGGTAATTGTACAAGACAGACCGCGCATTAGCGTACGAATTGAGATCATGTAGGAAAGTGCGCCACAATACTTTCTAAAGCGGCCAGAAGGTAGGAGAGACACTAAAGAGGTTGTTACTACCATAGTAAAAACCTTTTTGGTTAAGTTGTTACAGAAAAAAGATACAAAGGCGCGAAAAAATTAAAACAATCGGAATTTTAGGGGTATTTTTTTAAAAATATTTGATTTCCGAGATATTTTTAAGGTGAAATCAAATAGTTAATTCGATTAGTTTTTTTTTAAATGTGGTAGAATATTACGATTTGAAAAAAATTGGGGTGTTTAGGTGGTTCCGTGTTGCCATTCGCCAGACAGTGTTGCCATAGTTAGTAGAGTAGAAAGAACAGAAAAAAACATAAAATTAGTAAAATAAATTAATATTAAACAATTTAAAGTTGTACTTAAATATGGTGAAAAAGAAGAAATACGAAGAATAAATCAAGTTTTTTTTTAGATGATTCAAATGAAATATGAGGAATAATAATAAAATTATTAAAATTAAACAAAACTTGAAAGAAAAAGTGATGAATGATCTATGTATCAGTGGAAAACAAAAAACTTTTTCAATGGGTAATTAGAAAATGAGTAAAAAAACACAGTAATGAATCAAATTTAGCAATTTAAAAGTCTTGCTACACTATTTTGGTCATGGGGAGGCGTGTTGTATCAAAAACAGAGCGTCTTGCTTTTGAGGATGGATGGAAGTTGTCACTGAACCGATTGAGATGAAATTTAGTATAGACCGAGTTTGAAATTGGTACCGATCTAGACGGAATCCTGCAGAAGACTCTTGGGTTGTGTTCTCTACAACTCCTCTCAACAACGGTAAAAAAGTACAAGAAATAAAGATATTTGTTATTGATCGGTAGAAATGAAGTTATTGGTATTAAGTTATTTAACCGGTAAAAAGTACATGAAATAAAGATTATTGGCCAGTAAAAAGTACATGAAATAACGATCATTGACCGGTAAAAAGCCCATGAAATAACGATTGCTGACCGGTAAAAGTACATGAAATAAGGATTATTGGCCGGTAAAAAGTCCATGGAATAACGATATTTGACCGGTAAAAAGCCCATGAAATAACGATTATTGACCGGTAAGAGTACATGAAATAAGGATTATTAGCCGGTAGAAAGTCCATGGAATAATTATATTTGACCGGTAAAAAGTACATGAAATAAAGATTCATGACCGGTAAAAAGTACATTAAATAAAGATTAATGACCGGTAAAAAGTACATTAAATAAAGATTAATGACCGGTAAAAAGTAGAATCGGTTCAGGGGTTTAGCCGCGTGAGGTCAAAGTTTGGGGAAAACGGCTAGTATGAGTGAATGAAACTTACCCCAATGAAGAATATGAGTATCCTTAGTGGCAGAAGAAATGTGTATCGAAATACAAAACCCATCGCCCAAATTATAGTCAGCCGCCATGTTAGAAACTCGTATTGTCTGAAAAAAAAAATAACATAAAAAAAATTGGTTCTGTTGAGTTGGTTTAAGGACGATAGTTTAACGTGACTGCCAGCGTAACGGTACGATTAGCGTTACCGGACCGTAACGGGACAATGCGCATTAGACAAATTGAGACATTTTGATGGTCAGTCTCGAAAGTAATTTCGAGACTGACCATCAAATAAATAATTTCACTAGCTACAGTGACCCTCAAACCGGAACACAATAATGCTTACAGATAAATGCTGATTAATATAGTCACCTATTAGTTCTAGTAAGTAGATTCCAACTCCTCAACTCTTCGGCTTCGAAAACCGAGGTGACCTGGTCTTCTATAATGGATTCCATGCCCGCCTTCACCAAATCCAAACAGTGAGATAAGTGGAAATCCAACGACTTCTGGAACATTAGAAAGCCAATTTAAAAAATTCAATGTGAAAGAAGAACAAGTAATATAGATTAAAATCTAAAAACCCCTAATTGATTGATTCAGGCGAGAGTTGACGAGAGTCTCTCGTTTCGAACTTCGGCGAGTCCACACCTCCTGATGATGCCTCGTGTAGAGGCGAAACACGTGTCGTATCTTTAAACTTTGGTTTTCTGTTCGTTGACTCTTTGGTTTATAATATAGTAATATGTACTAAAGTTCTAAACTAAAGTTAAGTTAATTAAAACCTTTGTTTAGAAATCAAGCGGATTTATTACTAAATATATTTATATAATTTGTTGCTAAAAAAAAGAGGGGCTTTAATGCATTTGGTCTACCGCTTTCTTTACGAGATATAGCGGTTTTTATAGACTACACCCAGAACGACAGACAGACGAACAAGATAGTTACTTAATAAAAACTTGGGTAAATCCTGAGGGTTCCAAATATACATTTATAAGGCAGTGTCCTAATAGAACGCGATGACGCGACCATCGCATCGAACATCGATCGCGCGATCACGCGATCAAACGTACTAACGTCAAACAGACGTCCCAATTGGCATCGCGTGGCGTCGCGCGATTGCCAATCGGGACGTCTATTTGACGTTAGTACGTTAGATCGCGCATCGCTTGCTCGCGCGACGATCGCGTGATCGCGTTCTATTAGGACAACGCCTAAGGGTGGATCATTTTTTATATAGATAAAGTTTTCTAATATAAAACATTCATTCATAAATCATTATTCATTCATTCATAAAACCACTATTCATTCACGCTTATTCATATTATTATGTAGTAAGTGATTCAAAAGAATAGAATAAAAAAAAAACATAAATCATTATTTATTAATTCATAAATCATAAATATTCATTCATATTCAAATTAAGATGAAGTACGATAACATATGACCGCCTATTGCACTAAATTTTTGTAATATTTTCATCTTTATGTGTTGTGCCGACCCCAATTAAGTGTGGGATAAGGGCAGGGAGATGATGATGTCTTATGGTGTACAATAAAGCATTTTTATTCATTCATTCATAAATCATTATTCTTTCATTCATAAACCATTATTCATTCATTCATAAATCATTATTCATTCATTCATAAATCATTATTCATTCAAAAATCATTATTCATTCACATCCTTAATTTGAATAGGAATTAATATTCCTTGAATAGGAATTAATATTCCTATTCAAATTAAGGTTAAGTACAGTCAGATAAATAAACGATGTTATTTTCATTTACCTCCCCTTTCCCCTGGTCCCCGTTCATTTTGACCCCGTTCTGCACTCGCTCTTGGCTTGAACTTCGTTTGTAGTTCAACTCCGGCGAGGGACCGAGTATTTCATCTCTCTCTATCACTGTATTGAGGGTACCTGTAAGAAGACACAGTTATAATCAAGGTTTTACAAAAACATACAACAACCAACTTCAATCGGACTGTCTAGTGAACGTAGGCACCACTGAAAAGTCACAGAGAAGTAAAATACGCAATTTTGGTTACTTAAATGACATAATTTTTGATTAAAAAAAATTGGTTCTCTGTAAAGTTGTTTTACGGGCGATATTTTAACGTGACGTCATCGGCGTGACGGGACAATGAGCGTTACCGGACAATGATGACAACTTGTTCGTGCATGCAGCCGGCGTTCATCGATTTATTAGACGTAGTCACGTCAAAAACTAAAGTATTGAACCGATTTTGACTAATCTGAAAGTATATCCTCCTCTCAAACAAAAAAAAAAAATTCACAAGTATCGGTAACAACAAAAAAAAACAGAAATGAGAACCTCCTCCTTTTTTGAAGTCGGTTGAAAAGGCTTGACAGAAGATAGCCTACAGCTAAACCAGTGGACGTAGAGACTTAAATCTTGAAGGATATGTTTCTCAAAAGCTGAAAGTGTGTACTAGATTTTTTCAAAATCCGCATCTGAAGTTGTATTTTTTTTTATTGTATAAGAAATTAGTAGATAACGATAAAACAAAACATCTATAAAGCCACGAATGGTTTGTCCTAGATGTAAGCTGGTTCTCCTAATACATGTAGGTTTAGGTTTAACTTTAAAATTATTTTTCACACCACCTGCTCGACAATGTCCAATTACATATCATGCTATCATCAAGGTAAAGCAAAGCATTACCTTTCTAGGGAGGTAATGTTGTATGTAACTCCCAAGGGTTGAAATGTGATTTGAATTTGGAACGTCAAATTCGTGTTGAAACTCGTGGAAAACTCTAAGTAAAAGAACGCCCATATGGCATTGCAAAAAGATTTGTTCGAAAATCGAACTGGCCACTCATAAAATAAAATAAAAAGGCGCGACTTCAAAGATTGTGAAACAAAAGACGGTGTTGGCTGCTGAGTTCGGAGCCCTGGATTTTTATTGCCTCGCAGAAGGTGTGAAAAGTAGAGTATGCTCCTCTGGGATAAAGCCTGTCTTCGTCTTGGGCAGCTTGAACCCCTCGCGTCCCTCAGGACTCTACATAACTCCCTCGCGCTCTCGCTAGCTCAGGGTTCAATATGCCACCCGCAACATAAGACATTGCTTTATCCCCTTAGTGCATAATCTACTATTAAAGTTGCGTCAATAGGTTTGGGGAAGTCGCTAGTGTAAAAATAATAGGTAACGTAATGTGTATAAGAAAAAAAAAAGTGTCTATTATGTAAGTTGTAGGTAGGTAGTAGACAGAATTAATAATAATATGTAGTTAATAGGTATCAGTTATTGTTGTAGATATGTACTATGGATATGTATCACTAGTAATGTCGAAGCTCCAGAGACTAGAACACCGTCGTAAAGTCGCCTGCCTATCGGTGTTCTATAGATTGCATTTTGGAGAGTGTGCGCTGGAACTACATGACTTAGTTCCGCCATCACCGTTCCACCATCGGACGACCAGACGCTCGGGATTGCGCCATCCCTATATAGTGGACATACCATGTATTCGCACAAAGCGCTTTGCTTCCACTTTCATTATGCGAATCGCCAAGGAATGGAAAGCTCTGCCGGCGTCAGTGTTTCCCGATCACTATAATTTGGGTGTCTTCAAGGCAAGAGTGAATAGGATTATTCTAGGTAAGCGTGCTAAATCGTCGACCACATCGTCACTTACCATCAGGTGAGATGGTGGTCAAACGCAAGCCTATATTTAGTAAAAAAAAAATAAAAAAATATGTAGGTAAGTATTTGTATAGGTAGTTTCTAGTTATTTAGGTAAGTGTGTGTCGGTTTCTGTGCTATACTCACCATTTCCTACTCCATTCTCCTTGATGATGGCCGAGGGTGGTTTATCATCAGGTATGGTCGGAGTCGGATCGTCTTCATCATCAGAACTGTCGTTTCTTGATATTTTCTTCGCCACTTCGATGTGTTGCCTCCCATACTGGTTAAAAAATTAAAACTCTTTTTATGTAAAAAGGGATGAGATGCTTTTATGATTGGTAAGAGATCAAATCTGCCCATGACCAGAACAGCAGGAAATACAAAGGATTAAGGCCCAGAGGCCTTGAGGTCGTGGTGTGGTGAGCGAGTGGATGAGGCCCTTGCCTATCGATCTGATGGTCGCCGGTTCGAATCCCGGTGGCAGTAATGCGTAAATGGGTTTTTTCGGTCGAAAAAGTCTATCTATGCATCCCACGGCAAATAAACAATATTTCATTTCATTTCATTTCAGGTTCTGACAACGGTGAAGGAAAACATCGTGAGGATAACGGCATGTCAAAGGACAGAAAAAAATATGTTCTATGGCATGTGACATCCACCAATCCGCATTGGGTCCGCGTGGTGGATTTAAGACCCATTCGCTCTCTTAGCTTATGAAAAGAAATGCCAATAATACTCCGTTAACTACTAAACAGTTTTGACAAGCGTATTCGTATCGAAGCTGTCGAAGGATTTATCAGTTTGTATGACATTTTTCAGAACAATACAAATTGATTCAGGGCTACTGAACAGTTTAAAAAAACAGCGTTTTCTTCAAGATAATAATATGTATGAGTAATGTGTTTCGTATTGTCGACATGCAAACATTATATGTATTATCGTTCATTATCTCTTATCAGAGCCGGACAAAGTCCAGTACAGTACAGATCATTCGGACGGATCATATTAATCATAAGGAAGCAAGTTTTTTATGAAATAATAAAACAAGCTTAGTATATATAAACTAAAAGCCAGCCTGCTAATATACGACAGTACGAGTATTTACTTTTTTTACCAAATAATGATAAGTAGTTTGGAAGTAAAGGTGCTGCGACACTGCTGTTAAAAAATGTTTACAAAGTAGAATGTAACAATTCCTAACAGAATGTAACAATTCCTAACATTTGTAAGTAAATGTTTTAGTATTAGAAGATGTTTGTAAACATTCTACAAGAATTTAACAATTCCTAACAGAATGTAACAATTACTAACATTTGTAAGTAAATGTTTAGTGTTAGAAAATGTTTGTAAACATTTTTTAACAGCAGTGTGGCAGCACCTTTAGGAGGGAACAAATGAACATACAAACATACCCACCAACACCGCAAACATACCTACATAATGTACACATACCTACATAATTCAAATTCATATTCAAATACATAGTTTTATTCAAATTCAAATAGTTTATTCAATCTATTTTTAAAGTAAATGGGTTAGAGACTCCCTTTTTACCCGACTGCCAAGGAAGGGTTATGTTTTTCGCGCGTATCTTTTATGTATGTATTTATGTAAATTTCTGGGTTACCTCGTATCTTCCAAACGGCTGCATGGATTTTGACAGTTAAGGTATCGTTAGAATAGTCTCGATTACCCGAGTGTTCTTAGATGGGTTTAAAAAAATAATCAAATAGGCGGATTTTAGGAGCTAAATAGTAATTCGTTAATATTTTTTTGTTTACCAAACCCATCGAGTAGGGTATCAATATATTTTAAAGGAAATTACAAAAATATATATAAGTTATATGTTTAAATTTAATTTGAAATAATGAATTGACAATGAATGTTTATTTCGCAGCAGGGTTTAAATTTTATTAAATTTTGATCTTGTTAAAGTACGTGGGTTAGGTTAGCCCTTTTAAGGGTAATCTTCAAGGCAAATTTGTATACAAAATGTTTCGGACTAATAAGTACTCAAAATATACGTGTTTTTAAATTAGTAGTGTTAATTTTAAAACACGTATAAAATCTAAATTAAAGTATGAAACCTTACTAATTTTTGTTGACACAATCGGAAAACATAGACGAAACGAATAGTGTGAAGAAATTACTATAATACGACGTACTTTTTGAGTATTTGTCCGAAACATTTTGTACGGAAATTTGCCTTGAGGATTACCCTTAAGTAAAAAGATAACTGTGTTAGGGAACATCGCTCTTCCGTTACAATATTTATTTATTCGTAATAGTAGTTTAAAAAGTTCAAATAATATATACATATTTACATAATAATCACATACCTACCGGTCAACATAATTTCCCTCTTTTTGCTTCGCCGTTCGCTCTGAATAGTATGATTTTTTTTTCTTGTTTCATACTTTTTAGATCAGTTTTTTTGGGTTTTCATTTTATATGTAATTTTTTATACCTACTATAATATATTTTCAATAAAAAAAAACTGAATACCGAAAAAGTGACTTAGGAGAAAAAAACCTTCGATCTATCCATACCATACTCATAACTACCACAATGTAAACTTACAGGTATTCTATAACGATGTGATAAAACGTTTAAAGTCATTATGAAGGCCATTTTTGTTTTAAGTATTTTCTGATTATTATAGTGACGTCAACCATTTTTTGTTTTTCGCAAAATGTTAAACAACAAAAACGCAACAAGTTATGCCTACACAGATTTGCTTAATTACTTATGATTAACCTAACCAGTCAATAAATCGACATTAATGGGAATCCTCAAGGTAAATTTACATACAATTTTTTTCGGACAAATACTCAAAAAGTACGCCGTATTATAGTAATTTCTTCACACTATTTGTTTCATCCATGTTTTTTGATTTCGTCAACAAAAAAAGTGAAAGGTTTCATACTTTAATTTAGATTTTAAGCGTGTTTTTGAGTTAGTAGGGTTAATATTAAAACACGTATAAAATCTAAATTAAAGTATGAAACCTTTCACTTTTTTTGTTGACGAAATCACAAAACGTTGACAAAACGAATAGTGTAAAGAAATTACTATAATACGGCGTACTTTTTGAGTATTTGTCCGGAACATTTTGTATGGAATTCGGATTTGAGGATTAGCCTTAAATGCAAAGGTCCACAATTTAGTCATATCAAATCTTGTTTTTCAATAATTTTAAGGCCCTGAATCCCATGCGCGCTATCTTGCTCGCACATTTGTAAATTTGAAGGTATAAAATGACTGGAAATAAAATTTTCAGAATCTTTTACTTATGTTCAACATATCAAAACAAATAATCAACGTATTACAAAAATATACAACAACCGACTTCAATTGTACTGTTTAAGTGACCGTAAACACCACTTAAAGTCACAGGGAAAGGAATTTTCATGAAATTTCTATGAGAACAATCTGAAAGACCTCTCAAACAAAAACAAATATTTTAATTCATTTATTAAACAAAAATAAAAAAATAAAAAAAAAACGTTCGCCAATTAAAAATTACCAAAAACATTTCTTAAGTTGTGGTAAAAAATTCAAAAGCCACTTTTTTGAAATATTACTCAGTTTAATTATATCTTCAAAAATGTACAAATGTGCGACCGAAATAGCGGCACGCGAGATTCTGGGCCTTAATTTTCATCCACTAATGGTACGCGTTTCAAAGTCCACCATACCATAGCTAGTGTAGCAGTGAACAGTGTCACTACGCAACGAAACTACGTTGTAGATTTCGTCACAACCAACTATTTCCTAGCAAGCGATCAAGATTTTTATGGTGAAATCCATTGCATCAAATGTCCGACATAGCTCAAAATCAGCAAGCCGAAGAGGCAGTCTTCTTCTTATCGTGTCACTGGTTTTTTCGAACCAGTGTGGTGAAATGATTTTAAGTGCGCCTCGAAGAGGCTCCTCTCGTGGACTTGACACATATTTTAGAACTTTTTAGGTTCTATGACATGCCAGTTTCTTGTCACAGTTCTTTCGAACCAGTGTGGTGAAATGATTTTCAGCGCCTCGAAGATGCTCCTTTCGTGCACTTAACACGTTTATGAACTTTTTAGGTTCTATGACATGCCGTTTTCCTTCACCGTTAAGCACGTGTTTTAATGCACAAAGCCGAAGAGGCAGTGGGCCGGTCATATTAGTCGGAGAACCGGTTCGGTTTCAGTCTAGCGTATATTTAACGCGCGTATACGGGCGACAAAGAACCAAAGTCATTGACATAGCTCATAGGATTAGCAAGCTGGAGTGGCAGTGGGCTGGCCATGTATGCCGAAGAACCGACAACCGCTTGAGCAGACGGGTTCTCGAGTGCAGACCGCGTATCGGCAAACGTAGTGTAGGGCGCCTTCGGCCAGGTGGAGCGACGATATACGTAAGGCAGCCGGTAAAAAGTGGATGCGGAGAGATAGATAAATAATTCTTTATTGTACACCCCGGATAAACATATACATTGAAACAAAAACTTATGCTAAACAACCAAAAAATAAAAGAGGTTACAATGGGCGGCCTTATCGCTAAAAGCTATTTTTTTTCCAGGCAACCTTAGGATGGAGATGAGTAATATGAATTCGGCTTCTGGTCGGGTTAGTCATAACATAATATAATAATATACGATATATACATACAAATATGTGCACAAATACATGTGTAGATAAATAGACATATATATATATAGATAGATAGATAGGTAGACGACACCGTGGCTTAGTTGGTAGTGACCCTGCCTACGAAGCTTGGTGTTCCGGGTTCGATCCCCGGCCGGGGCAAATATTTGTGACGAACACAAATGTTTGTTCTCGGGTCTTGGATGTTGTGATGTGTTGTATGTGTCCATGCCACCTGCGACACAGGGAATCCTAGTGCAGGGGTGTGAGTGTGTGAATGTTTATAAAAAAAAAAAAATAAATAAATAAATACATATTTTATAAAAATTAAAAAATAAAACTATTTAAAACACAAGATAATAACTTCAATTGATACGTACTTAATATTAATGTTTACGAAGACTACAAATTCAACTTTTCTAGGTAGAAATCTATAACCAGGCGCTTGAACACAGGCAGTGACTGCATTTTACGAATGGAGTCCGGAAACTCATTCCACAATTGAACGGATTGCACAGAGAAAGAGTCGTGATAGAACTTAGTGTTTGATTTAGTTTCGGAGGTGAGGTTCGGAGAGCCGAAGACCGGGCTCAGTGGCGCAAAATGGGAGAGGCCTACGTTCAGCAGTGGACTAATGAGGGCTGATAACGATGATGATGATGATACGGGCGGATTGGTACTCGCGAACTTCAAAAGCGTGTCGCGCGTATACCGGCGTTTACGCTCCGTTTTTTCTAGCGAGTGTCAGTAGCATGAGGCGACTCTCGCGGCTTGTCGTGCGTATACGCGCATATACTAGCGTTTACGCTCTGTTCTTCGCGTATGCGCGCTGTAAAAACAAAACCCGAGCGGCGAAACCGCCCGGTTTAAGGCATGCGTCCATAGGCCGGCATCGGACGTATCGGACACATCGCACGTAACGGAGGTTGCCTTGTATAAAAACTCATACAACAGCGTCCACTGATCGGCATTCCGTATGACGTCATCGGCAATGCCTACATGCGATGCATACCGATGACGTCATACGGAATGCCGATCAGTGGACGCGCCCCGCACGCTCTCTCCGCATTGTCGGCCATTTATCGCGAAACGTAATCGCGATTATCATTTAATAGCGAGAAATGTCATAAGGCATTACAAAAATCCGAATGAAGGTGACATCGGCAATCCGATTGCTAATACTCGCGTCGGCAATCCGATCGCTGCCGATACAGTGGACGCAGTCTAATTAATCCGTTACATACGATGAGTCCGATACGTCCGATGCCGGTCTGTGGACGCTTAGCTTTATCCGCTAATCTGAAACCGAACTTGGCGACTGCAGCTGACAGAAGGTTATTAATTAAGGCTAATATTTACACGCTTAAGTTTATTCAAGTCAAACGTAATTTTTAATGCCATATTAAATTTAAGGAAAACATCGTGAGGAAATCGGCATGTTATAGAACCTAAAAAAGTTCGAAAACTTGTGCATGAAAGAAAACTCAACGCACTTCAAATCCTTTCACCACACTAGTTATAAAGAACTAGTGACACGATAAGAAGAAGAATACCATATTGAATTTTTGAAGCTTTTTTTTGGTTCTCTGCAATTTTACTCCGCTTATCTAAGCCTACATTTGAACGATACGAGTATGAGAAGCGAAAAACATAACTCTTCCTTGGCAGTCGGGTAAAAAGATCTTTGCCCTTTGCAATTATCATTATCAATGTTTTCGCAAATCCTATATTATCACATCACATAAATGCTAGTTTATGTGACAGATAAACACACGCACACTCCACTAAACGAGTCGATTTAAGTCAATCGTACTTTCAACCGAACCACAGATATGCTCACACATTACCGCTTGGTGGCAGAACCCTAAAAACCTTTAAATCATTTTAATCGATCCATTTAGTAAATAAATTTAACTGTTTTTTATTTATGTAAATCGACTCGATAATAACAATGCTTTTTTATATTTATGTAGGTACACCTATTTATTATGCGATATTACGCATATAAATGACGACACAATAGGTCGAGTGGCAAGTGTGTTGGACTGCCAAGCCGGTGTCGCTGGTTCGATTCCCGCTTCAGGACAAACATTTGTGTGATAAACATCGGTGTTTATGCTGAGTCTTGGTGTTTTCTAATTATGTATTTAAGTACAAAAAAGTATATGCATTGTATTAGTTATCCACTGGTTCCCATAGTACTAGCTTTCTTAGTTTGGGTTTGGGGCTAGATGGCGTTGTGTGGAATGTCCAAACATTATTTATTTATAATGCCACTTGTACGTGCCATACGTTTATTTATAGCAACATAGGTACATACATATAATAAGTAATGTAATTATATATTCCAATACCTATTACGTAATCCTTGGAGTAAGGTCAGTAGGGTTCTGTGATAGCTGTACAAAGTGGAGGTAAACTTCGGACCCGTTTAAGAGGATATGTGAAACTGTCAGAAATGACAGCTGCCGAATTGTAGGACAATGATAGCGCAATTAGACACCTTACCCCGAGGGAAGAGGTTAGATATATATTTTTGTCGCTCAAAAGCAACGGACGCAAGCGACAAATGATAAAACATCGTATTGTTTGAAAAGTATTGAATTTATAAAAAATCCTTTTACATTTATCTAAGTTCTGTGATTACTCACTCAATAGTATAAAAATAAACCGTAAATATTCTCTAAATTCGGAGAATGGATGTAAATCAGATTTAAGAGGGCCTATTTCAAAAAATAAATCTATCGAGAAAAGTTTCACGAATCGTGTTTCTGTCTTACATTTATTTAGATTATATCCTCAAGTAATCACTGTATTAACATCAAGTTTGTAAACTGTTACTGTACCGTTACCGTGTAAAATGAAACGAATTTGATCCAAATTGTCACATAGCCTCTTAAGGAATTCAAGAAACTGACATTGAAATCAATTTTAAAAGGCTTTATACTGACTGACTGACAAATAACGCATAGGCCAAACCAAACCACTAAGGGTGGAGACTTGAAATTTCGAAGGTATGTTCGGGCCTAGAATATTATTATTGAGGCTAATCCTCAAATCCGAATTCCATACAAAATTTTTCGGACAAATACTCAAAAAGTACGCCGTATTAGAGTAATTTCTTCACACTATTCGTTTTGTCCATGTTTTTCGATTTCGTCAACAAAAAAAGTGTAAGGTTTCATACTTTAATTTACATTTTATACGTGTTTTAAAATTAACCCTACTAACTTAAAAACACGTATCGTATAAATCTAAATTAAAGTATGAAACCTTACACTTTTTTTGTTGACGAAATCAAAAAACATGGACAAAACGAATAGTGTGAAGAAATTACTCTAATACGGCATACTTTTTGAGTATTTGTCCGAAACATTTTGTATGGAAATTTGCCTTGAGGATCCCCCTTAATAGTAATTAATTAATTAATAATTATTTTTTTTTTTTTTTTACATTTATAAAAATTTTTATTACAGCATAAGCTAACTACTACAATCTATAAATATTACATAATTAATTGTAATATTTGTTCGGACATAATATTATTACATAATATGACTGAGTATAAACATTTAAAAAAAGTTGAGCAGTGAATTTGTTATTACAACCACGCGAAATGTTTAAGTAGGTATACTAGGTAAGTTTTTGTTCATGCGAAACCTGAAATGTGTTGGCTCTCAGAATCGATAACCAAGTTCAAAAAAAAATGAACCTCTGTTAAATTTGGAAAAATATCTCAATTTTTTTTTTATCGTGACTAGAAAAGAAAAGAAAATACACGCGGCTCAGCTTTTCATAAACAGTTGAGTAATTTAGCGCAGGAGTAGGTTATCCATGAAAAAGGTAGGACAACGAAACAACACAGTTATGGATTATCTCGGTGAGTTTTAAAAAAAAAAAATTTTTTTAATTTTCGAGATAAGAAAAAAAATAAACGGGTCTCGGCTTTTGCATAAACAAAAACTAACCCAGTACATATTCTACATATTTTACCCGACTGCAAATATGGGAAAAAAATCCCAACGAGTAACACTGTCCCTCGTTTAGGTGTTACTCGATGAGAACCCATCCTTTTAGATGATCAGTTCAAAAAACGTTAGAAACATAGGAAATGTAGTTCAAAAACATCATGCAAAGCGCGTGTGATGGTCAAGGTGACACGCATGGTCACGCGTGGAGCAAGCAGTTCGAAGGTCGCGAGCTGATTATGTCTACCTAAGTTTCCTTTAGAGATAACTTGCATATTTGTTTACGGGTTCAAATCTAGTTTCATTCACCTCACTATTGAGCTCATCTACGAACACGATAATACTTTTGAACTTTTTCACATAGGAGGAAACAGTGGAACACGTGGTTGTGCATTGTACAGCTACAGAAGGAGCCGGAACGAAGACTGGGCTAAGAAAAATCCTGGACAAGGGTCCGGATGACCCTACCAGGAAACTGGAACACACCCATCCATCAACCCAGGCTCCTGCTCCGCTATTTTGGGGAGCTGGGCTGGCTGGGGTAAAGTTAGTGCACAAAGGGGTCAATGCACGATAAACCCCATAGCGGGACGTCAGTGCAGACCAGTTGCAACCCCTTACCCAATTAGAATTAGAATACTTTTGAACTCACCTACCCACCTGCTAGATTTCATGAAGATCGAATGAGTGGATCAGGAATCGGGAGCTATTGTCGAACTAACATTCATACACACCCACATAATTATATGCAATAAATACTGTAAAATTAGCTGCAGGATTGTTCCTCTTACATTTTCCTTTACCGTTTTGTTCAGTAACTAATATGAGGAATTAAAAAGGAAGTACCAGGTACAAACACAGCATACCAGTTTGATGGGCACTTCAGCTAGTGAAACGGAGCTTTCAAACTGACCATCAATATTACTGTATTAAATACACGAAAGGAGGTGAGGCGCACTTGAAGTCCTCTCACCATACAGGTTTGAAAATACTAGCGACACGATAAGAAGAAAATCTAAATTTCTCAAAATGGATGCATGCTATAGCAGTGCTGGAACAGGTGTTGTGTAGCCCTGTTTTGGCCATGGGCAGACATGATCGTTTACCATCAGGAGAGCGCCTAGTATGTCCGGTCACTTGTTTGTTTACGTAAAATGATGTCCATAAATCAACAAGATAATGAACTTAGCATGTTATCTCGAATTGATCTTTGATTAAAATGATTATGAGTTGAGTGAAGGTCAGTAATGGTAGATATTTTTTACCTACCATAACTAGATGACACACTAAATGAGTAAAATTTTTGCATGTGGTAATAATTTCATCAAGGTAAAGCAAAGCATTAACTACAAGGGAGGTAATGTTGTATGAAACTCCCAAGGGTTGTAATGTGATTTGAATTTGGAACGTCAAATTCGTGTGGAAACTCGTGGACTGAAACTCCCATATATGGCATTGTAAAAAGGTTTGTTCGAAAAACGAACTGGCCACTAAAAAAAAGAAAAAAAAGGCGCGACTTCAAAGATTGTGAAACAAAAGACGGTGTTCGCTGCTGGAGCCCTGGCCTTTTATTGCCTTGCAGGTGTGAAAAGTAGAGTATGCTCCTCTGGGATAAAGCCTGTCTTCGTCTTGGGTAGCTTGAACCCCTTGCGTCACTCAGGACTCTAAATAACTCCCTCGTGAGTCCCTCGTTAGCTCAGAGTTCAATATGCCACCCGCGACATAAGACACTGCTTTATCCCCTCAGTGCATAATCTACTATTGTTCACCAAGGGATTGAATCAAGACAGATTATAGGAGACTTTTATCAGTCCGAGCTGAAGGCAAGGGCAGATATTTAAGTCGAGTTCAAGAAGAATCCATAATGAAAGAATAAAGAAGGGTACATGAATGTTTTATAAGGTATATGTGTCGTGGCCGGATCATTGAATTGGCCATTTCATGAAGTGGCTGGCCATTTCATGAAATGGCCAATACCCACTGGCCACATCATGAAATGAAATGGCCAAATTGATGTTCACTAATGTTTGGCCACTTCATGAAATGGCCAAGCATTGTTGATCATATCATAAAATAGTTATATTATCCACCATTGGAGGCGCTGATACGGTTTTGTTTCTGTGATGCAACATGGCGGTGGACAGTTATTCTGATAAAAAAAGGGTGACCACGCAACGAAAATTGATGGACTGTTACTGGATTACAAAATATGACTTCATGGAAATTGCGAGTGAAAGACTATAATTTTTAAAAACTAATGTACATGTTTCAAAAACCATGTTTAAGTGTTTATTCCATCGGTAATCTGTATAAATTGGTATTATTATAAGTACTGTCTGCCTGCGATGATTTTCTGTTATGAGGCTGAGCACGCTCGCATCGCTCGCGTGTGGGCGCGCAAAAAAAACCTTATAACCTACCGTCACCTAACTTCTATTTGCCTTAGATAATTTTCTTTAGTCAGGTTGTGCATCAATATCATGGAAACCTTACATTTATGATGTGGCCAAAAGTGGATGGCCATATCATTAAACGTTGACGTTCAAACGATATGGCCAATATTAGCTGATGAAATACGGCCATTTCATGAAATGGCCAGCCACTACATGAAATGGCCAATTCAATGATCCGGCCACGACATATGCACTGCTTTGATACTTTTAGCGACCATAACAAATTGATAGGTTCAATAATGTTTATTTGTGTAATCTAAATAAAGAGAATTTCGTAGATAATGAGCTTGATCTGGACTTATTTATAGTATGGATTAATTTAATCTGTCTGAACATATTTAATCAATAAATGTACATAGGATCAGGTGCACCAATGCAATTTTGCTAGATTTTTAACTATAGGTATTTTACAAGTCGGTTTGTTTTGTCATACGGAGTTCAGGAGGGAAAATGTTCTGTTTATGTGTTTATTAAGAGGTAGGTATGGGATACGGGTCAGAATAAACTATGCTAATCTAAGCTGCATGTGACAACCTAACCTTCACAGTTAAATTGTTTTTAAACTACACAAATTGCCTCAAATTCAGTCTTAGTGCTGGGAGACAATTTTTGTAACAAGATAAACAAAACAAAGACATTGTTGTAGCACAAATATAGAATTTACGTGCCAAAAATATATCTTTTATTTACGCATGAAAATATAAATGACTTACCTCGAATAGTTTGAGCAACATGTTGACATAGAGCCGGCGAACTCCCAAAGATTTGCCAATGGAGGCGAGAAATATCACACATAGAATTAACAATAAAAACGGCGTGTATAATATTGATATCGCGACCGACACAAACGACATCAGCAACGCCATTTTGACGACTGATTGATGATTTCTTGAATTTTCTTGTTTGTTTGACTGATGATTGATGGTTGTTGTCAATGAATCAGCCGGGAGAGCCGTGATTGGTCGTTATCACAGAATAATATGATGCGGAAAGGTTTTGATTGGTTAAACTGTTGTCAAAATTGTCAAAATATTTTTTATTGCCATATAACAAATTATTGTTAACCATTTTACGCAGAAATTAGTATTATTGGTACAATATATATATTTTATGGTTTTGGGGCCTATTTATATGAATGGAGACAACTAGCATGATTACTAATGATGACCTTATAATACCTACGCTTTCAAGTGTCTTGATTATGTAATCCAGATCTTTTTGTTTTGTTGCTACAATTTCATTAGGCAGTGTAACTAAAATTACCGTTTACTTCTGGCAATACTGTCGTGTTCTAACCTCCATCGCGAAAAGAGATTTTGGGATTTTTCATTAGATCCATTTCGGATTTTTTAGTCCCAGATAAATAAACACAATGTCAGACCTTCCTTACGGACCCCCAGTGCGCGTTTCGCCTCTGATCAGAGTAAGTATTACTTCATTTATTGTCATTGAACTACCCCATCATTATGTAACAAACAAGTGTTTTGGACCGATTTTCATAATTGGAATCTCTATTTTATTTTTATTCTAACCTTTTTTGTTTTCCAGTTCATTCATAAATACCGAATCTTTACAGCCAGGATTATCCTAATACCGACATTAAAAAATATAAAGTTAAATGGACTAACCTCTTTGCTTCTTAGTTTCTTTTTTCAAAAAAAGGTTCATAATTCAACTAAAGAAGGTTTAGGCTAAATATAAAAGTTCGCCCGTAGTGTAACATTTTGTTCTTAATAGAAAATTGTTACTCTCTTGATTCCAGTTTGGCCGCTGGTCTCTCCTGACCGTAGGAGTGGCGTACGGTGCCTTCCACCAGAACAGGCTATCCAAGAAGGAAACTAAGCTCCGTGAGATCGAGGCTAAGGAAAAAGTTGTCAGGGATGCTAAGATGAAGGAAGAGAAGGCACGCGCCTCTGCCGGTTAGTAACAAGAAATGGTCAGAGTGTCGCAAACGGGGTACTTAGTTAAATTGGACTTATGACTTTTTTTTTTAACATTTACCCCTGCACTAGGAATCCCTGGCGCAGGTGGCATGGACACATACAAGACATCACAACATCCAAGAACCAAGAACAAACATTTGTGATGGTTATGCAAATATTTGCCCTGGCCGGGGATCGAACCCGGAAAACCACTCTTCGTAGGCAGGGTTACTACTAACTTGTCTTGACTTGAAAATTGCACACGCTCAGTTTACTCGCGTGTGGATGCTTAAATAAAACAGCATCAGTGGTTATCATCGCTTCAACCTTGTGGGAAACATGGTAAAGGTTGAGGGTACCTCTTGACCCTGGTTTTATTTCGGGAGCTACTACACCGGAGTCCCTGGCATTTGCTCCACTTGCCTTCTAATCGAGGAGTTAACTGTCAATCACCCTCTAACCATAACATATTGTCACCCAGTTATCTAGTAGCTTTTGACCTTCTAAATCAGAGGTTGTTGACATTAAAGGTTAATTCCCTGAACAAATGTTTCTCCTCACTCCACCATCTCTCTGATGGTACCATAAAAAGTAGGTGTTATTAAGGACACAATTTTTTTAAAGTCTACCTCAGTGCTCTGTTTGCTACACCCCAATCTAAGTCAAATTAATTATTAGTGACTTAGAACTTTGAAGTAATTAAAAATCTAAGTCTTTTCGCCTGAGTTCCCTGTTTGCTACACCCCAACCTTAGTCTAATTAATTATTAGTGACATAGAATTCATAATATAAAAAAAAATCTGGAAATGTCTAGCAAACTCTTCTATGTGACTAGTGTCCACTGTCCATTCATGAAAGTTAATTCTCTAAATAATTTGGTGTGTGCCTACAAACACACTAAATATGTATACACATATTACTTTAATTTTTATAAATGAATACTTAATATATTTTTCCAACTACCCTAACAAGTGCTTAAGTCTCATTCAATACCCACAAAATAAAGTTCTTCGCTTGTAAAGAAGTTTCCACTTCAATAATCTAACTTACCTACACTAGATTTTGATTTAAGATCTAAAAGTCTGTGTAGCACTATTTTGGTTATGGGCAGAAGCAGCATGAACTTTTACTATCAAGAGAGTCCCTAGTTTATTAGTAAAATAGTGGCTACAATCATTGTTTTTTTTTTCAGCTGAAATCAAGGCACTTGAAGACATGGTGGCGCCCAAAAAATGAACAGCAAAATTCTAGTTTTAAGCAAATAGTGAAAGATCAGCCATTTTCCTTCTGTTAATATTAATATTTAATGAAATATAGGAAATTGTCGTAGTTTTGGAATTTCATTTGACGCTAATCTATATTTATATAATAATGTTTGGACATTTCACTCAACGCCATCTAGCCCCAAACTAAGCAAGTTTGCAGGGAACCAGATAACTGATACAATACTTATACACCACCAATTTTTAATAACCAAAAAAACTTAAATGGGCATTGCAGAAGGGTCTATGTTGTATCTGTGCAGTCATAATTTTGGGTTACTACAACATGTGCGAGTGACAGCGGCGCCCGAGCCGAGCTGCGGCGAGCTACGAGCGAGAGCTAGGTGCCCGGTAGCACACAGCCGGTAGTAAATGAATGACACTTAAATTATTATCAACTAGCTGGTGCCCGCGACTTCGTCTGCGCAGGTATCTCTATAAATTGTAGCCTATGTGTTATTCTGATGTATAAGCTATATTATTGTAAAGTTTCATTAAAATCCATTCAGTAGTTTTTACGTGAAAGAGGAACAAACATCCATCCATCCATCCATCCATCCATCCATCCTTACAAACTTTCGCGTTTATAATATTAGTAGGATGTATAAGCTATATTATTGTAAAGTTTCATTAAAATCCATTCAGTAGTTTTTACGTGAAAGAGGAACAAACATCCATCCATCCATCCATCCATCCATCCATCCTTACAAACTTTCGCGTTTATAATATTAGTAGGATGATCGGTACCGATTGACGCAAGTGTATAGGAAAACGACTAACGGGAACAGTTGTCCAATTTTTATCATATTTATTTTGAAAAAAAAAAAAAAAACTTATTGAATTAAAGTTCTTTTTTTGCCTAAATTGTTTTGCAAATACATACATAGAAAACACCCAAACTCAAGGAAAAACACTGATGTTCATCACACAAATGTTTGTCCTATAGCGGGAATCGAACCCGCGACACCGACGTGGCAGTCCAAGTCCAACACACTTGCCACTTGACCATCCATGTCATTTAATTATCCATTGGGAGTCCCTTGCAGGATGCCGTCTAGATGGGTACCAGTACACAGTGCCAGATATTCAGCAGTAGTGTCTAAGCATTACTGTGCTCCTGTTGGAAGGGCACTGTAGCTAGTGAAATTACTGGGCTTTCGAGACACCATCTTATGTCTCAAGTTGTAACCCCGAATTTAGACTATCATTGTGCTTGGCAAAATTTGTCTTATAATCTATGAGTTTTTTTAAATAAATAGAACAGAATTATATAGTGTTATAAAATATATATTATTTATAACTTATATTTGTGCTTATAGTTATATATAATCTCTTATAGAGTACAATTACTATGGCAAGTATTTCAGTTTGAAGCTTAGAAAATTTCATTAAAATTCATCATTTTCAAACGGATGGAATTTGTGTCCCAGTGAGCTGAAAAAAAAAAAAAAATAAGTTGGTTCATCTCGGTACCATGTACATATAAAACGTATTATAATTATATTATATAATACCTACTATTTCCGACATTTCACACAACGCCATCTAGCCCCTAACTAAGCAGAACATTTACAATGGGATAACTGATACAATACTTAAAGGGTATAATCCTCAAGGCAAATTTCCATACAAAATGTTTCGGACAAATACTCAAAAAGTACGCCGTATTATAGTAATTTCTTCACACTATTCGTTTCGTCCATGTTTTCCGATTGTGTCAACATAAAATAAGTAAGGTTTCATACTTTAATTTAGATTTTATGTGTTTTAACAGGTATAAAATCTAAATTAAAGTATGAAACCTTACTAATTTTATGTTGACACAATCGGAAAACATAGACGGAACGAAAGAAATGAAATGAAGAAATTACTATAATTACTTTTTGAGTATTTGTCCGAAACATTTTGTATGGAATTGGATTTGAGGATTAGCCTTAATGCTTTTTTTGTTGTAAATACATACATAGATAGAATACATAGTTAATCCTAAAGCAGGAATCGAACCCGCGAATAATCAATCAATCAATATTTATTTCCAGAAACCCAAATATTACACTATAATTCACAATGTACCCCGCACTAGATTCGGGGAAGAATTATTCCCATATGTCACCCTGATCTGTCCGCCTAGGGGGACAGATGGGACTGAAAGTTGTATCTGTCCCCCCGATTCTAAAAGGGGGACGATGGGACTTTTATTTTTGATTCAACAAATTAATGATAATACTCACGCAGTCATAGGTACAAGACGTCCATTGCAATCGAAGCTGTCAATCAGCGCCATATCCTCAGCGGAGAGCTTGAAATCCAAAACGTCGAAATTGGATGCGATGCGAGACTTGGTCACGGATTTTGGAATTACTATCACACCGCGATCGATTTGGTATCTGTAACATAGAAAAAAAATGCTTGTCTGTAAAGTTGGTTTACGGACGATAGTTTAACGTGACTACCAGCGCAACGGGACAATGAGCGTTACCGGACAATGATGTCAACCTTTTCGTGCATGCGGCCGGCGTTCGTCGATTTATTAGACGTGGTCACAACGAAAAAAAATTGGACATTTCCACAACGCCATCTAGCCCCAGCTAAGTGGACTTGTATTATGGAAACCAGATAACTGATAGAATACATATATATTATTTTTTTGTAAATACATACATAGAAAACACCCAGACTCAGGACAAACACCGATGTTCATCACACAAATGTTTCTCCTGAAGCGGGAATCAAACCTGCGACACCGGCGTGACAGTGCAACACAATAGCCACTCAACCATCCGTATCGCCAAAGCAATGTTAGTTGTGTTATGACTTATTGAGGCGAGAAAATGGACTGAATCTTGATACATTTATGCCTAATGAGCACCTAAATTTACATTATCAAACCTGAAGAGCACCTAAACCGCCACAAGCATATCTGAATAGCACATAAACAACCACTATCATACCTGAAGAGCACCTAAATTGCTACTATCATACCTGATGAGCACCTGCGCGACGGTCTTCTTCAGTCTGTTAGCGATGGCCACCAGCTTGGCATCTTCCATGAGCTGAGGGTCGTCCGGCTTGGCCCAGGGTCGGTCCGGGGAGCCGAGCGGCGAGTACGCGGTCAGCCTGATGCCGACCGACTCGCAGAAGGCTTTCAACTGACGCTGGTTCAGATATGGGTGGCATTCCACCTGGAAACAGAACCCGTATTTGTAGCTTGAAGATCGCGGTTGGAAAGATCAACAGGATCCATCACAAATCTCAAAATTATATTGTTTTTGCTGGACCTCAAGTTGGAATCTTTTGAAGTAAAATCTAGCCGTGTAGATAACTTACGCAGTAAACAAAAACATAATTTAAGTATTCCTCAGGTGAATAACGCAATGTTTTATATGAGTGCCTACTAAATGTCTATCAAAGTTTATAATCAACTCCCAATCTATCTTAAACAGCTAACAGGAAGCATTTTCAAAAATAAATTAAAGAAATGGCTAGTAGATAAAGCTCATTATAATTTAAAAGAATATTTTGATTTGGTCTGAGAATATTTGTGAAAAATGATTTTAAAGTTTATACTTAGCGCTTAGGTTTTCTTCCAATTTTATTTGTGTTAGATTCAAATGTTACATCTATAAAAAATATATTGTACGTCCGAAATGGGCAAACTGTTGATACCTGCTATTTACTTTTAAGATCTTGTAATTCGCACAGTTTCTACAATAAACATATTCTATTCTATTCTATTCTATGGAGATTTACAGGGCTTGCTTGAGTTAAAATGGTTGTTGTGAGGATCTACTGATGCAGCCCGACGGGATTATAATAATCGCATATAATAATAAAAACAGCACACATTTCTGCTCACCCTATAGCGAAGCACGGGCATTCAGCTAGTCTTACATATAAGATCGAAAGGTCGCTGATATTGTTTACCTGCTTAAGATTATTCATGGTAGATACGATAGTCCTAACATATTGCTAAAAATTCAATTTCAAATTACTCTTACCCGCCTTCCGAATAGAAAAACGTTCAACCTTCCTATCTGTCATAGAAAACACAGTCAGCACTCTCCAATTTGTAGAATGTGTTCGTCTTATAACGATGTTTGTCATGAAATTGACATATTCTCGTCATCTGTCTCTTCCATCAAGAGACTTTTTCTTAGTTATAATATTTAGATAAGCTTATTATTAAATAGTATTCATTTCCAGAGCTAGGTATAATATTAATTTGCATGCAATGTTCATATCAAGAAAGTATTTCGTGTTTCTACCCGAGATTTTTGGTTAGTCCCTCTTTTTGCATAGGTCCCAAAACTGGATGGTCTAGATCTTGGTCAGACCCTAGATGTACATGTACGTTTGTCTGTCTGTAAGTCTCACCTGGTTAACAACAGGGTTGATCGTCGCCATTGTTGGACGATCTGAGGCTTTGGTCTGAACCTCCTTTTGCAGAGGTTCAATAAATTCCAGATGTCGATGTAGTTTATTTTAGAGAACTTATACCCGAAATTTTCGGTTAGACCCTCTTTTTGCAGAGGTCCTAGTGCCTTCCATATAGTAATTTAACCTACACAGAACTAGATCTAGGTTAGATCTTGGTCAGACCCTAGTCTGTCTGTACGTTTGTCTGTCTGAAAGTCTCATCTGGTTGACAACAGGCTTGATCGTCGCCGCCTCCAACACTCTAGTGACTTGCTTCTTGTTGAAGTTGGACAACTCGAGGCTCTTGGTTAGACCCTCCTTTTGCAGAGGTTCAATAAATTCCAGATGTTGATGTTGTATATTTTAGAGAACTTGAATTTGGTGAGGCCTTACCTTTGTTAACTTAAACCCAAGATTTTTGGTTAGACCCTCTTTTTGCAAAGGTCCTAGTGCTTCCATACAGTAATATAACCTACTTCACAGAACTGGATCTAGGTTAGATCTTGGTCAGACCCTAGGCTGTCTGTATGTTTCTCTGTCTGTATGTTTCTCTGTCTGTAAGTCTAATCATAAGTAGATCAACCCAATTATGGATCTGTACTGTACCTACATGTGTTATCTGAAAATAAAATATTATTATTATTAAGTCTCACCTGGTTGACAACAGGCTTGATCGTCGCCGCCTCCAACACTCTAGTGACTTGCTTCTTGTTGAAGTTGGACAAGCCAAGGCTCTTGGTTAGACCCTCCTTTTGCAGAGGTTCTAGCGCCTTCCACGTGTCGATGTAGTCTACCTCAGAGTATAGGATCTTGCCGGCTTCGTCCGCGGGGAAAAGAGGGCCGTCTTCCTGTGAACATATTTGTAGAGTTATAATTATTTTCAACCGCCCTCGAAAAAAAGGAGGTAAATACACGTGCTTAACGGTGAAGGAAAACATCCTGAGAAAACCGGCATGTCATCGAACCTTAAGAAGTTCGAAAACATGTGTCAAGTGCACAAAAGGAGCCTCTTCGAGACGCACTTTGAATCCTTTCACCACACTGGTTCGAAAAGAACTAGATAGATAGTGTCATCACGCGACCACAGCTTACATTGGTAACATGTATGAGAACTTTAGATATAGACTTTAAGTAAGTAAGTATTAAACACACAAGTAGGTATATAGGTACTCCCACAAAGGTGATTTAATTTCAATGTATTAATATTTCAATCCATATACATTAAAATACTTTTGACGACACCGTGGCTTAGTTGGTAGTGACCCTGCCTACGAAGCTTGGTGTTCCGGGTTCGATCCCCGGCCGGGGCAAATATTTGTGTCAAACACAAATGTTTGTTCTTGGGTCTTGGATGTTGTGATGTGTTGTATGTGTCCATGCCACCTGCGACACAGGGAATCCTAGTGCAGGGGTGTGAGTGTGTGAATGTTTATGTTTATGTTTAATATTGCCAAAGTGGTGACCCCTAAACCCCGAGGAAACATAAATTGTAGATAAACACACATACAAACAATTTTAAGCTAAACTTTATAAATGGTTACTTGAAAAATGCTTTTATATTGAAATTTTGAATGAACTGAACGAATTGAATGAATTTTTATCCTATTTTATATTGAAATTTTGAATGAACTGAACGAATTGAATGAATTTTTATCCTAATGTGTTATAAATATTATTTAAAATCTACTCTATTATTATACTATTATTTTTAGTTATAACTACTATATGATATGTTAAAAATATTAGAAAATTATTTTAAGTAAAAAATTTGCATGTCGACTACCGATGAAGTATGTGATACTATAATTTAATATAAGACCTTGTAATGACCATACTTCAGGCAAATAAATATCATTTCATTTCATTTTGTAAAAAACTACATGTAAAATTTGAATAAAAGATATTTGATTTGATTTTGACTTTGGGGGCGTCCATAAATTACGTGAGGTGTTTTTATAAATTTTCTGTCCCTCCCTCCCCCCCTGGTGAGATGTCGTGAGATTTTATTCAACCCCCTCCCCCATCGCCCAATCTCACGTGAGATTTTTCAAAATGTGGGTTTCTTACGTAGGTAAACGCGTTGGATTGTTATTGTAAAAAGAAAAATCAATATTGCTGTATAACGTCGAAGTATGAATGAAACTATTTTGGTACTTTCGAAAGAATTAGTGAATGATCTTAATCGTATTACGATTGCGCTTAAGATTAAATCTTAAGCATGTAGGTCTTTTTTTGTTTCAATCAGAA
The DNA here is from genome assembly GCA_932526365.1 of Lobophora halterata. Taxonomy (NCBI): domain Eukaryota; kingdom Metazoa; phylum Arthropoda; class Insecta; order Lepidoptera; family Geometridae; genus Lobophora; species Lobophora halterata. The sequence goes on along the minus strand of OW052028.1, from coordinate 5,419,383 downwards.
ACAAAAATTGCGTGATATTTGCCGAGACCCCCCCCCTCTCTCTCCAACGTAAGATTAGATGAGATTTGACTCGACCCCCTCCCCCCCTTAAACACCTCACGTAATTTATGGACGCCCCTTTGACATACATTTACATACATACACATACATGATAAAATGTGACTTCATAAAAACGTGGTCTTCGGTCATTAACACTCACCTTGTAGGCCTGAGGCCAGTGTATGAGGTATAAATCCACGTACGTCACTTGGAGGTTCTTCAGCGACTCCAGCAGAGCTCCGCGCACGAGGTCCGGGCGGTGGAACGTGTTCCACAGCTTGGAGGTGATGAACAGATCCTCGCTGAAAACCGATACGTAATTTGACGATACTGATGGTCGAATGGCAAGTGTGTTTGTGCTGCTGAGTGCCGCGGGTTCGATTTCCGCTTCAGGAGAAATATTTGTGTGATGAATATCGGTGTTCTTCAGCAGTGGACCTTCAGAGGCTGAAATGATAACTCACCGTTTGACCACTCCCTCCTGTATCTTGGCGGCAATAGCCTCGCCTACTTCCTTCTCGTTGCCGTAGACGTACGCACAGTCGATGTGGCGGTACCCAATGTCGATGGCGTCCTTCACGGCTTGCGTTACTTCGCCGGTCTTTGACTGTGAAAAGATATCAATTTCAATTTTTTATTGAGATAGCTGTCTCTCATGAGCATCAGATAAGTGGTTACTAATTTATAATTTCAAGCAAAATAGCGCCCGAAAGGAGCATCTTCGAGGCACACTCGAAATACTTTCACCACATTGTTTCGAAAGAACTAGTGACACGATAAGAAGAAGAAGCAAAATATCAGATCTTTGGTTCAGTTCAGAGGTTCTATTTTCAAAAGAGAGCTGGTATTTTTCCACGAAATAACTTCACGGCAATAAAAACTCAATTTTAGCCAGATCTTATCACAAAGAAGCCGATGTCAGAAGTTATCAGGGGATAAAGTTTATCTCCACCTGATACCATGGGACAAATAAGCCTTTATGAGACATCTGAAGTGGTGTGATACATTGACAATCATGTACTTATTGAGACCATTCATCTTATTTGCACACCAATTTTGAATTACCAAATAAACGTAAATGGGTAATGCAGAGGGGGGGGGGGGGGGGGGGGGGTACTACGTTGTATCTGTGCAATCAGAATTTTGGATTTTTACAAAACACAACGCAACGCCATCTAGCCCCAAACTAAGCAGAGCTTGTAATTAATATGGGAACCAGATGGCTGATAAAATACTTAAGGCCAATCCTCAAATCCGAAATTCCATACAAACATTCTGTATGGAATTCGGATTTGAGGATTCCCCTTAAATACTTTTTTTTTGTAAATACTTACATAGAATACATAGAGAACACCCAGACTCAGGACAGACACCGATGTTCATCACACAAATATTTGTCCTGAAGCGGGAATCGAACCCGCGACACCGGGCATGGCAGTCCAATACACTTGCCATTCGACCATCCGTGTCGTCTTACCTTAATTTGCAACGCAAATGAAGTTGCTGGCCTCAGCTAGTTTGTAATAAATCTGGTAAATATTTGCATTATGAAGATAAATATAGCCCGACTTGCGATGGTCGCGTCATCGCGTTCTATTAGGACACTGCCTAATGATTTTCCGCTATATGGATTCAGTGGTTTGACTTGACTTAGGAAGAAGCATTTATCCAACCTCACAAATTCTTATAATTTATTGTACACCTAAACTTTTTTTATCCTAATACTTATACAGATAACAAGGATCGCATGACAGACTGATAATAGTGTGTAAGTGTTTATTTGTGAGATAACATTTGAGTCTTCAATTTGTCATTGGAAGATAATTGTCAAGATTACACCTACAGAAGAAATACCTAACTGTTCGAAATTAAGTTTTTGTTTACACAAAATAATTACACATATCTTATTAATAAAATATTTTTCCACCCCGTGATTCAAACTTTAACCTCGGTTCGAAATATAAAAAGATCACGTCCTGACATTGTATTACTTTTAAAAAAAAAACTTGTTTTTTTTTCGGTTATGTACTGGTGAATGTGTATGAGTGTTGGTGAATAGTATAATGTTGAAAAACATGACTTTTCGTGCATGCCTCCATAACTCCGTAGACGGCCTCCACCACTTTATGGAGGCATGAAGAAATTTGACTCTGACTGTGAATTAATTCATTGTCAATAAGGAATTACTTGACACTGGTTCTTCGGTTTTGGCTCCGCACATAGTGTATCTAGTACTTACACTATGTGTGGAGCCAAAACCGAAGAACAATTTTATGTTCTTCGACAAAAAAAAACCTAGGTAGATTGATTGACTAGAAAGGAACAAATGCTGTCCTTCCTCACTGTACTTACTAACTTGGTTGAAAGATAATTTCACTAACTACGTTTTACTACTTAGGTACTAACTACTGTACTGGCCACTTGAAAATGACAACAGTCAATTGCAGTCAGACCATATGCTGTTCCGTAGTTAATCGATAGTACCAGAGACTAGTAAAAAGACTACTTTTTACTAGTCTCTGATAGTACAAAGTAGATATTATAGACTAACTATAGAACAGAAGTTTAACTTAGGTAGGAATACCTATATCAACAAATTATATAAATATATTTAGTAATAAATCCGCTTGATTTCTAAACAAAGGTTTTAATTAACTTAACTTTAGTTTAGAACTTTAGTACATATTACTATATTATAAACCAAAGAGTCGACGAACAGAAAACCTTTGTTTAGAAATCAAGCGGATTTATTACTAAATATATTTATATAATTTGTTGATATTTATGGATTTCCGCAAAGTAACGCCTGAATCAATCAATTAGGAATACCTATACCTAGAGCTAAATCAAATCAAATCTACGGAATCCGCCCTACATAGCGTTGTTTCGCGCATAGGTGCAGGACTCACCAATAAGCAACCAACACTAAGCGCCTTTATAGATATTGAAGGGGCCTATGATAAAACCACCTTTATGAGCATTAAAAAAGCACTGGAAGGATACGGTGTCCCTCCAACGCTAGCAGAGTGGATTCACAACATGCTGAAGTACAGAGCGATACAATTCACTATCAACACAACCACTAGAGGTATAGTAGCCAGAGGATGCCCACAAGGAGGAGTACTATCCCCACTTCTTTGGCATATTGTGGTGGACGAGCTTATTAGAAAAACTATACCTAGTTACTATTAAAGTTGGTAACTTGGTAACGAGAAAACCTAAACAGTGGGGAATTAAATGACTACGTAGGTAATTCTGGACGTTGCTAAATAATGTGCTAATCGTAGAATATGATTGAGAACGGTAAGAACATATTTTTTCTCAAATAATAAAGTAGGTAATTGCTATAAAAGTTTAAACCTACCTTCCAAGTTCCAATACCAAGGATAGGACAAGCTTGCCCATTTTCAAACTTCACAGTCGGCATTTTTGAAGACATCTTGGCTTTAGTTAAATGCAAATCAAGAAAATATGGACAGAAAACTTGCAAAAACGAGCAAAACTAGAAAAAAATAATTAGCCGGTCGTCTTGAGGGTAAACAAAAAATAGACAGTGACATTTATTGATATGACAATGACAACTCAGGCCTACTTCACGATAATGTGTCATTTCTGAACCTAGGGTTAGGGTTTTGAAAAGATATAATTTTATTTAGTATTTTTCTTTCTGCAAATGCCTGATACTACACGTTGATTTATCAAAGATATTCTTAAAAATTGAAATTTAGGTAGTTTCACAATCAAATTATAATCTTCTTGTAAAAATAATAACTAACGCCTTATCTAGGCAGGGTCAGGGCGATTAGCTTCCCAGCAAGCCCTTGACCCTGGTTCAATACAGTTTGAAACCGGAAGTCAGTATGTTAAAAACAATCCCTACTCATGACTTATTCCTCAGCTATTATGGTACATAATATTACTTATTCTTTGCATCAGCCGCCATTAATACTCAATGCAGTTCCGTACAAAAATAATTATGAGATTTTACTACATAAAAGCTTTAGGAATTCTCACCTTCCAAGTGCCCAATCCAAGTACGGGAATAGTTTTCCCATTGTTAAAGGTAATGACCGGAACACGCGACATTTTTACACAACCGCTTCACTTTGCGACACAGCGAGATGTGAAGAGACCCAGCAAATTATAGGTTATCAATTTATTATCTCATACTTATTACTGCTGATATCGAATTACGCAATTTTATTGTGAGTAGGTATGCTGTAAGTGCTGTAACCACAGATCTCGGATACTTTCGGCTGTCGTACATTCTAACATTATGGCTGTAACTCAAGCATGAAGTTTTGCGATGACGTTAATAAGTACTTGACAGTTTGCTTGATGGTTACTTAGGGAAGTTGTTGCACTTGCATGGTGCTCAATTTGGGTTTCGAGCTGGTGTATCGACTGAAAGTGCCATTTTAAGTCTAAAGCATACTGTTAGGTACTATACTGATAGGAAAACACCTGTTTATGCTTGCTTTTTAGATCTATCAAAAGCTTTCGATAGGGTCTCTTATCAGCTCCATGGGAATTGGTCAATATATTTAAGTACTGGTACAAAAATCAGCTAAATAGTGTAAGGTGGTAAGATAGTTTATCTGACACGTATACGTTGGAATGTGGAGTAAGACAGGGTGGGCTCACATCGCCGAAATTGTTTAATTTATATGTAAACGAACTTATTGTAGAGCTCAGCAACAGACATGCAGGCTGTTCTATTGATGGACTAAAGGTTAATAATATAAGTTATGCCGATGATATGGTGTTGTTGAGCCCGTCAATTAGTGGTCTTAGGGATCTGGTAAACGTATGCGAGAGTTACGCAGGTAGACATGGTTTGATGTATAACACTAAGAAAAGTGAGATTTTAGTATTTAAGGGGAAAAATAAGCCTCCAGATTGTATCCCACCTATCAAAATAAATGGACAGGAGCTACAGGTTGTTAAACAATTTAAATATCTGGGGCATATTGTAACAGAAGATCTAAAAGACGATTTAGATATTGAACGAGAACGTAGGACCTTGGCTGTCAGAGGCAATATGGTGGCCCGTAGATTTGCGCGTTGTTCCATCCCGGTAAAGGTGACACTTTTCAAAGCATACTGTCAATGTCTTTACACAAGCAGTCTATGGGTTAAACATACACAAAAGTCTCTAAGTGCTATAAGGGTCCAATATAACAACATCTTCCGTATGCTATTGGGATTGCCGCGATACTGTAGTGCCTACATTGGGTAAACCTAGTGATAATTTGATTTTTATGATTTTATGTCTGTGTTTAGTGTTAAGTTATATGGACCTCGATATCTGAAAATAAAGTTTAAAAAAAATAAATTAATAATAATAAATGTATCGTATTTGCCACAGAAACATAAACAGTTATTGGTTTTTTATGAATAAAATGTGACGAAAGACGAGCTAGGCTAGCATAGAATACATAGAAAACACCCAGACTCAGGAGTAAAGACAAACACTGATGTTCATTACACAAGTGCTAGTCCTGAAACGGGAATTGAACCCGCGACACCAGCGTAGCAGTCAAACAAACTAACCACTCGACCATCCGTGTCGTCAAATATTCCAATTTCCGATTAATCTAATTATTCCTAGTTACACAAGTGCTTGTCCTGGAACGGGAATCGAACCCGCGATACCAGCAGCGTAACAGTCCAGCAAACTAGCTACTCGACCATCCATGTCGTCATACTCCAATTTCCGATTAATCAAAATATTCCAAGTCCAACTTATAATCGACAATGAACTAAACAAGTCTGGTGCCAAGCAAAACATTTACAAACTGCTAAATAAACGAAAATTTGTTGCATTGGTGTAAACGAATAAATTACATTTCTATTTTAGGAAAATCTACGCAGATGCAAGCGGGGTCGGACGCTGAAGCAAGGATTTTCTTATAAATTGTACGGAAAAAATTGGCATGGTGAGGGATCACGCCTGCCTATGACCAGATCAATGCTACAAAATACAGATACAGATACTTTATTGGTAACATACATTACAGGTCAGTTTTCATTTTATAGTTGGAATACATTTCGTATAAATAAGTGTGGGATTTGGGAATAAAAATCTTCGCTCGACAACTTAATTTTATATATATTTCCAATAAGAGAATAACCACACGTCTTTTTAATAATCTTAGCTTATTACGACTCTCACCAAGAATCTTTAACTCTATGAGGCGTTGTCCTAACAGAACGCGATCGTTGCGCGAGCAAGCGATGCGACCGTCTCGCGAATCCGCGATCAAACGTACTAACGTCAAATAGGCGTCCCGATTGGCAATCGCGCGACGCAACGCGACTTTTTTTTACAATTTTTTTTTAAATTTATTAAACCTAAAGTTTAATTATAGTTGAGTTTAAAATCACTACCAACAAGTTCAAGTGAATATTACCACCAAAGGGTTCCGTACTAAAAAATATAACAAATTCAAATAAAATTTCATAGAATTAACGGTTAATTGTGAAATTGCGTTAGGATACTACTGTAGGTACTTAAAAACACAATCATGGCATGGAGTTTTTCAGTTATATTTTCAAAGTTTGAGCTTACTGCTTTATTAGTTGGATTATAATTGTTTTGTTGGTCCGAAATAATCTGGTCTAAAGTTATATTTGTCGGACACTTATTATTTTAGAGTCGAGATGTTGTTTCCACCAAGGTCTGGATTCTGTCAGTATGTCGATCAAGCTGTCTCATAAACCGAACGTAGAGCGCTCTGGAGTAAATATTGACTTTCAGCTAAGGTTAGCTATGCATGCTATAGTTACTAAAAAGCATGCATATAGCTAAGTTTTAATTTTTTTAAAACTACTAATACCTAGACTAATATTTAAAATTGATTTTTAAAATAGACTGGTCAATGGATTCTTTTCGAATCGTCCGAAAAGGACCTAATAGGTAGGTGCTAGTTGCTACCAGTGACTTCTAATGTTTATTTTGTCAACGTTGTGTTTTTAATATCTACAGAACAAATCTAAAGGTGTTAAATAAATAATTTATCGGCAGAATGCCACGTTGGTTGTTTGCCAATGATTCGCGCTGATAACGATTCCCGTTCCCGCCAACAGTGTGAATTTGAATTCGGAATTATGTCATTTGATTTATCGGTGGCCAGTGTAGTAATTGAACTTTATTATATTTTCAGATTTAATTTGTCTTGACTATCGTACTCGTTCCATAACATTTTAACCTCTCAGGGATTAAGAGGCCCGGAGCGGGCCCGCAAACTTTTTATGAGATGACTAAACATAATGTAGTAAGTAGGTAAATGTAGTTTTTCACATTTATTTTTCTAATAATAGGTAGACAGAATTACATTAAGTACATAATTATTTGCCTTAACCGTGTGAATGTAAACTTCAAAAGGCTACAGTGTACACAGTTCAATAAATTCAATTTTACTGTAAATATTGGTAAGTGACATATCTGGTAACAGTACCACTGCGTAAATGAATATTTAAGTAGTTTAGGTACTTACTACATGTATAAAAAAATCTTGTTTATATTATATCTGAGATAATAAATTTTACAAAGTTTCTCTGTTGTTTATGCCAATTTTATTATCCTATAATCGATTTTACGGCCGTTGCAGACGCTATTTATACGTCGCTACAAACCGCAAACGAGCCAGTAGCAGTTTGTTCGATCGTAAATAAATTGTATATTTACTTTCTAAAACGATATTTTACCTATAAAACAGTTTAACGGTTAAACTATATATAAAATCTGAACAAAACCACATATAATATGTGAAAATAGCGAAATGTCGTTTTCCCCAAAAAAGACTTGAGATCTACGTATAGGTATGGCTTGCCAAGGTCTACTATAGACATTCGTAAATTTATTTATGATAACGTATTACTTTATTTATTACGTAGACCTTGGCTAGCCATATATGTAGATCTCAAGTCTTTTTTGGGGAAAACGACTTCTCCATCATAATCCGATCCATCTGATCGTGGATCGCTATTTTCACATGTTATATGTGGTTTTGTTCAGATATCATTACTTTTTGTAAATACATATAATAATAATAATAGTATATGTACCTACTATAATTATAATAGTTACCTACCTATTTCTTTTCCTAATAAGGTGTGTTTCCTAACAACATTCGTTGTTCCCGCGGGGGGGCAGAACACCCCCCTTCGGCATTGTAGGTATATTAACAAACAAATTGTATTGATTAGTTTTTTAGCTATGACAAGGTCAAAAGTGGCTCCAAATGGTTCGTGTAAACTTACACACAGTGCTACTCGCCAGTTCGCTGGGCCTGACCGTGGCTTGACACACTGTCGTGTGTCGAGATAAATACATAGGTAACAGTGACATTTAATTGTGTAATTTACAGTTAATAATTTTCTACGAAAAGAAAATAGAGATAAGGAGCACTATAGAGCCCTGCAAAATCATGAGAAACACAATAAAATGTTTAACCGCCATTGACGTAACTCATCACAAGTCGCACTAGAATAGACAGTCGTATATTCCGTCATAGTCGTAAAACTGTCTGATCCTTACAACATTGGACTCTAGCTTTAGATCTGACATCTGGAGTGGTTAAAACCACCAGTGACTGAATAAGGCGCCAGAGTTCTAAATACAAGGTCACTTTAAAAAAAATAAAAAAATAATGCGATATCGTTTGATCACTATCATAGCGCCGTTTTATCCAAACTGCCAAGACTAAGCAGAGTTTAGATTCTTTTATCCATGATAGGGCTGAGTACCTAATAAATAATAATCACGGTTTTACAAAAACATAGACAACCGACTTCATTTGGAAACAGTCCAGTAGTGACTGTAAACACCACTGAAAAGTCACAGGGAAGCAAAATACGCAATTTCGTTTACTTCGATGACATTATTTTTTTCAGTGATTTAGATATAAAAACTAAACTACTGAATCGATTTTGATGAAATTCGTATGGGACCAATCTGAAAGTATATCCTCTTAAACAAATAATTGTATGAATCGGTTCATAAACAACAAAGTTATAAGGTAACAAACATAAAAAAAGGAAAGTAAAAACCTCCTCATTTTTGTAGTAGGTTGAAAAAGCATTAATATCGATGCAGTTAGATTAATCGATATCGATAAGATGTTCTAAGTTATTCCACATAGTTATAGTGAGAATCTCACTTATCTCAAAGAATATAAAAACAAATGCTTCTCTCTAAAGTCATATGAGCGGATTATGATTACAGACACATAATAAAATAGGTACTTAGATTATTCTTTATTGCACACATCACAAGAAAAATATCTGTAAGTTTCTATTTCTTGTGATGTGTGCAATATAAGATATAAATAAATTAATAGAGGTAATTTAAAAAAAAAAATGGTTGTCTGTAAAGTTGCTTTACGGGCGATAGTTTAACGTTACAAAGTCATAACCAGCGTAACGGGACCAGGAGCGTTACCGGACAATGACGTCAACGTTTTCGTGCATGCAGCCGGCGTTCATCGATTTATTAGACATAGACACGTCAAAAACTTACAAAACAATATTTTATTGTTCATCCTGTTCATCATAAATTAAAGTACTTACCAAAACTAGTTGTCTATGTTACACTGTAAGCTGAGTAAGTAATAAGTATCAGTTATTCTGAAGACAGCAGGTTATGAGCAATGCCGGATGCAAGAGATTTTAGTTTCTAAATATTATTTTCTCAAACATAAAAACTAAGAAAAGTTGGCGGGATGTCATTGACTCATCTTTACTATAAATTATTTTTAATAGCCCTGACATGAAACAGAATAACATTTCACCCATATTATTTCGAGTTTTTGACGCAAAAGTCGTCAGTCTCATCGATTTTACTAAAATAACGCGTCTTGCAGTCTGAGCAAGATTATTCCAGTGATCTGGAAGCCGCCATTGCGTATTGACAGGAGGGGAACGTCTCCCTTTCCCGCGCTTATAGCGAACAATCGAAAGTGACTTTTTAAACATATAATTTAACAGTGCAAGATCGATACTCATTGACTCAATTTAAAAAAATATTGTTAAGATGGGTTTGAAGATGGCTCATACAATTTCAGTGATGGTACTTTTAATATTTATGTGTATGGAAACAAACGCGAAACTATCAGATAATAGAACAAATGAAAGTGATTCGTCTGAAGTGAGATCGACTCCGACGCACAAAAGGGTAAATAAATATTGTTCTGCATTTTTTTAATAAACTTATCATGATTACTACTACAACCCTATCATATTATTTTATTATAAATAAAGATTATTTTAATTAACTTTTAGCTAGCTCTTTTTGTCAATCTTTTACCACTGCATTATTTTTCTAAATACCTAATATTTCTGTTTATTTTGTATTCCTATATTTTATGTTCCTAACATAGATTATACATAAAATAATATAACATAGATTATAAGATAAAATAGATCTCAATAACAGAAATAAATAATTTATTATTATTATTTTGTACCACGTTTTTATTCAAATTCAACTTGGTTTCATTATCTCTACTTTAATAGATATCTAATAATAATATTGTATATTTTCTTCGCGTGAATATTATTTTATATTTATATTAAATCTGAGCCTTCTTCAAATGTACTTATCAAAATTTTGCATGATTCATTCAAATTTGATAATGATTCCTGTATCAAATAAGATTTTAGCAAAGTATCAATCCAGCCTGTATCGTCAGTATCTATCTCGACATTGAGGTTATTTCTACATTTTATATTAAAATCTGCCGCAAATTATAGCACTCGTAAATTTGTTTGATAGCAGATTTGAGGACGTATTTATGTTATGTGTTATTATAATAAGTTTTTTTAATGCAATTATATCTTCTGTTATACGTAAGTATATTAAGTTTATCACTGTGTGTGCGCGTGTTAACAAGCTGCGTCCTGTATTTATGTATGTATTATTGGTTTTGCATTTACCTACTCAATAAGAAAACAAAATTGAAATACATAAGCATTTATCAATGTAAAGACTGTTGGTGAACCAATAAATAAAATATAAATAAGTACCTAACTAACCCTTTTCTACCCTATCTCACAGGAACCTATAGGAATCGCTTAGTTCTCTTCATCCGTAATCAAATCAATCACCGATCCCCATAGGGAATGGTAAGCTTTTGTACCTATTTGTATTTATTTATTTTAATCAGAACGGTCACAGACCACTTGGACTAATTAATTAAGCCTAATAAACTTAATTATTGAATTGGCAATAAGCTTGTTTATTTTATTATATTTGGCTTATGTACGTTTAAGTGAAAAATTTTAGCTCAATAGAACACCCAGTCCAGTCCCAGATATTAATGTGCAATATTTTCATCTTATTTAATGTATGTAGATTACACCGCCCACTCGTAAAACCATTATTATAGAAATACTTGAAAACAGACGTGATTCATTATAATAATCCGACGTTGAACGTACATTAATAAATTATTCTGGGAGCAGTATCTTGGCTCATTTTTATTAAAAATAATATAATATAAAAATGTTGTAAACCTTCATTTTAAAAACAACTTCATTAGTTGCTTTTAAAATGAAGGCGACAGGTTTTAGTGACAAACAGCGGGAACCCCAATTCTTGACTCTAATCTTGGAAAACTTTGTTTAAATCCAAACATAACATAGAAAATAAAAACTGTAAGAAGCGCTCTGTTCCAGACAACCTTTGGATGGAGAGCGAATAAGAAAAATTGGTTGTCTGTAAAGTTGGTTTACGGACGATAATTTAACGTGACAACGTCATAACTAGCGTAACGGGACAATGAGCGTTACCGGACAATGACGTCAACGTTTTCGTGCATGCAGCCGGCGTTCATCGATTTATTAAACGGAAAACTTGTTTGGGGTGCACTAATAATAGGTAACAGTTAGTTGGCATTATTGAAGTAGTAGTTACTAAAAATATTAACATAATAGGTAAATAAAACATTCTTTGATTTAGAGATAAAAGTATCAACATGTTCTTTTCGGGTCAGTCTAAAATACCCCTACGATTGGGAAAAATGTCATGGCGTTTCTAATTGGGGTAAAAAATACTAACGCGGACAGTGTTATTCTTTGGAAAACCACCAAAATGTCAACCCAATCAGTTAACTAGTCTGGGGTGAATCTACATCCGCGTTTATAATCATTAAAACGGTGACAGCCTATAAAAAAAATATTAATTTTAAAATACATATTTCAATTTTCATAATCCATGCGATGTATTTGGCAAAATGCCATTCATTGATTCCCATATCATTTTACGCTTACATTGAAACCGTGGCGTAAAATGCAGTGTGAAAATTGCATCAGTGCGTCATTCACGCACGTAGCCCGTACTTTTAGCTACGTAAGTAGGTTCTTTAGTACCTGAGCATAAAGATATAGGTATCTCTAAATCTATATAAATAGGTACCTAGTTTTGTGCTAGTTATATACGAATGTACAGAAACCAGGTCAAGTATCCAGTAGCACTCAATCAATATTCAATATACCTAAGTATATAAATGAATCCTACTAAATGTCGTTGTAAGGAGAATGCGAAAATTTGTCAAGACGGAAGAAAAAATAGATGGATTTTTCTCAAAACTACTGAACTGACATGATAGGTTTCACAGATATAATATATTTAAGGTAGGTACGGTATAGCTCCATGAGTTGGAAAATCATAGGTACGGTATCAGGTTCCTATAGGATAACACGCAGGAAGCAGCTAGCTTACACAAGCAAAACCTTCGCATCCAAAACGAATTAAATTTCTTTTTCAATCAAAATTTTAATATAATTTTTGACGGAGTGAAACGACGAAAAAAACTATATATTTTACACATTGTAAATTTTCAACATATTTTTAATGTTTTTTGAATATTGTTTGTTTACGGTGATGATTGCTCTGAGTTTACGGTTCATCGTTTCTTTTCAAGTGCAAGCCGGTCGAAATCACTTTGAACCCCGTGGGAGGAAAGGGTTATTTATAGAAATAACGATAATATTGCTCACGAAGATAAATATTGCATCGAAACGATTATGTTTTTCGCAAGTGGCTTTGGCGCAACGGAACGCGCAACTGAACCACAATTTTATCGCCAAAAGGAAATTACTATAATATTTCATCAATTTTCGAATCAGGTACCTACAGCCTAAACTGATATTAATATGACTGTAACTTTATGCAAAACATATCAGTTATTAATTGAGATAGGCACTATCATTTCCCGTCATATTAGCAATAATACAACATGACTTCCTGTCTTTAGTTTTAATTTCTAGCGAACTTCCGGTCTTTCACTCAACCAACAGCCAGCAGCCATTTTGTGTCATTGGCGTTTTGTTTCCCGTCGAGTGCGGTTGTCTGAGCCATACGCTCTATCAACCATTTAAAAAATATATTTTATTTTACCTACATTTAAAAAAAAAAAAAAGTCGTGTCATACGATTTACTTTAAGGATTTATATCCACAGTGCAATGTTTTATTGCATATCAAAGTAGAAAATGTCTGCAGTAGCTGCTGTACGTAAGTTTTTCATAATCTTTTAATTTATTTATTTTTTCAACGTTGTTGAAAATACCTAATGTAGTACTTCGATGTTCTCGTGGTGTTACATTATTACCTACCTACGTAGCAAGGCTGGTTTTTAAAAGCTAGCCAAGCGAATTTACGGGTTCGAGTCCCGCGGTAGATTAAATTTACATCGAGCCAGTTTTTTGTTCGTAAGACAAAATCGTTTTGCCACATGGTTAAAACTTACTGGCCAGAGAAATATTTTGATTTATAACGGTTTTTGCCGTTCGATATGTTTTATGTTGGAGATATACTTTCTGTCTATAAAGTGAAGCTGTTGTAAAATACGTGACATTAGCTTGTCATGTCCCTTCCTCAAGATTTTAGCGATGTTGTGTCGACTTTCTTCTGCATCATAGTGATTCAAGAATAGAAAGTTTCTGCGAAACATAATAACTGCTATGTAAATGAGAAGATAAGATGAAGACATCGTCGGTGAGTACCTACATTTTACCATAAAAATTCCATGTAAATTGCTAAAAAGCAACAAATTATCCGTTTCAGTGAAATTATTTATTTTATACTAAAATTGATTAATTACTTGTAAAGTACTTTATCACATGGAATTTTTGGTGAAAATTTTCAAGTTATGATTATTGGATGAGTTCAATAAAGGTATTTTATGAGTCCTACCTCGCAGGTGGTTGACGCAAACATTCAGACGTATCTCCTCGCAGGAGTGCGCATATAAGTCCTACCTCGCAGGTAGTAGACGTACATATTCAGACGTGTCTCCTCGCAGGAGCACGCACATCAGTCCTACCCCGCAAGTAGTAGACGAACATTCAGACGTGTCTCATCGTAAGAGTTCACACGCACAATGGTCCTACCACACAGGTAGGTGACACATTCAGACGCGTCTCCTCGCAGAAGTTCGCACACCAGTCTTACTAGCAGTTAACAGACTAACATTCAGACGTGTCTCATCGTAAGAGTTCACACGCATGATAGTCCTACCTCACAGGTAGTTTACACACATACAGACGTGTCTCCTCGTAGGAGTACGCACATGTCCTACTAGCAAGTAACAGACTAACATTCAGACGTGTCTCATCGTAAGAGTTCACACGCACGATAGTCCTACCACACAGGTAGTTAACACACATTCAGATGTGTCTCCTCGCAGGAGTACGCACATCAGTCCTACTCTCAAGTAGCAGACTAACATTTAGACGTGTCTCACCGTAAGAGTTCACACGCACAATATTCCTAACACACAGGTAGTTTTTCACACAATCAGACATGTCTCTTCGCAATAGTATGCACAGCTAATTCTATCCCACAGAGAGATAAGGAGATATAGGTATGTAAATACATGGAGCGGAAAGTACACTACAAATGTAAAGTACACTACAACTTTAAGTATTCAAGGTGATGATATCTAAATGATTTGCGTCGCACGCAAACCGGTAACAAAGACTTGCATTTAAGCGAGCTTGGATGTTAAAAGTCCAATAATCCTACCCCATGCAAATATTCGTGGGTAGGTGAACAGTCCCTGAGCCTTCTCACAAGTGTGGAAACTTAAGGGAATCTAATTTAAACAAAGATTTGCAGTTGTGAATTTGCCTGCTGGGGGAAAAAATCTATATTGAGGGTAGTTCAAAAAGTTTTGCATCACTTGTTCTGTGAGTGCACGCAAAACGCTTTGCAAAATATGCGAGCGTGGATGTACAAAATCCAAAGTCCTACTTCAAGTAAACATGCGTAGATTGTGAATCATCCTTGGAGTCTCCTCATGAATGAAGGAACTTAAAGGAAACAGGAAAGCTATTTCAAAATGTTAAAGTGTGTTAAACTCTCCACGAGAAAAGACTTGCTTTTTGCGAGCTGGATAATCAAAATCATATATTCCTGCCTCACGCAACATGCGTAGGTAGTGATTTGTCCTTGAGTCTCCTCACAAACGTAGGAACTTTCAGGAAACAATATAGTAATTTAAACAAAAATACCTATAGTGTCGTACTCACTACGAACAAATACTTGCAGTTGCGAGCTTGGATATTCAAATCCAATATTCCTTCTTAACGAAAATATGCATAGTCATACACGAAATTATGGTAGTTGAGCAGTCGCTGAGTCTTTTCATAAGCGTAAAAACTCCAGAGAGCGCAGATAAAATGAAGGCATGTCTCTGCAAAAAGTTGCTTGCTGAAAAATGTATTGTATTGCGTCGTATACACTGTCAGGTGCACGCACAAAGACTCGCAGGGCAGGGCAGGGCAGGGGAAAGAAGCTTGGATATTAAAATCCTATAAAATCTACCACGCGTGGCTTTCGCGGGTAGTTGGGATGAGTCCTCGATTTTAGTTTTTCGAACGTAAATAATACGATATTGGAAGAAGTTATTCTATACAAATAAAGAATTGCAGTTATGACCTTATTTCAATTAATGGTGTAAAGTTGAAAGTTTTTAGGAGTAACCAAGCCCAATACGATATTAGCTGCGGATAACTAGTTCTTGCAAAAGTCTAGTAAGCTTGTTTTTGATTATGAGTTAATCTCTGCCTGCGCAGTAAACCTGTATATAAAGTGTTATTGATAAGGGTGTCATCGCTGTTGCGTGATTCCCTAGTATCGGCTTGGATAGTGTTTTCGGTATTGCTTACAATCCTGCAGGCGCGGGTCATATCCTAGAGGTACTAGGTTCCTAGAGGGTTACAACGGCCTAATGCGTGTAGATAAAATACCTATTATACCTACCCGATAACAACCGAGTCGGATGTGTTTTTGCCTACTTCATTGTTCAATGAACCCAAAATATTCTTTTGGAATTTTTCGTTTATTCCTTTTTCGGTCATACAACTTAATTAACGAACTATTAGTCCTAAACAAACACAAAAATAAACGACAAAATTTTCATAACGCCTCTTAACGTATTCCGTAAGGGTTTTTCAACGAGTACCTAGCAGTTGTCTAACATACCGAGCGTGTTAATACCACAGCGTTTGTAAAATGAAATAATTATACAACGTACTTATTCAAATAAGGCATATTAGTTCATAATTAAGATCCATTGATCTTTTCCATCGATCCTTTTTGTAAAGCCTTTTTAACAGTGCCTACTTATGTGAATTTTCAGCTATTTATTTAGCAAATGTAGATAAATCACGTGGTTCGTAAGTTCATATTTTCTATATGCTCATCATAAATTCATTTTTTGAATTTTCTTTCTTGCACACCGTTACCTACATCAATGCATCAATGTGGACCCAACATTTTTATCATAAAAAGTGTGTTTTAGGTTGAATCGGTAAAAGCATTAACATCCCTACGAACGGAGTTATACAAATGCTTATAGAATATTGACACACACAGTACAGAGTGGGGTATACTATTATAGCCCTGGTTGTACCTATCTTTTGTTTTTCAGTAATGAAGAAAAACTTCTTTCTTGGTATACAGAATCCATGAGGTGGGCAGGTACCCACCTATGTAATGTGCAATATCGTCTCTCGAAGTTGTAAAGTGGCTGATGGTAGGTAGTCGGTTTTTTACATGGATTTATGTGCTTGTACTGACGTCTCATAGATGTCTACGATGTTTACATAAATCGTTCTGCCAGATTCCTTTGCGGATAAGATCGATTCATTGTCTATAGATACATACAATGTTACCGATTTTGGAATTGCAAGTTTTTTGACTTAAACCTGAACGATGTTTAAAAATTTAATTTCATTTTAAGCTATTCAAGGTCAGGACTTAAGTTTCTACCTGTAACAAACATTTGAAAAGAAAGGAACTCCATTTCTTTCAAAACTGGTTAATAAATAAAGCTTCTTACTGTTAAACGTATCGTACTTCCTTGCTTAAATAATGTTGAAAATGAAACTTGCATCTGTGGTGGTAGCCACGTCCATGACTATCAATTTAGTACTTATTACCTACGCGGAAAATGCGTATTAGTTTGGCTTTCACGGAAGTCTTAGCAGTTAATAATAGTCTAATTTTCCTACCCCTGAGTAGAAACTACAGCCTCAGAGTAACTACAGGTACTTGGCGTGCTGTGAACTTTTATAATACTTGTCTCTACTATGTAACAAGTATTGTTTTTTGCGCTATTAAATTTTCTCATGAAAATGCTATTATTATAGGTAGCAAGTATCTAATAGTAAAGGCGAAGAAGAGGTTATTTCTGTTCTGAGTACATTGTATGTACGCTGAGACAGATGAACACGTTTTGTGCTTAATGCCTCAAGGTATTCTTTGTAAGTAAATAATTATTCTACATTTACACGATGAAATAAAATTCTTTATAATTTAAATGGCTGCAATCAATCATGTTCCGCTCTTAGCGCGAAATATAATACGTTATCTTATTAGTTAATAACATCAGGTGATTGTTAATTGTCTGATCCTAAGAAAATAATAAATACAGAATTGTATTGATTCATAACACTCATTCTGTCCAGTTCATATCTGCTTCTGCTGGTTACCTTCTAAAATTTGTCTCAATCCATACTAAGACAACTTATTAGCCTTAGAACGATTTTACTGTTACTATCGTTCATCAGTTTTTGGATATCTTCTATGTCCATAAAATATAATTGTTTTTGTTCTATCGGCTTTTTAGCCGTCACATTGGCGTGCGTGTCTCTCCTAACCACCACCAGGCGATAACAAACAAGTCTCAATTAATAACTGATATGTTTTGCATAAAGTTACAGTCATATTAATAGAAACGTTTTACCTACCAATAAAACGTATATTAATATACTTACCTTTATGCAAAACATACACTTTCAGTTCTGCCTAGTGTTCTCAAAACTCAATGACACAAAATGGCTGCTGGCTGTTGGTTGAGTGAAAGACCGGAAGTTCGCTAGAAATTAAAACTAAAGACAGGAAGTCATGTTGTATTATTGCTAATATGACGGGAAATGATAGTGCCTATCTCAATTAATAACTGATATGTTTTGCATAAAGGTAAGTATATTAATATACGTTTTATTGGTAGGTAAAACGTTTCTATTAATTATTTTGTAATAAATAATTATTAATATCGCATTAAGAAGATGACTGAGCTATTTTTATGTATCAAAGTCATTTTAATCTAGATTTTAATAAACCGCGAAAATTCAAAATTGATTGTCCAGATATTCCAGTGCCAAGGTCAACGTAAAAGAAAATAAAAAGTTGCCACCTGCCTCGTCATAATTTCGCTGCATTTGTTAAAAATATTGTTTTGACGTCAGTTATTATTCTTACAAGAAGACAAGCGTCTGCGCAGTTTTAGGTAGGTAGGTAAAGTGGGTACCTACAACTATTTGTGTTTTAATGTTCTCGTTGAACTACTACATTTATATTTATAGAGTTATTGTGCCAGAATTTGCGTGAGCTTTCTGAAATAATAACGTGTTGAATGATTATGTACCTAACTTCTCAGTAGAACTTTTGCGTAGTAGGTAACCTTTTTTACTACACTATTTTAACCTTAATATCACCGCTTAAAATAGATCAATGAAAATTAGTTTTTGGGCTATTATGTTATTTTACAGCTTAACACCATCTTCAATAGAATGTACCTATAGGTATTTGTAAATATCGAGTGTACTCTGACTGATCTGTGTATCGAGTCGACTATGAAAATCAATATGGTGAAGGTATTTCTCTGCAT
Source organism: Lobophora halterata (assembly GCA_932526365.1). Lineage (NCBI taxonomy): Eukaryota > Metazoa > Arthropoda > Insecta > Lepidoptera > Geometridae > Lobophora > Lobophora halterata. Next base: position 5,400,162 of record OW052028.1, on the reverse strand, counting down.
TTATTGTAATTTTTCAAAAATAACAAAACACACCAACTAAAGATGAGCTTTCATTTACTACGCAGATGAAATTGAAAACAAATGACTCATAATATCATTACACCTTTCTAGATTCTCAAGTGGTGTTTAGATGAGCCAGCACTTGTGTAAAATAATAATTTTGAAATTAGCAGTTCACTATTATTGGGTGGAGGAAGATTCAAGATTCAAGATTTTTAATCGCCGGGACATACCTAGTTTACATGAAGTATGTTGTTAAAAATAGTATTAGTAGGTATCTTATTCGTGTTCTTAATGTTCGAGTTCCAAAGAATGGTGTGTGAGTTTTCGACATTATGAATGAATATAGGCCTAATAATAAAGAGATGAAAGTGAAATGTCAAAGTTAGTAATATATATTTATCGATACCTTGATAACAATTTTAAAGAATACAATACACTAACAGATTTACCTACCTACTTATTTACTGAAGCTTTCAGGTGGCTTGAATACTCGGTCACCGTCACTAATCTGGTTCATTATTATTTAGAAATAAACAGATATAGAAGACCACGAGAAGATCATTACCGTTAAGTACAATTAGTTGCTAGTTAAGCAGGTGTTCACTTTCAGCTTAACCATTTTAACTATGCACATTTAGGGGTAAATAAATTATTGGACACTTAAGTTTTATATTTTGGTGTAGCCTTGAACTACTTACCTGTATTTTGCCGTAATAATTAAAATTATCCTTAGAAGAGTGGGTATATAACATGAAGTTAACTATAATTGGAGTGAGTACTTAGTTCATACGATCAAAGAGTAAATCGTGAAGAGTAATGCATATCCCCACCATACTTATTTGCTTTGCCCTCTTTTTTAAGCATGTTTTAAGAAGGGTAAGAAACTTCATGGTAAATAACGATGGTATTTATATTCCAGAGTGATGGCGCAGCGCTGATGTTTGCGGATGAATTCAAGCAGACACTCGACATATACCTCTTTGGGATTTGCCCGCAGACTTATAAGGTACACCACACCAATGCCCATTTGCACCAAACATAAGCAATAATAATTAAGTAATTATTAATTAGGACAGTGCAGGACTTAAAATACATGTGTGAGATGGGACAGCACAGCAATGACCCTCGTCATCGTTGTTTCTGGTATTAGAACCAATTAAAAAATGGTTTAGGTAGATTTTGTAGACATAACAATTATGACAGGTAAAATGGATTTTTGTATCATCTTTCAAACATATGAAACTGTGATTAAAAATGGTCAATGATGCATTAGTAAGGTAATTTAAGCAGAACAGACTTAACATAGATTTGTCAGAGTAATAACGTAAGACTAAACAATAAAGACAAGAAGACAACCATTCACTCGTTTCTTGATGAGACCTTGTAGGAAAAAGATGAGAAGGTGTCATGCATGATCTCTAAAGGTGGGTTTTGAATGACCCATGTTTTCGGTATAATGTACATTCGCAGCGAGCATGACGTTAAGTTGTTCACTAAAATCGGGTCTTTATTGGTGCTTTGTATGTATAGATTCTAATAAGCTGGTTGTATTGATAGTCCCGCTGGTCGCAGATGCCGCTCGGCTCCAAGCTGAAGAACACCACCGCGCTGGCGTGCGACATCGATGCGGAGCACCAGGACCTGGCTGGAAGGTGAGGCCACCAATATCTACTAGGAGTTAACAGAAAGCTTAGAGAAATTAAAAATAGAGGCTACAATGGGAGCCCTAATCGCTAAAAGTGTAATTGAAATTTAAAAGGTTACGAAGTATTGTTTCGGTCATGGTTAGATACTATTTGTTGCTACTTAATGATGTTTTCACTGTTCATAATTATATTTATGAATTTTATTGTTAAAAGGCTTGCTACCCTAGCACTACGCGCTCACACAGCCACTCGGACGGATTGCGTGCGGCTTGGAGCAGCGCTCGCCAACACGCTCGGCGAGCTTGCGCGGACAGCGGCTAATAGACAGGCGTTCTCAAGCGGTAAGTTAATTTTTTTATTGAGGAATCACTATCAGTCTGAACCTGAAATCACGCTTTACACATCATACTTACATCACAAACTCTTTTATTGTTAGACGAAAGTAAATGAATATACATAACAAACTATGTATTTCATGCAAAAGTTACTGTAGTTATAAAAATGATTTGTTACCTACAGCATAAGCTAACTACTACAATCTATATTACAAAATTCACAAAAAAATATTGGGCCAACCATAGACCGTTGCCGACGATCTATAAGTAGCTCAACAGCTCTAACTCAATACCGCTCTAACTCAGTGCAGCGTGCCGAGGATATTGGCTGCATTGCCTCTGTATTGCAAGGCTTATATTTAATTCTGTAGTCATAATTTTCCACTTTTCATAAAGATACCTAATAGTTATTAAGCTAATACTGGATTAGACTTAACTTTACTAAAAGTAACTCAAATTAAATAAAATACAGTTTTTTGTTTTTGTCACAGCAGCATCTAAAGAAGAAGCGAAGAAACGCAAGCTATCGAAGAGCCAAAAGTTGAAGATTGTAGCGAAACAGCGCACCGCCCTCGCCGTGAAGAAGAAGGCGGCTGCACTTGCTGCGGCTGCTGCTGCCAAAATTGCGTCTTAAGGTGCTTTTACACTAGCGTGTTTTTGCACGTATACGGCATACACGCTTAAAAGCGCGTTTAAAAAAGCCGAACGCGCGTCCACAAGCTTATTTCGGTGTGAACGCTTGAACCAGTGGTGGCGAGTGTCAGTAGCAATATGGATTCGCGCATAGACGAGCTTATGATAAGCGCGTCAACGCTCGTACAAGTTGCACGATGTTAAACACGCGCCGCGCTTTAAAAAACGAGCTTATAAGCTCGTATATAACACTAGTCTAAAACAGTTATAGATTTTTTTATCTCTAAGAAATCTTGCCTGATCAAAAAAAACTTGACTGCTAACTAATTAATTTTTAGTTATTTTTATTGAGTATGTATTTGCACAGATAACATACTGATCAAATATATAGTTTTGTTCGATGGTATTATAATATTTATGTAAATGCACTTCATAATGTATAATTTACTAATTCAGATGTTAAGTACTCAGTAAATTAATAAGTATCTCCATCTACAATAAAACAGCGTATGTATAAGTAGGTACAGGTTTATGCACTACTGCTAAAATACTTATTAATGCTATTGTTAAAGTAACACATTTTATTATGTAATTCTTTCGTTATTATTTTATGACCGCAATTTATTAGGTTTTAGATTCTATTTTTGTAACTACTGTTAAAACAGCTAAGTTATTATGTATTATAGGGAATAGATTCTTTATTAAGACTAACTTACTCACTAGGAATATGACTCATATTATAGCTACTTATTTTTAAGAAAACAAAATGCTGTCTTCATGGTTGGTTATTATGGGAATAAATTAGAATTTTATTTATGGACTAAAATCAATGCAAATGTAGGTACCTATTAGTTGTTGTTGTAGTTTTGCTAATATAGACTTTATTTGTATAATATTGACACAATATATTTATGAATAAAGTATACCGTGAAATCATGTTTATTTATTTACCTTACCTCGCCTTACAACTATTTTTCAACGAAATAGCCTTTTTATATTTCACAAAGCTCAGATTTGTTAGATCTAGCATTAAATTTATTGTACTGGCAACCTTACTATTAACGTCAAGGCATCAAAGTGACGCCTTCTCTCTAGAAAACTATTATAACTCTTATACATTTGCATCAAGGTTCAAATTTACTTGTATTTCATCGAAACCTGCTGAGCGAATAGCAAGCAATTTAATTAATAGTGTTGTACAGTTTATGAAGTTTTGATTGATTGATGATGTTTCGAAATATATAACTCAATGATTGGTTAGTACAATGCAACTGCCCCATATTTTAACGTACCAGTGGGAGTGTGTGTGTGTGTGATAAGCTAAAAGTAAAAGCAAATGGATTAAGGTGCACCGAAATAACGGATATATAATCAATTACCTACCTATTATTCAATACAAAATTCTCGCTATAACTCTAATATAATACGTAACGCATTTCAAACGACGAATAATGGAATTTATGACTGATGATGATGATATTAAAAATCGGAATGTAGTAGTATGACGTATCTGTAGTTAAAATTGAAATGATCAAACACTAGCAAGAGTTCTCTAGCAATCAAGTGACATTGACATCACTAAAAATCAAATACTTGTTATTATTAAATTCGTGTACATAACCTTCTTTTTCGATTTTCGATATTAATTTACCACAAAAAGGGTAAACTATAGTGTAAAATCGTGCAAATGTGATAATTTCATCAGAATACTTCAAAAAACATTGGCTAAAACGCGGAGAAAGTAAGTTATTCATTCAATAAAGTTGTAATTTCAGTACATAATTAGATCGACTTATTGTACTTACGCGTTAGATTTTTAGTGGCATGTGCAGTTATTTTATGAGAGCGATCCTATTGTTTCGTTCTATTATGAATTATATCGCCATTTTGTGAATTTAAGTGCTTTTTACGTGGTGTTATAAGTATTATCCGCGTTCCTAATACCATTCCTCATAACTATCTGTTCGAATTTCAATTGCATCTATGAATTCTATGAAAATTTGATCTACATTATTGTAAGTATGAGTAATTCATTATTCTCGGTTTCCAATGAAAATTAGTGACTAAAACTTGAAAGTAATTTCACAATCTCTCCAAATAGTTACATTTAGAAATCTATGATAGATTTTGTGCTTTGTATGAATCATAAATTATATAGCACTACATTTTTTAGGAAGTGATCTACATAATCAAGATTATCTTTGCAGGTTGTTTTTTAGTGACTATCAATGTAATCAAATATTAGTTTTGAATTTTATTACAAAAAAATCCCTACCATTCAAATGCAGATTCAAACAAATACTTACCTAAATCTGTCTACTCTAAACCTCATACATTTAATTGCTAGTTCTTTGGCAAATATATTTTGGAGCATCTGCTTATATACATGACTTGTACAGTTGGGGGCAGAAAATGTTATCCATATGACTTTTTAGAGACTTATAAGGTAGCTTGCCTTTCCATTGTTAGAGTAGATTTAAATATGATCAAGGCATTTCTAGTTCTTGCATGTTACCGTAGCTATGATGTCAGTCCAGCTGTTATTAATCCCTAAAAAAAACAAGAGTAATTTTAATTATGATGTGTAACATGACATCTCAATTAAATTTGGAAGGATTTTATTTACTTCAATTTTCGTAGGTTGGTACCATCTAACAGCTAACTTCCTGTTACACACTTCCATTGCATTTCGAAATCACTGTTACAAATTGACAGAAAGCGAGAGGAAATATGTATGTGTGGCGACTCCATTTTCCGCAATTGGACTTGTGAGTTGGTCCTTTTTGCATGAGCATGCTACCTACTGGCAACGGATGTAGCCAGCCTAACTCCATCCAGAAGTGAAGAAGTTTCCTGGGCTCCTCACAGTCTTGTCAAACATATGTACAGACAGCGTCAGAGATAAGTTGCACAAGACACCCAGCTATAAATCCTTTCAAAAAATTGTAATACTTAAAATGATTTTAGGCTTACATACGGTTATACAAATATAATCTATGTTTAAAAGGCAAAACTTCTCCATTCGCCTCGACGGTGATTTAAAGGGATTTGAAGCCGAGTATTATAATGCAAGGGGGATACTTATCTATGGCGCTGTCTGTACATACAACCCCCAATTTGCCCTAGTATCAAGTCTCTCAGACCTTTCTTCGTTCAGTCACTTACTAAGAATTTGATATTTCAGATGTTTTGCCTTCAAGAAAAAGAACGGGATCCGTTCAACGACTCGGACCCACTCTGTCAATCGGACATGAGTGACGATGCAGAAGACGAGCCAGCCACAAAACGACTGAAAATTAACTCCTCGTTAAACCTCCAAGTGTACCAAATACCCGCTTTCAACACACCAAAATCCCTCTCAATATTCCCAAGCACTCCGGTGTTACCGAAATTCGTGAACAACCCGTTAAACTTGGCAAATCCGTTAAGTTTAACAACGGAAGCCAAAAATTTACCCAAATTTGTGAATAATCCATTGAATTTGGCAAATCCGTTGGCTTTAGCATCGGAAGCAAATAATATAGTGAAGAATTTACAGACTAGATTCTCTTTACCGGCTAAATTGACGATTACACCGGTTCAAGCAAAGAATCCGCTTGTGACGGAAACTGGAGAAGTTATAAGGTAAGACCTTTTTACACTACTGCCAAGGAAGGGTTATGTTTTTCGCGTGTATCTAGAATGTATGTATGTAAATTTATTTGGTACCTCGTATCTTCCAAACGGTTGGATTCGTCTCAATTACCCATGTGTCCTTTGATAGTTATTTATAAAAAATATTCAAAATGGCGGATTTTTGGGATTAATTAGTAAGACAAAGCCATATTTTTTTCCATATAGATTCCCATAGGCCGGTGCAACACTGCTAAAGCACTCGTCCATATTGAGACATTTCGACGGTTGTTCTCGAAAACCCAGTAATTTCATTAGCTACCTTCCGAACCGGAACACAGTAATGCTTACAAATTACTGCATTGCGGCGGAATATCTGGCATATTTTATAATATATTATACACATTTTTTATGTTTCAGATATAAAAAAAATGGAGAGGTAGCCAAGAAAAGGGGACCGCCTAAAGGATATAAGAGAAAACCTAAAGTTGATCTCTCACAGAGCCTAAACCTAGGAACTACACTACAGGTAAATTAATTTAAATGACATACACAGATGGTCCAGTGGCAAGCGTGTTAGGCTGCCACGCGGGTTCGCGGGTTCGATTCCCGCATCAGGACAAACATTTGTGTGATGATCATCGGTGTTTTTCCTGAGTCTGGGCGTTTTCTATGTACCTATGTTTTTTTTTTTACGTTTCACACAGCGCCATCTAGCCCCAAACTAAGCAGAGCTTGTACTATCAGAACCAGATATCTAACAGAATAGAATACGTATATTCTTCTTTTTCTATGTATTCTTTGTACCTATGTAGTAAATATGTACATAGTTACAAAGAATACATAGAAAATTCAAATGTTTATTTGCATTATACGGTGTACATAATGGTCTTAAGGGGAATCCTCAAATCAGAATTCCATACAAATGTTTATTTGCATTATACGGTGTACATAATGGTCTTAAGGGGAATCCTCAAATCAGAATTCCATACAAATGTTTATTTACATTATACGTTGTACGTAATGGTCTTAAGGGGAATCCTCAAATCCGAATTCCCTACAAAATGTTTCGGATAAATACTCAAAAAGTACGCCGTATTATAGTAATTTCTTCACACTATTCGTTTTGTTTATGTTTTTTGATTTCATTAACAAAAAAAGTGAAAGGTTTCATACTTTAGTTTAGATTTTATACGTGTTTTAAAACTAACCTAAAGTATGAAACCTTAAACTTTTTTTGTTGACGAAATCGGCGTACTTTTTGAGTATTTGTCCGAAACATTTTGTATGGAATTCGGATTTGAGGATTGGCCTTAAATTGAAATGAGTATCTAACGTACACCCTGTAAGGGCACAACAAAATAAGACATACAAAAAGTACTTAAGCTAAGTGGGTTTTTTATTTTTAAATACCTATTTATACTCTTAACAGTCTAACTATTTATTAATACTTACACAAGATTTTACGCAATATAATATACTAATTAACGTTCACACACTCACACCCCTGCACTGGGATTCCCTGTGTCGCAGGTGGCATGGACACATACAACACATCACAACATCCAAGACCCGAGAACAAACATTTGTGTTCGTCACAAATATTTGCCCCGGCCGGGGATCGAGCCCGGAACACCAAGCTTCGTAGGCAGGGTCACTACCAACTAAGCCACGGTGTCGTCTAATACAAGTATACCTACCTATACTTAGCATTAGTTATACCTACTTATTATTATTACAAACACCGAGACTCAGGACAAACACCGATGTTCATCACACAAAACTCAATCATACTGAAAAATTAAATATAATATTTACAAAGGTTAGCATAAAAGTAGGCAGATTTATGTGCTAGTGTATTGTGCTGTTTAATATTATAATAGTTAAGTAGTAGGTATTGTTAAAATTTAAATTCACTTTGACATTTAAATACCATTTTCACACCACCTGCTCGAAAATGTCCAATTACATATCATGCTATCATCAAGGTAAAGCAAAGCATTACCTCTCTAGGGAGGTAATGTTGTATGAAACTCCCAAGGGTTGTAATGTGATTTGAATTTAAAACGTCAAATTCGTGTGGAAACTCGTGGAAAACTCTAAGTAAAAGATCGCCCATATGGCATTGTAAAAAGGTTGGTTCGAAAATCAACTGGCCACTCATAAAAAAAGAAAAAAGGCGCGACTTCAAAGATTGTGAAACAAAAGACGGTGCATGTTCGCTGCTGGAGCCCTGGATTTTTATTGCCTCGCAGAAGGTGTGAAAAGTAGAGTATGCTCCTCTGGGATAAAGCCTGTCTTCGTCTTGGGTAACTTGAACCCCTCGCGTCACTCAGGACTGTACATAACTCCCTCGCTTCGCTCAGGAGTTAACTGAGTCCCTCGTTAGCTCAGGGTTCAATATGCCATCCGCGACATAAGACACTGCTTTATCCCCTTAGTGCATAATCTACTATTAAATAGTATTATATTCATTCACTGTAACTCGCACACTATAAATGGTAGAACATAAAGCACTAATAATATTCTTTAACAACATACTATGTATACTATGTTCTGGCGAATAAAAATCTTGAATCGAATACCTATATTTGTGCACCAAAGTGACCAAAGGCCTGAAGCAAGCAATTTTATCGTCGACCTAAATATAAGGCCCAGCCAAAGGCGAGGGTCTCAAAAGTCTCTTATATAACAATTTAAACTGAAATTAGCGCCCATTTTGTAATTCAAAAACAGAGACAATCATCCAATGTTACCACGATTTTCGAAATTCGAAAAAAGTTTTGTAAAAGTCCCTCATAACACCCTAACTAATCTATGGGTATTATGAAGGAGCCAAACCCGAAATGCGATTAAAGTTCTCAACTTCCGGCAAGAAACCTATTAAAAACTGAACCTGAAATTAATTTTTTCCCTAGGGCCTAACATGCAGTTTTATTCCCCTTTAGTTGAAGAAGTTGAACTTTACGAGCAGGAGAAGTGAAAATAACTATTATAGTCCTTATTATTTCAGACACAGAACACAATATTGACGAGCCTGCTCGCCGCCAGCAACACATCAGTATTGGGAGTGCCGCCGCCGCCTAAACCAAAGGAAATTCCCTTGTACATTCCACCGCCCATCAAAGTACCTCCAGGTAAATATGGCAGGATGGGTGACCATAGTTTTTCGTAGACTTTCGCGATTATCACACATCACATTATTACGTCGGGACACAAAAACATACGAGGTTAGCGCGAAAAATACCAGTTATAATCAAAAAACTATAGGATGGGTGACCGCTTGTTGTATTATTACCACGTTTTTTTAACTAATTTCAAATATACCAAGGTTTTTCAAAAACATACAACCAACTTCAATCGGACTGTTCTAGTGACCGTAGGCACCTCTGATAAGTCACAGGGAAGCAAAATACGCAATTAGTTCACTTCAACGACTTTTTTTTCAGTTAATTTGATTTAAAACCTTAACTACTGAACCGATTTTGATAAAATTTCTATGGGACCAATCTGAAAGTATAACCTTAAAAAAATATTTTTTCAAATCGGTTTATAAACAACAAAGTTCAGAGGTAACAAACATAAAGAAAATGATATTTTTTATATATTTTTTTTTAGTTATAAGTTTGTTACCTCATAACTTCGTTGTTTATAAACCGATTTGTAAAATTATTTTGTTTGAGATAATTTTATCTAAATCAGTTCAGTAGTTAAGATTAAAAATCTAAACAACTGAACAAAAAGTCGTTAAAGTGTACAAAACTGCGTATTTTGCTTCCCTGTGACTTATCAGTGGTGCCTACGGTCACTAGAACAGTCCGATTGAAGTCGGTTGTTGTATGTTTTTGTAAAACCTTGATTCTTTTTATAATTTTCAATACAAACAAAGTTGCAGGTGTTAACTAGTATGAAATAGTAATGTAGAACAAATTTTTCAGGAGTAGAGTTGGTAGAACTAGATTTGGACCCCGAAGACTGGTTCCCAGCGGAGCCCTACAAGATGACTTTCAGCCGCAAGAAGAACCCCAAATGGAAACTCTTACCCTTCAGATGTGAACACTGTTTCAAGGTTAGTTGGTGGCACTAGAGTTGGTAGAACTACAGTTTTTGGAACTAGAGTTGACAAATCTATTTTATTTTAAAAGATTTAAAATAAAATGTTTTAAAGTAGTATATAAAATAAAATAAACTGCTGGTAGAAGGTGAGGTGGAGGTGGGTAGAATTAGAGTTAATGGAACTATAGTTAGTAACTAGAGTAAGTAGAACTAGAGTTGGCGGAACTATAGTTTTTGTAACTAGAGTTGGTGGATCTAGAGTTGGCAGAACTAGAGTTAATTAATCGAGGGTTAATGAAACTATTTTATTTTGAAATATCTAAATTAAAAAAGAAATACACTAGAATTGATAAAACTTGAGTTGGTGGAACAAGAGTAGGTAGCAACAAATTATATCAATATATTTAGTAATAAATCCGCTTGATTTCTCTCTCTCTCTCTCTCTAGTTTTCTCTAGTGTTCGAGTTTCTCTCGTTTCGAACTTCGGCGAGTCCACACCTCCTGATGATGCCTCGTGTAGAGGCGAAATACGTGTCGTATCTTTAAACTTTGGTTTTCTGTTCGTTGACTCTTTGGTTTATAATATAGTAATATGTACTAAAGTTCTAAACTTAAGTTAAGTTAATTAAAACCTTTGTTTAGAAATCAAGCGGATTTATTACTAAATATATTGATATAATTTGTTGATATTTATGGATTTCCGCAAAGTAACGCCTGAATCAATCAATTATCAAGAGTAGGTAGAACTACCTGAACACTGGTATACAGACGATATAAACAACGTCATCTAGCGTCGAAAGGCGTAACGCGTTTACTCTGAACAGCAGCGCGCGCTCCGAAATACTTTTTAAACTGATTTTCGATTCCGCAACTAACTTCACTACATTCGCTTGATTCGTTCGCTGTACGTTAAATACTTTGTAATTACACATTTATAAAAATATACGTTTATATCAAGAGAAATCATTATCTCAATCATTGAAGAAGACTGCATCCTCAACAAGTAGGAATAATCGTTCACGTTCAAACAACAGTTTGTAGATTCAGTTAACATTATTAACACTTTCCATTTCCCTCCAGGGCTACCGAGTGCGGTCAACATTACTAACGCACGCGGCAGAGCGACACGGTACTGTCCCTAAACAGCTCGCCATTCCCTGTCCCTGCTGCCCCCACGTGTCCACGTGCAAGAAGCACCACAAGAAACACCTCGAGTCGCACGGGGGCAAACGACACAGGATCTTCTGCGTCTACTGTCTGCCACCAGGTAATAGATAGATAGATAGATAGATAGATGTAATCTTTATTGCACACCTTAAAATAAAAATACATGAAGAAACAATACTGAAGAAAAAGTGGTACAATGGGCGGCCTTATCGCTAAAAGCGATCTCTTCCAGGCAACCTTGGGATGCCCTCGAAATATTTGAACAAAAGAGGACGGCGGCGTACAAATACTTACTAGGAAACTAAAATATTTTAATGAAAAACAATATTTACTTAGTTACATAAAATAAAAAAAAATAAAACTAAGTTACATAACTTCATACAAATAAGACAAACTACATGGTAATATACATAAATGTACGATACATAATACTATAATACATACTTATAATAAACGTACACAAATAACATTACCTAAATGTTAGGTACTAATAAGTTCTTTACGTGGTCGTTAATAGATCGAACGAAAAGAAAGAAAGAAAAATGTGTTTATTTACTAGAAAATCCTACTAATATTATAAACGCGAATGTTTGTAAGGATGGATGGATGGATGTTTGTTACTCTTTCACGTAAAAACTACCGAATGGATTTTAATGAAACTTTACAATAATATAGCTTATACATCAGAATAACACAAAGGCTATAATTTATAAAGATACCTGCGCAGACGAAGTCGCGGGCACCAGCTAGTTATATATAAAAGTTTAAACTAAAACAAGCTTCCTACCTACCTACAGTTATGAAATAATAGAGAATATAAAGTAAGTAGTAATAAAAACCAAATAAAGAAAAAAAAACCGTGTTGTAGTAGGTTTGTATGTAGTAGGTATGATTTATTTTTGATTTGATTGAAAATGATTGAAAAGAAGTCTCAGAATCTAGATTCTAGAAGAATTGGCGTTTGTATGTGTGTGTTTGTATGTATTGTATCTTTGTCCAATAGTAACTGCCATAATATTATCCCCATATTGGATTTTTGACACTCTATTTTTTTAAATTTTTTTTTCTTTCGAAGAACCTAAGTTCTTCGGTTTTGGCTTCACCTCAAAGGTATATAGCCAGTGTCAAGTAATTGGAGAGATTATTTTGTCATAAGTCAGAGTCGAAAAGTCAAGTCATGCCCCTGTAAAGTGGTGGTGGTTGCGACTTTACTAGAGCCTTCTATGGAGTTTTGGAGGCAACACGAAAAGTCACGTTTTACAGCATTACACTATTCACCAACACTCATACACGTTCACGAGCACTTAATGGATAAAAAAACCACCGTTTTAACACTTAAACACTCAAAGTTATACAAGTTTTGTCAATTAATTTAATGCCGCCAATGCTCCATTTTTCATGTTCCCGCCAAAACTCCCCACTCTATTTTTGTTCTATGACACTTACATGACCGTAAAGAATCTAAAGATATGACCGCATTCCGTTTTTTATAGTTATTTGTCATTTTTTCACACATTTTGGTAATTTGATAAAATTTATATGGGACTTATCTGAAAATATATCCTTTCAAACAAAAATAAAAATCCAAAATCAATTGTAAAAAAATACAACATAATTAAAAAAAAAAATGTTCACCACTTTTTGAAGTCGGTTGAAAACATAAACCACCTTTTTCGCAAATGGGTAAAAATAACATAACTACCGTTCTTTACCATCACCCTAAAAATTCTATTCTCTTTCAGTAAATCCAAACGAGCCATACATAAAAGAATCCGAGAAGTACCCGTTTGATAAAAATCCCCAATATTGGTACGCTTCGGAAGAGTCTCTTCGGCTACACAAGAAGAGGAAACATCCATATGCCGCCATGTTTAACCACAATTGGCATTGCAGTTGGCGGGAAGCGCAAGCCAACAGCTAAGGACAGGTAACATCATGTTAGACAATTGGTAACATGTGCTAGACAACTGGTAACATGTGTTAGACAACTGGTTACATGTGTTAGACAACTGGTTACATGTGTTAGACAACTGGTAATATGTGTAAGACGACTGGTAACATTTGTTAGACAACTGGTTATATAATTAAGACAACTGTCCATACTACTATTTGTCTAACACATGTTACATGTGTAACAAATGGTAACATAATGTTAGACCACTGGTAATATAATGTTAGACAACTGGTAATATAAATTAGATAACTGGTAAACTAATGTTAGACATCAGGTAAACTATGTTAGATAACTGGTAAACTATGTGAGACAACAGGTCACATGTGTTAGACAACTGGTAAACTATGTGAGACAACAGTTACATTATGTTGGAACTGGTAAACTATTCTATTACATACTTTATTTTATTATCATGTTGGTCTTTATGTTATTATTGTGTTAGATGCCAGGTAACATTAGTTAGACACCTGGTAAACTATGTAAGATAACTGATAAATTATGTTTGGCAACTGGTAAAACTCGATGAGTTAGATAACTGGTAAAACTCAACAAGTTAGCCAACTTAGACAACTGGTAATGTGTATAAATTTAAAATTGACTACTAATGTATAGAATTGAACTACTTATGATACCCGTGATATCCCGGCGAGCGCAGTCGGGTGAACATTATGTGTCTTTGTATTATAATAATAGTATTTTTGTATGAATTCCACTTTTACATACATACACAAACATATTTTTGTGAAGATACCTATTGGCGTAGTGGTTAGGTAGTTTGGCTTTCTATGTAACGAGTGGGGTTCGGATCCGGGACGTGTGTTTGAATTAATATTTGAGAAATGAGAGTTATAGGTTTTATTACTCCTGATTCGGCCTCTCGCTTGTGCGTACCTACATTTTTGAAAATTTAAAAATTACTACTTTTATAATGAAAAAAAAAAAGATTTTGAACACAGGAAACTTGTTAAAATTGAATTGGACTTTTTACTGTATGTATGTTTGTAATGTTATTTTAAATTTTCATAAATTTAGGTACGCACAAGTCGGGCGAATCTGGGGTATTCGCCTTAACACAATCAGATTCTGCGTAGCACCTTTTTTGTCGTTGAAGAGCGGTTTGCTCGCGTCCTCCTATTTCTAATGCCTAATTCACACGTACCGAGAACTCGGCCGAGACAGTAAAATGTTACTCGGCCGAGACAGTGAAAGCTTACGTAACTCGCTGAGCCGAGCAGTCGGCGCTATGTTTATACCTACCGAGTACTCTCTATACTACTCGGTACGTGTGATCTAGGCATAAGTGGATTGATGAGCACACACCAGTTATGCTGAAATGTTTGAGTATCGTCAAAATAAGTTTGTTAATGTATGATCATTTTAGTGTAGGAAAATGTGATTTTAGCTGGCAATAATATTTAAGGCGTGGTAGCAACACCAATGAGTTTTAGAGGGCTAAGCTTGTGTTCTGTAAAAACGTCTCAAAATTATTGTAGGACTCTGTTTTATATTTTTTTTATTTTGCATTATTATTATTATTTTTACATTTTAATGAAACTTTCGAGAGATTTTTTTAAGACAATCAATGGTGATTATTAGGAGCATGAAAATTTACGTATTTCCTAAGTTAGTGAAATCTAGCAGCTGATTATTTTTTATTTATTTATACACTTATATTCCTATTTGTAAAAAATGCATAATATTTTGACCACGCAATATAATCATCACAAATTAAAAAAAATGTGCCTTGAGTAAAAATGCCATAAGTTTTCTAAGACGTCAGTTTTCATTAATTTGATTATAATTCTTTTGGTCTTGACGTAAGTATTTTTTAATTAATTATAATATTTTATTTATTGTATAAATCTCTTTTAACTTTAGTATTCTGTCGATTTTTTTAAATAAAAAAAAGTAAGGAGGAAGTTCTCAATTTTGACCTTTTTTTAAAATATTTGTATTCCAAAATTGAAATTTCGTTGACAGCTGTATTATTTAAAATTAGCTTTTAATTTAACTAAATACGGAACCCTCTTTAGTAATAAGTTAGACTCACGCTTAATGTCTTGTATAGAATAGGTTAAAAAAGCAATGTACAAATGAAGTATACCAGTATTTTTTTAGGAATTTTAATGCATTTTGTAGATTTAAGTTTATTCTATCAAAGGGCGTCCTGTTTTCACTTCTTCTTACGCCAGTGGCCGATAAATTCCTAATAAAATATCTCTGTTTTGTGAAAACAATAAACCCTAAAATACTAGATTTTAGTCATTTTTCTTTATTGAATGAAAATATCACCGAGACAAAATAATGAAAATCTTCGAAATTTCAAAAGTTGTAGAACAACATTTCTAGCCAGAAAGTGGGGAATACCCACCTTTCGGCCTTATAAAAATAAAATTAAATAAAAATATTTTATTTCAAACTACTATGATCCATATTTCACAAACATTATTAAACATTATTAAGAATCAAATTCAATAAATAATAAAAATTATAGGGACATAATGTACACATAGTAATGCGTCAGGACGCCTATATAGCTTAATGTAACCTAAAAGACCAAAATATAGCAGTATTATGAATACGTATAGCTATTCTACGCGAATAGCCCTGAAACGGTCTACGCGCGAATCAATTAATTGCTTCTTAATCAGCCTAAATTCTTCCCCAACTGGGATTCAGGCCTACTCTCGGCAGGAGAGCGAATGAGTCTATAGAGAATATGTGAAAATTTGGATTCGCTGCGTTACATTGTTACTCAGTAACGGTACAGGTTACAAAGTTGATGTTAATACAGAGATAACTTAAAGATACAATCTGTATAAATGTAAAACAGAAACACGATTGGTGAAACTTTTCTCGATAGATTTTTTTTAATCAGTATAAAATGTCACATCACGTTTTATAAGTTCACTGGTTGTACGTAAATAAATTGCACAAGGTTTTCCAAAAAGTTACGGAATTTCAGCAAAAAAGATACGTAAATTGTAACTTTTAACATTCAAGCAATTGATTGTTTCGTGTTTAGGCCTTAGAACTAAATCAATGATTCCATGAAATCCCGACTGCAAATATTTTTTCACTATTAGCCATTCAATTGAAAGGCGAAATTTAAGTATCGGCTTAGGCATTCAATAAAATGGCTAACTCGACCAGTTAGCTTCGAAATCTACATTGCGCCAATAAACGTTTTTTTAAAAATGTTTTTGACGTGACTACGTCTAATAAAAATCGGTGAACGCCAGCTGCATGTTGACGTCATTGTCCGGTAACGCTCATTGTCCCGTTACGCTGATGACGTTGTCACGTTTAAACTATCGTCCGTAAACCAACTTTAAACAAACATTTTTTTTTCAAGCAAATTGATACAGTAAAATATACAACCTATTTTATGTGCAGTCGGGTAGAAAACGGGTAGTTTTAAGACTGTAAATAAGCAGCTGATATAGAAATAAACAAACATACACGGCAGCTTTTTTTTAATATATTTTTTTCATACAACTATTTATTATAAGATGAAGCCTAGATTACGATTTGTATGTATGTTTCGAACTGAAAAAGTACGCTTCATTATCCTCTTTTGACTGTTATGACCTGTAAATTTACGCCTCATTTTTCTCTGTTGAATGGAACAACTTGTAAAAGTACGCTTCATTACCCGCTTTTGAATGTAACAACCTGTAAATTTACGCCCTATTAGCCTGTTTTGAATGTTACAATCTGTAAAAGTACGCCTTAAGAGCCTCTGTTGAATGTAATAACTTATAAAAGTACGCATCATTACTCTCTTTTGAATGTAACAACCTGTAAAAGTACGCCTCATTACCCTCTTTTGAATGTAACAACCTATAAAAGTACGCCTCATTACTCTCTTTTGAATGTAACAACCTGTAAAAATACGTCTTATTACCCTTTGTTGGATGTTCAAGGTTACACCTCGTTGTCGTTTGTTGAAATATTGTAACTGTTTAATATGGCGTAGTTTTTCAGGTTGCCGATATCAGATTACAAAATTTATTTATAATAAAAAAAATGAGCGAGCCTTTTGCAACTACTGCGCATATGATGTGTAACATCTCATTTAAATTTGGAATGATTCGATTTACTTCAATTTCTGACGTTGGTATCATCTGACTTCCTGGTACACACCTCCGTCCCATTTACACGAAATTACGCCCGCAAATTGTCAGAAAGCGAGAGAAAGGATGTTACACATCAAAAACGCCATTTAAATCAAATAGAGTAAGAAATAAATATAATAATATTGTAATTATAGTATATTGTGCCTGAATATAATAATAATAATGTAACTAAGACTGTAGTAAGCCTTGAAATACTATAAATTATTATTTTTAATCAAGTTTTACACTAGAGATTTTCTATGTTAAAATGGCATATTACCGCATAGTACCGTACCATTGAGCCCAATCTTCCTAGGCCAACACAAGCTGTGATTTTTTTTCAAAATCAACTGGTTTGATTCCCGGCTTAGTTAATTGATTTTGAAAAAATCTGAGTATGTTTTAGTTTTCATCGAAATCGGCCTCTAGGGTTCTTTGAGCATTTCAATATTTCCCATACTTTAGGATTTGTCTATCTAAACCCAGTTGAAAAATTCTTAGAAATAATAATTAATTTTCGTAGAAAATCTCTACCCTCATTTATTTATCTTTTCTGGTGTGCAAACTTTATACCTAGGTAGTTTATGAAATAACCTCAAAGCCTTAGTACAGTATTTTTATAAATAATGCAAAATAAGCATGTGAATTTGTTAAGTTAAAAACTTTTTCTCGCATATTTGTAAATTTTTGAAGATATAAATTGACTGAGTATGAATTTCGAAAAAGTGAAGCGATAAATTTGTTACTACAACCTCACTAATGCCGTCTTGTACCAAACTTTCAAAGTTCCTAAGCAATTACTTTACTCGCTTGGCAGTTCATATCGGTCAAAATCTGGACTGTTAAGAACTACCAAGTGAATAAAGTAATTGCTTAGGTACTTTGACAGTTTGGTGAAAGTAGGCATAAATGTTTTAGTAAATTTCTTGTTTTAATTTGTATTAAATAAGCGAAAGATATTGGGCAAGATATTGGTTTTTTTCTGTCTATACCCAGTCAATTTACATCTTAAAAAATGTACTAATGAGCGAGTGAGATAACGGCACGACGGATTCTGGGCCTTAACTTTACAAGCAAATCCACGTGCGTATAGTTAGCTAGAAACCTACCCTCCTTTAGATTAGAAAAACAAGACTACATCGAAATACTCCTAGATATAGACTGTGCAGAGATTTTGTAAAAGGATTTGTAAATAAATGCGATTTTATCAAATATATTGTTTTATTTAATTTAACCAGCAGTGGGAATAACATTGCTTATGCTATTTAATTTAACTAGCAGTGGGAACAACATTGCTTATGCTATTTAATTCAAATTTTATATAATAACTTAGATGATTAATTAATGTACAAAACAACGGGAAATTCACGTATTATTGAATCAATAGTTCGACGTGTTTTGAATGTGAACAGACATTTATTACGGTGGCTTCTCACGGCTTGTGTAAAGCACAGGCCGTGTGAAGCGAGCGGCCCGAGTGTTGTATTGACACAGGAAGTGATCCGGACTCGTTCGCGGCGCGCGCTCGCCCGTACAGATGACCGCGGCACGTAGCAAAGGCCGTGTGAAGCCACCATTACGATAAAGGATGGGCCATTTTACATTCGAAATATGTCAAACCAATTCTTTCGACAATACATTATGTGAATTTCCAGTTATTCTTATAATTTTTGAACGTAATTGTAACATTTATAGCACAAATTAAGGAATATTTTGATTCATTTTAAGTTATTTTCATAATTAATTAACAATTACTTTGATTCCGCCCGCAGACGGCTTTTTCAGCAAACCTGAAAAAGAAAGAAATAAGTTATAAGCATCCTACTAATATTATAAACGCGAAAGTTTGTAAGGATGGATGGATGGATGTTTGTTACTCTTTCACGTAAAAACTACTGAATGTATTTTAATGAAACTTTA
Organism: Lobophora halterata; assembly: GCA_932526365.1. NCBI lineage: Eukaryota > Metazoa > Arthropoda > Insecta > Lepidoptera > Geometridae > Lobophora > Lobophora halterata. The sequence goes on along the minus strand of OW052028.1, from coordinate 5,380,718 downwards.
CCATAATATAGCTTATACATCAGAATAACACATTGGCTACAATTTATAAAGATACCAGCGCAGACGAAGTCGCGGGCACCAGCTAGTTTATATAGTTATAAAAACAGAAAACCCGCTTGCCCAAATAATACGGTACACATACATACGTACGTAAGTGAGGACGTGGTGGCCGAGTGGATGAGGCCCTCGCCTTGCGATCTGATGGTCGCTGGTTCGAATCCCGGTGGCAGTCATGCGTAAATGGGTTATTTCGGTCGAAAAAATCTATGTATGCATCCCACGTTCTCGCAACGGTGAAGGAAAACATCGTGAGGAAACCGGCATGTCGTAGAACCTAAAAAGTTCGAAAACATGTGTCGAGTGCACGAAAGGAGCCTCTTCGAGGCGCACTTGACATCCTTTCACCACACTGGTTCGAAGGAACTAGTGACACGATAGAAGAAGACATACATTCAAAAACATTACCCCTCTTTCGCAGTCGGGTAAAAAAATATACTTACGCGGTAATTTCGAAACGGGTTTCAGTAGTTTCATCTGAATGTTGGAATCAGAGGAACTCTTGAACTTAGAAACGATTCCTGAAAGAAAATAAAATATCACCTATGTGTAAGCATTACTGTGTTCCGGTTGGACGGGCACTGTAGCTAGTGAAATTACTGGGCTTTCGAGACTGACCAGGAAAATATCTCAAGGACGAGCGCTGATAGCAGTGTTTCACGGGACTATGGGAATCACAGACCTGTGTATCACTGTTATGGTTATGGGCGGTGCACGAAAGGAGGCGCACTTGAAATCCTTTCATCACACTGGTTCGACAGAACTAGTGACACGATAAGAAGATGGTAATGGGCAGGCGTGATCTCTTACCAACAGGAGAGCGCCAATTTAGTGTCGCTGCTTTACTTAAAAAAAGTTTTGTTGATTTATTTTAACCAAATTTAAAATAAAGTCCTTAATTACCCGACTGCCAAGGAAGGGTAATGTTTTTCGCGCGTATCTTGTTTGTATGTATGTGAATTTCTGTGTTACCTCGTATCTTTCAAAATGCTGGATGGATTTTGAGAGTTAAGGTATCGTTGGATTCGTCTCAATAATCCGAGTGTTCTTATATGAGTTTTAAAATAATAATATGGCGGATTTTTGGAGTTAAATAGTAAGTCGTTAATATTTTTTTCACACCACCTGCTCTACAATATTCAATTACATATCATGCTATCATCAAGGTAAAGCATAGCATTACCTACCAAGGGAGGTAATGTTGTATGAAACTCCCAAGGGTTATAATGGGATTTGAATTTGGAACGTCAAATTCTTGATGAAACTCGTGGAAAACTCTAAGCCATATAGTAACGCCCATATGGCATTGCAAAAAGGTTTGTTCTAAAATCAAACTGCCCACTCATAAAAAAAAAGAAAAAAGGTGCGACTTCAAAGATAGTGAAACAAAAGACGGTGTTGGCTGCTTAGTTCGGAGCCCTGGCTTTTTATTGCCTCACAGAAGGTGTGAAAAGTAGAGTATGCTTCTCTGGGATACAGCCTGTCTTCGTCTTGGGTAGATTGAACCCCTCGCGTCACTCAGGACTCTACATAACTCCCTCGCTTCGCTCAGGAGTTAACTGAGTCCCTCGTTAGCTCAGGGTTCAATATGCCACCCGCGACATAAGACACTGCTTTATCCCCTTAGTGCATAATCTACTATTTGCTGACCAAACCTATCGAGTAGGGTACCAAAATGAAGGTACTTTAAAGGAGATTACAAGATTATGTATAAGTTATATGTTTAAATTTAATTTGGAATAATTAATTGACAATGAATGTATAGTATACCGCGATACAGGCTTTGTCCTCGTGCGGGGATCACAGTTAACAAGTGTGTTATTGTAATTTTTAGTTTGATAAATAAACGATTTTGTATTCTTTGTAATTGTATAATTATTTCGTAGTCGGGTTTTCCGTTTTTTTTTTAAACTCGAAGCTTTTTTAAATACTTACTTGGACTTATTCTTAGTGGATTCTGTTGCAAAACCGCTGCATAGTTCGGAGACAATTTTTTCAATGGATTCTTTTTTCCAATTTCATCGCTATGATTGGATTTCAATGTCTTCATATTAGTGATGGTTTTCTTTGGTTTTCCTATTGAGGTTCTGTGCGACATACTTTTTATGGTCATTTTGGATTTTACATTAACTTTGGGCTTATTTTGTTGGATTTGAAAGTTTTTCGGTAGTTCTTTGTTGGGATCAATGCTGGCAACATTACCCTTTTTTGGATCAGTCCTGGCAACATTAATCTTCTTCGGATCAGTGCTGGCAACATTAATCTTCTTTGGATCAGTGCTGGCAAAATTAATCTTCTTTAGATCAGTGCTGGCAACATTGCCCTTTTTTGTGGTATCCTTAACTTTTGGAATGTTATCTGTATTTGATGTGACCATTATTGGTCGTTCTGTCACTTCATTACCTATTTTATTTTTTTGAACATCATTTGTCTGAGAACTATTTCTTGTTAAGTTCTTTGGATCAGTTTTGGAACTTTTCTTAGGATCAATGTTGGCAGTTTTGTTAGCATTGCCAACATTACCAGTTTTTTTAGCATTAGAATCAACGGTAGTTTTCTTAGCATTAGAGTCAGTTTTGGCATTTTTTTTAGCATTAGGATCAACGTTGGTACTTTTCTTTGCATTTGAGTCAGCGTTGGCGGTATTCTTAGCATTATCAACGTTAGCAGTTTTTTTAGCATTAGGATCAACGTTGGTACTTTTCTTTGCATTTGAGTCAGCGTTGGCGGTATTCTTAGCATTATCAACGTTGGTACTTTTCTTTGCATTTGAGTCAGCGTTGGCGGTATTCTTAGCATTATCAACGTTGGTACTTTTCTTTGCATTTGAGTTAGCGTTGGCGGTATTCTTAGCATTATCAACGTTAGCAGTTTTTTTAGCATTAGGATCAACGTTGGCAGTTTTCTTAGCATTGCCAACATTAGCAGTTTTTTTAGAATTCGGATCAACGTTGGCAGTTTTCTTAGCATTAGGATCAATGTTGGCAGTTTCCTTAGCATTAGGGTCAATGTTGGCACTTTTCTTAGCATTGTTAACTTTAGCAATTTTTTTAGCACTAGGATCAACGCTGGCAGTTTTCTTAGCATTATCAATATTGCTAGTTTGCTTAGCATTAGGATCAATGTTGGCAGTTTTCTTAGCATTAGGGATTTTTTCGTTGCCTTCTACGTTTTTGGCCAGTTTTGGGATGCCTGCCACCTTTTTAACAGCCTGAGTGTTCTGTAAAACTTTCTTGGCAGGAGCACTATTTTCCTTTCGTTCATTATCAGTAACTTTAGTAGTTTTGCTTGATTTAGCTTCATTATTCTTACTAACTTTCTCACTATTCTCAAGCTTATTTGATCCTTCTTCAATATGTTTATTCCTGACAACATTTTCATTGACAACTTTCTTAACTTTAGAAATTTTCTTAACATTACGAGTATCATTTTCTTTATCATTTTCCTCATCAATATCATGTTTGGCTTCATCATTATCATTAATACCATCATTTTCATTTTGCAAATCATTATTTTTTACCAAATCAGTAACTGCATCTCGTTTTGCTTTTTTAACGTTAATAGATTCCACATGGCTGCTTCCTCGTTTGACTGATTTACGATTTTCGTCTTTATGTCCCTTCTCCTTAGGTTTAGCCTTCTTTGGCAATGATTTCGGAGGCGCCATTATAAATTCATCTCTTGTACGTTTAGAAGGCGCCTCTTCTACATCATCATCGGTATCAAGAGTAGTTTTATCCATTTTTTTTAATGATTCCTGATCAGATTCCATGCTTTCGTATACCTCTTGTGTTGGAGTCTGTGGAATTAAATACATAAGTTTCAATACATTGTCGCGAATAATTGATATTGACCTTTTCAACACTTCCCATCCCCTGTTAGTCTCAAGCGTGTTTTAAACGATAGTTTCTTTGAATCCTAAATTCTAAATTATAAGTGTTTGTCCGTCTACTTCTTTATAATTCTAAACACCTACTTGCCTTTACCTATTTTTGAAAATCTTTAATTGGCCATCTATATATATATATATATATATATATATATATAAACAATCGTGTCCTAGCTGTAAGTTTTCCGAAAAAATTAAAATAAAATATATAAGGCTTATTAGCGATGATTTTCGCGCAATAGCTGGCAGGTCGATGAGAAGAGCCAAAGATTGGGCTCAGTGGCGCGCCGTAGGAGAGACCTACATCTAGCTGTGAAATGCTATAGGTTGATGATGATGACGATACATAGAAAACACCCAGACTCAGGACAAACACCGATGTTCATCGCATTTGAATGAATTATTATCTAAAATCTATTCTATTATTAAGGCTAATCCTCAAATCCAATTCCATACAAAATGTTTGGGACAAATACTCAAAAAGTACGCCGTATTATAGTAATTTCTTCACAATATTCGTTTCATCCATGTTTTTTGATTTCGTCGGATGGATGGATGTTTGTTACTCTTTCACGTAAAAACTACTGAATGTATTTTAATGACACTTTACAATAATATAGCTTATACATCAGAATAACACATAGGCTACAATTTATAAAGATACCTGCGCAGACGAAGTCGCGGGCACCAGCTAGTATTTTAATACTTCTGTGTGCAATACATATTTAGAATTTATAGAATACATAGAAAATACCCAGACTCAGGACAAACACCGATGTTCATCACACAAATGTTTGTCCTGAAGCGGGAATCGAACCCGCGACACCGGGCGTGGCAGTCCAACACACTTGCCACTCGACCATCCGTGTCTTTGTAACTATGAGTTTTTACCTGCGCTTCTAAGCAAGTGCTTATAATCTTGGCGAGGAGGTGTGTCCGTTCATCTGTTGTGAGCGAAGGATTGCAAAGCTGAATATGAGCTTGCTTTATTATTTTCAGGTACAATTCATCTGAAAATATATAACGATTATTAATAAGTAACAGGACGAGTGGTGGCCGAGTGGATGAGGCCATTACCTTGCGATCTGATGGTCGCGGGTTCGAATCCCGGAAATTAAAATCCCGTAAATGGATTTTTTCGGTCGAAAAAATCTATGTATGCATCCCACGTTCTCGCAAAGGTGAAGGAAAACATCGTGAGGAAACCGGCATGTCGTAGAACCTAAAGTTCGAAAACATGTAACGAGTGCACGAAAGGAGCCTCTTCGAGGCGCACTTGAAATCCTTTTACCACACTGGTTCGAAGGAACTAGTTGCTTGATAAGAAGATTAAGTGACAATTTTATTTATTAACTAACAAAAAACACAAATTATAATCCTTATATGCTAAATACAAGCTAAGTTCAGCTAAGTTAAGTAAAGTTAGTGTATTTACATTTACCAGTGCTTTTTTTTGATAAATTCAAACAATATTATCGAATTCTCTAACTGTTCTTAACTAACCTTTTCACTAGGCAAGCCTGTATCGTAGAGATTTTAGTTTACGATATTTCAAACAAAAAAGTTTACGCAATCTTCGAAATATCGTACAGAAGTATTATGGTATAGAAACATAATGTAGTACATTGAAAATGCGACAGTAAAACCAAGCCACATTGGTTAACTTATATATATATATTGGTCCGGTGCTAATTTTCGAAAAAGAGAAGAAACAGGGCTAGATGAATATTACATATATGTTAAAACTACTAGGTTTTTTTTCATTGCTAATAAAACTACATCGTAAAGTAACAAACATTATTTGAAAATAGAGAGATATTTCATTTTTATTGACAATAGGTTTGGTGTGTAAATATTATGTATATGTGTATTCCGCATCCATTTCGGTTGGATACTGTGTATCTTGGTGTTCTATAGGAACACCGTTATTCATCTATGGGTTATACTTAGAAGGTACATTAAATGAATTAAACCTTAAGGGCAATCCTCAAGGCAAATTTCCATACAAAATGTTTCGGACAAATACTCAAAAAGTACGCCGTATTATAGTAATTTCTTCACACTATTCTACATTATTGGTCCAGTGTTAATTTTCGAAAAAGATAAGTACCAGGGTTGGACGGTGGTTGGACGTTATTTGAAAATGGGGATATTTCATATTTATTGACAAGTACCCTTAGTATGAGTTTGATAGTTTCCAAAAGTCAATAGTTTTGGTGAGCTCGCTCAAACGAATAGTTTACGTTGTAATAGGCAGTACGGGCTAAATTTTTCGTATTAAGTTTACACGATATCAATCATCGACTAGATCGATTGAACGAACTTCATGGTATATACTTCTAACTCTTTTACACGTCGGCAAAAGAAAGAGACGAACATATCCTTTACGTTTGGCGCTATGTACCACGTTTGTTTTTTTTTTAATTTGCGCATTGTGTTGGCTAAAGTCATATGACCATACTGCCTTGTCATACGTTTATTATTATTTTTTACGGAGGCATCGTTTTTTTAAAGGAAATATGAGTCCATTACAATTTAAAATTATGGATAGATTTCATAGAGTGGTCATTATTTCTCTCTCTGGAAAAAAGTCTACAAGATGTGTCTCGAAATTTGTATAATAACCCTACCCATATCCATAATTTTAGAAATGGTGACTTAAATAAACCGGCCGAAGGCTCTCATGTCAGGCTGAGAGCAATAAAATGTGGCAGGATTTACAAATATTTACAAATACTAGCTTGTTCGCGTAGCTCTCACCGAATTTTATCTAGTGAGTGCGAATACTACAAAAGTTTTCGTAAACGTCCTAGTTTACTACCGCTGACTTGACAAAGTTAGAACTCGTACTGCCAAAGTGCCATAAACAGCTCGAAAACTTTTTTGGTTTTCGAATACTATGTTTCGATCCAACTCATACTACCGATTTTAGTTCATGAAAGTTTTCGCTAGGGGCGCTGTAAGCAAATGTATGGAAGGAAACGAAACTACATAAAGTTTTCGAAAACTATCGAAACTCATAATAACAAACAACAAACAAACAAACAAACATTCACACACTCACACCCCTGCACTAGGATTCCCTGTGTCGCAGGTGGCATGGACACATACAACACATCACAACATCCAAGACCCGAGAACAAACATTTGTGTTCGTCACAAATATTTGCCCCGGCCGGGGATCGAACCCGGAACACCAAGTTTCGTAGGCAGGGTCACTACCAACTAAGCCACGGTGTCGTCAATAATAATAAGGGCACAGGTGTATAAAATTATTTGCTCCTGTATTCCGCATCAATTTTGGTGTTAAACACCATTATTCATCTACATATGGGAACCAGATGGCTGATAGAACACTTAAATACTGTATTTTTGTAAATACATATGTACATAGAATACATAGATTGATTGATTTAAGTCTGTTGAAAAACTGCATAATATTTATTCATACCCATATACTCGAGTTCAAAATTCATCTTATGCTTGAACGGAGCCAGAGGAGAAAGCTTGTTATCCAATATCCAAGACATTTTCATTAGATCGGCGCATTTCAGGATGAACCCGCCTTCAGCCTGAAAAAAAAAATAAGCATTACTGTGTTCCAGCTAGTGAAGTGAAATTACTGAGATTTAAAGACTAATAAGTAAAATAAGGCATATAAATTATTTTTGGACATTTCACACAGCGACATCTAGCCCTAATGCCTTAATCACACGTAGTACTCGGTACGTATAAACATAGCGCAGAGTGCTTGGCTAAGCGAGTGATGTAAGCTTTCACTGTCTCGGCCGAGTACTCGGTACGTGTGATCTAGTCATTTGTATTTGTATTTATTTATTAACTTTAATTAACATGGATTTACCAATTATATTTCTAGTCATCTAGTCATCACTGTGGCACTAAACTTGTAAGCTTTGCAAGTCACTGTGGCGCTAAACTTGCAAGCTTTGCAAGTCACTGTGGCGCTAAGTTTGCAAGCTTTGCAAGTCACTGTGGCGCTAAGTTTGCAAGCTTTGCAAGTCACTGTGGCGCTAAGTTTGCAAGCTTTGCAAGTCACTGTGGCGCTAAGTTTGCAAGCTTTGCAAGTCACTGTGGCGCTTAACTTGCAAGCTTTGCAAGTTTAGCGCCACAGTGAAACTTTCACACTTCTCAATTTGAAGGCGCTAACCTAAAAAAAAAACTTAAAACCGCTATATCTCCTAAACGAAGTGAGATAGAGCAAAATAATAGAAACGTGATTTTTAAATATTAATGTAAGCTAGTTAAATACATATTTGAGCTCTCACCAGCGGCTCCATATACAGCGTGTTCGCGTACCGGTCGGCGAGTCTAGCGAGCGTGGTGCGGCGCGAGCGGTACGCCGCTGCGTAGCTCCTTACCACCTGATGATACAGATATAATAATAAGTAGCTTCTGACAACCTGACAATACAATAATAATAAGTAGCTTCTGACAACCTGACAATACAATAATAATAAGTAGCTACTGACAACCTGACAATACAGTAATAATAAGTAGCTTCTGACAACCTGACAATACAATAATAATAAATAGCTTCTGACAATATAATAATAATAAGTAGCTTCTGACAACCTGGCAATACAATAATAATAAATAGCTTCTGACAATACAATAATAATAAGTAGCTTCTGACAACCTGGCAATACAATAATAAGGTTTAGGCGCAAAATGGCCAATTCTCAAAATGGCGAAAAGACTAATTCTCATAATGGCCAATTCTCATAATGGCCAATTCTCAAAATGGCCAATTCTCAAAATGGCCAATTCTCATAATGGCCAATTCTCATAATGTCCAATTCTCATAATGGCAAATTATCAAAATGGCCAATTCTCATAATGGCCAATTCTACATATGGCCAATTCTCATAATGGCTAATTCTATAAATGCCTAATTCTCAAGATAGCAAAGCAAATTTAGTTAGGAAATGAAAAAAAAACATACATTTTATATTGTTGAATTGTTTCGCTTCTTTTCTATAGTGTACGTTTAGTATTTTTTTCTATTATTATTTTGGCAAATTCTATAAAAGCATAAGGCAGTACCTATACTACTACTTCAGCTAACATATAAACAAAGATCAGCAAACTTTGGCTCTAGATGCTTTGTGATCATGATCATATTTTTATCCAACTAGAATCCCAGCCTCTGTCAAAACTAACACCAATGACAAGAGAAGCCCCCAGCATCATCTAGGGTCTAGATCATGATCCAGCCCCCGATAGCCATCTGTACTATACGTCTGCCCTACCACGATGCTATGGCAGCTTGATAAAGGCATCTTAGCAAATGGATCTTACTTACACCTCCTGCCAAATACCCTGCGGTATAAATAAAAAAAATTAAAATAAACATTTACGATAGTATTATTTTTAATGTAAAAGGGTCCAATAACCTATTTTATATAGTTGTTAATAATAAAAAAATAAGTGTATATTTTTTTTATTTCAATTTTAACTATTAAAAATAAACCGGTAGCGGATACCGAACTGCCCAGTTTTTTTTAACTGAATTCAAAGTCGTCCTATATAAAAAAATACTAAACGTACACTATAGAAAAGAAGCGAAACAATTCAACAATATAAAATGTATGTTTTTTTTTCATTTCCTAACTAAATTTGCTTTGCTATCTTGAGAATTAGGCATTTATAGAATTAGCCATTATGAGAATTGGCCATATGTAGAATTGGCCATTATGAGAATTGGCCATTTTGATAATTTGCCATTATGAGAATTGGCCATTATGAGAATTTGCCATTATGAGAATTGGCCATTATGAGAATTGGCCATTATGAGAATTGGCCATTTTGAGAATTGGCCATTTTGAGAATTGGCCATTATGAGAATTGGCCATTATGAGAATTAGTCTTTTCGCCATTTTGAGAATTGGCCATTTTGCGCCTAAACCAATAATAATAAGTAGCTTCTGACAACCTGACAACACAATAATAATAAGTAGCTTCTGACAACCTGGCAATACAATAATAATAAGTAGATTCTGAAACCTGGCAATACAATAATAATAAGTAGATTCTGAAACCTGACAATACAGAAATTAAATATTAATAATTTAATTTCTGAAACCTGACAATACAAATAATTATTATTATCTGTTTATCTATATCTATCTATACATATAATAAAGCAGAAGACCCCGAATGTCTGTACATATGTTTTTAGTGACGGAAAAGTTTTCAGACAAGATTAATAAACATGCCCCAAAATATATTTTTTTTGATTGGAAGACTTTGTTAGTTTGTTGGTGGTAGTCTTTGTTTGTATGTTCTCCCAGTAATTTCACTAACTACAGTGCCCTTCGAACCGGAACACAGTAATGCACACATTACTTCTTTGCGGCAGAATATCTGACACTGTGTTGGTTCACAGATGGATAAAAACGAGCAGGTAGCTCAACTGATGTCAACTGAAGTTAGTAAGCATTGTTTAATTGTAACTTTTTATTTTTTGGCAAATAAAAACATTTCTTTCTTTCTTTGATAAATAAATGAACATTCACACACTCACACCCCTGCACTAGGATTCCCTGTGTCGCAGGTGGCATGGACACATACAACACATCACAACATCCAAGACCCGAGAACAAACATTTGTGTTTGTCACAAATATTTGCCCCGGCCGGGGATCGAACCCGGAACACCAAGCTTCAGCTACTTTTTTTTTATGTATCATTTACCTCGACAGCGTCGCTGGGCTTGGTGACTGTGCTCAGTACAGACTTGTACAGTTCGTTTTGATGTGCCACCTTTACGGGCATGACTTGTAGCTCGTGGAATGAATTAGGCGCGAATTTCCTGCTCTGAAATATATAAAAACATAAGTTTGTGTGTAGAAGGAATACACTTACAGGTTTATGTGTGAAGAAGGTATACAAATACAGGTTTATGTGTGTATAAGGTTAACACTTACAGGTTTATGTGTGATTATGGTAAACACTTACTGGATGTGTATAGAAGGTATACAAATACTGGTTTATGTGTGTATAATGTATTAACAGGTGTGTAGAAAAAGAAGTGTGCATGCACTTGAGAGCTTATGTGTGTAGCAGGAATAAATTCACTTACAGGTTTCTGTGTGTAGAAGTTATACAAATACAGGTTTATGTGTGTAGAACACTTACAGATTTATGTGTGTAGAATGTATACACTTACAGGTTTATGCGTGTAGAAGGTGAGTGAGAATGGCACCAAATCTATCTGACACTCCGCTATTACTTCACGCCAGGAGCCCGGCTCTTTTACTGGCTTTCCACTGTGGCAATAAACAAGAATATTTATAAAAGGTTATATATATATAATTAAAAGGTTATTATATATAAAAAATATGTATAAAAACATACTACAAAAGACTTCGATTGAACTGTTCTAGTGAGCGTAAACACCACTGAATAGTCACAGGGAAGCAAAATACGCAATTACGTTTACTTGTATGACGTAATTTTTCCAGTTGTTATGATTTCAAAGTACTGAACTGGTTTTTGTGATATTTCTATGAGACCATTTTGGAAATATATCCTCTCAAACAATAGTTTACAACAAAGTTCTAAGGTAACCAGCATAAAAAAAAATCAACTGTATGGAGAACCTCCTCCAAAATGGTCCCATAAAATTTCATGAAAACCCGTTCAGTACTTTGATTTTGAAATCAAAGTAACTGAAAAAATTACATCATCAAAGTAAACGAAATGCGTATTTTCACTGTGACTATTCAGTGGTTTTAACAGTCATGAAACAGTCCAATTGAAGTTGGTTGTAGTATATTTTAGTAAAACCTTGATATTTGAAATCGGTTGAAATCCACATTTTTAGATACCAAACACAGTGACAGATATTATGCCGCAAAACAGTAATGTGTAAGTATTACTGTGTTCCGGTTTGAAGGGCACTATAGCTAATGAAATTACTGGTCTTCCAAGACTGATCATCAACATGTCTCAAAGACCTGTAAGTAAAAATAAACTTAGGTACCATCTCTGATAAGACCTACCCTTTCAAGACAGGATCTTGTACCATGACATTCATTTCCGACTGCAGCACAGTGATGTCCGTAAGCTCCTGCGTGGCTTGAAGACATGTATATAACCGTTTCTGTTCAGCTTGCAACTCGGACATTGATGGATCAGTATTAATTAGCATGGGTAAGATTTCTTCGTCTGAGCTGAAAATATAAATTACAGTACTTCAACTCTAAAGCAGGGGATACACATGCCCGTAGCTTGCACACTTGCATGACAGCTTCTTGCATGTGCCAGCTACTTTTATGTTTATACGCTAACTGGCGTACCTGTAGCTAGCACAACATTTGATTTATTTGCATGCCCGCTGAGGGAGGGGCCGCGGGGGGTTGCCAACCTGGCACGTGTGAACAGACGGGACAGCTACGGGCATGCCAGTAGCTGACTCGTTGTGGCCGTAGGCGCCAGTGTGGTCAACGTAGGCGATTAATCAGCTTTTAGCCAGAGGGCGTGGTAGCCGAGTGGATGAGGCCCTTGCCTTGCGATCTGATGGCCGCGGGTTCGAATCTCGGTGGCAGTCATGCGTAAATGGGTTTTTTCGGTCGAAAAAATCTATGTAGGCATCCCACTTTCTCGCAAGTGTGAAGGAAAACATCGTGAGGAAACCGGCATGTCGTAGAACCTAAAGTTCGAAAACATGTGTCGAGTGCACGAAAGGAGCCTCTTCGAGGTGCACTTGAAATCCTTTCACCACACTGGTTCGAAGGAACTAGTGACACGATAAGAAAAGAAGGACTAGAATTGGCGATGAAAAAATCTGAAAGGCGACTGGTCTTTTATTATTGAGTCCTTAACCCTGTGGCCAACCACAGATCAAGCCCATTCCTATGCCATTAGTTAGTGACTAATAAGTGACGAACAATGGTCTGACTCCCAGGATTTGTGACAGCCCCGTTCCTGAGATATCAGCGAAAATACCTGGCCCACGGTTCTGGATCCAGAACCCTGTGGCCAAGTACTTTTGCAAATAATACACAAACCACTGCATCTTATGGCCCCAGATTTTTAATTTGCGTTAGAAACGCCAGTCACTAAGCCCTAGACAAAAAACTAACTTCCTAGACCCAAGAATACCGAAGTTAAAAAAGTCCGGTCTAACATTTTGAGGTTATAAAAATAACCTCAAAATGTTAGACCAGCTACCCGAAAGAAAAATGCTAGGAGGCTGATTACTATGCCAAACCTTAGTGACTCATTTGTGACTAACAATGAACTGAGTCCCGGTATTCGTGACAGCCTAGTTGCAGAGATATAAGCGAAAATACTTGGCCACAGGGTTCTGGTCCAGAACCCTGTGGCCAGGGATTTTCGCTAATTTCTCAAAAACTGCTGCATATTATGACTCCATTTTTTGTATATGCTTTAAAAACGCCAGTCACTAAACCCTAGACCTAAAATTAGCTTCCTAGATTGTTTAATAATAAATCCTAGAAACATGTTTTGAGGTTATAATTTATTAACAGAGTGTGACCATATATTTTGCTTCATTGAGACTTTCCTTGTTTTGCGTTACGCTACGTAATGCTATAGTTACCTATTGTCTATGGCATTCATATCCTAGAATATTGTTTTAGGCAGGCAAGTACCTATGTAGAGATCTTTCAGTCTAAATATGCATGCCTCTTCACTATCTTGGAAGTAAAACTAAAATATAATATTTTGCTCTGGATTGCCGCTAGTGCTCACGATGATCTAGCTGCTGCTTCTTTCCGTAGAAGGAATGCTGAAAATATACTTATTATTATACTTCTATGTACCTACTGTAGTCCAATCAGCTAGACTTGTAATACTTACATTTAAAGTTTGATTCAGTCCTTATTATATACATAGGGTATATCAGTCTTGTTTTGTTTACAATCTTAATATATATATATATAATACATTTATTTTCCATTACACTGCCCTTTTGCTTGATTCGAAAATTTTGTAATAAACCTTCATGTGGATATCATGTGAATATAATACTTTGAATTAGCACGCAATAAAAGCTTAAAAGTACTAAAAATACTGAAAAATAACGACTCTTTCTAATTTTTCTTAATATATGAGTCGGGACGGCTATTGTCATAAATTAGAACTGCCAATTTACCTTAAACTTTGCTTGAACTGAAGTATATTTTTGCGGAAACTGCTGTACAATAGTAACTTGGAGCTTGTGTAGATTTTGTGTTCATTTTATATTGTAGACCATGAGTGTAGATTTTATACTCCGGATGCGTGCTTTATTTTCGAACTTTATTGTGATTTTGTCTTAAACGCAGCTTCAATGTGGGATTATTATTATTGCAGCTCCACTTTATTATTGACCGCCTTTATGATTGAGCTCTATTGCGTAGATAAAAACACACCACAATAATTTTAATAGTTTGCCTTAAGGATAATCCGTCTCTGCTTACCTGCCTAAAACAGTAGTCTTCTACAATAGTCTAGGCTAGGATGTGAATGGAATAGACAATAGGTAATTATAGCATTTACGTTAAGGAACAAAACGTTATGTTACGTAACACAAAACAAGGAAAGTCTCAATGAAGCAAAATATATGGTCACACTCTGTTAATAAATTATAACCTCAAAACATGTTTCTAGGATTTATTATTAAACAATCTAGGAAGCTAATTTTAGGTCTAGGGTTTAGTGACTGGCGTTTTTAAAGCATATACAAAAAATGGAGTCATAATATGCAGCAGTTTTTGAGAAATTAGCGAAAATCCCTGGCCACAGGGTTCTGGACCAGAACCCTGTGGCCAAGTATTTTCGCTTATATCTCTGCAACTAGGCTGTCACGAATACCGGGACTCAGTTCATTGTTAGTCACAAATGAGTCACTAAGGTTTGGCATAGTAATCAGCCTCCTAGCATTTTTCTTTCGGGTAGCTGGTCTAACATTTTGAGGTTATTTTTATAACCTCAAAATGTTAGACCGGACTTTTTTAACTTCGGTATTCTTGGGTCTAGGAAGTTAGTTTTTTGTCTAGGGCTTAGTGACTGGCGTTTCTAACGCAAATTAAAAATCTGGGGCCATAAGATGCAGTGGTTTGTGTATTATTTGCAAAAGTACTTGGCCACAGGGTTCTGGATCCAGAACCGTGGGCCAGGTATTTTCGCTGATATCTCAGGAACGGGGCTGTCACAAATCCTGGGAGTCAGACCATTGTTCGTCACTTATCAGTCACTAACTAATGGCATAGGAATGGGCTTGATCTGTGGTTGGCCACAGGGTTAAGGAGTCAATCTTTTATTAGGCTATTTCAGGGACATGCCATTTAAATTAGCTGAATCATAGTAACCAGGTAATATTAAAAAATGATGGCCACACTAGCGCATTCGCTGCCCATGACGCGTATGTGCGTTTCTGACACACAAACCGTATGCCCAAGACGCACATACGCGTTTCATACATTTTACTTAGAATATCCTGCAGTGCCCCTCGACGCGTTAGTGCGTCTATTGTTATCAAAGCGAAAACATCCTCAGTGCCCGTCGACGCGTTAGTGCGTTTATTATCAAAGCGTTCATTTTAAAGAGTTTATTCCCATTGAGACCTATTTATTGACACTTACGATCGCGGTTAAAATTTGAGTCTTCCACCCCGGAACACCGACATATACCTACTCTTAATACTTACAACCATCACCTGCTGCTGCTTGATGGCTAAATTTATATGACATCGTTTATAAAATTTCCCATTTCGGTATCCTACCTAATCTAATATTTATTTTCTTCAAGATAGTAGGCATCTATCTACAAATCGAAATATCTACTTACCTACTACCCAATAATGTGCCCATACATACAGGTACCTAATAAGTGCAGGGTAAAGATATTTGAGCAATTTCAGTTTACTCAGGTATACCCATCGGTATGAATGTTAGTAGTAGGGACCAATCTAGATCTAGCTAAGAACCTAACAGAAATACATACAATTAAAAAAACGAGATTATTTACAAGTTCATTTATTTTGTGGGAGCTCTACTGACAAAAATTGCTAATTGTCAGTAGAGCTCCCTAATTTACGAAGACGCGCCGCCACTCGTCCTTCCACTGCTTGAGTAGCAGCCCTCCACTGGGCCATCACATCCTCCAAGTCCAATGGAGCGACAGGCCGAACGGCATGTTCGGCCTCTCGGAGGTGGAGGCGCTGAAGGAGGCGGCGGGTGGAGCGCTGCAGATCATCTCCAGTAGGCGGAGGGGTGTCGGGTGGCGAGAGCCACGGCGTTGCTGGTGGGGTCTGTCTCAGAGACGGTGGTGGTGCTAGCGGTGGTTCTCGCTCCTCGGTCTTACTTCTGGAACAACAGCAATAATCACACCGATGATGGTGATGAGCCAGGTTATGCCATTCTATCTAATATCTACAACTTTATTATTTTCACGGATCAAATTTTGGGATTCAATAGTGATATAAGAAATAAGATAATGATGAAACAATTTGAATTGGAGTAGGCTTGCTTAGTATCTATTCCTACTGCTTAGTCAGCAGACCCAGAGATGGTCAAATCATCTCAATTTGACTATTTATAAAAGTAAAGAATTTGTATACCTTGCTATTGCAGAAGATCAATCCATTTTAGACCGCACAAGCCCACAACATCTGTGCTGCTTGAAAATATAAATAAAGAAGAATAAGAATGTAAAGCTCACACAAAGCACCACCCCAACAGCCTCATCCACCACCGTTCCCTCCGAAGGCCCAGAAGCGGTTGTCTAAAAGATAAAGTGCAAGTAATTCATATGAAAGCAGCAGATTTTATAATATCTAAAGTGCATCACCGTCCACTGTCAATCATTAGCCTCTCCCGTTCGCCCTCTGACCGGAGGGCGTCTTACAGAACCTACGCTTGCCGAGTTGCTACTGGTCAAGTCAAGAACGAAGTTCTTGACTTTGCTCAAAAGCCATGCTCTGTCGTATAACCTATAAATCATTGCGGATTATAATATAACCATAAGAGACGCCGAACATTGCTCATTGTCTATGTCGGATAAACGCACAACAACGAAGATACCTCATGACAATGATTTTCTTACCGTTCATCATCCGGCATTAGGATTCTTTTGTGACACCTGAAATTGAAAAAAAAACTGTTATCCTAGACTAGGTTATGTAGACAAGCTTGATCTGCCAGATGCCATTGTGTACTTACCGAATGTTTACAATTTTAATTTTTATGCGGCGAGTGTTTCGACTTTCGTTCGAGTCCTAGGTTGTCTATGGGCGAGTGATAGAGTTCACACACAGGACAGATTAAAAAAACTACCAATATTAATTTTCATTCATTCGTTCATTTTTTTAAGGTATCGAGATTCGTTTACATTAACCCAAGTGTCCAGTGTTTTAAAATAGCGAATTTCTGAAGCGTATATTAATATGTCGTTAAGTAAGTTTTAAGTTATATATAATATAAGTTGTACTTTCAATTGGTGAACCAAATAAAAAACGTAGGCAGCCTAAGTTAACTAAAGGTAGCCTGTGATCAGAATTGAAGTCCGGCCGTACTGGCAATATTCATTCAATTCAATACCAATAAGAATGAACAATTACCAAGTGAATTTTTAAATTATTTTATATGCAGCCGCAGATGCCAGTTATGAACCTTATTCATATTTCGAACTTCGGTTCTTCATAATACCAGGGTGGTATATGGGAACTTGATATAACTATTTTTTAATTTCGAATATCGTGGAAACATTGAATGGCTGTCTTTGATTTTTAATTATGAAATGGGCACTCATTTCAGTTTAAGTTTGTTAATTTCCTCACAATTGATGTGAAAAATCTTGTGTAGATCTCGATCCTGAAGCTCATTTTATACTCGACTTAAATATCCGTAAAATTCTCGTATAAAATGGCTTGCTTCGGTCTCTTGGTGTACAAATAACCATTTATAACCTAACTAGGGTTTCGTTACCGGGACCCGGGAATCGGGAATTTCCGGGAATAACGTCGTTCCCGAAGTCGGTTCTTTTTTTTGCGAATACCCGGGAATTCCCGAGAATGATTTATTTGTGATAATTAACTTTAAAAAAACCTGTTAATAAGCAAAAAAAGACGATCCTCGCTATTATACCGTTGGGGTAGGCAAATATTACATTTTTGCACATGCTACGGTAGGTAACACAAATAATATCTTAGAAATATCAACAAAAAAAGTTCAAATAACACCGAAAGCAGACGAGCCAGTACTTCATGAAACAATTAAAGGCGTACCTATTCGTGGCAATTCTCAGAAGCATGGCGTTTCTTTGTCTTCCTGCAGCTGCAGAGCAAAACTAGATAACGCCTACCGCATTATTTTGAGTGAACTTCATGAAGCCATTAAATACTTACCTATTCGTGGCAATTTCTCAGAAAAATATGCGCTTCTTTGTCTTCCTGCAGCTGCAGTGCAAAACTAGATAATGCCTGCCGCATTCTTTTGTTTCACTGACTTTAACCTACCTATCGAAATGACGCTTGAAATGTCAACTCATAGCATTTATACAAACCTTAGTGTTTTATTATTATTAGTGTTAACTTATGCAACCAATATACTAAATATACATTGTTTAAACCTATTGAATAAATAATAAAAAACCTACTCTCACCCACCCTCGTGCATTTGAGTTTCGACAGTTAAACCAATCAATAGTCAGACGAATTTATAAGATACCTATTGGATTAGTTTGTGATGCGAACGTCGTATCGTGTGTGCCGAAAATTATATAAATAATTCAAAATTTCATCCAAATTAATGCATTTGTTACAGATATTATCGATAACAAACATCTATACATCCATCCATCTAAAAACTTACTTATTATGATTTACAATGTTAGTGGAATAGGTTATTGATAATGTTAGTAGGATAGATTATTAGTATCTTTTATTATTTCTGAGGCAAAATAAATAGTTTGTTTCACTAAATAACGTGTTTACTCGACTCTTGGTACGTAAGTATAGTAAACGTACAAACAAATTAATAATTCCTGGGAATCAAAAAAAATATTCCCGATTCCCGGGAATTGAAAATAACCGGGAAAAACGAAACCCTACCTACTACCTACTAAATCATACTACAATTAATCAACAAATTACAAACAACAATAATCTCTATCAAGTCAATATTTACAGTTAAGTAATATTATATACCTACCTCTCCTACAATTAGAGTCCTTGATATAAGGTACAGCATCAGAAACCAGTCGACAAGTAATTTTACCTGAACGCCAAGGAAGGGTTTTGTTGTTTGTTTTTCGCGCGTATCTTCTATGTATTAAGTGTCTGGGTTACCTCGTATCTTCCAAACGGCTGGATGGATTTTAGATATACCTAGTGAGATTTGTCTCGATCACCCGAGTGTTCTTAGATGGGTTTAAAAATTAATCAAAATGGCGGATTTTTGGAGCTAAATAGTATATGTTCAAATTCAATTTGGACTTATGAATTGACAATGAATGTATTGTAATGTATACATTGATTGCCAATTCATTATTCAAAATTAAATTTATACATATGACTTAGGTATATATTTTTGTAATCTCCTATTAATTTCCTTCATTTTGATATATTTGATATGATTGGTTTGGTAAACAAAAATTTATTAACTACTTCATATTTAGCGCCAAATATCCGTCATTTTGATTTTATTCTGAGGACACTCGTGTTATTGAGACGAATCTAACAATACCTTAACTGTCAAAATCCATCCAGCCGTTTGGAAGATTCGAGAATGCCGGGTTAGGTTGACCTACAATCTTGGTACATACATATGCAATAAATTCCAAGTTACGACAGGACCTACCTTTCGTCGTTTATGTTCGACATCTTTGTGGTTGTGGAAATCTAGCCATTATAAAGGTTATTAGTGTAAATTGTCTAAAAACTAGAGTTAATACAGTACAGCAAGGTTTATTTAAATATACTTATCTCAAATGAAAAAGTTTATTTCTATGATCCAATGTACTTACTTACCTACTGCTTATTATTGAATATCGATCCGTAAAGAAACGTATTTTGCAATCGATCCGCTCGTTCGCAATATATCAGGACAGTATCGTTCGTTCATTCATTCACTTACACGTTTGGGGTTGCCGTAGCAAAAAAAGGTCGGCAAATGTATTTTTCTGCACCCACGATCCGCATGGGGACATACTTTTTTATTTAAACGGCAACACCGCTCGCTCAAGAGCGAGGCTCCTTAGCCAGAGCGGTGTAAGCTTTGTCTTCTGCAAACCTTTGTAGGAGACACTCGTGCGTTCCGTCCGTATTCCATCCGTGTCCGTGTTGTGAGTTCAGTGTTTTTATCGTTTGACCTCGGCCTGTTTTCCTGTGTTTTGATCCCGCTATTCCTGACGACCCGGCTTGTTTTACTTGGATAACGATTCTGATACTCCTGACGACTTGGCTTGTGTTTACTTGTGATACGTTTCTGCTATTCCCGACGACCCGGCTTGGTTCCTGTTTTCCGAAATTAATCTACTTGTATCCGATGTAAGTACCAGTGCTGTTGTATTATTATAGATACATATTTGTATTATATTTATAGATAGTTGTAAAGCTAACGATATTAAAAATATTTTTGATTTTTTCGATGTACCTAGTTCTACTAAGTCGTTTTTGTAACTTATAAACTTGGTACGCATTGTATTTTTTTAAATTATTTGAAAGTAATTAATTATTTTATATGGGGAGCAACATATAATTGTACACATCTTCTTGATTTTGGCCCATTTTCGTTCTGGGGGTTATACTAAGTTTCTAACTATGATAAGTTACATTTTGTCCGAAGAAACATGATGCCCCAATTGTGCCCATTTCGATATACTATCAAAAATATTAAAAAAAAGGTCCCATTTAACGTGTTCATCAATGAGCAACAAATCATATTATATTTTTTATTTGGATTAGACTTATAATTTTGAAGTAAATGTAATAAAACTAATTTTGTCTTTTGTGTAGGATACTACAATACAAGTATATCCGATGCTTGGCCTATTTTTACCTGATTACAAAGAAGGAGGGTTATGTTTTTCGAGTGTATGTATGTTTGTCTAACTCTTTGCGCCGCCCTATAGGCTAAACGGCTGAACGGATTTTGATAAATAAGGTATCGTTGAATTGTCTAGGTGGCTCTAGGTGACAAAGGGTACTTTAAATGTTAAACAACCTTATATAAATATAAAAACAGTATAAAAAAAGTTTTATTAAATTTACTTTAAAACTATAAGTCTAATCTAAATAAATACCCGTAATACCCGTTAAATGCAACCTTTTTTAATTGTTTTTAAATATTTTATCATGTATTTTGATTGATAGTATATTGAAAAGGGCAAATTTGGGGCAACATGTTTCTTTGGAAAAAATGTAGCTTAATATTGTTAGAAACTTGGTATAAAACCCCAGAACGAAAATGGGTCTCAAAAACTCAGAAGATATGTACAATTATATGTTGCTCCCCATATAAAATAACTATTTTATTATATTGAATACTATTTGTTGGTAGGTATTTAATGGACGATTGGAATGGTATATTTAGTTTTGTGGTATAAAGATTTTGACCCCTACGATCGACCTCTTCTAAAGACACAAACCACTCTGTGCGGTTGGCCAGCGAATCCTGATTTTAACGATTTATTTTTCAATAATTTAGATTTTTTATGCCAATCAATAGAGCTCAATGATCGTATTGAAACTATTCTATAACATTTTGACAACTAACCTTCAGCTATAAAATCTAATAACGGTACTAATCAAACGGTAATTAGTTGGTCTTTAGTGTACTTAGAGGCTGGTTTTCTTATGCTCGCCATTTAATTAGCTGGTTTTCAAAATGGCGGCTATCTATATATTCTTTAGTACGAACAGATTTTCTAATCGGTGATAATTATATTACGCCTCTATGTATTCATTGCGTTATATTGTGATTTTTTTATTTTAGATGGACAGTGTTGAAGATAATTTATTTATGATCTTCGGCGAAGAAGAGGCTGACGCCTACAGGCAGGAGCAGGAGAATCTCCAGCGCCGCCGCCGTACCTCTTCAGAAGGGTCATTTCGTGACTCTGAAGTCTCTGCGGCAGATTCTTTGGATAGGTATTAGTGACACCTATTTTAAATTTCGTTATGATTCATTTTTTAATTAATACAAAAAACCGTTCGGGATTTCGCTACCGCAGAGTCGTGGAAATTTGCTATTTGAAAACTAAACATACATCTTCACTAATACAACCCGTAACCTGTGAATAATTCTACGACTTATTATAATAATGTAGATATTGTAGTAGAATGGATACCTATGGATACCTCCGTCATATAAAACTCTTTGTAACCATGTTCAGTATTTATATTATAGTATTATTTACAGATCTCTTCACTCTGAAAGTGAAGAGTCTGTGGAAGAACGTGCCGGCCCTTCAACCACCGCCAACGACGACGATTGGGTTGACGAACCAGTGGAGCCAGTATCGCTGCCATTTAATGGGCGCCCTGGGCTTATATTTGAAAATGCAGCGAGAATGACTCCACTGGACTACTTCAAGGTATTTTTTAATATATCGTTTTTAACGAATTTGGCTGAAATGACCAATCAACATGCCCGCGAAGTTATTGGTAGGGGTATTCAACCCGAGAGCAGACTCCAAAGGTGGAAGGAGACGAACCCTGAGGAGCTGCTCACGTTTTTGGGGGTTTTGTTTTTCATGGGGACAATAAGAATTAATAAAATTAATGACTATTGGGCAAAATCGCACTTGGTAAAATTTAATTTAACCAATTATATGAGTAGAAACCGATTTTTATTAGTTCTAAGAATGTTATACTTCCAATACAATAATATAGCTGGAAATGTTTATGCAAAGATGGAATATTTGATTAAATATTTTAATGATATTATGAAAGAATCCGTGTACCCCGATAAAGAGGTGACCATAGATGAGTCAATGGTGTTGTTCAGAGGACGACTTTTGATAAGGCAATATATTAAAAATAAAAGACATAAATTCGGAGTAAAACTGT
This sequence comes from Lobophora halterata, assembly GCA_932526365.1. NCBI lineage: Eukaryota > Metazoa > Arthropoda > Insecta > Lepidoptera > Geometridae > Lobophora > Lobophora halterata. The sequence goes on along the minus strand of OW052028.1, from coordinate 5,357,734 downwards.
ACGTATTGGCTGACCCAAAAGGCTTGGTTCACCGAATCCATATGTATAAAGGGTCAGCCGATACTGAAGTTGGTGGACAAGGCCATGTAAAAAAAGTCGTCCTCAAACTAATAAATGATTATTTAGATGCTGGTCACTCGCTCTATATGGATAACTTTTATAATAGTGTTGACCTGGCAGAAACTTTACTTAAAAGAAAAACATACTGCACAGGCACACTGCAAGCCAACAGAAAAGGCAATCCAGTAGCAGTGACCAGTAAAAAACTGTCCAGGGGTGGTAGCGTTTATCGCAAAAATAGGAAAGGCGTATGCGTAATGAAATGGAAAGATAAGCGAGATGTTTTAACTCTTTCGACAGAGCATACGCCAGAATTAAAAGAAATTATAAATAGGCGTGGTCGTGCCGTCTGTAAACCCAATATTATATTAGAGTATAATAAATTTATGAAAGGGGTCGATAGGCACGACCAAATGCTCTCATACTACCCCTGTGAACACAAAACTGTACGGTGGTACAAAAAAATAGGGATACATATATTCCGGATGATGTTCCTAAATGCATATTTGATGTATAAAGCAGGCTCGGGCAAAACATTATCCCTAGCCGCATATAGGGAAAATGTTTTGTCCAGCCTGCTTCCTCCAAAGCCTAGAACACTTGCTCCACAGTACCCCACCCATATGCCTAAAGAATTAGAGCGGAATGGCAGTGGGGTACTCAAGCGGAGGAAGTGTTCTAGGTGTTGGAGTATGAATAAAAAAAGAAAAGATAGCGGTATGTTTTGTCCAGACTGCAATATTGGCCTATGCGTTGGATGCTATGGTCTCTATCATGCAGAAAATGGGTTGCTACGATAGTACGTACTATCGTGATAAGATAACATATCACGATAGTGCTATTATTGTAGCAACTCATTTTCTGTAGCATCCAATGCACATTGCAGTATGGACATAACATATCGCTATCTTAAGGCGTTAGTTCCCCTGATTCGCCCTCTCGCTCGAACGTTCCTACAATTTTAAAACTTCAATTAAAATTACTACTTGTAATTACAAAAAACGGAACTCCACGATCTAGAAAATAACATTACTAACGTGTAGTAAAAATAAAATTCAATCCTAACAAGTTTTCATGTGATAAACCTTGCCCGAAGAAAAAAACGTTTATAATGTTATTCTCTAGATCGTGCAGGTCCGTTTTTTTATAATTACAAGTAGTAATTTTTAAATCTTCAAAAATTTAGGTACGTGCGAGCGAGAGGGCGAATCAAGGGTACTATTCGCCTAAATGCTGTAACGATACAAACATGTTGTTCCAGATTCCGCGATAGAGTAATTTACCGTCAGTTGCACAGACATGTATACACTCCCAAGCTTTCACATTTATATTACTCCTAATTTTGAAAAGAAAAGCAAACTTTTTCAAATTAATGTAATTATCTTTCTTGTCAGAATCCTTGTCAGAAAAAGAATGTCTTTGCAAAATTAAGAGTATTATACAAATGTAAAAGCTCGCGAGTGTATACATGTCTGTGCCCCTAAATGTACATACTATTGTGTACATACATAATCTACAAAATAGTCTTTGAATTAACCTATCATGCAATCTGAAACATCAAGTTTCATGTTAGTAAAAAATATGATTTTCGGAGATGTTAAAAATTTTGAGCATGTGACATGGTTTGGAGATCTCAATTTCTATTACCACACTATTTTTTACCATGTTTGCATAATTTTTATGTCATTCTGAATCGTTTTATAGAAATTCAGAGTTCCAAGCTATGTCTCAAGCTTAACATTTTTAACAACTTCGACGAACATAATCTAACTTGATGTTCCAGATTGCATGATTAAGTAATGTAGTTTTTGGATAACGCTGGAAATAAATCTGGAAAAACATGTTTGTATCATTACAGTATTTAAAATAATTATGTTGTTACAGATTGTATGATAGCGTAATCTAAAAACTACATTACCTTATCATGCAATCTGGAACATCAAGTTTCATATGTTTGTAAAAAAATATGTTTGTTGAAGATGTTGAAAATTTTAAGCTTGAGACAAGGCTTAGAGTTCTGGATTTCTATGAATACACTATTTTTTACCATGTTCGAAAGCAAATTTGCATGTCAATGCTGAAACGTTTTATAGAAATTTGGAGTTCCAAGCCTAGTCTCAAGCTCAAAATTGTCAACATCTAAGACAAACATTTTTATACTTTAGTTCTAAAGTTATAAAAAATCAATCGATCAGTGTTCATTTTTTAAACTTGTTTTAAAACAGGTTAAGTGTGATTTTGTATAGCTTATTGTTATATTGAGTTTGTAAATAACTATTTACTTTTAAGGTTGGTTTTGTATAGCTAGTGATGTTTAAAGTAGGATATTATATATTTTGTATTAGTTTTGATTGCTTTGGTGTAACTTGTAAATGATTATACAAGGTCGATTTTGTATACTCACCTACATAACCTACTCAAAAATGTCTTTGTGCTGTGATACTTACCTAAGTTATTAATAATTGAATATAAATATTGTATATTTGAAATTAAATTGTTTTATTTTTATTTTAATAGTGTTTTTTTTTTTCAAGTAAAATTATCTAAACAAAAGCAAAAACAAACAAACTAAACAATAAGATAAAAAAAGTTTTCAAACTAATTTTAAATTATATGTTTATATTTTAAGTATTTTCTTCATTATCCGCCTATCTTTCAAAGAAGGTGCTGGCAACTCTCTCAAGGTACACTCATTCATTCATCATTCACTCGTTCATTAACACGGCAAGGCAAGACAGGCGGATGGCAATCGTGCGTATATATTTATATATATACCTATAATGATAGTAAGTTTGTGGAAGGTAAAAGGTTTGAAAATAATGTTTCGTGAGAAATCCTAGATTGTCTATGAAAAAATGTAAGACCACAGATTACCATTACTCGATATTATAGCCGTGATGCTAAGATTCTGATTGCTTCGTTCACTTCGTTCACGCAACTAACGCTAGTTATTTAGTAACAAAAGTTGATTATATCCCAAAATTATTTTTCTTATATCTAATTTTTTGGATATAAACAAAATTAAACTTTAATCCCGGTATTCCCACTTTGCACTCTCGTCCTTTTCCTTTCCCTATTTCCTTCATTCTTCATTCACTGCACAATCCTCCAAAAGTTCCGACGCCAGCATTGTACGGTCATTGGCGGAATCGCGGCAACACAATCAACCTGTCGCGTAGGCCACAAACAAAGAATTGAATTGAAAAAATATAAAATATATTTTAGAAGAAATTGCCTAGAAAAGTAAGTACTATCATTTATATAATACGCACCGTGACTTAACATATGCTAATTCTAAGCTTTTTACTAACAGCATGAAGCAACAGCAACAATTCTCGCCCGAGATGGTACCCCGGCGCCCACCCTGGGCCGGGCGCCGTCATCGCCGAGGGGAGTGCCCCAGTGGGCACTGCCATTTGAAATCATGTCGCCGGGCGCATTGCCGTAATAGTAACAAATGCGCCCGGCGCAGGCTAAAGTTTTAATTATTAAAATTAATAAATTTGGTTATTTTCGAATACTTTTATTTTATTGGATAGCTACAGTTTTTACAGGCTAACACAGCTTGCTTTTATGTTATGTCCGAAATAAGAAACCTGCAAAAATACCTACATCAAGTATTCTTTGTTAGAAAGTTATGTAGGTAGGTATACTATACATAAGTAGGTAGGTACGTACCTACTTATGTTATTAAGTGGTAAAAGATGTTTGATCCGAACCAAAGAGCGGTCGAGCGCATGAAGTCAACAGATCATAAAATAGTTTGATTGAACTGAACTGATGATTTTGTTGTCTGTGGTTGTTGAAAAAGAACGAAGCGCGGGCGTGGCGACGACACCACATTCTTAATAATCTGTGATTGTTACTTTGGGCGACACGACTAAACGTAGTGGTTATATTCTCTTTGGACACGACATCGACGCGCGCGACGCCACGAATCTGTGCAAAATGGAGTCCGAATTTACCAAGTAAGTACAAATACCTACCTTGTATTATATCATGAACAATATGATTATATATTAGTTGATAATTATTGTTCCTGTCCCATTATTACAGCAACTATGGAACTACTAGGAATGATCCACATAAACAAGGTTAGAAATCGTGTAGGTGGTACTTGTCGAAGTTATTTTTTTCGAGAGGGCGTAAAACTAACAATGCTTTTTGTGTGTCGTGTTTACTTGCAAGCTAACAATGCCTTCGCTACTTGAGCTGATAACAGCACCTCTTGTCATATAATTTAATATAATTTATGAAGGGCCGGGACCGGCCTTATGTGTTTTGTTCATTGCTTGTTTGTGTTTGTCGCATCTATGCACTGCCTGCTTATTGGTATTTCTGAACATGTGTTCAGAAAACAGGAACAATAAGTTAGTTTAGGTCTCTGGAGACTTTAGGATTTCTAGACACCTGAACTGCTTGTGTGTGGTTATGTGTACCTACAGCGGTTTGCACTGGTCGCGTCCCGTTGAAGGGTGCATTGTGCTTTATATGTGGTTGGGTGTGTGATAGATAAAATACCTCTATGTATATATTTTTTTAAATTTATACTTAGATAAACATGTATGTGCTATCACTTTATGCAACTAACATAACTAAAACTGAGAAACTAACCTAACCAAGGCACCTTTGTTTCAAATGGGTGGTGCTAATACAATAGTGCATGATTTTTTATGCTTCTTTTAGATTCCCTGATACTGATACTGATCAAGAGTCGCGATGGAATCGGCGCCGGCGGCGCCTTTTGAAGTTCCTGGGGAGGTGGTGCTGCTTGTAAGTTTCATATCTACCAACTTGTCTATCCTAAATACCTACCTAATTCTTTCATTCGAAAAACAGATGAGTATCGTCATAATTATGTCTTGGAGAAAGTATGCATCGGCAAGAGGTTAATGCAGATTACATATTTTATGAAGGTAATAGATAGTTTTTGCCTGCGGTCCGGGATGTAAGCTACGTCCAGGGAATAAGCTTTGTTCATACCAAATTTCATCTAAATCCTTTCAGCTTGAAGGAGGCACAAGCAAACACACAAACTTTCTCATGTATATTATTAGTATGCCTATCATATCTAGCACAATGATGGATCTAAGTAAAATTTGAGTATTTTATCTGACTTCAAAACAAGGAGGAGTTTCTCCATTATTTCTTTGTTCACCAATTACTCTGCAAGTTCTTGACTGATTTTCATTATTCTTGTTACATATACCTTGTTACATTACCTATTATCTGTGGTGGTTTTGAAATAAACAGTTTTTTTAAATATATCTATAGAAAAACTATTCTCAATTAATTCTTATTTCAGCACGGGCTTAGCAGAAGCCCCATCACCCAGACAGAAGGCGCCGCCGCCGCCGTCGTCGCGGTCACGACCGCAGTCACGACCGCAGACACGACCGCAGTCACGACCGCAGACACGACCGCAGTCACGACCGCAGACACGACCGCAGTCACAGACCCTGCCGCGGTTACGGTCGCAACCACCACCTCGCAGGAGTTGCTGGCGTTGCGTCGTGGAGGAGGCCCGGCAAGATGAATGGCAATCCCAGTGGCTCCTGTCAAACCAGCAGTCCATGGCGTACCAGCGGTACGCCAGGATACCGCCAGCGTACCGCCAGGCGTTCCGCTTGTACGCCAGGGACTGTTGGTTTGATCCTTACATATCCACTCCTATTTCCATTTAATAATTATTACTTATTAAAATTATTATCACGTTTCTAACTGTTATTATTAACCTAAGTAGACCTAAGTAGCGTAGTGGGCGCAATGCTTGAGACGTAGAAGGTTGCGGTTTGGATTCCCGTCGCAGGACAAAAAAAACAGATTTTTTCCAGATCAGTGTGCCTATTGTAATATTCTAACCCACACATGCCGGCCTGCCTAACGCGCGATAGGGTGCTGCAGGCACTAAGCCAATTCGAAACACCTAACATTAAGTTTTGCTACTTATCTAATATAGGTACCTATACATAAATCTTAACGTAGCTAAGAAGGTACCTAACACAGCTAAGTAGGTACCTAACATAGATAAGTACCTAACTAACCTAAACACTTACCACAATCCTAGTGTAGAGCTCAAAATTTAAAGAGTTCAGAACTAAAAATTAAAATAAGTGACCTTAGATAAACAGTATGGCGCGGTGCGGAATACGCTTTTTCCTTTCCACAGAATACTGCGTAACTACGTGCCTATTGTTCTCGTTTTTTTTTCGAATACGACACAACGCACATGTGAGTCGACGGGCACTCCGAGATAGTTACACTGGACGCGTATACGCGTTTTGGGCACCTCAGGTGCATCCAATATCGACGCATATATGCGTTTGGGGCACTGTGGGAGCTGGATTTATTAGAGGCACCCTTACTTTTATGGTAGGCAGTGAATGCGCTAGCAGGCGATACTTCCAGAATTATTATTTGTATTAGAAATTATGAAACCAAAAGATGGGGCACATCGTAAATCAAAAGGTATGTAAATCTGACTTTTTAGTACGTACTGGCAACGCTGGGTACGAGTGCCTCACACATACTGTCCTGTGTATACGCTATTGTAATACTTGCATGCCAGTATTACTTGCAAATGTATCCGCAGTGTGCCAGTTACTTGCACATGCCTGTAACTTGCATGCCACCTACTTTCCCGATTTACTGGCATGTGTATACCCCAGCTTAATTCTAAAAAGAGGCTACAGCAGTCTGCACTGGCTTCTGATTGAAGGGTGCATTGTGCATTGCCCTCCCAATATTTACACTGCCCCAGCCATCCTAGCTCCTTGAAATAGTAGGACTCTGGATTAATAAAAACATTCACACACTCACACCCTGCACTAGGATTCCCTGTGTCGCAGGTGGCATGGACACATACAAGACATCACAACATTCAAGACCCGAGAACAAACATATTTTGTGTTCGTCACACAAACATTTGCCCCGGCCGGGGATCGAACCCGGAACACCAAGCTTCGTAGGCCGGGTCACTCCCAACTAAGCCACGGTGTCTTCAAATATCCAAATAAATATCCTTTGATCCTAAATCCTTTTTATTTTGTTTGTTAGTATTTCTATTTTAATTTTACTTTACTAACCTACTTTTATAAAAATATGTACCTACCTACCGCATATCACTATTCAATCACCGGTGCCACAGAAAGCCGGCGCTCAGTAGCATACAATGTCGCTGCATATGCTGAGTGGTCTAGGTCACCTTTATTTATACCTATGTACAACCTACTCTGCTTTTGTAACTGTATTATTAGTGTTTTTTATGGTTTAAAATAAAATAATTCTTATTCTTTTCCAGCTAAATTGAAGACATTCCGAATTTCAACCAAATCAAATTAGTACTTTTGAGTGTACGAGGAACTAACACCTATTAATCCTCACAAACTTTATGCATTTTAAATTACTCGGAATACTTATTAAATTATTAAAAATATTTACCCGCTGTCATCGTAGTAAAATTTCGATTGATTAGTGGGAAACTCCTTGATCCTTTTATCATAATAATGTATATCTTGTAGAAGCTTTTCTTTTAGAGCGATTAGAGTTGCTCTTTTGGCGCTTGGGGCTATATTTTTCGTCATTTTTTAAGAAAATGAACGCTTAAATTATCGACAACAAACAACCGTCGACCATTTTCAAAATAACTGTTGATCACAGATAAAATAATCAGTGTTGCTGTTATATGCTGGTAAACTACATTTCATACATTCGTTCGTATTCATCCTTTTATTTCCGGTAGTAAGTGTTACCAGTCACTAGATGACCGGCTAATTACCGAAAAAAATTAAGCATTCTGAAATTTTTATTATCTTTTTCATTCTTTTTTCGAAAGAAAATGGTGCAATATGCAAAAATGTTGGTGCACTATAAAATAAGATCAACTAGTAACTCATTCAGCTGTTTCTTGATTGAAATTGTCTTACTGGTATTTAAATTATTTTCAGGGTGTACATTATATACTTATTAAATGTACAACCTGAAAATGAATAGCGTATCCGAACGGCTTGTCTTGTCAATGTCACAACAACGTCAAAATAGAACTAAATGTCAGATATGTAGTTACAGCACTGCTGGCGAAATAATGATAATAATAATGTATCCTAGGTATATGTTTTCCAAACAATTCGCATACCTACCAAATTTTGGTTCAGTAGTTTTGGCGTGATTGAGGAACAAACATCCATTTAGGCATTCGATTGCGAATTTTTAGTATGTATGCATCTGACTGAGTAACGACCGATTAGTAAAATACTAATGTGTATTGTAAAATGTAAGTGTATTGCTTTTTGCATATTTTGACGGCCAAAACAGCATGTTTTCATCCTGTATGTTCAGAAACACGGTTATGTCGAGGTACAGAATAATAACAAAATAGGAAAAGAACAAGATATTTTCAGTCATAATCTCGACACACGACAGTGTGTCCAGCCACGGTCAGGCCCAGCGAACTGGCGAGTAGCACTGTGTGTAAGTTTACACGAACCATCTGGAGCCACTTTTGACTTTGTCATAGCTAAAAAACAAATCAATATAAACACACCAAATTTTGTTTATGTATTGAAAGAGTTAATTGAAGTACTTACCTCAAATTTCATAAACACAGCTTAAACGGTCATTTAGATATTAAACGTTCAAAAATCGACATTTTTATCACTGATTGAACAGAAATAAGTAAATTTATATGATTTGTTTTTTTTTTCAAATAATTCGATTTTATGAGGTAAATTTAGCGCCTTGCAAATTTTTGCAGGATATTTCCATTTCCATGATGAAAGGTTGTTTTTATCGTTTTATGTACTTACTTTAATATCAATAATTTAAAAATTATTTACAAAAGCCCAGATGAACGCAAGCTAGTGGAAATGCAAATTGTCGGAAAACACTTCAATCTCCCGGCACATATGTACTTACTACATACAAAGGCAGGTACCGACACCTTATTTACGCTATTTAGGTAGGTTAGGTACTTAACTCATTGTACTTTTACCTACCTACATACATTTGGAGGCGATGATGGTGGTGTGTAAGTAAGGAAAACAAATAGGTAGGTAACTATTATAATTATAGTAGGTACCTAACCTATATACCTTTGAATAGTAATAAATGTATGTACAAAAAGTAATGATATCTGAACAAAACACATGTGAAAATAGAAGCCACGATCGAGAAGTCGTTTTCCCCCGAAAAAAGACTTCAGATCTACATATAATCGTTATAAATAAAGTAATACGTTCTTATAAATAAATTTACGAATGTCTATAGTAGACCTTGGCTAGCCATATATGTAGATCTGAAGTCATTTTTCGGGGAAAGCGACTTCTCGATCGTGGCTTCTATTTTCACATATTATAGGTATGTGTTTTCTTCAGATTTATGGTATTACGGAACACGACATTGTTTTAACATTTATTTATTATATATTACACTACAGCCAGTCAGCGATAACAATAATGCGGCCGATCTTTTGTTGTATTAAACGTTTAAAAATCAACAATACAAGTACATGCAAGTAATACTTTCAGAGCCTACAATTTTCAAATCACTTTTTGGAGCAAATAACGAGATTTTAGTTGAACAACTACCACTGCTGGGTATTTCATACTAATTCGGAATAAAACTAGTCACTTATGTTCACAGTCAGTTTACTTCACTAGCAGATAATCTATAGCAGTAGTTTCCCGGTGACAATTTCGAGCGCCATCTTGCGGCGCAGGTAGGGCATGTGCGCCTGCGTGAAGGTGTAGGGCGCATTCCGCGCGGAGAACTCAGCGAAGGTGCACGCGAACATGCCGCTGTCGCTGTCGTTCATCTGCTGCGGTATATCCTGCGAACAACGTACCCTCATAACAAACGATGGTCTCATAAAAAAAACCATGTTGGCCGAGTGAGGGGTCTCGACTTTTGATCCGAAGGTCGTGGGTTTGAACCCGGGCGTAAACCAATGGATATTCACGATATATATATTAAAACACGGGCTTAAGGTGAAGGAAAACATCGTGAGGAAACGGGTATGTCATAGACCTGAAAAAGATCGAAAAACATGTGTCAAGTGCACGAAAGGAGCATCTTCGTGCGTGCGTGCGTGACTCCTTAGAAACTGAAACGGAATCCAGCCCTCATAGTTCCACTTCCAGCCTGTACAATCCTGGGTCGTACGTTCACGGTCTCGCAGCCAGACTCCTAGCTAACTGTGTGCTCCTCTTTAGAGGTCTTCTTCTTCTTCTTATTGTGTCACTTGTTCTTTCGAACCAGTGCAGTAAGTAAGTGTGAAAGGATTTCAACTACACCTCGAAGAGGCTCCTTTCGTGCACGTATTTAGAGGTGTTACCTGCCGATTAGAGCTTTCAGTATCGATGACTTTCTGAGTCTTGGGAAAAAAAATCGAGACTCGATGCGGTCTCGAAATTCCCGGGAAAAACGAGACTTTCGAGACTAATTCAAAAGTACTTACTTATAGGCAAACTCATAGGATCGGCATTTAGGCATTTTATGGCCTATTAGCGAACACATCACAGTTAAACTTTATGTAATGTTTAAGTGTATGTGTAACTTTATCCAATATTTGATGATGTTTGGCGATGTTCGATGTTCCAGATTTATCAATATCCACGTTTTTCTTCGAAATCTGGAGTCTCGAAAATCATCAATGTCGTCGAGACTCTCGAAATCGAGACCGAGACTCCCGGGATGAAAGCCTTGCTGCCTCACGTGCATACCTTGAGAGTCTTGGTGGTCCACCCCTGGTCGTCGAGCGGCGCCGCCTTCCTGTCCTGGTGCTCGTCGCGCAGGTACTGCATGAGCGCGGCGAGGCAGCGCGGGTTGGGCTCGCCCGTGCTGTCCAGGTAGCTGACGCGCTTGGCGGCGAACTCCACCAGCGCCAGGCACCAGTGCACGCCCAGGTGCACGGGCACCACCATCAGAGAGTGCGCGAATATGTCCACCTGGGGAATGTAAATGTAAATGGACTCCTGTTGGTCCTTTGTGCGTCGGATGTCCACCTGGGGAACACTGACCATGTGGGCCGCGCGTGCGCACCGGGCACAACACACACGCGTCTTGTGTGAACCGGGCACAACAGGAGAGAGCACGTGAGTCATGCGTCTTGTGTGAACCGGGCACAACAGGAGAGAGCACGTGAATCATGCGTCTTGTGTGAACTAGGTGGCTGGTTCTTGTGTCGAAATTTTCAATATATAATAGATACTCATCTAGCTATAATATATATTAATACGAGTATAAATTATAGCTAGGCATATTACGATATATTTTCTATACAAATATTCAAGTGACCGCACACGCAGCTATATTATATATTTCTATGACTTAATATTTGTATAGAAAAAATATCGTAATATTCCTTGCTATAATTTATATTAATATACCTTTATTACAGCTACGTGTTTGACGGGCTTTAGGCTCTTTTTACATTACCGCGGAACAGAATCATGGAGCTAATTGTATGTAAAGGGTTTTACAAAAAACATAGTCACGTCTTCTAGCGAATTGTAAAACACGAAATGTTTAGTGATGAGTCGAGGCGTGCGTGATGTACCTTCCTGGACCAGTGGCGCAGGCCGCGCTGGCCGGCCGTCATCAACTTGTAGTAAAAAAATGTGTTGCAGGCGTACACGCGCGGCAGGTCGCAGGCGCGCTCCTCGCTGCGCTGGTTCAGCAAGTTCATGTAAAAGTTGATCACATTGTCGTTCAGCCAGTTGAGGCCCGACAGCGTCTGGATGTCGCGTCTGGAACGGGACACATTCACGTAATCGAGGGAAGACCGGCCTCCACTGTGTAGGTAGCGTAACCCTACATAATGTGTTTACTTACTATTTAATAAGCTGTGACTCAATACGTCATTATACTTTAGTACTAACTATAAGTCAATCTGTACAGCTCTTGTAAAACCCATAAAGTTAGAGGGGCGACAGCCGAAAGTATCCGAGATCTGTGGTAAAACCCAATATAAGATCAGTCTTGGTACAAATGTGAAATAATAATAATTACATGAGTACAAAATATTCGGTTTTTAATTTATAAAACCTAATTAGTTACCTATTTTATTAATTAAATTTAGGGTTTCAACAAAACTAAATAAAGATAACCCTAAAACTGTTTATGAAATTAGCACGAAAGGGATATTGGCTAAATCATAACAAAAGCGTCAACGCATCAACCAAGCGGTTCGCATCGATATTAGTGGTGCGCACCAGCAGGGAGTGGAACTCGCTGCCGGCGTCTGATTTGTCAACGCATCAACCAAGCGGTTCGCATCGATATTAGTGGTGCGCACCAGCAGGGAGTGGAACTCGCTGCCGGCGTCTGATTTGTCAACGCATCAACCAAGCGGTTCGCATCGATATTAGTGGTGCGCACCAGCAGGGAGTGGAACTCGCTGCCGGCGTCTGTTTTTACACACTATAATTTCGGAGTCTTCAAATCAAGAGTCAATAAGTTCTAACTAGGTAAGCGTGCTAAATCGTCAACCACAACGTCACTTACCATCAGGTGAGGTTGTGGTCAAATGCTTGCTTAGTTCAAATAAAAAAAAATCCTCAGTCATTATGAAATTGAATTGAATTGACATATTGATGGATGTTGGTGGATCTAGAGAAAAATATGATAGGCTTCCGAAAAAAATGGATGGTCTGAAAATGTAATAATGTATGTTGATGATTAGAAATTGTATTTAGTAAATCTTATTAATTATAAAGATTAATTATAATAATAAATTAATGTATCGAAGGATGATAAAACGGTAGGATCTCAATAATGAAACATAAAAATGTATCCGCGCCGAAAGAAGGGAGGTTCCCGCCAATTTTAAAAAAAGGGATTTGATGGCGCGTTGAAAAAAAAAGGCGATCTATAAAAGATTGATAAAAAGAATATAATATTTTGGATAGGTATTGATCGCATTTTGTAAAAAAACAGGAATACCTGCTACTAGTAAGTTGAGAAACAAATAAAACTGTAAGTAATGACCCTATTATTTCATTTATTCTTACATTCCATTTAGTATAATGATGGTATAGTTTACGTTGTCACTACACGTATCTAGGTCACCCAATTCTCAGAATAAACTAGGATGTATCTTCCCATACTAAGTAAGTAGCAGCTTTACATAATAGAATGTGGATGACATACCTCCCTAATGTCGTAAGTAAATACATCCTAAGACAGAATTGCAACACTAAGTAGGCATTCCCCTACCACCCTACCAGACAGTTAAGTAAGTACATGAACTTATGTATTAGGTACATCATAGGGCAGTGAACAGCAGTGATGCGGATTAGTAAATGTAAGAATGTAGGCTACAATATGTAGTGAAGATCTCCGAGTTTAGAAACTAGGTAGTCTTGCTATAGGAATAGCAATCCACTGCGACGTAGGTGTCTCCTAAAGTGATGATTAAATGAAGAATTAATTCCAGGGCATAATTATATGCCGAAGAACCGACAACCATTAGCGTAAACGTGTTTTTAAGTGTAGACCACATCTAGGCAAGTATGGTGTAGGACACTAAATGGATCGAATATCTGCATGTTATAGCCAGCAGATGGTGGTTGAGAAGAGCCGAAGACCGCAGATGAGAGACCTTCGTCCAGCAATGTACAGTTTTAGGTCGATGATGATGACATTCAAGTGGTTTGTAAGTATCACTTACTTGTAAATTTGTAGTTCAATTTGGAGATGAGTAACGAGTCAGGCAAATTGCCAATTTATTAATCTGAGCGATGGTAAGGGCCCAGGTCTGAGAACCATAAGTTAATACTGGCAAGATACAAGAGTCAAAGAGTTTCCTTTTAAGCTTGATGCTGAAATTTTTGCTTTTCATCACCTCTTTTAGTGACCAGTACCGCTTCCATGAATTAGCTATCCGTCTATCAACCTCTCTCTCATTTATGTTTCTTGTGGAAATAACTTGTCCTAGGTATATGTATTCTTCTTGGTAGGATATTGTCTTGTTGTTAATGATCGTTTCCACTTCCTCTCGATTGGTTAATAGCTTAGTTTTTTCAGCATTCATGGTGAGGCCAACTCTTTCACTTTCCATCTGTAAGTCTTTTAGCATTGTCTTTAGTATGTGTGGCGACTCTGAGAAAAGTACTACATCGTCGGCGAATCTCAAGTGTGTCAGCTTCTCTCCATCTATTAGAATTCCTATGTTTTCCCAGTTTAGTTTGCGAAATGCATGCTCTAGTGTTGCTGAGAAAAGTTTAGGTGATATAGGGTCACCTTGACGGACTCCCCTTTCTATTTTAATGCTGTTTCCCTTTTTCTCCAAGCGAACTTTAGCTGTGCTCATTGTATAAACGTTTCTTAGCAGCCTAATGTATTTGCTTTGAACACCTTGCTCCTGCAGTGCTTGCCATATTGAGTTGTGCTCGATCGAATCAAAAGCTTTACTGTAGTCTACAAAAGCGATGTATAGTGGTCTGTTATACTCGTTGTACTTTTCTATAATTTGTTTAACCACATGGATATGATCAATTACAGAATACCCGGCTCTGAAGCCCGCCTGCTCAATTGGTTGGTTTTCATTGAATACATTGGTCAATCTTCGTAGGAGTACTTTGGCAAATATTTTGTAGATGTTGGACATGAGACTGATAGGTCTATAGTTGTTGATATTGAGGCTGTCTCCTTTTTTGAATAGAAGCACGATGTCAGATGTAGTCCACTGTAAAGGTACATTTTCTGTTGTTATGACCTCATTAAATATTTTCGTCAGGAGTTTGGCTGCCACTGTTTTATTATGTAATATTATTTCATTTGATATTTTATCTGGCCCAGGTGCTTTGTCTCGTTTCTGTGTTTCAATTGCTTTCTCAACTTCTCTGACTAATATTTCAGGTATGTCATCATTGTCTTTCTCTAGGGTGACATCTTCCTCATCTTTTTGTTTTTTATAAAGGCATTTATAGAAATCTGTAGCTATATTGAGTATTTCTCGTCTTTTGCTCTTGTCAGATCCTGTTTTATCTTTCAGTTTTGGAATCCATTCCTTTTTGTCTGTTAAATATTTTTGCGCTTTCCTGATACCTCCCGTTTTCATAATATGGTCCTCTATTATTTGTTGTCTGTTTTGTTCCTTATGTTTTCTAATTCTCTCTCGTATTGTTTTGCTCAGGACTGCTATTCTTCTTCTATCTTCTTTGGTTTTTTTGGTTTTTACTAATGAGATGCTTCCTTTCTAAAAGACATTTGTTTATTTCTTCATTATCCATTATTTTTTTATGTTTGTCACCTTGTTTCTTAGTTTTCGGTTTTATTATTTCTTCTACAACGTCGTATTTTTCTTGTGTTGTGAGCTGTGATGTTTGATTTTCGTAGTTGTCTAAATGGCTTTGTAGATTATGCCCAATAGTATCGAGTTCAGCATGACCAAGTCTATGTTGAGAACCATGGTGTTTCCTTCTGGATTTTTTCTGTGGTCCCAAGGTGAAGTTTGCTCTTATCATTCTATGGTCAGTATTGAAGTTGAAGTTATTGATTACGCTGACATCATTGAAGTAATTTATGTTGTTAGTCAAAAAGAAGTCAATTTCGTTTTTTGTTTCTCCATCAGGAGAAATCCAGGTCCACTTACGGTTTCTCTTCTTTTTTAATTTACTGTTCATAATTACAAGGTTATTTTCGAAGGCGAAGTTGACTAGTCTCCCACCATTTGTGTTTCTTCGGCCGTCCGTGTAAGGCCCCATTATCAAATCTTCAAATTCTTGTCTTTTGCCTATGATTGCATTGAAATCGCCCATTATTATAAGATTTTTGTGAGCATGGGCTCTTATCGTATTGTTGAGATCATCATAGAATTTTTCTACCTGCTGGACTTTTTCTTTGTCAGTGGGCTCCGTTGGTGAGTAAACTTGGATTATAGACCACTTATATTTGTTATGAAATATCATATTTAAGACAGCAATCCTTTCAGATACACCAATGAATTCTTCTACCTTATCCTTGTGAGTATCTCTGATGATGAAGCCAACTCCGCGTTGCCCAGGGGTTTCTCCTTTGTAGTAAAGGAGGAACTGTCCGTAGTCCTCTATTCTTTCACCTTCTCTTCTGACTTCGCACAGGCCCAAGATATCCCAGTTTATATTGTTCAATGCTAGTTCAAGCTCTAATAGACTTTCTCTCGATTTGAGTGTTCTTGTGTTCAAAGTAGCTATTTTATAGGAATCTGATTTTTCTTTCAGTGATTTAGTTTTGTTTTTTCTATTTGGAGTTAGGGGGTTTTGGTCTGACTCCCCTCGGTGACCAGCCGGGTTGGGGACATTTTGATTGTTGTTGTATAGTGTTGTTTGTTGGTTGCCGGTGTAGAGCCTATCCTATGGCCTGCAGTATGTGTTCTTCTCTGACATGGAGTAAGATCTGGCGCGCATGTATGAGAACGCATCTATTTTTTGAACCTTAGGATCATTCTCTTCTTGAGTTTTTTCATGTATAGCTCGCGGTGATTCTACATTCTCTCTTTTCCTTTTCTCACCATCACGGTTATTTTGTCTTGTGTTCCTGGTCTTTTTTTGCAGCTGCTGTTCTTTAGTGAGGTCTTGCGTAATATATGTGTTAGTAGCCATCTTCTTCTTGTTTCTTAAAATTTCTATCTTTTTACTTGTTGTTGTAGTGGCTAGTAAGATTGGCCGTATCTTCCCGTTGTTTTGTTTCCTCCCCAGACGATAGACATTGTCCACTTCTTGTAGTTCGAGGTTCACATCTAGATCGTGGATTGTTCTCACAGCAAGATCGAGAACTTCGTCTGAGGACTCTGCATCGGGTTCTGGGAGACCGTGAAGTAATACATTATGCTGTCGTGAATTTAGCTCCATTCGATTGATTTTCATATTTAACATTTCCACTTCAGTTTTAAGTAAAGCGTTTTCTTCTTGTATTGGTTTTAGCCTCTCATCTACGGTTTGCATCACCTTTTCTGTGATTTTTTCAGTTATATTTAGTGTTTGTTTATCCATTTCATCTTTTAGTTTTGTAAACAACAGTGACATTTCGGGTGACAGTAATACAGTTGACATCTTGTGATGGTTTGGTTGGATGCGCAGATTGGTCACAGGTTTGCGTGAATGGGGAGCCTTAGCTTGTTGTTATGTTGGTAGTACCGGAGTGTGTTGACTATGGTTTGTCGTTTTTGCTAGTTATCAAGTTTTGACAGCTAACCTCAAAAGAAATCCTGAGGTTTTCTGGTCCTGATTTATCACGTTAAACACCGAATCGTCTCGTAGTTTTTGGCACGATTTAGTCACTGGCACTTTAACTTTGTGTTTTTGTAAAAATATTGCACTGATGTTAAGTTTTTGCACTGAATTCTTGGTAAAAGTGAGGAGCACTTTGTTTTGGTTGTTTACGTATCGACACCGGAACCGGAAAAAAAAAAAAAAAAAAAAAAAAAAAAAAATTGGCATTTTGTCAATGAGCCATGGAGAGGAGCATGTTAAGTATAAGAAGGAGAGACAGAATCAAAAATGATCACATTAGACACAAAACTAAAGTAACGGATGTAGTCTGGAAAATAAGATCCTTGAAGTGGAAGTGGTCTGGACACACAGTTCGTGGCACAGATAAGTGGAGCAGGAGAATCACAGTCTGGCAACCGAGAATAGGGAAAAGGAAAAGAGGAAGGCAAGTCAAGCGATGGCGAGACGATATAGAAGCTGTAGGTGGGAAACACTGGACAAGGACAGCAATGGATAGGGGCGCTTGGAAGGAGTTGGGGGAGGCCTATGCCAAGGGGCACACAGACAAACCATGCCGGTGTTTAGATAAGGATAGGGATTAGTTAGGTAATATTAATAATAATAATGAAATCTTATCTATCAATAATTACTAATTGTTAAAAAAATGTCTGAATAAAAGGCTTATTTATTTTTTATTTTATTTTATTAACGAGTCAGGCGAGCCAGGGGCGAGCACTTTCTCCACGAGTTTCTCCTGCTGCGGGGTCAGCGGCGGTAGCTCGGCCGTCGGCTGCGGCTCTTCATAAACACTCTCCGGGATACTCTGCTGCCAAAGAATAAGTAATATTATTACATAAAGAAGCTCAACTCTTTTCAAAGTAGCAAATCAAAGTACGGTATTTTGAGTGCAATTGTCACGATGCTAAAGTTCATATTGTTTTACTCGTCAGAAGTGCATCGGCTAACATAAAAGCAACCGCTCCCACCAACCGCACCTACCCCGCGGCTTCCCTCGAGAAATGTCACTTTACGTCAGGTGTAGAGATAAGGGTGTGCTTACTTTTAACGTCCGAAGAAGAAGGCACAGGCAAAAAAAAATTTCAAATATACGAGATCGAGATTATATGCTATCTAGCAATAAGACCGCCCTTGTAATTTTAGTTTATTTTTCTTGTTATTATTTATTTTAAGGTGATACAATAAAGCATATTCTATTCTATTCTAAAACATATATTATTGTAATAAATCAAATCCACGACAGACTTCAATTGGACTAAATTTGGTGACCGTAAACACCACTAAATAGTCACAGGGAAGAAAAATACGCTTGGACGACGCAATTTTTTCAATTATTTCGATTTCAAAACAAAAGTACTGAACCGATTTTCATGAAATTTCTATGGTACCAGATTCAGATTAGTCTATCTGGAAGTATGCATAGCCTTTCTAATAAAAATAATCATAAAGAAATCAGATATTCCTATTAGAATATCAAAGCCCTATTAGAAAAATAATCTGTTACTTTTTCAATCAAATTAACAGGAAAATTATCATCCACGTAAACAAACAAAAAAGGTTTTTTCATGAAATTTCTATGGGACTAATCGGGAAATTATATACTTTCAAATAAAAAGAAAAAAAGCCCCATTACAAAATCAGTCAGTTACTTTTTCAATCAAAATTACCATATACATAAACTAAATTGCGTATTTTGCTTTAGTAAAGTTTTTATGTTGTAAAAAAAAATACTTTATTATACTCGTACATACACGTGACGTCTGTCACGGGGTGACTAATCCGACCATTAGCCCGCAAGCGCGACAGTGACTACCACTACACTTGTAATTCGATCACGAGTGTGATGTGACGTGTCGTTCGGATTTACACGCAAATATTGCATAATTGCGTGTTCCGGATTGGATTTTACCCGAATAAGAATTAGGGGAGTGATATAGGTTTTTTTTTTTAATTATAATATATATTAAAATTCCACACGCAATTATAATACAAGAAATCAATGATATTTTTTAAAGAAACCTATAAGAAATGCTTCTGCAAAAATGCTTCTACAAGTTGAAAGACTACTTCAGTGACTCTTTATCGACATATATGTAATTTAAATTTAAATACCTACTTTCCTATAATAATTATTAAAAATTAAAAACAAAAAAAATTTTTTTTTGCTTAAAATCTACTAATATCAGCCCGCCCCTATTGATTGCAACACGCCAAATGGGTAATATTGTGTAGCTGCTCTTTCTTCTAGACAACTTATTAAGACCTGAGATGTAACCTACCTACTCAATATGGAAATAAATGACGGAATACTTGATTATAAGCAGATTTCATATCGTTTTCTTACGTTTAATTAAGTCACTTTCCTGTTTGTCTGTCTGTCGTTCCGGATGGAATCTAGAAACTCTTTCGAGCACTTCCCAATTGGCTATCCGGCTGAAAGTTTCAAGGTAAAATGCATTCTAAATAATTTGTAAGCTTGAAAAGCCGACCCAAACTAAAAAAAAAACATGTTATCCTCGTCTACAATGGGCGGACTTATGGCTAAGCAGCGATCTCATCCAGGCTACCTTGGGATGAAGAGTGAAACGATGACGGTTGTCTTGAAGACTTCTTAAATAGTAATCGGGAAACAGAATATGACGCTTGTGATGTGCGTACTGTTTGCATAGTTGCGTAGTGTGCCGTGTCGATACGCGTGACAGATACCGTCACTTTACGGCTTCTGGACATACGATAACGTAGACAGTCACGATCCCTAGTCCAATCATCAACATTTTTGAAAATCGCATTCATATCGAATGCGTCACAGAAGGGTTATCATATCAGTTTGGGTGAAATTTTGGAAAACGTCACACAAACTGTTGATATCTTTGTGATGTCATTAGATTCGATACGAATACAATTGTCGAAAATTTTGTGATAGGGCTTTAGGGGTAGACTTAACTGTCTTAACGTTAATTTATCGTCGGCTTACGTGGTCAATGATTTTGTAGGCACAATATAATGCGTACTTATATATTATTATAGTATTATTATTTTTTTCAATCATTTATTTTATAGAGGGTTTGCTCAATAACTGAGCATGCCACCCTCGAGCGGTCGTTTTAAAACTATCTACGGCTGATTCCTATTTTAACAAGTTTTATAAGCTTAGCCGCCACCTTGGAGTTGGGGTTTGCTAAAACAGCATTACAGCTCCCTGTTTCGCACAAGCACACACTGTTTTCCATTGTGAACTTATTTCTCTGGGCTTCATTCCGGACACATTCCACCATGATATGGTACACATCTTCAATTATATCACACTCTGTGCACTTTGGGGAGCGTGTCTTTCCCATGAGATAACCGAAACTATTCAGTGGGATGTGTCCAGAGCGAAGTCTTAAAGCTAATACAATATCCGATCGGTTTAATGATGTTCCAGCAAACCATGGAGAGCGGCACAGGCTAGGCTGAATAGTTTTATACCAAATGCCTTTAGTTAGGGACCTCTCATCGAAATGTTCCTTCCAATGATTCGTACACTTTTTCTTACATTCATAAACTAAATCAGAAAAATAGGGCAAACTAGCCAAACTATCAACTATCTCGTTTCCTATAATACCTACATGGGATGGAATCCACTGTAATTTAACCGTTTTATTACCTGCTACACATTTTCTTATAGAATCTAAAATAGAATACGCTATTGGACTTTTTGAATCAACACTGTGTGAAAAGATGCAAAAAGCGCTCCGAATTGTAGAAGCATGGTGTGGGAAACACAACCTATCCGTGAACCCAAATAAAACAGAAATTGTTCTATTCACGCGCAAGACAAAGCTGCCAAATCTGGAACTTCCAACACTGTTTGGCACAAAACTCAATCTTTGTAAAGAAGTGAAATACCTGGGGATATGGCTCGACAGTAAACTCCTTTGGGGCAAACAACTCGAACATGTCACAACCAAGGCTACAAACGTACTATGGCAGTGCACACGAGCGGTAGGCAAAGACTGGGGACTCAAACCCAAGCTCTGCCGATGGATGTATACAGTCATGGTGCGACCAGTATTAACTTGCGGAGCGGTAGTATGGTGGCCCAAAACAAATCTCATCACCACCATAAACAAGCTCCAACAGGTCCAAAGACTAGCATGTTCGCTTATCAGTGGATGTACAAAATCAACTCCCTCGGCAGCGCTAGACATCATACTAGGCATGACACCTCTTCACTTGCACATACAGCAAGAAGCACTGGCGTCTGCCCTCAGAATCAAATCAACAAACCAGTGGAAGGGAAGTAGTAGACTGACCACCCACTGCAGGATTATAGAAAAAGCGATATCTATAGTACCAGAAGCCCAGAAAGGGACGGACAGAATCGCTACGACATACCTATCTAATAAAAGATATGAATTCACGACAGAGGAGATGTCGCCTGACGACGACTCCATACCTCCTACTTTATACATCTATACAGATGGAGCCAAGAAAACAATAGGCGCAGGCTGTGGCTTCCACTGCCCGGAAACTGGTATGGCAAGGGCTCAGCCCCTAAATCGGACCACGACAGCCTTCCAGGCGGAAACCGTGGGGCTAACACTGGCGGCAAAAGAAATACTGTCGGAACTTGAACGACCGTCAAGAACTAGACAGGCTCACAAAATAATCTTCACTACAGACAGCGCCGCACTGTTAAATGCACTCAGGCGACCTGACACAAGATCGAAGGCGGTGGCAGAATGCCATACAGCACTACAGAACCTAGCAACCGCACATAAGGTCAGTATAAAGTGGACTAAGAACGATGGATCCTGCCCAGGGAACGTCAACGCCGACTCCTTGGCAAAACAGGGGGCGAAACTAGTCCCTAGTTCATCGGACAAAATCCTGATACAACCGCCAACAGCGGAAATAAAAGCTAGACTGAATCAACATTCAGTACAAGAACACCAAAAATTTTGGAACAAAAGAACGGACAGCAAGCACACTAAGATGCTTCTACCGAATATTGATAAGAAACTGACAAACACACTCATGAAGATGAGAAGAGAAGAACTACGTACAATGGTAGGAATTATAACCGGCCACTGCGACCTGAATCACCATCTGTTCAAGATGGGTGCGACGGACAGCGTGATCTGCCGCGGTTGCTTCGCAGAGGAAGAAACCGTAGAACACGTGGTTGTGCACTCCACAGCTACAGAAGAGGCCAGCAAGAAGACTGGGCTGAGGAAAATCCTGGATACGGGTCCAGATGACCCTACCGGGAAACTGGAACACACCATCCATCAACCCAGGGTCCTGCTCCGCTATTTTGGGGAGCTGGGCTAGCTGGGGTAAAGTTAGTACAAAAAAGGGGTCAATGCACAATACACCCCACAGCGGGACGTCAGTGCAGACCACTTGTAACCCCTTACCCAAATTAGAATTAGAATTAGACGCTATTGAAACGCCGCGAAAGTTTTTGATGCATCGGAATAAATGTTGAAGGGCACTTTTTGAATCTGTCGTTATCACATACCTGCCAGGGACTAAAGATTGGATGTAAGAGCTTCTGCGATTGCAATTAACTCTATATACATAATAGACATATGTTGGTTTACTTTTAGTTGAACGGAACATTCCACTTGAGGGTCATAAAATGCCAGGCCGCACTCATCCTTTGTTTTACAACCATCTGTCCACATCCACGTAGTGTTCGTACGAAAAAGGTGGTCAAAGCAGTAAGGGAAAGAATTCGAAGAAATCCTGTTCGAAAGCACCATGTCGCGAATTTTAAAAGATGACTTAGGACTTGCAGCCTATAAGAGACGTACTGTTCATTTCTAAACTGATAATTTAAAAAATAATAGGATGGTAAAGGGAGGTCACAAAAAAAATTGTTTACGGATGCGCTTTTTTTTTACAAATGACATGACATTTTAACAAACAAAATGACCGTATTTATGCTCAAAGCTCTAAGGAAGCTTCCCAATTAGTCGACAGAGTGCAACGTGGGCACTATACGACTTCAGTGATGGTTTGGTGGGGTATTAGCTATGAAGGAGTGACTGAGCCATACTTTTGTGAAAAAGGTATCAAAACATCGGCACAAGTGTATCAAGATACCATTCTTGAGAAGGTAGTGAAGTCCCTTAACAACACCATGTTCAATAACCAAGAATGGTTCTTCCAGCAAATCTCGGCCCCGGGTCATAAAGTTCGGTCTACGCAGTCTTGGTTGGAAACGAACGTTTCGGACATCATCAGATGTTGTTTGCAATAGTGAAAATTTTTTTTCTTTGTTTCAGTATTTATGGCAAGACTAGACCTAATTAAAATCAAGAGTTCTTGAGGATAGCCTTTAAAATATATATATCGTGAATGAGATAAATATACAGGCTGATATTTTGCGGGTTTAGGTGGATTTCCTATGCAATAGATTTTTTTGTTATTATGCAAGTAAGTGCCTTTGAATAAAAAGGAGGTAGGTAAATGAAGTGACAGACCAAGAAGATGGTGGGACGAGCTCATTACACAGCGAGGGTAATTGTTTTTTTTTTTATTATAATCAAATATTGGTTCATAAAACTGGTTGAACTCAGTAATAAAAATAGGCTAATAAAAACATGGATTATATCAGATTAGTGTTACAACCTTCTTGATATGAACACTGCATGAAAATTAATATTATACCTAGCTCTGGTTAATGTATATTTAATATTATAAGCTTATACATAAATATTATTACTAAGAAAAAGTCTTTTGATGGAAGAGACAGATGACGAGATTATGTAAATTTCATGACAAACATCGTTTTAAGACGAACACATTCTATAAATGGGAGAGTGCTGTGACTGTATTTTCTATGACAGATAGGAAGGTTGAATGTTGTTCTATTCGGAAGGTGGCTAGAGATAAGAGAAATTTGAAATAATAATAAGTAAGCAATTATAGGTACTCACCACTTCCTCCCAGACGGGTTGAAAGTCCCGATAGTGCAGTTCGCTGGAGGGCGCCACCTTCGTGAGCGGCTTTGTACTGCGGTCGAAGGCGGGCGCGGGCGCCTCCTCTTCGTCTGATGACATTTGCTGCAAAAACCGACCATAATTACGAACACATACGGTGTGTTTTTGATCCGCAACCATATTATACAAGGTGAATACCGCCCTTTGAGGGTAATTCCTGGTCGTTAACACTCCGTCATTACCTTGGTAAGTGCGGCGAGGAGTGCGACCGGCTGAGGGCGGCGGCGCCCGGGCTCTCGCTGGGGGACACCATGTACGTGTCGCCTCCGTCTTCTTCCTGCACACATACGCATGTATCAATGTAAACATCGCTTCATAGTGATAACACCACTGATTGTATTTTTTTTAATATAAGTGACTCTCGCTCCAGCAGCTCGCGCGTGCGCAGCAGCTGCCGCCTCTGCGCGTCGGCGCTGGCGGTGCGCAGGGTGTGCGTACCTTGTCCGTGGGCTTGCGCATGGCGCGCGCCTGGTCGAGGCGGCGCGTGCGCTCGCGGTGCGCAGGGTGTGCGTACCTTGTCCGTGGGCTTGCGCATGGCGCGCGCCTGGTCGAGGCGGCGCGTGCGCTCGCGGTGCGCAGGGTGTGCGTACCTTGTCCGTGGGCTTGCGCATGGCGCGCGCCTGGTCGAGGCGGCGCGTGCGCTCGCGGTGCGCAGGGTGTGCGTACCTTGTCCGTGGGCTTGCGCATGGCGCGCGCCTGGTCGAGGCGGCGCGTGCGCTCGCGGTGCGCAGGGTGTGCGTACCTTGTCCGTGGGCTTGCGCATGGCGCGCGCCTGGTCGAGGCGGCGCGTGCGCTCGCGGTGCGCAGGGTGTGCGTACCTTGTCCGTGGGCTTGCGCATGGTGCGCGCCTGGTCGAGGCGGCGGCGCGCAGCAGCGCGCGCGTGCGCTCGCGCTACAGCAGCTCGCGCGTGCGCAGCAGCTGCAGCAGCGCGCGCGTGCGCTCGCGCTACAGCAGCTCGCGCGTGCGCAGCAGCTGCAGCAGCGCGCGCGTGCGCTCGCGCTACAGCAGCTCGCGCGTGCGCAGCAGCTGCAGCAGCGCGCGCGTGCGCTCGCGCTACAGCAGCTCGCGCGTGCGCAGCAGCTGCAGCAGCGCGCGCGTGCGCTCGCGCTACAGCAGCTCGCGCGTGCGCAGCAGCTGCAGCAGCGCGCGCGTGCGCTCGCGCTACAGCAGCTCGCGCGTGCGCAGCAGCTCCAGCAGCTCGCGCGTGCGCAGACTCTGCCGCCTCTGCGCTTCGGCGCTGGCGATGCGGCGTTTGGCCAGCGCGACGCGGCGCGACGCCTCCTCTGCAATACACGCGTCACGTCAATGGTGTAGTCGAGGAAGCCGTAGGAAGGACAAATGGATTTAGAAGTATAAAGCTGTTGGTTCTCCAATAAATAAATAAATGGTTATTTGCGGCGCCGCGCGTGTCCGCGAAGTCACTTAGCCTTTGCGAGGTTTTCGAGCTATGGACCTTAAGGTTTAAAAATCTTTCACTGAAAGTGCTCGCTACGTTGCTGCAACTTTGGTGTGAATTGAGCCATAGCTTCAAAGGTGGCAAGTGAATTAAGTTGTTTTCCCTATTTATTTATTACATCAACATTATTTTAAGAAACTTCTAAACAATAATGTAGGTTCGACTTTGTAATTGTCTTTACACCCAGCTCACGCCGTTCTCCTATGATTAAATCACTTATGGGTAATATAATGGGTATATCTTGATTGGATAATCACATCAGCAGTTTACTCACGCACACGCGTGATGTGTTTGTGTGAGTGGTTCAATCACAGGAGAACACCAGCGTAAGCTGGGTCTAAAGACAATTATAAAGCCGACTGTACATACATATTAAGGGGAATCCTCAAATCCGAATTCCATACAAAATGATTCGGACAAATACTCAAAAAGTACGCCGTATTATAGTAATTTCTTCACAGTATTCGTTTCGTCCATGTTTTTTGATTTCGTCAACAAAAAAAATAAAATTAACCCTACTAACTTAAAAACACGTGTAAAATCTAAATTAAAGTATGAAACCTTTCACTTTTTTTGTTGACAAATCAAAAAACATGGACGAAACGAATAGTGTGAAGAAATTACTATAACACGGCGTACTTTTTGAGTATATTTTGTCCGTAACATTTTGTATGGAATTCGGATTTGAGGATTAGCCCTAAGAAGAGATACCTTGCGCCTCGCTGGGGTCGCGCCCCGAGATGGCCTCGGCCAGTTTCTCGGCCTCGTCCCGCTCCTTGCGCTGGTCCTCCAGCAGCTCACGCAGACCATCGTTCTCTTGTTCCTACAACACGGGTTCATATCAGTTTCGCAAATAAAACGAGATTTATTTGCCTGAAGTATGGTTCTTATGGAGGAGGCCTTCACCCTTAGATGGGTATCCAGATAACAAAGAGATATGTATTGAAATTATAACTTTTTATATAATATTTTTTATCTCTTCGTTTAAATATCATTGTTGGAAATAAACGGCTCATTATTATGGTCATTACAAGGTCTTATGTTATATAACATACTTCGTCGGTAGTCGACATGTAAATTTTACTTATAATAATTTTCTAATGTTTTTAATAAATTATACATAGTCAAGTCATATAACTGACGATAAAAACAACGCAGGAATTTCCAAAAGCTGCGTTGGAGAAATATTGATATACGCAATTTTAATATTGCTTGTTCTGCTGAGCTGGTGGTAGGGACCACCAGTTCATGCAGCTCGAGTACAGAACAAAGCAGTACGAAATGCTTTGTTCTGTACTCGAGCTGCATGAGCTGGCTGGTGATCTCCTTTTCTCGCTCGTACATCGCTCTGACGTCATCCTGCGGCTCCACTTTCTGTTTCTTGTGAACTTCCTCCCAATCCTGGACGTCAAAAAAATTATTAACGGCTTATTATTTGAATGCAAAAATCCGGCATTTTGATTATTTTTTTAACAACCTATGAACACTCGGGTGATTGAGACGAATCTAACGATACTTTAATTTTTAATAGTTTTTCGTAGACTTTCGCGATCACACGCACGCGGAACGCTTTTAAAACACCGCTTAAGTGTCCGGATGTCGTCAGTGTGGTGTGCCGACCGAACATTTTTAACGCCCAAAATGAGGGTAGTTCCCTCATTTCACCGCGACGGTAGCTCCAATACGCCAGTCAGCCCGTGACCACGGCTGTTGCAATACACTCGAAACGTCGGAACACAAAAACATACGAGGTGAGCGCGACAAATACCCGTTATAATCAAATAACTATACTTTAATTTTTGTTCACAATTTATGTTTTTGTTTGTATTCCTTTTTCTTGATTCTAGGTTTAATTTGATCTCTTTACATAATAATTATAATATGTGATCTTGCGTTGTTTAATTGTAAGTACCTATATTTCCGACACAATATAAAAATTGTTTGAGAATAAATGAAATGAAATGAAATTGTGAAAATCCATAGAGTTGTTTGGATAGATTACTACTAGATTATTAGATACGAGATAACTCAGAAATGTACATACATACAAGATACGCGCGAAAAACATAACCCTTTCTTGGCAGTCGGGTAAAAATAGATATTAAAAAAGGGCGAAATGATGATGATGATGTAAAGGCAACTTAGGATGGCGTGTGCGGCGGGGGCGGGCGGTACCTTGCTGGTGCGGTCGACGGCGGGCTCGCGGCGGGCGGGCGGCGCGGCGGGGGGCGGCGTCTCGCTCCACTCGGGGTAGTCTATACCACCTGGAATACAAATACACCCACTTTTACTTATTTAGCTGAAGAACTGGTATGGCCTTTCCACCAGAGATGTGCTATGCAACTATGCGTAGATGTGAAATCTACGCTACGAAAATATGTGACCGTTTACACCAATACTAAGGTATGTAGCTGTGCGACGAAGATGCGCTGTGAAGATGCGCCGCCGCATTGTAGCTGCGCGAGAAAGATGCGCAGCTCGAGCTGTGCGATGTATCGATAGTAGGGAAGCGTATACATAGCACGCATCCATAGCACACATTCTTCCATATAAAAAAACATAGCTAAGTTGAATCCGATTGTTGGATATCAAACGCATCTATAGCAACGTAGCATAGCACATCTCTGGTGGAAAAGCACCCTTAGACTAACGTATTAAACCTGCATAATATAAAAAAGCACAATATAAAAAAGAAACTGCAAAAGGAATTAGATCTGTTAAATATGCAAAAACCTAATTAAACTTTATACTAATTTTACATAATATTTGTTGACTTTGTTACTATAACTGTTCTTGTCAGTTGCATGCAGCACTACCTAATGTAAAGTACCTGTACCTACCTACCTATGCCTGTTATAAGGCTACCACGCGGGATAAACTTGAAGCGACAAAAGAATACGCACACTAGAATACATACCAACTCAATCTTGGCAAGTATAGTTTTTCCGTGTCATCGAGGAACAATCCTCGATGGATCCATCCAACCTCATAAACATTCGCATTAATCAATCATTGCTCTGTCCTGACTGATTGACGACTAGACACGCTAAAACAACTTTATGTTGTACATGTGATCTTAAATTATACATAAATGAGTACCAAATATACACCCTGTGAGATAAACATTTTTTTATTAGTACGAATTATAATATCCCTTTAAAAATGCCTCTCTATAAATTGTCTTCTTCTTATATCACCCCTTAGGGTGCCAGGGACAGGGCCATTTCCACGGTGAGGTTGATGTTCGGGTTCCATAACTTCAGAAAAGACGCCTTCTTTCATATCCAGTGCGATAATATGCAATACTGCACAAGCCACAATAGTAGTTTTCGCAACTTCAATTTTTACGAAATTTCATCGCAACAGGCATCGAAAACGTTGTTTCCACAAACCGAAACACTTTTCCACCATATTTCGGGTTCGGATATGTGCACTGTTGTTTCTCTGTTCCTGCTGCGATGAAGGATTTAGTAACGGTGTGAATAGGTAGCTCTGACATGCATAGCCGCTGTCTCCCAGGAGAACCCCATGAAAGGCTCCTGCCTCGAATCTCTCTTTCAAGAAGCTCTCCCGGTATATGCGAGAATCATTGACACTGCCTCGCCACCGTGCTACTAAGTCCATGATCCTGAGTTTAGCATTACATACCACCTGAAACAAATAATGAGTTTATTAATTTATTTATGTTTATGATACAAGATATACGATACTTACAAGATACCTAAGCCAAGCTTTAAGTAAGTAGATAAGGTCGGTAGATATTTTTTAATATTAGGTAAGGTAAAATAGTTGGCAAAAGATTTCACCTACCTGGACATTTATCGAAGGATATTGTTTCCTATTACTTGAAGACCTTCAACTTTGCTTTATGACTAAGTATCTAATACTAGTATTACTAGGTATCTAAGGTACTTTATATACACTTACCTCATGTCGAGCCCAGCAACGTAAGGCACAACACACTTGAATCTCTGGAGACACCACGGGAGTCCCTCGGTTGTCTTTTGGCAGGCGATCTTTCACGAGATTCACAATCTTTGAGGCGAACAGTTTAGTGAAGCGATATTTGTATCGGAATTCCTCTTCTCTCAAAGCCTCGAAAGGATTGATCCTCTCGCGTTGCCGATTTGGTTCACGACTCCCAAGAAACTCCAAATCGTCCAAGTCTTCAAAATCAAAGCTGCCTAGCTCGTCTACGTCCATTTTATTCCGATTCAAATTCCAATTATTTTTGGTAGGTAGGTACAAAATATAATAAAGTCTAAAATTTTCCGACCAAAGAAAATGGACGGTAAAGCGACGAAGAAACCTCGCTAAACTTTTTTTTTCCCTTGTTGGGGAGGCTAAAGTCTTACGACCATACCGCCTTGTCGTTTTATTTTTTATATTTCATACGTGAGCTATATTGTTTATTTTAGTCATCAGACAAAGTCGTTAAGTCAAGTCATGCCTCTGTAAAGTGGTGGTGGTGGTTTTTACAGCATTACACCATTCACCAACACTCATACGCGATCGCGAGCACTTAATGGGTAAAAAACCACGATAAATACACTTTAACAGCTCTCAACGTAACACATGTTTTAGAAATTATTGTAATGCCGCTATCCTTCCATTCTCACGTTCCCGCCAAAACTTCCCTCGCTAAACTAGGTGACTGACAGGTTTGACATAATACCAGAGTTCACCCACGGTTAGTCCTAGAACTCGTTTCATAATGAAAAATAGTCCCTGGCTAGAGTTGACCAAGGATTTTTCGAAAGTCTAGACATAAAACAGGAAAGTTAATAAACACTAGGTTTTATAATAATAATAGCGGCGTTTTCCCTGAAAGAAAACGCATATTAAATACTTACCTTAATATTAAGCTTTTTGCTTATAGAGAGCAGCATTTGATTTCCGTTCGAGTTAGTCAAGTGCTGATAGTCCATTTCCACCGTAAGTGGCGCCACCTAGCGGCTTTGTGTGGTATTTTTATGTCTACCGATAATGGCCGCTCAATTACTTCTCATTGGCTTTTTATTACGTATTTTCACCAGGCAGAAATCAAACTAAAGCTTAATATTAAGGTAAGTATTTAATATGCGTTTTCTTTCAGGGAAAACGCCGCTATTAAATACTGTACCGTTAATATTAAGCTTTTTGCTTATAGAGATTCTGTTTGCTATCGCCTGGTGACGCCACTTGCAACGTGAAATTTCAGGTTCTTACACGCCAATGTGATGATTTATTGTAAGTTCTTAATAAAACATAAGTTATTATCATTTTTCAATATGAACCTGTAATAAAGTATATGAATTATGATATTTTGTTTGTTTTAATAACAATCATTGTATTTGCTACGTTAAACATAACTCGCAACTTACTGTCTCATGTAATAAGTATAGGATATAGGATATTTAAATACTGATTATGACAGACCTTCAGCGAGGTCAAACAATATTTCAGAAACCACTGCCGGAGGTTGGTTACTCTCATAACACATTTTCAGGGTTACTGCGTTCACAGCTTCGATATAATTATCATTCGGTATACTTGCTACACAGCCGTGTGTGCCTAATCAGTTTTGTTCGATACCTTCGAAATATAAGTGAACATTATTATTTACAAATGTATTGTAGTATTTACTAGCATAGTACTTCATACTAATTTAATTAAACTGTATTTAAAATACAAATACTTTGTTTCGAATCGAATGAGAGTGATTAAGTTATTATGTTAAATCAATTTTATATATTTTCTCAAAAAAAAGTTTAAAAACAATTTCACATTGCCTTCCTCTCTATATTTTTTTATGTGGTTATAATAAACTAGAGGGAAAATAATAAAAATAATCAATGTAATATAATATAATGTTATAGTTTTTTAAAATTATTAGCGTGATGATAATTGGGTGTGTCGACACTATCCAATTATTCGTAATTCCAGTTAGGTAGTTTAATATTATTTAGAGACACTTCTATTATGCTTCCAATGCAGTGATTTTGATCACTGTATCAAGTTAAGTAGATACAATAACATTAATTACTAGACAATTACCGAATCACCTAGTTTAGGTAGCTATTTGGCAAATTAAATGTTAGTGATTCTAAACGAACCTCTTCGAGACGCACATGAAATCCTTTTACCACACTGGTTCGAAAGAACTGGTGACACGATAAGAAATTATTATATTGCAATAGTCAACAATAACAACAAGCGTTAAGGAAAATAGGATAGAATTGTAGATATAGAATTGTAGTTACTCAAAGTTCCCGAAATTGAAATCCACGGAGAATTCATAATATATATGTTTTTTAAAATTATACATGTCTTGCTTCAGACACAGTACATCTTTTGTAAAACCATAGGTTACCCTAATGTTAAGCTTTTATTGTTACTATTACACCACTATTACAACCTAGAAAATTACTGCGTATTCAAATCAAAATTACTGTTCTAAGGAGGTGTGACTCTAAATTATTTGTGTGAGGGCTTGCTTGGTGGTAGAAATGATTTCTACAACAAATCCGAATAATTTTGCAACATTATTTAATTTCAATAAAAATCGGGTAGGTAGTCGAAAAACAATTAAATTAGGTATTATTATTGCTCAAATCTTACGGGTTTTCTGAAGAAAACCTATTTCTCTTGAATAGGTATGATACCTACTCCCACAACGTAAGGTGCATGTACTTAAACGTATTTTTCCCCTTTTTTTTGCTAGACAATGCCACCTGGAGTGGTCTAAATGAGAATTGTGTAGGAATATTTACATACTAACCAAAAAACATCTAAACGATTGAACCTACATTAGAACTAGTCATCGGATCTTTTGGAACAGACGGTTCCTATGTCAATGGCTTTTCGACAAAAAACTTCGTAGAACAGTTAAGTACTCAAGTTCATACTATCATTAAAACGTTCGTAACGTTGTTTAATATGAAAGTTTATTTCTTTAGTAATAGCACCAGTCGTGGACTTGCGTACTAGGAAAATAAACGTTGAACCACTGACCCGAAAAGACTATTAGAATCACTTCAACAAAATTTAAAAAAGTTTGCGTAGCTCACCGATTTTCATGAATATAGTGCACTCACGCGCAGAATCCTGCTCGGATAGTTCGACGAGCTGCCGTTTATAGGGCTGCATGACCTGCAGCTTGAGCTTGATAGCTATATAGGTAGCTTGTAGCGCAAATTCACGCTATCTAGATCAATAAATTTAAATTTAAACACTTTTTCTTATGTAACTGGGGAATCTCATCAAGTGTTTCTGCTACACAAACCTGGGCGGATGGACAAAATCTTTATCTTTATTTTGTATACACATACATGTTATACCGAACGGAATAAACCGTTAAATAATTCAATTTAATAAAGCTACATTAAGAAAAGAGGGTACTTACATTTTCCCCTTTTGCACTTTTTAAACACTTTATTTCTTTTTCGAATGATAGTTTCGAATTCGATATTGAAAACTTATAATAAGTATGGAGCAGTCCTAGGTAGGAGCTGTTCGGACGTGTTAACTCGGCGGAATACAAAACGCCAATGTGAAGTAATTGAGCGGCCATTATCGGTAGACATAAAAATACCACACAAAGCCGCTAGGTGGCGCCACTTACGGTGGAAATGGACTATCAGCACTTGACTAACTCGAACGGAAATCAAATGCTGCTCTCTATAAGCAAAAAGCTTAATATTAACGGTACAGTATTTAATATAAATAATTATTTCCCTACTAATATTTTATAAGTTGGTCGCCTTTTTAACCATGAATAAAAATAATACTGTTCTACCTACTACAACACAATGTTGTCTACTTTACTTAATATTATTTTATACTCTAACTATCCTGTATATTAAGTAGTAAAGTTTTTAATTTCTTACCTACACATATTTAATGTAATTATTAATTATTGTGGTCAATTTTGTTTTATGTCTAACTATATGTATTTAATCTTTTGATATTAAGCTTCGCTGCCTTGTTCAAATATTTTTTTATTTTTTCTTATTTTATTTTAAGTAAAGCTACTTGTTTTATTTATATAATTACTCACGCCTATTTGATGCTGATTTTGCTCGTTTTAAGTCACATATTCATGTACATAATAAGTAATGATTTGTTGGCTGGATAATTAATTAACTAGAAAGTTCAAATTTGGCATCCAGCTAGGTAATTGTGTGTTTACAAAGGAAAAAATCAGAAAACAGTAAATTTATAAGATTTGATTTTTTTTTCAAATTATTCGCATTTATGAGGAAAATTTAGCGCCTTGCAAATTTTTGCAGGATATTTCCATTTCCATGATGAAAGGTTGTTTTTATCGTTTTATGTACTTATTTTAATATCAATATTTAAAAATTCGAAAAAGAGCCCAGATGAAAGCAAGCTAGTGGAAATGTAAATTGTCGGAAAACACTTTATCTACGCTATTTAGGTAGGTTAGGTACTTAACTTATTTTACTTTTACCTGCCTACATACATTTAGAGGCGATGATGGTGGTGTGTAAGAAAAATAAATAAATAGGTAGGTTACTATTATAAAAATAGTAGGTACCTAACCTATATACCTTTGAATAGTAATAAATTGATTTACAAAAAGCATTGATAACTGAACAAAATCACATAATATAATATGTGAAAATGGAGGAGCCACGGTTCGATGGACCGGATTATGATGTCGTTTGTCCCGAAAAAAGACTCGAGATCTACATAATTTTATCAATACTACTGATTCAGTACTTTAGTTCTTTAATAAATTTCAAAAAAACTATAACATAATTTATTTTATAAACAAATTAATGTGGGTAATTATTGTAAGTTCCTTATTAATTATCAATTGACCTATAAAGTTTGAATTTATAAGTTATGTATCTGTATTTTTATTAAAAGAATTGTTAAAAATATGTCGTAGAAGGAAAATAAATTACGTGCGTATTTTTCTTTCTGACTTTTCAGTGGTATTAACGATCACTAAAACAGTCCAATTGAAGTTGGTTGTAGAACCTATGTTTTAGTAAAACTTAGAAAAGTTAAAATCAGTTAAAATAATAACAAAGCTTTCACAAAAAACATACGACTTCAATTAAACTGTAAACACCATTGAATGGTCACAGGGAAGCGATATATACAATTTTGTCTACTTTGATGACATATTTTTTTACAGTTCTTTTGATATAAGTAAATACATAGATACAAATAATTTATCAATTAAAACTTAATTAACTACATACTTTTTTTCAGTTAATTTGTATTAAAAACTAAACTACTGAACCGATTTTGATAAAATGTGTGTGACAATTTTGAAAGTATATTTAAAAAAAAAAATATTTGCTGGGCAGTATCCTGGAGAGCGAGTGGGATAGGGTCAGCGCCGGTGTTGGTGTCCTGGATCACTTGCAGTGCAAGGATCAGGACACGGCTGTGTTGTTGTGGGCGAGGGTTGAGAGGAGGCTACAGAGCTGAGGACTGCTGTTGATAGTGTGGGTGATGTTGGGACGTCTGGGGCGGGGCCGACAATGGTGAGGCATACCGGCTTGTTGTTGTGGGTGGACTGGGGGCTCTGCTTCGATGTCCAAAATGAAGGCCGCTTGGTGGAGTGCTTAAAGCCTTGGTAACGATGACATTGCGCGAGATCTTTCTTGTTTCTCCAGTGTTTGACTACCTCGGCGGGGTGGAAGGGCGGCCCCAGCGAGGCGGACGGACTTAGAAGGGTGGGTGGACTCGGCCGAGCGGTAGGTTTCAGCGGGGCGGGTGAACTTGCAGGGCGGGCGGGTGAACTTGCAGGGCGGGCGGGTGAACTTGCAGGGCGGGCGGGTGAACTTGCAGGGCGGGCAGGTGAACTTGCAGGGCGGGCGGGTGAACTTGCAGGGCGGGTTCAGTCGAGTAGGCGGCCCCAGCAGGGCGGTCCCAGCAAGGCGGGCGGGTTCGGCAGGGCGAACGAGTTCGGCCGAGCGGTCGACATCAGTGGGGTGGGCGGACTCGCAGCGCAGGCGGGCTCGGCACGGCGAGTTAGTCTTGGGTCTCGGGGCGGCGATGTTGCGAGGGAGGCGTATGATGAGACCGTGGATGCGATGCGGCTGGGTCTAGGGTGAGGCGTTTCAGGGCGTCGTCGAGTGCGTATGACGGATCATTTTTGCGCTTGCGGGAGTGAGTTGGTGCGGGAATCTCGGTGAGCTCACATTTCTGAAGATAGTTGTTGATCCTCTTCAAGAGCTCTGAGCTGAGGATTACAGCTTTCGCCATCGAATAACTGGTCGCAGAGGAGATTGGATTTCGACGACAGAGCACCCTTAAATTGAAGGTGAGTTTCAATCGGGTCCTCTGTTTGGGGGCGACTGTGCCGGTATCGATGGTGCGCTTCCCAAAACGGAGTTTAGGTCGCGGCGTTCACTCGAGCTGGAGGCAAGTCCGGATAGTATGCGGGCTGTGCAGGGTGGGCTTGTTTGGGTGGCTTCTTTATATTTTTTTGTCGTCCGTGATGGAGTGAGAGGAGTGCCGGATGCGCTGGTTATTCAAACTGGACGTTCGGCTAGAGGCTGCGGTACTCGTGGCTGACGAGTTCGAGATGGCGGTTTCTCTTCACGATACCTGACCGGTATGGGCGGACTGGGCAGAAAGGGGCGATCTGCCGTTTGCTGGCGATGTTGAGTGACTTGCTGGGCGGGGGGGGCATTGCGATCGTAGTACCGGGGGACGCTTCCCGACGCGTGATCTTTCGGCTTCGTAAAGTTCGAAGGGCTCCTCATATGAGTGAGATGTCGAACTCGGCAGTCGTTTTCAAGAGAAAATTCTACCAAGATGGAATGCCACAGTAAATGGTCCAAACGTATTGTGGCACACACACACACTAAATTTAAATACAGATTGTAAGAAAACAC
The DNA here is from genome assembly GCA_932526365.1 of Lobophora halterata. Taxonomy (NCBI): domain Eukaryota; kingdom Metazoa; phylum Arthropoda; class Insecta; order Lepidoptera; family Geometridae; genus Lobophora; species Lobophora halterata. The sequence continues at coordinate 5,321,156 of OW052028.1, read as the reverse complement.
CAGAAGTGGTAATATTATAAGTGTAAGCATTACGGTGTTCCGGTTTGAAGGGCATTGTAGTTAGTGAAATTACTAGGCTTTTGAGACTGCTAATCGAAATGTTTAATAGCGAATGAGCGCAAATAGCAGTGTGGCACCCACCTATTATCGTTCAATTTAGCACTGTTTTGGTCATGGGCAGGCGTGACCTCTTAGCATTAAGAGAACGATTAGTTCATAATGTCACTTAAGAATAAATACATTCGACCCTAGTCTAGAAAGCGCTTGCGTTTTCGTTAGTGCGATGCAGGTTTTCATCTAGATTCGGTAGCGACCTCTAGTTTGATCTTTAAGTATTAACTCTAGCACCACGTTGCTTGAAAATGTTAGTATCAAATAATGTCAAGTACCTACAGTTCCGTTAAGATGTCGCCACTCGTATTTATCAAACTTCATCAAACATTATTTTGTAAAAAAGATTTATAAGTAAAAGCTATTTTTAAATATGAAATTAATCAGTATTTTTAAATATGAAATCAATCAGTATTTTTAAATATTGAATGAATAGAAACAACAGTTGACATTCAACATCTCTAGTACGGATACAGTTTATAAATGAAAGGATTTATATAGTTTTTTTTTTACTCAAAATAATATAAATGGATATATAGGCAACAGTGTGTGATAAAGAAATAATCTATTTATAGATATTTACTTATTTAACTCACTACCAATGAAAAATTTTGTAAAATTTACATCAAACTTAATTTTTTTTTATTATTTAGGTTTTTTTGAATGGAATGCTGTATTGCTTGAGTAAAGAAGTACTTACTTAGCATGATTTTTAAAAAGTATATTGTCATAAGTATCTATGTAAAGTCAAATAATGTTTGTATACATGGATTTTGGTTTAAAAAATATTATTTGATTAAATTATTTTTATTTTTATTAATTTTAATAATTCTACATCTATTTTAAATTAACAGTTGCTGTTTAATGTTGAAAGGTATTTTAATTAACTTTATAGCACCAGTTTGCATTTTAATTTGTTTCAGTCCTTGTGTTTGAAAATATTCATACAGGTGTGAATTTTTTTTTTTCATTTTACAGCCAAATTATAAAACAATTAAATTCACATCTGGCACTTGTATCTATGAAATCTGAATAGATAAATTTATATACATTGTCTAAACTTGATAGAATTATTATTGGGATATCTATTTAAATAGGCTAAACCTGGAATTTGCATTTAACTAAAACCTACATGCTTAAATACCTAGAATATTTTACTTGTCTGGTAACTTTTATAATGTATGTTTAATTAAACTAATTATTAGAATTTATTATAAAAAATCAACTGATAGCACCTACATAGTCATAAGTTTTATTTAGAAGGTGAGTATCTAACTTTATTTGTTTAGTCAGTTGAATTCATTTCTAATTTACTTACTGCTTTTCAAAATTAACAGGCAAGTGGTCTGCTCAAAATGATAAAAAATAAATTTTGCACTGTGGCTTTGGATTTAATTAATTACTTAGTAAGTAAAAGCTTATTGAATGATGTAGAATTAAAATTAATTCACAATAGTTGTCAAAATGTACTACTGTAATAGTATAGTTGTTAAATGCTAATTTAAGCTAATTATTTATGTAAGTACAGGTTGGCGTTGGTTGGTCGTAGTCTTACCGGACAACCGAACCTGACTGAATATCAATTAATACAAAAACAAAACAATAATTGTTTGATATTACACGCTATTTTTGTTGTTAAAATATTTTTTAAAAAGGACGCCATTAGTGACGCTATACAGAATTCAAAAATGGAACTTTGAAAAAATGAAAATTTTCGATTTTCATTTTCTTTGAAATTGAAATACTTATGTAGGTACATTTAATTACGACTAAAACACATTAAATAAAGATAAGTAAGCACCAGATAATTAGTTTAGACTTATTCAATAACTTACCGGCCAGGATCGCGTAGCTTGAATGGCTGGTGTCGCCGGAGAAAATCCGTTTTGGAGCACGTTTCATCTGAAATCGTTGTATTCACATCAATTACCATGAAAAAACAACATCTTTAACCACTGCTCATGTAAAATAATGTTTTTTTCACTAAATCATAAACTTACCCTGAAAGAAAAACTTTCACAAGTGACGCCAAAATGGGTGCCACTACAGGGGCGGAAGTGAAAAAATAGAGATGGGAATAACATAATTTAATTAATGACATCGATTTTTTGGTCGATGGAATAGTATTCTTGGAATTTTGTTCAGTGTTTATTTTAAACATAGGTACAAAATGAATGCAAAAGATTTTAATATTTAATATTCATTTGTATATTTTAAGTCAGTATTAGTTGTGAGGTTAAGTATTTTCTATGTATTAATAATATGTGTATGTAATATATTTTAAATCTATACAATATATATTTAATAAAGCAAGAGACCCCGAATTTCTTGTAGGTACATGTTTTTTTACGGAAACGTGTTCAGACGATTTTTTTTTAATGTGCCTCATTTTTTATCGGAAAACTATATTTGTTTGTTTGTGTGTGCGTCCATCTCGTAAAAACTACTGAACGGATTTAACTGAAACTTTACGATATTATAGCTATTAAGCTTGAGATGGTTTTAGGCTATATAGTATTACGCTACATTTCTCCAAAGGGTAGTTATAGAATATTAAAGTTTGTATGGAACCATATTTTTATGAGAGTATCTTTTTTCAAACTATATAATTATGTTATTCAAAACAAATAATTTGATACGGGTTTCGCCGATTATCAAAATTATAGTAAAACATTTAAAAGTACGGATTAAAGGTGTTATTAGACCAAAAGTTGAATGAACCTGTATCCTCAGGTATACACAATATCTGATTGAAAGTTGCATTTTTATAATTTCCGATGATAAGTGCCGCAATTTATTTCAGTTTTCTACTAAATTCAATGTTTAAGTGGGTAAAAAGAGTGTTGAAAAAGTTTTATTATTGATTGACTTGCTTAGTACTGACTGACACTTTGCTATTCTGTGACATTTCTTCTGCGGGTGGAACAAACAATATCGACAATAAACAATTCTTCCACGGGTGACGAAGTCGCACGCGGGTCAGCTAGTAAGTATGTATATAAATGAGTTTTAAATATTAAATATTAGTTATTTTATTTTTTTGGTACAAAAAATATTTAGGCTGAGGTTAAAAAGCGGTGCGGAAATATGATTTTATAATTTTTTGTTAATAATATAATGTTATAAACTACCTAATAAATATTAAATTGAAGACTAACTATTTACTATTTCATTATTACATTATTTTTATTCATAATGTGATATTGCGATAACGGTTGTTTATTTTTTATCACGCCGAAGTTCATTGAATCAATTGAACTTACGTTTGGTACAAGTTTAAAACGGTTTATTAGAGCTGACCTTCAATGCGTAAAAGTCGATTTTGAGATATGTTTGGCGGGAGGGGTGCGACGCAATGAGGAAAGTGTCCGGCGGCGTCGCCGGCGGCGTCTATTTGTCGCTTAGTCATTTTTTCGTCGCGGCGGAACCAATAGGCGCTGTCTCGCCTCACCTCATTCGCGCAGAGCTTTTTTCTTCTTTCGCTAAGCACTATTAAAACGTGAAGAATTATTATGAGACGTTAAGAGTATATGTATCGATTTTACCTACTCGTATGCAAGCGTTTATAAATATAATAAAAAAATATATTTAAAATAAGAATATTCTACAAATCAGTACCTAATTAATTATAATTTTACTTTGAGTACATTCAAAAACGAATATATAAACTTTTATATCTATATTTTCATGATATAGATTTAAAAACATTGACTCGATTACGAATTGATAAGCGAACTATTTATGTAAACCCTACTCTATTTCCATAGGTACCTACTCTAATTTCGTAACAAAATTCACACAAAATTAAAAGTCAAACTATATTCTTAAATTATTTCAAACCAAAAAATGTAACAAAAACCAACAATTAAATATAGTTTTAATATAATTTTGAATTATGTTTATGAAATTAATTTAAATCGATTATTTATTGAAAGTCTGTTGTGTAAAAAGTATTTTTTTTTTGATTCGCTCATCATTAGCGCTGCTAAATCTATTGAAAAATTAATAATAGTTGCCATCATGAATTAATAAGTCAATTTTTTGTTTCTTTTACAAAATATTATTAAATTATTTTTGAACCGTCGTCGTTGGCGTCAATTACGCGGCACTTACAGATGTGTAAGCATTCCAAGCGAGCGGTCAAAATATGGCGCTTCGGTACCTATGTTTAAGAATTTTGAATCTAGAGGTTATACCAAAATTAAGTTACATGGTGGTTCAAAGTACTATTAGAATGAGATCAAAAAATTAACCAAGGTTATTATTACAATCTTATCATAAGGAGTTTATTTATTTTTTATGGTACTTACCTACCAACTTTCCGACTTGATTCATTGGCTTAAAAATCTATTGTGTAAGTATCAGAAAATTTTGTTAAAAGCAAGCAATGAGATCATGTTACTTAAGAGTATTTTTTAATGTTCTCACAATAGTTTGTCAATTCCTTGTGTTTTTTGAAAATTATATTGGCAACACCATATGTCGTAAATAAACATAACCTCAAAGCATCGGCCAAAACATAGACTTAGGACCAAGGCCAAAGTAATTCAAACGTTTGTTTACACAAAATACATCAAATATATTATACCTACAACGACAAGACGAACAAATGAATCTTATAACTTATAGTTTTTTCATTTAGGAAGCTTGCTGAATGCTAGTGTATAATTTGTCACTTTGTCTTTTTATTTGTCTGCAAGTTGTGGAAGAAAAACCATCATCCTTCCCCGGACTTTATAGTCTTACAGGAGCAGCTTCTACCAGGATACGACCTACCCTGGTCAGTGTGGAAGTCATTGAATCGACTCTGCACTCAAGTTGGCCGCTGTAGGTCGAATCTATTTGAATGTGGGTACAGAGATCCTAGCCTCACTAACTGTAATTGAGGAGTTCATATCCAAACTATGTTACATTTGCAAGACTGTCCCCTGTGGCCCAAATTCTGCTCGAGGGATGAACTTAATGAAGCCAGTGACAACGCAATTGAGCTAGCCATCTATCATTCCGGGACTTTATGTATACTACACTTGTATACCATTGATTCATTGATAATTGTAATAATGGTTATGCGATAGATAGAAAAAAAGAAGGTATGTCTATTCTACACAAATTTACAAACTCATTTATATTTTATTTAGGTCCTCATTCTTACTAACATACTAACAATATTATTATGTATTTATTTCATTAAAAATAATACAATTCAGAACTTAGAAATCTATCACCAGCAGTAGATTGCTTTATGCTGATAATGTTTGCTGTTATTATTTTGTTACTGAAAATTACTGGAAGTAAACTTATCTACTAATATGGTAGTAAGATTGTAGTTTATTTTATTTACTATCAATATGTTAGGTTCTTACCTCCTGTTGATTTTGTTTCAGATTTCTATATTAATAAATACTTGTATGAAGAAAACTGTTCAAAATATTAAACATTATAATGATGATATTCATTGGAACTCCTACCTAGATGAGTACATGTTAATGCAATATCTAAATACTCAAATTCAAAAGATAATATTATGCTTATGATGTATCAAATACACAATGACAAGTGCTGTATCAACCAGTTTAAAATGCTGAATGCGTCCTACAACGTGGTGCAGAAAGCTGCAGCCGAAACCAATGAAAATAGGCCATCTGCAGATATATGATGAGAAGATATTATGCTGATTTCAATTTTCAATCGTAAAGTATTCACCACAGAAGAAGCTGCATCAACTTGATTGTGTATAGTTCTTATCAACCAAAACCATCCTATAAATTTGTAAAAGAAACTCCGTAAATAGATTTTCAGTGGCATTATTTTAATCAATTTAATTATTTTTTTTACATTATGAGAATACATAACTATTCTTTTAGTAAAAATATGGTTTTATTAATAATAAAATGACACCAAACTCTGATGAATGATCCCATAATTTCACCACGGTGAAGGAAAATATCTTGAGGTAACCAGCATGTTAAAAAACAAAGTAATAAAGTTAATAATGTTTTGTGGTAAGTGACATTCGTCAACCAATGGGCATTGGGTCTTCTCATAAATACTCAATATTCAGACAAATTAAATATTTATTTGAATATAATGTAAGTAATCTTTGGTAAGTATTAATTTTTAATGGCTGTTGTATGAATCAAAGTTTGTAAAATCAAGAGTTGTACGGAATATTGGATTTATAGTAAAATGTAATAGTCATGGTTTGTAAGAAAGACAAGAATAAATTCAGTATCTAAGAAATACAAAAAATAAATAGGGAAAATATGATATAGCATAACAAATTAAGTACACAATGTATTTATTTTGTTAAAAATCTATATACATTAGGTATTGTATTCATTTAAAAGTTACCTACACCACATAAAATACAAGCAAAACCATTGATGTATAAAGTTTAGATATGCCCTGGTACCGAAAATCTTTGCCATTTGTTTGAATGTGTGCATAAGCATAATGCCGACGCGCGCACACTAAAGAGTTGTTTAAAAAAGGTGTTCATGCTAATTAACTTAATTGCATCTAACACCAATTATTGTGCAATCATTTTGCATAAACTTTTGTGAAATAATGAGCGTCCTGTGTGCCCTGACCACAAAAATATCTTCTATCGAGTAATATGGTTCGTAAATTGCGTCATCAATACCGTGCATAGGTACGGTCAGCAAACTCAACAGATTAAAGTTTAATAACTAAATAGTAAAGTGATATGGGAACTAAAAATAAAATACGTTATTTACAAAGAATGTTTGTTTATTCGTTTTTAAAATACAAAACACACACTTATCCTGTACTATATTTTTAATAAGAATATATCCATAAAAAATGGCAAAATAGTCATTTTGCTTAAAATTTACTGAGCAAACTCTACTAAATTGTATATGGCTATGTATCCATTCATCATCCCATTGGTCTTTTCGTATAATTTAAATTCATTTTTCCTTACAACGTGGGTCTTGCAGAAATCTAAAACAAAATAAAAATAATTTTATTAAAATACTATGCATAAAATAAACTTCAATTATTAAAACACGCATTTGTGAAGCAGGGAATTTTCATTTTGTATATGTAAATAGGGGAGTAATAATTTTATTATTACAAAAAAAGATGGGATAAGTGACTATTTCAAAAATTAAAGATACATTTACAAATCCAAAATTTGTTTTGAGAATTCGATAGTTTTATTTAATCAATCCCAATAAAAATATTATAATTTAAAATGATTTTATTTTTTATTAAATAGAGTTTAATCTAATTAATTAACACAAAATATTGATTTTATTTAAGAAATGTTGAGAATTTCGTAACATCATTTTTGTAACTGTACAATAATTTTGAGAAAAAGTCATGTATAAACTTCTCGAATCTATTTGTGAACAAAAAAAATATTCGTGCTTACGATTGTCTAGCTAGATAATCCATTATCAATAAAATGACCTAATGATGCTGCTGACGCTACCGATTGTGTAGTGCAATATTGTCCATGTTTTCGTGCAATAATGCCCATTGGTAGATGATCCCTTATTACCCGAGTTCTCGGTACACCCGCGTGTCTAAATATAATGGTCATAAGCATTAAGTCACAGCGCATGTACTGAACAAAGGGTCATCTCTTTTTCTCCTATATTTATTGAATATACTACTTCCTCTTTTGTACACTCGCCATTTTGACTGGAATATTGTTGAGAAGGGAAGGAAATAAATTGGATTTATAATATCTTAATACATACGAGTGAAATGTTACACTCTTGCCTTTATTTGTATTTCGGGAATTGTTAGTGCACATCCTGAATGCACACGACGGCATTTTGTTGCACTTTCAAACACTTTTTTGTCTTGCTGCCACACGTACGACTGTCACTGTGTTCAGATGAGCACTGAGTCTAGTAAAGTGAGCTGCACTCAATCCACGGTGGTAGCATTTTGGCGCGGTCACAGTACGGTACGGGCATATCTAAACTTTATACATCAATGAGCAAAACACTAAATAAGCATTAAATTTACACAAGTATGTGAGTACCTAATCATATTTCTGTAGGTATTTGTACTATGGTAAATTTTTCTTAATTAATTCATTTTGATTAGAATGATTCTAATTTAATACTTGAAATAGTACTCAATGATAAATAAATATAAAATGTCTAATGACTGTCAATTTTAATTACCAATAAATAAATCTATTTGAACCCGACTATGGTGAAACAAAAAGGAGGGTTATGATTTTGATCATTAGTGATTGATTATGTGAGTTAGTAAGTATGTTCATCTGTTTCCTCATATTATATCTTCTAAACTACTTATAATATTTTTTCGAATGAGGTAGGTAGTATTGCTAGAAGCATTTTGTCTGTCCGCTGGTAATAGACTATACCTACAATATAATTAAATAGCACTACAGATGTGAGCCAAACATAGGGTTATCCAACCAATTATTGGCACCCAGCCTATTATTGGCACCCTAGAGTTTAATAAGAAAAAACAAGGAAATTGTAGATTATTCAATTGAATAATCTAAAATTTTCTTGTTCTTTAGGGTAAACTTTAGGGTGCCAATAATAGGTTCCTTTACCTTATTTTACCTCCAAACCTAAATTTCAAAATTGGAACAAAAATAAATACTTTTGGCGAAAACTGCAACACTCTACGACTAATACTTTTCGAGATAGCATGTTGGTGCCAAGGTGGACGTGCGAATCGTCAACCTTCGCTACGCTCAGGTTTCCGCTTCGCGGTACGGAGGTCGGTGGCTCGCTTCGCTCGCCCCTCCCTCACTTAAGAAAAAGTTGGAACATCCTCTATAACGAAAAGAGAATCCAAACACCCTATATCCATCCAAGTATTTCCATTCGAAGATAAAGCATAAAAAAAACATAGTTGAAATTTTTGCCATCAATCTACTAACGATTTTGAGTCTATGAACCATGCCTCTATCTCTTACCGTTGCTGAGATATCGCCGTTTAAAGTTTTGTATTGAAAAAAAATATGTTTTGTATGGCAGCCATGTTTTTTTGTATGGCGGCTATATTAGATTTTTCAAAATTTCAAAATTGGAACAAAAATAAATACTTTTGGCGAAAACTGCAACACTCTACGACTAATACTTTTCGACATAGCATGTTGGTGCCAAGGTGGACGTGTGAATCGTCAACCTTCGCTACGCTCAGGTTGCCGCTTCGCAGTACGGAGGTCGGTGGCTCGCTTCGCTCCTCCACCTCCCTGCAAAATTTTTCAACCTTCGCTGCGCTCAGGTTTACAAATTTTGTATGGAAATCAATTTTTTGTATGGTGGCCATGTTGGATTTCTGCCGCTTTGCGTTTCGGAGGTCGGTGGCTCGCTACGCTCGCCACCTCCCGGTATGGGAATCCTACTTTTGTATGAAAATCCATTTTTTTTGTATGGCGGCCATATTGGATTTTTCAAAATTTCAAAATTGGAACAAAAATAAATACCTTTGACCAAAACTTGTAATACACCAAGTCTTATACTTTTCGAGATACCACGTTTAGTCCCTAGGGCGTAAATGAAAAGTGAAAAGTCGAGGTTTTCCCCAACTCACCCCGTCTTTCTCTTTACATTCCCCATGTTAGATTTTTCAAAATAAGACTGCATCTGGGAGAACAATGATGTCAATGAGTGAGTGAGTGAGTGAGTGGTAATTCATTTTTATATATGTTGAACTTATGTTGAATGGCAGCACAGCACACGCCACAATGGATGGGTAAATGTCAAAGTCATGTCATGTCATAGTCTTGCTTCTAAAAATAGAGTAGTATGCGAGGCAACACCTTGACACGACGAGCTCCCTCACTGTGGTACCACGATTGAGTACTAATGTAAGAGCCATAAGTCACAGGGAAGCAAAATACGCAATTAGTTCACTTCAACGACTTTTTTTTCAGTTAATTTGATTTAAAACCTTAACTACTGAACCGATTTTGATAAAATTTCTATGGGACCAATCTGAAAGTATAACCTTAAAAATAATATTTTTTCAAATCGGTTTATAAACAACAAAGTTCAGAGGTAACAAACATAAAGAAAATGATATTTTTTAGTTTTAAGTTTGTTACCTCATAACTTCGTTGTTTATAAACCGATTTGTAAAATTATTTTGTTTGAGAGAATTTTATCTAAATCAGTTCAGTAGTTAAGATTAAAAATCTAAACAACTGAACAAAAAGTCGTTAAAGTGTACAAAACTGCGTATTTTGCTTCCCTGTGACTTATCAGTGGTGCCTACGGTCACTAGAACAGTCCGATTGAAGTCGGTTGTTGTATGTTTTTGTAAAACCTTGATTCTTTTTATAATTTTCAATACAAACAAAGTTGCAGGTGTTAACTAGTATGAAATAGTAATGTAGAACAAATTTTTCAGGAGTAGAGTTGGTTGAACTAGATTTGGACCCCGAAGACTGGTTCCCAGCGGAGCCCTACAAGATGACTTTCAGCCGCAAGAAGAACCCCAAATGGAAACTCTTACCCTTCAGATGTGAACACTGTTTCAAGGTTAGTTGGTGGCCCTAGAGTTGGTGGAACTAGAGTTTTTGTAACCAGAGTCGGTGGAGCTAGAGTTTTTGTAACTTTTCTTATCGTGTCACTTGTTCTTTCGAACCAGTGTGGTGAAAGGATTTCCAGTGCATTTCGTAAAGGCTCTTTTCGTGCACTTGACACATGTTTTCGAATTTTTTTATGTTCTATGACATGCCGGTTTCCACACGATGTTTTCCTTCACCGCTAAGCACGTGTTTTAAATGCACACATAGATTTTTTAAACAGAAAAAAAAACATTTTTTCATAATGGTGTATGACCGGGTTCGACCGGCTTTGTAACTAGAGTTGGTGAAACTAGACTTGGTGAAACTAGAGTTGGCGTAACTAGAGTTGGTGGAATTAGAGTTTTTGTAACTTGCATTTTTAAAACTAGGGTTGTGGAACTAGAGTTGGTAGAACTGAAGTTTTTGGAACCAGGGTTGATGGAACTACATTTCTTAGATTTAGTTAACATTATTAACACTTTCCATTTCCCTCCAGGGCTACCGAGTGCGGTCAACATTACTAACGCACGCGGCAGAGCGACACGGTACTGTCCCTAAACAGCTCGCCATTCCCTGTCCCTGCTGCCCCCACGTGTCCACGTGCAAGAAGCACCACAAGAAACACCTCGAGTCGCACGGGGGCAAACGACACAGGATCTTCTGCGTCTACTGTCTGCCACCAGGTAATAGATAGATAGATAGATAGATAGATGTAATCTTTATTGCACACCTTAAAATAAAAATACATGAAGAAACAATACTGAAGAAAAAGTGGTACAATGGGCGGCCTTATCGCTAAAAGCGATCTCTTCCAGGCAACCTTGGGATGCCCTCGAAATATTTGAACAAAAGAGGACGGCGGCGTACAAATACTTACTAGGAAACTAAAATATTTTAATGAAAAACAATATTTACTTAGTTACATAAAATAAAATAAAATAAAACTAAGTTACATAACTTCATACAAATAAGACAAACTACATGGTAATATACATAAATGTACGATACATAATACTATAATACATACTTATAATAAACGTACACAAATAACATTACCTAAATGTTAGGTACTAATAAGTTCTTTACGTGGTCGTTAATAGATCGAACGAAAAGAAAGAAAGAAAAATGTGTTTATTTACTAGAAAATCCTACTAATATTATAAACGCGAATGTTTGTAAGGATGGATGGATGGATGTTTGTTACTCTTTCACGTAAAAACTACCGAATGGATTTTAATGAAACTTTACAATAATATAGCTTATACATCAGAATAACACAAAGGCTATAATTTATAAAGATACCTGCGCAGACGAAGTCGCGGGCACCAGCTAGTTATATATAAAAGTTTAAACTAAAACAAGCTTCCTACCTACCTACAGTTATGAAATAATAGAGAATATAAAGTAAGTAGTAATAAAAACCAAATAAAGAAAAAAAAACCGTGTTGTAGTAGGTTTGTATGTAGTAGGTATGATTTATTTTTGATTTGATTGAAAATGATTGAAAAGAAGTCTCAGAATCTAGATTCTAGAAGAATTGGCGTTTGTATGTGTGTGTTTGTATGTATTGTATCTTTGTCCAATAGTAACTGCCATAATATTATCCCCATATTGGATTTTTGACACTCTATTTTTTTAAATTTTTTTTTCTTTCGAAGAACCTAAGTTCTTCGGTTTTGGCTTCACCTCAAAGGTATATAGCCAGTGTCAAGTAATTGGAGAGATTATTTTGTCATAAGTCAGAGTCGAAAAGTCAAGTCATGCCCCTGTAAAGTGGTGGTGGTTGCGACTTTACTAGAGCCTTCTATGGAGTTTTGGAGGCAACACGAAAAGTCACGTTTTACAGCATTACACTATTCACCAACACTCATACACGTTCACGAGCACTTAATGGATAAAAAAACCACCGTTTTAACACTTAAACACTCAAAGTTATACAAGTTTTGTCAATTAATTTAATGCCGCCAATGCTCCATTTTTCATGTTCCCGCCAAAACTCCCCACTCTATTTTTGTTCTATGACACTTACATGACCGTAAAGAATCTAAAGATATGACCGCATTCCGTTTTTTATAGTTATTTGTCATTTTTTCACACATTTTGGTAATTTGATAAAATTTATATGGGACTTATCTGAAAATATATCCTTTCAAACAAAAATAAAAATCCAAAATCAATTGTAAAAAAATACAACATAATTAAAAAAAAAAATGTTCACCACTTTTTGAAGTCGGTTGAAAACATAAACCACCTTTTTCGCAAATGGGTAAAAATAACATAACTACCGTTCTTTACCATCACCCTAAAAATTCTATTCTCTTTCAGTAAATCCAAACGAGCCATACATAAAAGAATCCGAGAAGTACCCGTTTGATAAAAATCCCCAATATTGGTACGCTTCGGAAGAGTCTCTTCGGCTACACAAGAAGAGGAAACATCCATATGCCGCCATGTTTAACCACAATTGGCATTGCAGTTGGCGGGAAGCGCAAGCCAACAGCTAAGGACAGGTAACATCATGTTAGACAATTGGTAACATGTGCTAGACAACTGGTAACATGTGTTAGACAACTGGTTACATGTGTTAGACAACTGGTTACATGTGTTAGACAACTGGTAATATGTGTAAGACGACTGGTAACATTTGTTAGACAACTGGTTATATAATTAAGACAACTGTCCATACTACTATTTGTCTAACACATGTTACATGTGTAACAAATGGTAACATAATGTTAGACCACTGGTAATATAATGTTAGACAACTGGTAATATAAATTAGATAACTGGTAAACTAATGTTAGACATCAGGTAAACTATGTTAGATAACTGGTAAACTATGTGAGACAACAGGTCACATGTGTTAGACAACTGGTAAACTATGTGAGACAACAGTTACATTATGTTGGAACTGGTAAACTATTCTATTACATACTTTATTTTATTATCATGTTGGTCTTTATGTTATTATTGTGTTAGATGCCAGGTAACATTAGTTAGACACCTGGTAAACTATGTAAGATAACTGATAAATTATGTTTGGCAACTGGTAAAACTCGATGAGTTAGATAACTGGTAAAACTCAACAAGTTAGCCAACTTAGACAACTGGTAATGTGTATAAATTAAAAATTGACTACTAATGTATAGAATTGAACTACTTATGATACCCGTGATATCCCGGCGAGCGCAGTCGGGTGAACATTATGTGTCTTTGTATTATAATAATAGTATTTTTGTATGAATTCCACTTTTACATACATACACAAACATATTTTTGTGAAGATACCTATTGGCGTAGTGGTTAGGTAGTTTGGCTTTCTATGTAACGAGTGGGGTTCGGATCCGGGACGTGTGTTTGAATTAATATTTGAGAAATGAGAGTTATAGGTTTTATTACTCCTGATTCGGCCTCTCGCTTGTGCGTACCTACATTTTTGAAAATTTAAAAATTACTACTTTTATAATGAAAAAAAAAAAGATTTTGAACACAGGAAACTTGTTAAAATTGAATTGGACTTTTTACTGTATGTATGTTTGTAATGTTATTTTAAATTTTCATAAATTTAGGTACGCACAAGTCGGGCGAATCTGGGGTATTCGCCTTAACACAATCAGATTCTGCGTAGCACCTTTTTTGTCGTTGAAGAGCGGTTTGCTCGCGTCCTCCTATTTCTAATGCCTAATTCACACGTACCGAGAACTCGGCCGAGACAGTAAAATGTTACTCGGCCGAGACAGTGAAAGCTTACGTAACTCGCTGAGCCGAGCAGTCGGCGCTATGTTTATACCTACCGAGTACTCTCTATACTACTCGGTACGTGTGATCTAGGCATAAGTGGATTGATGAGCACACACCAGTTATGCTGAAATGTTTGAGTATCGTCAAAATAAGTTTGTTAATGTATGATCATTTTAGTGTAGGAAAATGTGATTTTAGCTGGCAATAATATTTAAGGCGTGGTAGCAACACCAATGAGTTTTAGAGGGCTAAGCTTGTGTTCTGTAAAAACGTCTCAAAATTATTGTAGGACTCTGTTTTATATTTTTTTTATTTTGCATTATTATTATTATTTTTACATTTTAATGAAACTTTCGAGAGATTTTTTTAAGACAATCAATGGTGATTATTAGGAGCATGAAAATTTACGTATTTCCTAAGTTAGTGAAATCTAGCAGCTGATTATTTTTTATTTATTTATACACTTATATTCCTATTTGTAAAAAATGCATAATATTTTGACCACGCAATATAATCATCACAAATTAAAAAAAATGTGCCTTGAGTAAAAATGCCATAAGTTTTCTAAGACGTCAGTTTTCATTAATTTGATTATAATTCTTTTGGTCTTGACGTAAGTATTTTTTAATTAATTATAATATTTTATTTATTGTATAAATCTCTTTTAACTTTAGTATTCTGTCGATTTTTTTAAATAAAAAAAAGTAAGGAGGAAGTTCTCAATTTTGACCTTTTTTTAAAATATTTGTATTCCAAAATTGAAATTTCGTTGACAGCTGTATTATTTAAAATTAGCTTTTAATTTAACTAAATACGGAACCCTCTTTAGTAATAAGTTAGACTCACGCTTAATGTCTTGTATAGAATAGGTTAAAAAAGCAATGTACAAATGAAGTATACCAGTATTTTTTTAGGAATTTTAATGCATTTTGTAGATTTAAGTTTATTCTATCAAAGGGCGTCCTGTTTTCACTTCTTCTTACGCCAGTGGCCGATAAATTCCTAATAAAATATCTCTGTTTTGTGAAAACAATAAACCCTAAAATACTAGATTTTAGTCATTTTTCTTTATTGAATGAAAATATCACCGAGACAAAATAATGAAAATCTTCGAAATTTCAAAAGTTGTAGAACAACATTTCTAGCCAGAAAGTGGGGAATACCCACCTTTCGGCCTTATAAAAATAAAATTAAATAAAAATATTTTATTTCAAACTACTATGATCCATATTTCACAAACATTATTAAACATTATTAAGAATCAAATTCAATAAATAATAAAAATTATAGGGACATAATGTACACATAGTAATGCGTCAGGACGCCTATATAGCTTAATGTAACCTAAAAGACCAAAATATAGCAGTATTATGAATACGTATAGCTATTCTACGCGAATAGCCCTGAAACGGTCTACGCGCGAATCAATTAATTGCTTCTTAATCAGCCTAAATTCTTCCCCAACTGGGATTCAGGCCTACTCTCGGCAGGAGAGCGAATGAGTCTATAGAGAATATGTGAAAATTTGGATTCGCTGCGTTACATTGTTACTCAGTAACGGTACAGGTTACAAAGTTGATGTTAATACAGAGATAACTTAAAGATACAATCTGTATAAATGTAAAACAGAAACACGATTGGTGAAACTTTTCTCGATAGATTTTTTTTAATCAGTATAAAATGTCACATCACGTTTTATAAGTTCACTGGTTGTACGTAAATAAATTGCACAAGGTTTTCCAAAAAGTTACGGAATTTCAGCAAAAAAGATACGTAAATTGTAACTTTTAACATTCAAGCAATTGATTGTTTCGTGTTTAGGCCTTAGAACTAAATCAATGATTCCATGAAATCCCGACTGCAAATATTTTTTCACTATTAGCCATTCAATTGAAAGGCGAAATTTAAGTATCGGCTTAGGCATTCAATAAAATGGCTAACTCGACCAGTTAGCTTCGAAATCTACATTGCGCCAATAAACGTTTTTTTAAAAATGTTTTTGACGTGACTACGTCTAATAAAAATCGGTGAACGCCAGCTGCATGTTGACGTCATTGTCCGGTAACGCTCATTGTCCCGTTACGCTGATGACGTTGTCACGTTTAAACTATCGTCCGTAAACCAACTTTAAACAAACATTTTTTTTTCAAGCAAATTGATACAGTAAAATATACAACCTATTTTATGTGCAGTCGGGTAGAAAACGGGTAGTTTTAAGACTGTAAATAAGCAGCTGATATAGAAATAAACAAACATACACGGCAGCTTTTTTTTAATATTTTTTTTTCATACAACTATTTATTATAAGATGAAGCCTAGATTACGATTTGTATGTATGTTTCGAACTGAAAAAGTACGCTTCATTATCCTCTTTTGACTGTTATGACCTGTAAATTTACGCCTCATTTTTCTCTGTTGAATGGAACAACTTGTAAAAGTACGCTTCATTACCCGCTTTTGAATGTAACAACCTGTAAATTTACGCCCTATTAGCCTGTTTTGAATGTTACAATCTGTAAAAGTACGCCTTAAGAGCCTCTGTTGAATGTAATAACTTATAAAAGTACGCATCATTACTCTCTTTTGAATGTAACAACCTGTAAAAGTACGCCTCATTACCCTCTTTTGAATGTAACAACCTATAAAAGTACGCCTCATTACTCTCTTTTGAATGTAACAACCTGTAAAAATACGTCTTATTACCCTTTGTTGGATGTTCAAGGTTACACCTCGTTGTCGTTTGTTGAAATATTGTAACTGTTTAATATGGCGTAGTTTTTCAGGTTGCCGATATCAGATTACAAAATTTATTTATAATAAAAAAAATGAGCGAGCCTTTTGCAACTACTGCGCATATGATGTGTAACATCTCATTTAAATTTGGAATGATTCGATTTACTTCAATTTCTGACGTTGGTATCATCTGACTTCCTGGTACACACCTCCGTCCCATTTACACGAAATTACGCCCGCAAATTGTCAGAAAGCGAGAGAAAGGATGTTACACATCAAAAACGCCATTTAAATCAAATAGAGTAAGAAATAAATATAATAATATTGTAATTATAGTATATTGTGCCTGAATATAATAATAATAATGTAACTAAGACTGTAGTAAGCCTTGAAATACTATAAATTATTATTTTTAATCAAGTTTTACACTAGAGATTTTCTATGTTAAAATGGCATATTACCGCATAGTACCGTACCATTGAGCCCAATCTTCCTAGGCCAACACAAGCTGTGATTTTTTTTCAAAATCAACTGGTTTGATTCCCGGCTTAGTTAATTGATTTTGAAAAAATCTGAGTATGTTTTAGTTTTCATCGAAATCGGCCTCTAGGGTTCTTTGAGCATTTCAATATTTCCCATACTTTAGGATTTGTCTATCTAAACCCAGTTGAAAAATTCTTAGAAATAATAATTAATTTTCGTAGAAAATCTCTACCCTCATTTATTTATCTTTTCTGGTGTGCAAACTTTATACCTAGGTAGTTTATGAAATAACCTCAAAGCCTTAGTACAGTATTTTTATAAATAATGCAAAATAAGCATGTGAATTTGTTAAGTTAAAAACTTTTTCTCGCATATTTGTAAATTTTTGAAGATATAAATTGACTGAGTATGAATTTCGAAAAAGTGAAGCGATAAATTTGTTACTACAACCTCACTAATGCCGTCTTGTACCAAACTTTCAAAGTTCCTAAGCAATTACTTTACTCGCTTGGCAGTTCATATCGGTCAAAATCTGGACTGTTAAGAACTACCAAGTGAATAAAGTAATTGCTTAGGTACTTTGACAGTTTGGTGAAAGTAGGCATAAATGTTTTAGTAAATTTCTTGTTTTAATTTGTATTAAATAAGCGAAAGATATTGGGCAAGATATTGGTTTTTTTCTGTCTATACCCAGTCAATTTACATCTTAAAAAATGTACTAATGAGCGAGTGAGATAACGGCACGACGGATTCTGGGCCTTAACTTTACAAGCAAATCCACGTGCGTATAGTTAGCTAGAAACCTACCCTCCTTTAGATTAGAAAAACAAGACTACATCGAAATACTCCTAGATATAGACTGTGCAGAGATTTTGTAAAAGGATTTGTAAATAAATGCGATTTTATCAAATATATTGTTTTATTTAATTTAACCAGCAGTGGGAATAACATTGCTTATGCTATTTAATTTAACTAGCAGTGGGAACAACATTGCTTATGCTATTTAATTCAAATTTTATATAATAACTTAGATGATTAATTAATGTACAAAACAACGGGAAATTCACGTATTATTGAATCAATAGTTCGACGTGTTTTGAATGTGAACAGACATTTATTACGGTGGCTTCTCACGGCTTGTGTAAAGCACAGGCCGTGTGAAGCGAGCGGCCCGAGTGTTGTATTGACACAGGAAGTGATCCGGACTCGTTCGCGGCGCGCGCTCGCCCGTACAGATGACCGCGGCACGTAGCAAAGGCCGTGTGAAGCCACCATTACGATAAAGGATGGGCCATTTTACATTCGAAATATGTCAAACCAATTCTTTCGACAATACATTATGTGAATTTCCAGTTATTCTTATAATTTTTGAACGTAATTGTAACATTTATAGCACAAATTAAGGAATATTTTGATTCATTTTAAGTTATTTTCATAATTAATTAACAATTACTTTGATTCCGCCCGCAGACGGCTTTTTCAGCAAACCTGAAAAAGAAAGAAATAAGTTATAAGCATCCTACTAATATTATAAACGCGAAAGTTTGTAAGGATGGATGGATGGATGTTTGTTACTCTTTCACGTAAAAACTACTGAATGTATTTTAATGAAACTTTACCATAATATAGCTTATACATCAGAATAACACATTGGCTACAATTTATAAAGATACCAGCGCAGACGAAGTCGCGGGCACCAGCTAGTTTATATAGTTATAAAAACAGAAAACCCGCTTGCCCAAATAATACGGTACACATACATACGTACGTAAGTGAGGACGTGGTGGCCGAGTGGATGAGGCCCTCGCCTTGCGATCTGATGGTCGCTGGTTCGAATCCCGGTGGCAGTCATGCGTAAATGGGTTATTTCGGTCGAAAAAATCTATGTATGCATCCCACGTTCTCGCAACGGTGAAGGAAAACATCGTGAGGAAACCGGCATGTCGTAGAACCTAAAAAGTTCGAAAACATGTGTCGAGTGCACGAAAGGAGCCTCTTCGAGGCGCACTTGACATCCTTTCACCACACTGGTTCGAAGGAACTAGTGACACGATAGAAGAAGACATACATTCAAAAACATTACCCCTCTTTCGCAGTCGGGTAAAAAAATATACTTACGCGGTAATTTCGAAACGGGTTTCAGTAGTTTCATCTGAATGTTGGAATCAGAGGAACTCTTGAACTTAGAAACGATTCCTGAAAGAAAATAAAATATCACCTATGTGTAAGCATTACTGTGTTCCGGTTGGACGGGCACTGTAGCTAGTGAAATTACTGGGCTTTCGAGACTGACCAGGAAAATATCTCAAGGACGAGCGCTGATAGCAGTGTTTCACGGGACTATGGGAATCACAGACCTGTGTATCACTGTTATGGTTATGGGCGGTGCACGAAAGGAGGCGCACTTGAAATCCTTTCATCACACTGGTTCGACAGAACTAGTGACACGATAAGAAGATGGTAATGGGCAGGCGTGATCTCTTACCAACAGGAGAGCGCCAATTTAGTGTCGCTGCTTTACTTAAAAAAAGTTTTGTTGATTTATTTTAACCAAATTTAAAATAAAGTCCTTAATTACCCGACTGCCAAGGAAGGGTAATGTTTTTCGCGCGTATCTTGTTTGTATGTATGTGAATTTCTGTGTTACCTCGTATCTTTCAAAATGCTGGATGGATTTTGAGAGTTAAGGTATCGTTGGATTCGTCTCAATAATCCGAGTGTTCTTATATGAGTTTTAAAATAATAATATGGCGGATTTTTGGAGTTAAATAGTAAGTCGTTAATATTTTTTTCACACCACCTGCTCTACAATATTCAATTACATATCATGCTATCATCAAGGTAAAGCATAGCATTACCTACCAAGGGAGGTAATGTTGTATGAAACTCCCAAGGGTTATAATGGGATTTGAATTTGGAACGTCAAATTCTTGATGAAACTCGTGGAAAACTCTAAGCCATATAGTAACGCCCATATGGCATTGCAAAAAGGTTTGTTCTAAAATCAAACTGCCCACTCATAAAAAAAAAGAAAAAAGGTGCGACTTCAAAGATAGTGAAACAAAAGACGGTGTTGGCTGCTTAGTTCGGAGCCCTGGCTTTTTATTGCCTCACAGAAGGTGTGAAAAGTAGAGTATGCTTCTCTGGGATACAGCCTGTCTTCGTCTTGGGTAGATTGAACCCCTCGCGTCACTCAGGACTCTACATAACTCCCTCGCTTCGCTCAGGAGTTAACTGAGTCCCTCGTTAGCTCAGGGTTCAATATGCCACCCGCGACATAAGACACTGCTTTATCCCCTTAGTGCATAATCTACTATTTGCTGACCAAACCTATCGAGTAGGGTACCAAAATGAAGGTACTTTAAAGGAGATTACAAGATTATGTATAAGTTATATGTTTAAATTTAATTTGGAATAATTAATTGACAATGAATGTATAGTATACCGCGATACAGGCTTTGTCCTCGTGCGGGGATCACAGTTAACAAGTGTGTTATTGTAATTTTTAGTTTGATAAATAAACGATTTTGTATTCTTTGTAATTGTATAATTATTTCGTAGTCGGGTTTTCCGTTTTTTTTTTAAACTCGAAGCTTTTTTAAATACTTACTTGGACTTATTCTTAGTGGATTCTGTTGCAAAACCGCTGCATAGTTCGGAGACAATTTTTTCAATGGATTCTTTTTTCCAATTTCATCGCTATGATTGGATTTCAATGTCTTCATATTAGTGATGGTTTTCTTTGGTTTTCCTATTGAGGTTCTGTGCGACATACTTTTTATGGTCATTTTGGATTTTACATTAACTTTGGGCTTATTTTGTTGGATTTGAAAGTTTTTCGGTAGTTCTTTGTTGGGATCAATGCTGGCAACATTACCCTTTTTTGGATCAGTCCTGGCAACATTAATCTTCTTCGGATCAGTGCTGGCAACATTAATCTTCTTTGGATCAGTGCTGGCAAAATTAATCTTCTTTAGATCAGTGCTGGCAACATTGCCCTTTTTTGTGGTATCCTTAACTTTTGGAATGTTATCTGTATTTGATGTGACCATTATTGGTCGTTCTGTCACTTCATTACCTATTTTATTTTTTTGAACATCATTTGTCTGAGAACTATTTCTTGTTAAGTTCTTTGGATCAGTTTTGGAACTTTTCTTAGGATCAATGTTGGCAGTTTTGTTAGCATTGCCAACATTACCAGTTTTTTTAGCATTAGAATCAACGGTAGTTTTCTTAGCATTAGAGTCAGTTTTGGCATTTTTTTTAGCATTAGGATCAACGTTGGTACTTTTCTTTGCATTTGAGTCAGCGTTGGCGGTATTCTTAGCATTATCAACGTTAGCAGTTTTTTTAGCATTAGGATCAACGTTGGTACTTTTCTTTGCATTTGAGTCAGCGTTGGCGGTATTCTTAGCATTATCAACGTTGGTACTTTTCTTTGCATTTGAGTCAGCGTTGGCGGTATTCTTAGCATTATCAACGTTGGTACTTTTCTTTGCATTTGAGTTAGCGTTGGCGGTATTCTTAGCATTATCAACGTTAGCAGTTTTTTTAGCATTAGGATCAACGTTGGCAGTTTTCTTAGCATTGCCAACATTAGCAGTTTTTTTAGAATTCGGATCAACGTTGGCAGTTTTCTTAGCATTAGGATCAATGTTGGCAGTTTCCTTAGCATTAGGGTCAATGTTGGCACTTTTCTTAGCATTGTTAACTTTAGCAATTTTTTTAGCACTAGGATCAACGCTGGCAGTTTTCTTAGCATTATCAATATTGCTAGTTTGCTTAGCATTAGGATCAATGTTGGCAGTTTTCTTAGCATTAGGGATTTTTTCGTTGCCTTCTACGTTTTTGGCCAGTTTTGGGATGCCTGCCACCTTTTTAACAGCCTGAGTGTTCTGTAAAACTTTCTTGGCAGGAGCACTATTTTCCTTTCGTTCATTATCAGTAACTTTAGTAGTTTTGCTTGATTTAGCTTCATTATTCTTACTAACTTTCTCACTATTCTCAAGCTTATTTGATCCTTCTTCAATATGTTTATTCCTGACAACATTTTCATTGACAACTTTCTTAACTTTAGAAATTTTCTTAACATTACGAGTATCATTTTCTTTATCATTTTCCTCATCAATATCATGTTTGGCTTCATCATTATCATTAATACCATCATTTTCATTTTGCAAATCATTATTTTTTACCAAATCAGTAACTGCATCTCGTTTTGCTTTTTTAACGTTAATAGATTCCACATGGCTGCTTCCTCGTTTGACTGATTTACGATTTTCGTCTTTATGTCCCTTCTCCTTAGGTTTAGCCTTCTTTGGCAATGATTTCGGAGGCGCCATTATAAATTCATCTCTTGTACGTTTAGAAGGCGCCTCTTCTACATCATCATCGGTATCAAGAGTAGTTTTATCCATTTTTTTTAATGATTCCTGATCAGATTCCATGCTTTCGTATACCTCTTGTGTTGGAGTCTGTGGAATTAAATACATAAGTTTCAATACATTGTCGCGAATAATTGATATTGACCTTTTCAACACTTCCCATCCCCTGTTAGTCTCAAGCGTGTTTTAAACGATAGTTTCTTTGAATCCTAAATTCTAAATTATAAGTGTTTGTCCGTCTACTTCTTTATAATTCTAAACACCTACTTGCCTTTACCTATTTTTGAAAATCTTTAATTGGCCATCTATATATATATATATATATATATATATATATAAACAATCGTGTCCTAGCTGTAAGTTTTCCGAAAAAATTAAAATAAAATATATAAGGCTTATTAGCGATGATTTTCGCGCAATAGCTGGCAGGTCGATGAGAAGAGCCAAAGATTGGGCTCAGTGGCGCGCCGTAGGAGAGACCTACATCTAGCTGTGAAATGCTATAGGTTGATGATGATGACGATACATAGAAAACACCCAGACTCAGGACAAACACCGATGTTCATCGCATTTGAATGAATTATTATCTAAAATCTATTCTATTATTAAGGCTAATCCTCAAATCCAATTCCATACAAAATGTTTGGGACAAATACTCAAAAAGTACGCCGTATTATAGTAATTTCTTCACAATATTCGTTTCATCCATGTTTATTGATTTCGTCGGATGGATGGATGTTTGTTACTCTTTCACGTAAAAACTACTGAATGTATTTTAATGACACTTTACAATAATATAGCTTATACATCAGAATAACACATAGGCTACAATTTATAAAGATACCTGCGCAGACGAAGTCGCGGGCACCAGCTAGTATTTTAATACTTCTGTGTGCAATACATATTTAGAATTTATAGAATACATAGAAAATACCCAGACTCAGGACAAACACCGATGTTCATCACACAAATGTTTGTCCTGAAGCGGGAATCGAACCCGCGACACCGGGCGTGGCAGTCCAACACACTTGCCACTCGACCATCCGTGTCTTTGTAACTATGAGTTTTTACCTGCGCTTCTAAGCAAGTGCTTATAATCTTGGCGAGGAGGTGTGTCCGTTCATCTGTTGTGAGCGAAGGATTGCAAAGCTGAATATGAGCTTGCTTTATTATTTTCAGGTACAATTCATCTGAAAATATATAACGATTATTAATAAGTAACAGGACGAGTGGTGGCCGAGTGGATGAGGCCATTACCTTGCGATCTGATGGTCGCGGGTTCGAATCCCGGAAATTAAAATCCCGTAAATGGATTTTTTCGGTCGAAAAAATCTATGTATGCATCCCACGTTCTCGCAAAGGTGAAGGAAAACATCGTGAGGAAACCGGCATGTCGTAGAACCTAAAGTTCGAAAACATGTAACGAGTGCACGAAAGGAGCCTCTTCGAGGCGCACTTGAAATCCTTTTACCACACTGGTTCGAAGGAACTAGTTGCTTGATAAGAAGATTAAGTGACAATTTTATTTATTAACTAACAAAAAACACAAATTATAATCCTTATATGCTAAATACAAGCTAAGTTCAGCTAAGTTAAGTAAAGTTAGTGTATTTACATTTACCAGTGCTTTTTTTTGATAAATTCAAACAATATTATCGAATTCTCTAACTGTTCTTAACTAACCTTTTCACTAGGCAAGCCTGTATCGTAGAGATTTTAGTTTACGATATTTCAAACAAAAAAGTTTACGCAATCTTCGAAATATCGTACAGAAGTATTATGGTATAGAAACATAATGTAGTACATTGAAAATGCGACAGTAAAACCAAGCCACATTGGTTAACTTATATATATATATTGGTCCGGTGCTAATTTTCGAAAAAGAGAAGAAACAGGGCTAGATGAATATTACATATATGTTAAAACTACTAGGTTTTTTTTCATTGCTAATAAAACTACATCGTAAAGTAACAAACATTATTTGAAAATAGAGAGATATTTCATTTTTATTGACAATAGGTTTGGTGTGTAAATATTATGTATATGTGTATTCCGCATCCATTTCGGTTGGATACTGTGTATCTTGGTGTTCTATAGGAACACCGTTATTCATCTATGGGTTATACTTAGAAGGTACATTAAATGAATTAAACCTTAAGGGCAATCCTCAAGGCAAATTTCCATACAAAATGTTTCGGACAAATACTCAAAAAGTACGCCGTATTATAGTAATTTCTTCACACTATTCTACATTATTGGTCCAGTGTTAATTTTCGAAAAAGATAAGTACCAGGGTTGGACGGTGGTTGGACGTTATTTGAAAATGGGGATATTTCATATTTATTGACAAGTACCCTTAGTATGAGTTTGATAGTTTCCAAAAGTCAATAGTTTTGGTGAGCTCGCTCAAACGAATAGTTTACGTTGTAATAGGCAGTACGGGCTAAATTTTTCGTATTAAGTTTACACGATATCAATCATCGACTAGATCGATTGAACGAACTTCATGGTATATACTTCTAACTCTTTTACACGTCGGCAAAAGAAAGAGACGAACATATCCTTTACGTTTGGCGCTATGTACCACGTTTGTTTTTTTTTTAATTTGCGCATTGTGTTGGCTAAAGTCATATGACCATACTGCCTTGTCATACGTTTATTATTATTTTTTACGGAGGCATCGTTTTTTTAAAGGAAATATGAGTCCATTACAATTTAAAATTATGGATAGATTTCATAGAGTGGTCATTATTTCTCTCTCTGGAAAAAAGTCTACAAGATGTGTCTCGAAATTTGTATAATAACCCTACCCATATCCATAATTTTAGAAATGGTGACTTAAATAAACCGGCCGAAGGCTCTCATGTCAGGCTGAGAGCAATAAAATGTGGCAGGATTTACAAATATTTACAAATACTAGCTTGTTCGCGTAGCTCTCACCGAATTTTATCTAGTGAGTGCGAATACTACAAAAGTTTTCGTAAACGTCCTAGTTTACTACCGCTGACTTGACAAAGTTAGAACTCGTACTGCCAAAGTGCCATAAACAGCTCGAAAACTTTTTTGGTTTTCGAATACTATGTTTCGATCCAACTCATACTACCGATTTTAGTTCATGAAAGTTTTCGCTAGGGGCGCTGTAAGCAAATGTATGGAAGGAAACGAAACTACATAAAGTTTTCGAAAACTATCGAAACTCATAATAACAAACAACAAACAAACAAACAAACATTCACACACTCACACCCCTGCACTAGGATTCCCTGTGTCGCAGGTGGCATGGACACATACAACACATCACAACATCCAAGACCCGAGAACAAACATTTGTGTTCGTCACAAATATTTGCCCCGGCCGGGGATCGAACCCGGAACACCAAGTTTCGTAGGCAGGGTCACTACCAACTAAGCCACGGTGTCGTCAATAATAATAAGGGCACAGGTGTATAAAATTATTTGCTCCTGTATTCCGCATCAATTTTGGTGTTAAACACCATTATTCATCTACATATGGGAACCAGATGGCTGATAGAACACTTAAATACTGTATTTTTGTAAATACATATGTACATAGAATACATAGATTGATTGATTTAAGTCTGTTGAAAAACTGCATAATATTTATTCATACCCATATACTCGAGTTCAAAATTCATCTTATGCTTGAACGGAGCCAGAGGAGAAAGCTTGTTATCCAATATCCAAGACATTTTCATTAGATCGGCGCATTTCAGGATGAACCCGCCTTCAGCCTGAAAAAAAAAATAAGCATTACTGTGTTCCAGCTAGTGAAGTGAAATTACTGAGATTTAAAGACTAATAAGTAAAATAAGGCATATAAATTATTTTTGGACATTTCACACAGCGACATCTAGCCCTAATGCCTTAATCACACGTAGTACTCGGTACGTATAAACATAGCGCAGAGTGCTTGGCTAAGCGAGTGATGTAAGCTTTCACTGTCTCGGCCGAGTACTCGGTACGTGTGATCTAGTCATTTGTATTTGTATTTATTTATTAACTTTAATTAACATGGATTTACCAATTATATTTCTAGTCATCTAGTCATCACTGTGGCACTAAACTTGTAAGCTTTGCAAGTCACTGTGGCGCTAAACTTGCAAGCTTTGCAAGTCACTGTGGCGCTAAGTTTGCAAGCTTTGCAAGTCACTGTGGCGCTAAGTTTGCAAGCTTTGCAAGTCACTGTGGCGCTAAGTTTGCAAGCTTTGCAAGTCACTGTGGCGCTAAGTTTGCAAGCTTTGCAAGTCACTGTGGCGCTTAACTTGCAAGCTTTGCAAGTTTAGCGCCACAGTGAAACTTTCACACTTCTCAATTTGAAGGCGCTAACCTAAAAAAAAAACTTAAAACCGCTATATCTCCTAAACGAAGTGAGATAGAGCAAAATAATAGAAACGTGATTTTTAAATATTAATGTAAGCTAGTTAAATACATATTTGAGCTCTCACCAGCGGCTCCATATACAGCGTGTTCGCGTACCGGTCGGCGAGTCTAGCGAGCGTGGTGCGGCGCGAGCGGTACGCCGCTGCGTAGCTCCTTACCACCTGATGATACAGATATAATAATAAGTAGCTTCTGACAACCTGACAATACAATAATAATAAGTAGCTTCTGACAACCTGACAATACAATAATAATAAGTAGCTACTGACAACCTGACAATACAGTAATAATAAGTAGCTTCTGACAACCTGACAATACAATAATAATAAATAGCTTCTGACAATATAATAATAATAAGTAGCTTCTGACAACCTGGCAATACAATAATAATAAATAGCTTCTGACAATACAATAATAATAAGTAGCTTCTGACAACCTGGCAATACAATAATAAGGTTTAGGCGCAAAATGGCCAATTCTCAAAATGGCGAAAAGACTAATTCTCATAATGGCCAATTCTCATAATGGCCAATTCTCAAAATGGCCAATTCTCAAAATGGCCAATTCTCATAATGGCCAATTCTCATAATGTCCAATTCTCATAATGGCAAATTATCAAAATGGCCAATTCTCATAATGGCCAATTCTACATATGGCCAATTCTCATAATGGCTAATTCTATAAATGCCTAATTCTCAAGATAGCAAAGCAAATTTAGTTAGGAAATGAAAAAAAAACATACATTTTATATTGTTGAATTGTTTCGCTTCTTTTCTATAGTGTACGTTTAGTATTTTTTTCTATTATTATTTTGGCAAATTCTATAAAAGCATAAGGCAGTACCTATACTACTACTTCAGCTAACATATAAACAAAGATCAGCAAACTTTGGCTCTAGATGCTTTGTGATCATGATCATATTTTTATCCAACTAGAATCCCAGCCTCTGTCAAAACTAACACCAATGACAAGAGAAGCCCCCAGCATCATCTAGGGTCTAGATCATGATCCAGCCCCCGATAGCCATCTGTACTATACGTCTGCCCTACCACGATGCTATGGCAGCTTGATAAAGGCATCTTAGCAAATGGATCTTACTTACACCTCCTGCCAAATACCCTGCGGTATAAATAAAAAAAATTAAAATAAACATTTACGATAGTATTATTTTTAATGTAAAAGGGTCCAATAACCTATTTTATATAGTTGTTAATAATAAAAAAATAAGTGTATATTTTTTTTATTTCAATTTTAACTATTAAAAATAAACCGGTAGCGGATACCGAACTGCCCAGTTTTTTTTAACTGAATTCAAAGTCGTCCTATATAAAAAAATACTAAACGTACACTATAGAAAAGAAGCGAAACAATTCAACAATATAAAATGTATGTTTTTTTTTCATTTCCTAACTAAATTTGCTTTGCTATCTTGAGAATTAGGCATTTATAGAATTAGCCATTATGAGAATTGGCCATATGTAGAATTGGCCATTATGAGAATTGGCCATTTTGATAATTTGCCATTATGAGAATTGGCCATTATGAGAATTTGCCATTATGAGAATTGGCCATTATGAGAATTGGCCATTATGAGAATTGGCCATTTTGAGAATTGGCCATTTTGAGAATTGGCCATTATGAGAATTGGCCATTATGAGAATTAGTCTTTTCGCCATTTTGAGAATTGGCCATTTTGCGCCTAAACCAATAATAATAAGTAGCTTCTGACAACCTGACAACACAATAATAATAAGTAGCTTCTGACAACCTGGCAATACAATAATAATAAGTAGATTCTGAAACCTGGCAATACAATAATAATAAGTAGATTCTGAAACCTGACAATACAGAAATTAAATATTAATAATTTAATTTCTGAAACCTGACAATACAAATAATTATTATTATCTGTTTATCTATATCTATCTATACATATAATAAAGCAGAAGACCCCGAATGTCTGTACATATGTTTTTAGTGACGGAAAAGTTTTCAGACAAGATTAATAAACATGCCCCAAAATATATTTTTTTTGATTGGAAGACTTTGTTAGTTTGTTGGTGGTAGTCTTTGTTTGTATGTTCTCCCAGTAATTTCACTAACTACAGTGCCCTTCGAACCGGAACACAGTAATGCACACATTACTTCTTTGCGGCAGAATATCTGACACTGTGTTGGTTCACAGATGGATAAAAACGAGCAGGTAGCTCAACTGATGTCAACTGAAGTTAGTAAGCATTGTTTAATTGTAACTTTTTATTTTTTGGCAAATAAAAACATTTCTTTCTTTCTTTGATAAATAAATGAACATTCACACACTCACACCCCTGCACTAGGATTCCCTGTGTCGCAGGTGGCATGGACACATACAACACATCACAACATCCAAGACCCGAGAACAAACATTTGTGTTTGTCACAAATATTTGCCCCGGCCGGGGATCGAACCCGGAACACCAAGCTTCAGCTACTTTTTTTTTATGTATCATTTACCTCGACAGCGTCGCTGGGCTTGGTGACTGTGCTCAGTACAGACTTGTACAGTTCGTTTTGATGTGCCACCTTTACGGGCATGACTTGTAGCTCGTGGAATGAATTAGGCGCGAATTTCCTGCTCTGAAATATATAAAAACATAAGTTTGTGTGTAGAAGGAATACACTTACAGGTTTATGTGTGAAGAAGGTATACAAATACAGGTTTATGTGTGTATAAGGTTAACACTTACAGGTTTATGTGTGATTATGGTAAACACTTACTGGATGTGTATAGAAGGTATACAAATACTGGTTTATGTGTGTATAATGTATTAACAGGTGTGTAGAAAAAGAAGTGTGCATGCACTTGAGAGCTTATGTGTGTAGCAGGAATAAATTCACTTACAGGTTTCTGTGTGTAGAAGTTATACAAATACAGGTTTATGTGTGTAGAACACTTACAGATTTATGTGTGTAGAATGTATACACTTACAGGTTTATGCGTGTAGAAGGTGAGTGAGAATGGCACCAAATCTATCTGACACTCCGCTATTACTTCACGCCAGGAGCCCGGCTCTTTTACTGGCTTTCCACTGTGGCAATAAACAAGAATATTTATAAAAGGTTATATATATATAATTAAAAGGTTATTATATATAAAAAATATGTATAAAAACATACTACAAAAGACTTCGATTGAACTGTTCTAGTGAGCGTAAACACCACTGAATAGTCACAGGGAAGCAAAATACGCAATTACGTTTACTTGTATGACGTAATTTTTCCAGTTGTTATGATTTCAAAGTACTGAACTGGTTTTTGTGATATTTCTATGAGACCATTTTGGAAATATATCCTCTCAAACAATAGTTTACAACAAAGTTCTAAGGTAACCAGCATAAAAAAAAATCAACTGTATGGAGAACCTCCTCCAAAATGGTCCCATAAAATTTCATGAAAACCCGTTCAGTACTTTGATTTTGAAATCAAAGTAACTGAAAAAATTACATCATCAAAGTAAACGAAATGCGTATTTTCACTGTGACTATTCAGTGGTTTTAACAGTCATGAAACAGTCCAATTGAAGTTGGTTGTAGTATATTTTAGTAAAACCTTGATATTTGAAATCGGTTGAAATCCACATTTTTAGATACCAAACACAGTGACAGATATTATGCCGCAAAACAGTAATGTGTAAGTATTACTGTGTTCCGGTTTGAAGGGCACTATAGCTAATGAAATTACTGGTCTTCCAAGACTGATCATCAACATGTCTCAAAGACCTGTAAGTAAAAATAAACTTAGGTACCATCTCTGATAAGACCTACCCTTTCAAGACAGGATCTTGTACCATGACATTCATTTCCGACTGCAGCACAGTGATGTCCGTAAGCTCCTGCGTGGCTTGAAGACATGTATATAACCGTTTCTGTTCAGCTTGCAACTCGGACATTGATGGATCAGTATTAATTAGCATGGGTAAGATTTCTTCGTCTGAGCTGAAAATATAAATTACAGTACTTCAACTCTAAAGCAGGGGATACACATGCCCGTAGCTTGCACACTTGCATGACAGCTTCTTGCATGTGCCAGCTACTTTTATGTTTATACGCTAACTGGCGTACCTGTAGCTAGCACAACATTTGATTTATTTGCATGCCCGCTGAGGGAGGGGCCGCGGGGGGTTGCCAACCTGGCACGTGTGAACAGACGGGACAGCTACGGGCATGCCAGTAGCTGACTCGTTGTGGCCGTAGGCGCCAGTGTGGTCAACGTAGGCGATTAATCAGCTTTTAGCCAGAGGGCGTGGTAGCCGAGTGGATGAGGCCCTTGCCTTGCGATCTGATGGCCGCGGGTTCGAATCTCGGTGGCAGTCATGCGTAAATGGGTTTTTTCGGTCGAAAAAATCTATGTAGGCATCCCACTTTCTCGCAAGTGTGAAGGAAAACATCGTGAGGAAACCGGCATGTCGTAGAACCTAAAGTTCGAAAACATGTGTCGAGTGCACGAAAGGAGCCTCTTCGAGGTGCACTTGAAATCCTTTCACCACACTGGTTCGAAGGAACTAGTGACACGATAAGAAAAGAAGGACTAGAATTGGCGATGAAAAAATCTGAAAGGCGACTGGTCTTTTATTAGGCTATTTCAGGGACATGCCATTTAAATTAGCTGAATCATAGTAACCAGGTAATATTAAAAAATGATGGCCACACTAGCAGGCGATACTTCCAGAATTATTATTTGTATTAGAAATTATGAAACCAAAAGATGGGGCACATCGTAAATCAAAAGGTATGTAAATCTGACTTTTTAGTACGTACTGGCAACGCTGGGTACGAGTGCCTCACACATACTGTCCTGTGTATACGCTATTGTAATACTTGCATGCCAGTATTACTTGCAAATGTATCCGCAGTGTGCCAGTTACTTGCACATGCCTGTAACTTGCATGCCACCTACTTTCCCGATTTACTGGCATGTGTATACCCCAGCTTAATTCTAAAAAGAGGCTACAGCAGTCTGCACTGGCTTCTGATTGAAGGGTGCATTGTGCATTGCCCTCCCAATATTTACACTGCCCCAGCCATCCTAGCTCCTTGAAATAGTAGGACTCTGGATTAATAAAAACATTCACACACTCACACCCTGCACTAGGATTCCCTGTGTCGCAGGTGGCATGGACACATACAAGACATCACAACATTCAAGACCCGAGAACAAACATATTTTGTGTTCGTCACACAAACATTTGCCCCGGCCGGGGATCGAACCCGGAACACCAAGCTTCGTAGGCCGGGTCACTCCCAACTAAGCCACGGTGTCTTCAAATATCCAAATAAATATCCTTTGATCCTAAATCCTTTTTATTTTGTTTGTTAGTATTTCTATTTTAATTTTACTTTACTAACCTACTTTTATAAAAATATGTACCTACCTACCGCATATCACTATTCAATCACCGGTGCCACAGAAAGCCGGCGCTCAGTAGCATACAATGTCGCTGCATATGCTGAGTGGTCTAGGTCACCTTTATTTATACCTATGTACAACCTACTCTGCTTTTGTAACTGTATTATTAGTGTTTTTTATGGTTTAAAATAAAATAATTCTTATTCTTTTCCAGCTAAATTGAAGACATTCCGAATTTCAACCAAATCAAATTAGTACTTTTGAGTGTACGAGGAACTAACACCTATTAATCCTCACAAACTTTATGCATTTTAAATTACTCGGAATACTTATTAAATTATTAAAAATATTTACCCGCTGTCATCGTAGTAAAATTTCGATTGATTAGTGGGAAACTCCTTGATCCTTTTATCATAATAATGTATATCTTGTAGAAGCTTTTCTTTTAGAGCGATTAGAGTTGCTCTTTTGGCGCTTGGGGCTATATTTTTCGTCATTTTTTAAGAAAATGAACGCTTAAATTATCGACAACAAACAACCGTCGACCATTTTCAAAATAACTGTTGATCACAGATAAAATAATCAGTGTTGCTGTTATATGCTGGTAAACTACATTTCATACATTCGTTCGTATTCATCCTTTTATTTCCGGTAGTAAGTGTTACCAGTCACTAGATGACCGGCTAATTACCGAAAAAAATTAAGCATTCTGAAATTTTTATTATCTTTTTCATTCTTTTTTCGAAAGAAAATGGTGCAATATGCAAAAATGTTGGTGCACTATAAAATAAGATCAACTAGTAACTCATTCAGCTGTTTCTTGATTGAAATTGTCTTACTGGTATTTAAATTATTTTCAGGGTGTACATTATATACTTATTAAATGTACAACCTGAAAATGAATAGCGTATCCGAACGGCTTGTCTTGTCAATGTCACAACAACGTCAAAATAGAACTAAATGTCAGATATGTAGTTACAGCACTGCTGGCGAAATAATGATAATAATAATGTATCCTAGGTATATGTTTTCCAAACAATTCGCATACCTACCAAATTTTGGTTCAGTAGTTTTGGCGTGATTGAGGAACAAACATCCATTTAGGCATTCGATTGCGAATTTTTAGTATGTATGCATCTGACTGAGTAACGACCGATTAGTAAAATACTAATGTGTATTGTAAAATGTAAGTGTATTGCTTTTTGCATATTTTGACGGCCAAAACAGCATGTTTTCATCCTGTATGTTCAGAAACACGGTTATGTCGAGGTACAGAATAATAACAAAATAGGAAAAGAACAAGATATTTTCAGTCATAATCTCGACACACGACAGTGTGTCCAGCCACGGTCAGGCCCAGCGAACTGGCGAGTAGCACTGTGTGTAAGTTTACACGAACCATCTGGAGCCACTTTTGACTTTGTCATAGCTAAAAAACAAATCAATATAAACACACCAAATTTTGTTTATGTATTGAAAGAGTTAATTGAAGTACTTACCTCAAATTTCATAAACACAGCTTAAACGGTCATTTAGATATTAAACGTTCAAAAATCGACATTTTTATCACTGATTGAACAGAAATAAGTAAATTTATATGATTTGTTTTTTTTTTCAAATAATTCGATTTTATGAGGTAAATTTAGCGCCTTGCAAATTTTTGCAGGATATTTCCATTTCCATGATGAAAGGTTGTTTTTATCGTTTTATGTACTTACTTTAATATCAATAATTTAAAAATTATTTACAAAAGCCCAGATGAACGCAAGCTAGTGGAAATGCAAATTGTCGGAAAACACTTCAATCTCCCGGCACATATGTACTTACTACATACAAAGGCAGGTACCGACACCTTATTTACGCTATTTAGGTAGGTTAGGTACTTAACTCATTGTACTTTTACCTACCTACATACATTTGGAGGCGATGATGGTGGTGTGTAAGTAAGGAAAACAAATAGGTAGGTAACTATTATAATTATAGTAGGTACCTAACCTATATACCTTTGAATAGTAATAAATGTATGTACAAAAAGTAATGATATCTGAACAAAACACATGTGAAAATAGAAGCCACGATCGAGAAGTCGTTTTCCCCCGAAAAAAGACTTCAGATCTACATATAATCGTTATAAATAAAGTAATACGTTCTTATAAATAAATTTACGAATGTCTATAGTAGACCTTGGCTAGCCATATATGTAGATCTGAAGTCATTTTTCGGGGAAAGCGACTTCTCGATCGTGGCTTCTATTTTCACATATTATAGGTATGTGTTTTCTTCAGATTTATGGTATTACGGAACACGACATTGTTTTAACATTTATTTATTATATATTACACTACAGCCAGTCAGCGATAACAATAATGCGGCCGATCTTTTGTTGTATTAAACGTTTAAAAATCAACAATACAAGTACATGCAAGTAATACTTTCAGAGCCTACAATTTTCAAATCACTTTTTGGAGCAAATAACGAGATTTTAGTTGAACAACTACCACTGCTGGGTATTTCATACTAATTCGGAATAAAACTAGTCACTTATGTTCACAGTCAGTTTACTTCACTAGCAGATAATCTATAGCAGTAGTTTCCCGGTGACAATTTCGAGCGCCATCTTGCGGCGCAGGTAGGGCATGTGCGCCTGCGTGAAGGTGTAGGGCGCATTCCGCGCGGAGAACTCAGCGAAGGTGCACGCGAACATGCCGCTGTCGCTGTCGTTCATCTGCTGCGGTATATCCTGCGAACAACGTACCCTCATAACAAACGATGGTCTCATAAAAAAAACCATGTTGGCCGAGTGAGGGGTCTCGACTTTTGATCCGAAGGTCGTGGGTTTGAACCCGGGCGTAAACCAATGGATATTCACGATATATATATTAAAACACGGGCTTAAGGTGAAGGAAAACATCGTGAGGAAACGGGTATGTCATAGACCTGAAAAAGATCGAAAAACATGTGTCAAGTGCACGAAAGGAGCATCTTCGTGCGTGCGTGCGTGACTCCTTAGAAACTGAAACGGAATCCAGCCCTCATAGTTCCACTTCCAGCCTGTACAATCCTGGGTCGTACGTTCACGGTCTCGCAGCCAGACTCCTAGCTAACTGTGTGCTCCTCTTTAGAGGTCTTCTTCTTCTTCTTATTGTGTCACTTGTTCTTTCGAACCAGTGCAGTAAGTAAGTGTGAAAGGATTTCAACTACACCTCGAAGAGGCTCCTTTCGTGCACGTATTTAGAGGTGTTACCTGCCGATTAGAGCTTTCAGTATCGATGACTTTCTGAGTCTTGGGAAAAAAAATCGAGACTCGATGCGGTCTCGAAATTCCCGGGAAAAACGAGACTTTCGAGACTAATTCAAAAGTACTTACTTATAGGCAAACTCATAGGATCGGCATTTAGGCATTTTATGGCCTATTAGCGAACACATCACAGTTAAACTTTATGTAATGTTTAAGTGTATGTGTAACTTTATCCAATATTTGATGATGTTTGGCGATGTTCGATGTTCCAGATTTATCAATATCCACGTTTTTCTTCGAAATCTGGAGTCTCGAAAATCATCAATGTCGTCGAGACTCTCGAAATCGAGACCGAGACTCCCGGGATGAAAGCCTTGCTGCCTCACGTGCATACCTTGAGAGTCTTGGTGGTCCACCCCTGGTCGTCGAGCGGCGCCGCCTTCCTGTCCTGGTGCTCGTCGCGCAGGTACTGCATGAGCGCGGCGAGGCAGCGCGGGTTGGGCTCGCCCGTGCTGTCCAGGTAGCTGACGCGCTTGGCGGCGAACTCCACCAGCGCCAGGCACCAGTGCACGCCCAGGTGCACGGGCACCACCATCAGAGAGTGCGCGAATATGTCCACCTGGGGAATGTAAATGTAAATGGACTCCTGTTGGTCCTTTGTGCGTCGGATGTCCACCTGGGGAACACTGACCATGTGGGCCGCGCGTGCGCACCGGGCACAACACACACGCGTCTTGTGTGAACCGGGCACAACAGGAGAGAGCACGTGAGTCATGCGTCTTGTGTGAACCGGGCACAACAGGAGAGAGCACGTGAATCATGCGTCTTGTGTGAACTAGGTGGCTGGTTCTTGTGTCGAAATTTTCAATATATAATAGATACTCATCTAGCTATAATATATATTAATACGAGTATAAATTATAGCTAGGCATATTACGATATATTTTCTATACAAATATTCAAGTGACCGCACACGCAGCTATATTATATATTTCTATGACTTAATATTTGTATAGAAAAAATATCGTAATATTCCTTGCTATAATTTATATTAATATACCTTTATTACAGCTACGTGTTTGACGGGCTTTAGGCTCTTTTTACATTACCGCGGAACAGAATCATGGAGCTAATTGTATGTAAAGGGTTTTACAAAAAACATAGTCACGTCTTCTAGCGAATTGTAAAACACGAAATGTTTAGTGATGAGTCGAGGCGTGCGTGATGTACCTTCCTGGACCAGTGGCGCAGGCCGCGCTGGCCGGCCGTCATCAACTTGTAGTAAAAAAATGTGTTGCAGGCGTACACGCGCGGCAGGTCGCAGGCGCGCTCCTCGCTGCGCTGGTTCAGCAAGTTCATGTAAAAGTTGATCACATTGTCGTTCAGCCAGTTGAGGCCCGACAGCGTCTGGATGTCGCGTCTGGAACGGGACACATTCACGTAATCGAGGGAAGACCGGCCTCCACTGTGTAGGTAGCG
The DNA here is from genome assembly GCA_932526365.1 of Lobophora halterata. Taxonomy (NCBI): domain Eukaryota; kingdom Metazoa; phylum Arthropoda; class Insecta; order Lepidoptera; family Geometridae; genus Lobophora; species Lobophora halterata. The sequence goes on along the minus strand of OW052028.1, from coordinate 5,283,668 downwards.
TAACCCTACATAATGTGTTTACTTACTATTTAATAAGCTGTGACTCAATACGTCATTATACTTTAGTACTAACTATAAGTCAATCTGTACAGCTCTTGTAAAACCCATAAAGTTAGAGGGGCGACAGCCGAAAGTATCCGAGATCTGTGGTAAAACCCAATATAAGATCAGTCTTGGTACAAATGTGAAATAATAATAATTACATGAGTACAAAATATTCGGTTTTTAATTTATAAAACCTAATTAGTTACCTATTTTATTAATTAAATTTAGGGTTTCAACAAAACTAAATAAAGATAACCCTAAAACTGTTTATGAAATTAGCACGAAAGGGATATTGGCTAAATCATAACAAAAGCGTCAACGCATCAACCAAGCGGTTCGCATCGATATTAGTGGTGCGCACCAGCAGGGAGTGGAACTCGCTGCCGGCGTCTGATTTGTCAACGCATCAACCAAGCGGTTCGCATCGATATTAGTGGTGCGCACCAGCAGGGAGTGGAACTCGCTGCCGGCGTCTGATTTGTCAACGCATCAACCAAGCGGTTCGCATCGATATTAGTGGTGCGCACCAGCAGGGAGTGGAACTCGCTGCCGGCGTCTGTTTTTACACACTATAATTTCGGAGTCTTCAAATCAAGAGTCAATAAGTTCTAACTAGGTAAGCGTGCTAAATCGTCAACCACAACGTCACTTACCATCAGGTGAGGTTGTGGTCAAATGCTTGCTTAGTTCAAATAAAAAAAAATCCTCAGTCATTATGAAATTGAATTGAATTGACATATTGATGGATGTTGGTGGATCTAGAGAAAAATATGATAGGCTTCCGAAAAAAATGGATGGTCTGAAAATGTAATAATGTATGTTGATGATTAGAAATTGTATTTAGTAAATCTTATTAATTATAAAGATTAATTATAATAATAAATTAATGTATCGAAGGATGATAAAACGGTAGGATCTCAATAATGAAACATAAAAATGTATCCGCGCCGAAAGAAGGGAGGTTCCCGCCAATTTTAAAAAAAGGGATTTGATGGCGCGTTGAAAAAAAAAGGCGATCTATAAAAGATTGATAAAAAGAATATAATATTTTGGATAGGTATTGATCGCATTTTGTAAAAAAACAGGAATACCTGCTACTAGTAAGTTGAGAAACAAATAAAACTGTAAGTAATGACCCTATTATTTCATTTATTCTTACATTCCATTTAGTATAATGATGGTATAGTTTACGTTGTCACTACACGTATCTAGGTCACCCAATTCTCAGAATAAACTAGGATGTATCTTCCCATACTAAGTAAGTAGCAGCTTTACATAATAGAATGTGGATGACATACCTCCCTAATGTCGTAAGTAAATACATCCTAAGACAGAATTGCAACACTAAGTAGGCATTCCCCTACCACCCTACCAGACAGTTAAGTAAGTACATGAACTTATGTATTAGGTACATCATAGGGCAGTGAACAGCAGTGATGCGGATTAGTAAATGTAAGAATGTAGGCTACAATATGTAGTGAAGATCTCCGAGTTTAGAAACTAGGTAGTCTTGCTATAGGAATAGCAATCCACTGCGACGTAGGTGTCTCCTAAAGTGATGATTAAATGAAGAATTAATTCCAGGGCATAATTATATGCCGAAGAACCGACAACCATTAGCGTAAACGTGTTTTTAAGTGTAGACCACATCTAGGCAAGTATGGTGTAGGACACTAAATGGATCGAATATCTGCATGTTATAGCCAGCAGATGGTGGTTGAGAAGAGCCGAAGACCGCAGATGAGAGACCTTCGTCCAGCAATGTACAGTTTTAGGTCGATGATGATGACATTCAAGTGGTTTGTAAGTATCACTTACTTGTAAATTTGTAGTTCAATTTGGAGATGAGTAACGAGTCAGGCAAATTGCCAATTTATTAATCTGAGCGATGGTAAGGGCCCAGGTCTGAGAACCATAAGTTAATACTGGCAAGATACAAGAGTCAAAGAGTTTCCTTTTAAGCTTGATGCTGAAATTTTTGCTTTTCATCACCTCTTTTAGTGACCAGTACCGCTTCCATGAATTAGCTATCCGTCTATCAACCTCTCTCTCATTTATGTTTCTTGTGGAAATAACTTGTCCTAGGTATATGTATTCTTCTTGGTAGGATATTGTCTTGTTGTTAATGATCGTTTCCACTTCCTCTCGATTGGTTAATAGCTTAGTTTTTTCAGCATTCATGGTGAGGCCAACTCTTTCACTTTCCATCTGTAAGTCTTTTAGCATTGTCTTTAGTATGTGTGGCGACTCTGAGAAAAGTACTACATCGTCGGCGAATCTCAAGTGTGTCAGCTTCTCTCCATCTATTAGAATTCCTATGTTTTCCCAGTTTAGTTTGCGAAATGCATGCTCTAGTGTTGCTGAGAAAAGTTTAGGTGATATAGGGTCACCTTGACGGACTCCCCTTTCTATTTTAATGCTGTTTCCCTTTTTCTCCAAGCGAACTTTAGCTGTGCTCATTGTATAAACGTTTCTTAGCAGCCTAATGTATTTGCTTTGAACACCTTGCTCCTGCAGTGCTTGCCATATTGAGTTGTGCTCGATCGAATCAAAAGCTTTACTGTAGTCTACAAAAGCGATGTATAGTGGTCTGTTATACTCGTTGTACTTTTCTATAATTTGTTTAACCACATGGATATGATCAATTACAGAATACCCGGCTCTGAAGCCCGCCTGCTCAATTGGTTGGTTTTCATTGAATACATTGGTCAATCTTCGTAGGAGTACTTTGGCAAATATTTTGTAGATGTTGGACATGAGACTGATAGGTCTATAGTTGTTGATATTGAGGCTGTCTCCTTTTTTGAATAGAAGCACGATGTCAGATGTAGTCCACTGTAAAGGTACATTTTCTGTTGTTATGACCTCATTAAATATTTTCGTCAGGAGTTTGGCTGCCACTGTTTTATTATGTAATATTATTTCATTTGATATTTTATCTGGCCCAGGTGCTTTGTCTCGTTTCTGTGTTTCAATTGCTTTCTCAACTTCTCTGACTAATATTTCAGGTATGTCATCATTGTCTTTCTCTAGGGTGACATCTTCCTCATCTTTTTGTTTTTTATAAAGGCATTTATAGAAATCTGTAGCTATATTGAGTATTTCTCGTCTTTTGCTCTTGTCAGATCCTGTTTTATCTTTCAGTTTTGGAATCCATTCCTTTTTGTCTGTTAAATATTTTTGCGCTTTCCTGATACCTCCCGTTTTCATAATATGGTCCTCTATTATTTGTTGTCTGTTTTGTTCCTTATGTTTTCTAATTCTCTCTCGTATTGTTTTGCTCAGGACTGCTATTCTTCTTCTATCTTCTTTGGTTTTTTTGGTTTTTACTAATGAGATGCTTCCTTTCTAAAAGACATTTGTTTATTTCTTCATTATCCATTATTTTTTTATGTTTGTCACCTTGTTTCTTAGTTTTCGGTTTTATTATTTCTTCTACAACGTCGTATTTTTCTTGTGTTGTGAGCTGTGATGTTTGATTTTCGTAGTTGTCTAAATGGCTTTGTAGATTATGCCCAATAGTATCGAGTTCAGCATGACCAAGTCTATGTTGAGAACCATGGTGTTTCCTTCTGGATTTTTTCTGTGGTCCCAAGGTGAAGTTTGCTCTTATCATTCTATGGTCAGTATTGAAGTTGAAGTTATTGATTACGCTGACATCATTGAAGTAATTTATGTTGTTAGTCAAAAAGAAGTCAATTTCGTTTTTTGTTTCTCCATCAGGAGAAATCCAGGTCCACTTACGGTTTCTCTTCTTTTTTAATTTACTGTTCATAATTACAAGGTTATTTTCGAAGGCGAAGTTGACTAGTCTCCCACCATTTGTGTTTCTTCGGCCGTCCGTGTAAGGCCCCATTATCAAATCTTCAAATTCTTGTCTTTTGCCTATGATTGCATTGAAATCGCCCATTATTATAAGATTTTTGTGAGCATGGGCTCTTATCGTATTGTTGAGATCATCATAGAATTTTTCTACCTGCTGGACTTTTTCTTTGTCAGTGGGCTCCGTTGGTGAGTAAACTTGGATTATAGACCACTTATATTTGTTATGAAATATCATATTTAAGACAGCAATCCTTTCAGATACACCAATGAATTCTTCTACCTTATCCTTGTGAGTATCTCTGATGATGAAGCCAACTCCGCGTTGCCCAGGGGTTTCTCCTTTGTAGTAAAGGAGGAACTGTCCGTAGTCCTCTATTCTTTCACCTTCTCTTCTGACTTCGCACAGGCCCAAGATATCCCAGTTTATATTGTTCAATGCTAGTTCAAGCTCTAATAGACTTTCTCTCGATTTGAGTGTTCTTGTGTTCAAAGTAGCTATTTTATAGGAATCTGATTTTTCTTTCAGTGATTTAGTTTTGTTTTTTCTATTTGGAGTTAGGGGGTTTTGGTCTGACTCCCCTCGGTGACCAGCCGGGTTGGGGACATTTTGATTGTTGTTGTATAGTGTTGTTTGTTGGTTGCCGGTGTAGAGCCTATCCTATGGCCTGCAGTATGTGTTCTTCTCTGACATGGAGTAAGATCTGGCGCGCATGTATGAGAACGCATCTATTTTTTGAACCTTAGGATCATTCTCTTCTTGAGTTTTTTCATGTATAGCTCGCGGTGATTCTACATTCTCTCTTTTCCTTTTCTCACCATCACGGTTATTTTGTCTTGTGTTCCTGGTCTTTTTTTGCAGCTGCTGTTCTTTAGTGAGGTCTTGCGTAATATATGTGTTAGTAGCCATCTTCTTCTTGTTTCTTAAAATTTCTATCTTTTTACTTGTTGTTGTAGTGGCTAGTAAGATTGGCCGTATCTTCCCGTTGTTTTGTTTCCTCCCCAGACGATAGACATTGTCCACTTCTTGTAGTTCGAGGTTCACATCTAGATCGTGGATTGTTCTCACAGCAAGATCGAGAACTTCGTCTGAGGACTCTGCATCGGGTTCTGGGAGACCGTGAAGTAATACATTATGCTGTCGTGAATTTAGCTCCATTCGATTGATTTTCATATTTAACATTTCCACTTCAGTTTTAAGTAAAGCGTTTTCTTCTTGTATTGGTTTTAGCCTCTCATCTACGGTTTGCATCACCTTTTCTGTGATTTTTTCAGTTATATTTAGTGTTTGTTTATCCATTTCATCTTTTAGTTTTGTAAACAACAGTGACATTTCGGGTGACAGTAATACAGTTGACATCTTGTGATGGTTTGGTTGGATGCGCAGATTGGTCACAGGTTTGCGTGAATGGGGAGCCTTAGCTTGTTGTTATGTTGGTAGTACCGGAGTGTGTTGACTATGGTTTGTCGTTTTTGCTAGTTATCAAGTTTTGACAGCTAACCTCAAAAGAAATCCTGAGGTTTTCTGGTCCTGATTTATCACGTTAAACACCGAATCGTCTCGTAGTTTTTGGCACGATTTAGTCACTGGCACTTTAACTTTGTGTTTTTGTAAAAATATTGCACTGATGTTAAGTTTTTGCACTGAATTCTTGGTAAAAGTGAGGAGCACTTTGTTTTGGTTGTTTACGTATCGACACCGGAACCGGAAAAAAAAAAAAAAAAAAAAAAAAAAAAAAATTGGCATTTTGTCAATGAGCCATGGAGAGGAGCATGTTAAGTATAAGAAGGAGAGACAGAATCAAAAATGATCACATTAGACACAAAACTAAAGTAACGGATGTAGTCTGGAAAATAAGATCCTTGAAGTGGAAGTGGTCTGGACACACAGTTCGTGGCACAGATAAGTGGAGCAGGAGAATCACAGTCTGGCAACCGAGAATAGGGAAAAGGAAAAGAGGAAGGCAAGTCAAGCGATGGCGAGACGATATAGAAGCTGTAGGTGGGAAACACTGGACAAGGACAGCAATGGATAGGGGCGCTTGGAAGGAGTTGGGGGAGGCCTATGCCAAGGGGCACACAGACAAACCATGCCGGTGTTTAGATAAGGATAGGGATTAGTTAGGTAATATTAATAATAATAATGAAATCTTATCTATCAATAATTACTAATTGTTAAAAAAATGTCTGAATAAAAGGCTTATTTATTTTTTATTTTATTTTATTAACGAGTCAGGCGAGCCAGGGGCGAGCACTTTCTCCACGAGTTTCTCCTGCTGCGGGGTCAGCGGCGGTAGCTCGGCCGTCGGCTGCGGCTCTTCATAAACACTCTCCGGGATACTCTGCTGCCAAAGAATAAGTAATATTATTACATAAAGAAGCTCAACTCTTTTCAAAGTAGCAAATCAAAGTACGGTATTTTGAGTGCAATTGTCACGATGCTAAAGTTCATATTGTTTTACTCGTCAGAAGTGCATCGGCTAACATAAAAGCAACCGCTCCCACCAACCGCACCTACCCCGCGGCTTCCCTCGAGAAATGTCACTTTACGTCAGGTGTAGAGATAAGGGTGTGCTTACTTTTAACGTCCGAAGAAGAAGGCACAGGCAAAAAAAAATTTCAAATATACGAGATCGAGATTATATGCTATCTAGCAATAAGACCGCCCTTGTAATTTTAGTTTATTTTTCTTGTTATTATTTATTTTAAGGTGATACAATAAAGCATATTCTATTCTATTCTAAAACATATATTATTGTAATAAATCAAATCCACGACAGACTTCAATTGGACTAAATTTGGTGACCGTAAACACCACTAAATAGTCACAGGGAAGAAAAATACGCTTGGACGACGCAATTTTTTCAATTATTTCGATTTCAAAACAAAAGTACTGAACCGATTTTCATGAAATTTCTATGGTACCAGATTCAGATTAGTCTATCTGGAAGTATGCATAGCCTTTCTAATAAAAATAATCATAAAGAAATCAGATATTCCTATTAGAATATCAAAGCCCTATTAGAAAAATAATCTGTTACTTTTTCAATCAAATTAACAGGAAAATTATCATCCACGTAAACAAACAAAAAAGGTTTTTTCATGAAATTTCTATGGGACTAATCGGGAAATTATATACTTTCAAATAAAAAGAAAAAAAGCCCCATTACAAAATCAGTCAGTTACTTTTTCAATCAAAATTACCATATACATAAACTAAATTGCGTATTTTGCTTTAGTAAAGTTTTTATGTTGTAAAAAAAAATACTTTATTATACTCGTACATACACGTGACGTCTGTCACGGGGTGACTAATCCGACCATTAGCCCGCAAGCGCGACAGTGACTACCACTACACTTGTAATTCGATCACGAGTGTGATGTGACGTGTCGTTCGGATTTACACGCAAATATTGCATAATTGCGTGTTCCGGATTGGATTTTACCCGAATAAGAATTAGGGGAGTGATATAGGTTTTTTTTTTTAATTATAATATATATTAAAATTCCACACGCAATTATAATACAAGAAATCAATGATATTTTTTAAAGAAACCTATAAGAAATGCTTCTGCAAAAATGCTTCTACAAGTTGAAAGACTACTTCAGTGACTCTTTATCGACATATATGTAATTTAAATTTAAATACCTACTTTCCTATAATAATTATTAAAAATTAAAAACAAAAAAAATTTTTTTTTGCTTAAAATCTACTAATATCAGCCCGCCCCTATTGATTGCAACACGCCAAATGGGTAATATTGTGTAGCTGCTCTTTCTTCTAGACAACTTATTAAGACCTGAGATGTAACCTACCTACTCAATATGGAAATAAATGACGGAATACTTGATTATAAGCAGATTTCATATCGTTTTCTTACGTTTAATTAAGTCACTTTCCTGTTTGTCTGTCTGTCGTTCCGGATGGAATCTAGAAACTCTTTCGAGCACTTCCCAATTGGCTATCCGGCTGAAAGTTTCAAGGTAAAATGCATTCTAAATAATTTGTAAGCTTGAAAAGCCGACCCAAACTAAAAAAAAAACATGTTATCCTCGTCTACAATGGGCGGACTTATGGCTAAGCAGCGATCTCATCCAGGCTACCTTGGGATGAAGAGTGAAACGATGACGGTTGTCTTGAAGACTTCTTAAATAGTAATCGGGAAACAGAATATGACGCTTGTGATGTGCGTACTGTTTGCATAGTTGCGTAGTGTGCCGTGTCGATACGCGTGACAGATACCGTCACTTTACGGCTTCTGGACATACGATAACGTAGACAGTCACGATCCCTAGTCCAATCATCAACATTTTTGAAAATCGCATTCATATCGAATGCGTCACAGAAGGGTTATCATATCAGTTTGGGTGAAATTTTGGAAAACGTCACACAAACTGTTGATATCTTTGTGATGTCATTAGATTCGATACGAATACAATTGTCGAAAATTTTGTGATAGGGCTTTAGGGGTAGACTTAACTGTCTTAACGTTAATTTATCGTCGGCTTACGTGGTCAATGATTTTGTAGGCACAATATAATGCGTACTTATATATTATTATAGTATTATTATTTTTTTCAATCATTTATTTTATAGAGGGTTTGCTCAATAACTGAGCATGCCACCCTCGAGCGGTCGTTTTAAAACTATCTACGGCTGATTCCTATTTTAACAAGTTTTATAAGCTTAGCCGCCACCTTGGAGTTGGGGTTTGCTAAAACAGCATTACAGCTCCCTGTTTCGCACAAGCACACACTGTTTTCCATTGTGAACTTATTTCTCTGGGCTTCATTCCGGACACATTCCACCATGATATGGTACACATCTTCAATTATATCACACTCTGTGCACTTTGGGGAGCGTGTCTTTCCCATGAGATAACCGAAACTATTCAGTGGGATGTGTCCAGAGCGAAGTCTTAAAGCTAATACAATATCCGATCGGTTTAATGATGTTCCAGCAAACCATGGAGAGCGGCACAGGCTAGGCTGAATAGTTTTATACCAAATGCCTTTAGTTAGGGACCTCTCATCGAAATGTTCCTTCCAATGATTCGTACACTTTTTCTTACATTCATAAACTAAATCAGAAAAATAGGGCAAACTAGCCAAACTATCAACTATCTCGTTTCCTATAATACCTACATGGGATGGAATCCACTGTAATTTAACCGTTTTATTACCTGCTACACATTTTCTTATAGAATCTAAAATAGAATACGCTATTGGACTTTTTGAATCAACACTGTGTGAAAAGATGCAAAAAGCGCTCCGAATTGTAGAAGCATGGTGTGGGAAACACAACCTATCCGTGAACCCAAATAAAACAGAAATTGTTCTATTCACGCGCAAGACAAAGCTGCCAAATCTGGAACTTCCAACACTGTTTGGCACAAAACTCAATCTTTGTAAAGAAGTGAAATACCTGGGGATATGGCTCGACAGTAAACTCCTTTGGGGCAAACAACTCGAACATGTCACAACCAAGGCTACAAACGTACTATGGCAGTGCACACGAGCGGTAGGCAAAGACTGGGGACTCAAACCCAAGCTCTGCCGATGGATGTATACAGTCATGGTGCGACCAGTATTAACTTGCGGAGCGGTAGTATGGTGGCCCAAAACAAATCTCATCACCACCATAAACAAGCTCCAACAGGTCCAAAGACTAGCATGTTCGCTTATCAGTGGATGTACAAAATCAACTCCCTCGGCAGCGCTAGACATCATACTAGGCATGACACCTCTTCACTTGCACATACAGCAAGAAGCACTGGCGTCTGCCCTCAGAATCAAATCAACAAACCAGTGGAAGGGAAGTAGTAGACTGACCACCCACTGCAGGATTATAGAAAAAGCGATATCTATAGTACCAGAAGCCCAGAAAGGGACGGACAGAATCGCTACGACATACCTATCTAATAAAAGATATGAATTCACGACAGAGGAGATGTCGCCTGACGACGACTCCATACCTCCTACTTTATACATCTATACAGATGGAGCCAAGAAAACAATAGGCGCAGGCTGTGGCTTCCACTGCCCGGAAACTGGTATGGCAAGGGCTCAGCCCCTAAATCGGACCACGACAGCCTTCCAGGCGGAAACCGTGGGGCTAACACTGGCGGCAAAAGAAATACTGTCGGAACTTGAACGACCGTCAAGAACTAGACAGGCTCACAAAATAATCTTCACTACAGACAGCGCCGCACTGTTAAATGCACTCAGGCGACCTGACACAAGATCGAAGGCGGTGGCAGAATGCCATACAGCACTACAGAACCTAGCAACCGCACATAAGGTCAGTATAAAGTGGACTAAGAACGATGGATCCTGCCCAGGGAACGTCAACGCCGACTCCTTGGCAAAACAGGGGGCGAAACTAGTCCCTAGTTCATCGGACAAAATCCTGATACAACCGCCAACAGCGGAAATAAAAGCTAGACTGAATCAACATTCAGTACAAGAACACCAAAAATTTTGGAACAAAAGAACGGACAGCAAGCACACTAAGATGCTTCTACCGAATATTGATAAGAAACTGACAAACACACTCATGAAGATGAGAAGAGAAGAACTACGTACAATGGTAGGAATTATAACCGGCCACTGCGACCTGAATCACCATCTGTTCAAGATGGGTGCGACGGACAGCGTGATCTGCCGCGGTTGCTTCGCAGAGGAAGAAACCGTAGAACACGTGGTTGTGCACTCCACAGCTACAGAAGAGGCCAGCAAGAAGACTGGGCTGAGGAAAATCCTGGATACGGGTCCAGATGACCCTACCGGGAAACTGGAACACACCATCCATCAACCCAGGGTCCTGCTCCGCTATTTTGGGGAGCTGGGCTAGCTGGGGTAAAGTTAGTACAAAAAAGGGGTCAATGCACAATACACCCCACAGCGGGACGTCAGTGCAGACCACTTGTAACCCCTTACCCAAATTAGAATTAGAATTAGACGCTATTGAAACGCCGCGAAAGTTTTTGATGCATCGGAATAAATGTTGAAGGGCACTTTTTGAATCTGTCGTTATCACATACCTGCCAGGGACTAAAGATTGGATGTAAGAGCTTCTGCGATTGCAATTAACTCTATATACATAATAGACATATGTTGGTTTACTTTTAGTTGAACGGAACATTCCACTTGAGGGTCATAAAATGCCAGGCCGCACTCATCCTTTGTTTTACAACCATCTGTCCACATCCACGTAGTGTTCGTACGAAAAAGGTGGTCAAAGCAGTAAGGGAAAGAATTCGAAGAAATCCTGTTCGAAAGCACCATGTCGCGAATTTTAAAAGATGACTTAGGACTTGCAGCCTATAAGAGACGTACTGTTCATTTCTAAACTGATAATTTAAAAAATAATAGGATGGTAAAGGGAGGTCACAAAAAAAATTGTTTACGGATGCGCTTTTTTTTTACAAATGACATGACATTTTAACAAACAAAATGACCGTATTTATGCTCAAAGCTCTAAGGAAGCTTCCCAATTAGTCGACAGAGTGCAACGTGGGCACTATACGACTTCAGTGATGGTTTGGTGGGGTATTAGCTATGAAGGAGTGACTGAGCCATACTTTTGTGAAAAAGGTATCAAAACATCGGCACAAGTGTATCAAGATACCATTCTTGAGAAGGTAGTGAAGTCCCTTAACAACACCATGTTCAATAACCAAGAATGGTTCTTCCAGCAAATCTCGGCCCCGGGTCATAAAGTTCGGTCTACGCAGTCTTGGTTGGAAACGAACGTTTCGGACATCATCAGATGTTGTTTGCAATAGTGAAAATTTTTTTTCTTTGTTTCAGTATTTATGGCAAGACTAGACCTAATTAAAATCAAGAGTTCTTGAGGATAGCCTTTAAAATATATATATCGTGAATGAGATAAATATACAGGCTGATATTTTGCGGGTTTAGGTGGATTTCCTATGCAATAGATTTTTTTGTTATTATGCAAGTAAGTGCCTTTGAATAAAAAGGAGGTAGGTAAATGAAGTGACAGACCAAGAAGATGGTGGGACGAGCTCATTACACAGCGAGGGTAATTGTTTTTTTTTTTATTATAATCAAATATTGGTTCATAAAACTGGTTGAACTCAGTAATAAAAATAGGCTAATAAAAACATGGATTATATCAGATTAGTGTTACAACCTTCTTGATATGAACACTGCATGAAAATTAATATTATACCTAGCTCTGGTTAATGTATATTTAATATTATAAGCTTATACATAAATATTATTACTAAGAAAAAGTCTTTTGATGGAAGAGACAGATGACGAGATTATGTAAATTTCATGACAAACATCGTTTTAAGACGAACACATTCTATAAATGGGAGAGTGCTGTGACTGTATTTTCTATGACAGATAGGAAGGTTGAATGTTGTTCTATTCGGAAGGTGGCTAGAGATAAGAGAAATTTGAAATAATAATAAGTAAGCAATTATAGGTACTCACCACTTCCTCCCAGACGGGTTGAAAGTCCCGATAGTGCAGTTCGCTGGAGGGCGCCACCTTCGTGAGCGGCTTTGTACTGCGGTCGAAGGCGGGCGCGGGCGCCTCCTCTTCGTCTGATGACATTTGCTGCAAAAACCGACCATAATTACGAACACATACGGTGTGTTTTTGATCCGCAACCATATTATACAAGGTGAATACCGCCCTTTGAGGGTAATTCCTGGTCGTTAACACTCCGTCATTACCTTGGTAAGTGCGGCGAGGAGTGCGACCGGCTGAGGGCGGCGGCGCCCGGGCTCTCGCTGGGGGACACCATGTACGTGTCGCCTCCGTCTTCTTCCTGCACACATACGCATGTATCAATGTAAACATCGCTTCATAGTGATAACACCACTGATTGTATTTTTTTTAATATAAGTGACTCTCGCTCCAGCAGCTCGCGCGTGCGCAGCAGCTGCCGCCTCTGCGCGTCGGCGCTGGCGGTGCGCAGGGTGTGCGTACCTTGTCCGTGGGCTTGCGCATGGCGCGCGCCTGGTCGAGGCGGCGCGTGCGCTCGCGGTGCGCAGGGTGTGCGTACCTTGTCCGTGGGCTTGCGCATGGCGCGCGCCTGGTCGAGGCGGCGCGTGCGCTCGCGGTGCGCAGGGTGTGCGTACCTTGTCCGTGGGCTTGCGCATGGCGCGCGCCTGGTCGAGGCGGCGCGTGCGCTCGCGGTGCGCAGGGTGTGCGTACCTTGTCCGTGGGCTTGCGCATGGCGCGCGCCTGGTCGAGGCGGCGCGTGCGCTCGCGGTGCGCAGGGTGTGCGTACCTTGTCCGTGGGCTTGCGCATGGCGCGCGCCTGGTCGAGGCGGCGCGTGCGCTCGCGGTGCGCAGGGTGTGCGTACCTTGTCCGTGGGCTTGCGCATGGTGCGCGCCTGGTCGAGGCGGCGGCGCGCAGCAGCGCGCGCGTGCGCTCGCGCTACAGCAGCTCGCGCGTGCGCAGCAGCTGCAGCAGCGCGCGCGTGCGCTCGCGCTACAGCAGCTCGCGCGTGCGCAGCAGCTGCAGCAGCGCGCGCGTGCGCTCGCGCTACAGCAGCTCGCGCGTGCGCAGCAGCTGCAGCAGCGCGCGCGTGCGCTCGCGCTACAGCAGCTCGCGCGTGCGCAGCAGCTGCAGCAGCGCGCGCGTGCGCTCGCGCTACAGCAGCTCGCGCGTGCGCAGCAGCTGCAGCAGCGCGCGCGTGCGCTCGCGCTACAGCAGCTCGCGCGTGCGCAGCAGCTCCAGCAGCTCGCGCGTGCGCAGACTCTGCCGCCTCTGCGCTTCGGCGCTGGCGATGCGGCGTTTGGCCAGCGCGACGCGGCGCGACGCCTCCTCTGCAATACACGCGTCACGTCAATGGTGTAGTCGAGGAAGCCGTAGGAAGGACAAATGGATTTAGAAGTATAAAGCTGTTGGTTCTCCAATAAATAAATAAATGGTTATTTGCGGCGCCGCGCGTGTCCGCGAAGTCACTTAGCCTTTGCGAGGTTTTCGAGCTATGGACCTTAAGGTTTAAAAATCTTTCACTGAAAGTGCTCGCTACGTTGCTGCAACTTTGGTGTGAATTGAGCCATAGCTTCAAAGGTGGCAAGTGAATTAAGTTGTTTTCCCTATTTATTTATTACATCAACATTATTTTAAGAAACTTCTAAACAATAATGTAGGTTCGACTTTGTAATTGTCTTTACACCCAGCTCACGCCGTTCTCCTATGATTAAATCACTTATGGGTAATATAATGGGTATATCTTGATTGGATAATCACATCAGCAGTTTACTCACGCACACGCGTGATGTGTTTGTGTGAGTGGTTCAATCACAGGAGAACACCAGCGTAAGCTGGGTCTAAAGACAATTATAAAGCCGACTGTACATACATATTAAGGGGAATCCTCAAATCCGAATTCCATACAAAATGATTCGGACAAATACTCAAAAAGTACGCCGTATTATAGTAATTTCTTCACAGTATTCGTTTCGTCCATGTTTTTTGATTTCGTCAACAAAAAAAATAAAATTAACCCTACTAACTTAAAAACACGTGTAAAATCTAAATTAAAGTATGAAACCTTTCACTTTTTTTGTTGACAAATCAAAAAACATGGACGAAACGAATAGTGTGAAGAAATTACTATAACACGGCGTACTTTTTGAGTATATTTTGTCCGTAACATTTTGTATGGAATTCGGATTTGAGGATTAGCCCTAAGAAGAGATACCTTGCGCCTCGCTGGGGTCGCGCCCCGAGATGGCCTCGGCCAGTTTCTCGGCCTCGTCCCGCTCCTTGCGCTGGTCCTCCAGCAGCTCACGCAGACCATCGTTCTCTTGTTCCTACAACACGGGTTCATATCAGTTTCGCAAATAAAACGAGATTTATTTGCCTGAAGTATGGTTCTTATGGAGGAGGCCTTCACCCTTAGATGGGTATCCAGATAACAAAGAGATATGTATTGAAATTATAACTTTTTATATAATATTTTTTATCTCTTCGTTTAAATATCATTGTTGGAAATAAACGGCTCATTATTATGGTCATTACAAGGTCTTATGTTATATAACATACTTCGTCGGTAGTCGACATGTAAATTTTACTTATAATAATTTTCTAATGTTTTTAATAAATTATACATAGTCAAGTCATATAACTGACGATAAAAACAACGCAGGAATTTCCAAAAGCTGCGTTGGAGAAATATTGATATACGCAATTTTAATATTGCTTGTTCTGCTGAGCTGGTGGTAGGGACCACCAGCTCATGCAGCTCGAGTACAGAACAAAGCAGTACGAAATGCTTTGTTCTGTACTCGAGCTGCATGAGCTGGCTGGTGATCTCCTTTTCTCGCTCGTACATCGCTCTGACGTCATCCTGCGGCTCCACTTTCTGTTTCTTGTGAACTTCCTCCCAATCCTGGACGTCAAAAAAATTATTAACGGCTTATTATTTGAATGCAAAAATCCGGCATTTTGATTATTTTTTTAACAACCTATGAACACTCGGGTGATTGAGACGAATCTAACGATACTTTAATTTTTAATAGTTTTTCGTAGACTTTCGCGATCACACGCACGCGGAACGCTTTTAAAACACCGCTTAAGTGTCCGGATGTCGTCAGTGTGGTGTGCCGACCGAACATTTTTAACGCCCAAAATGAGGGTAGTTCCCTCATTTCACCGCGACGGTAGCTCCAATACGCCAGTCAGCCCGTGACCACGGCTGTTGCAATACACTCGAAACGTCGGAACACAAAAACATACGAGGTGAGCGCGACAAATACCCGTTATAATCAAATAACTATACTTTAATTTTTGTTCACAATTTATGTTTTTGTTTGTATTCCTTTTTCTTGATTCTAGGTTTAATTTGATCTCTTTACATAATAATTATAATATGTGATCTTGCGTTGTTTAATTGTAAGTACCTATATTTCCGACACAATATAAAAATTGTTTGAGAATAAATGAAATGAAATGAAATTGTGAAAATCCATAGAGTTGTTTGGATAGATTACTACTAGATTATTAGATACGAGATAACTCAGAAATGTACATACATACAAGATACGCGCGAAAAACATAACCCTTTCTTGGCAGTCGGGTAAAAATAGATATTAAAAAAGGGCGAAATGATGATGATGATGTAAAGGCAACTTAGGATGGCGTGTGCGGCGGGGGCGGGCGGTACCTTGCTGGTGCGGTCGACGGCGGGCTCGCGGCGGGCGGGCGGCGCGGCGGGGGGCGGCGTCTCGCTCCACTCGGGGTAGTCTATACCACCTGGAATACAAATACACCCACTTTTACTTATTTAGCTGAAGAACTGGTATGGCCTTTCCACCAGAGATGTGCTATGCAACTATGCGTAGATGTGAAATCTACGCTACGAAAATATGTGACCGTTTACACCAATACTAAGGTATGTAGCTGTGCGACGAAGATGCGCTGTGAAGATGCGCCGCCGCATTGTAGCTGCGCGAGAAAGATGCGCAGCTCGAGCTGTGCGATGTATCGATAGTAGGGAAGCGTATACATAGCACGCATCCATAGCACACATTCTTCCATATAAAAAAACATAGCTAAGTTGAATCCGATTGTTGGATATCAAACGCATCTATAGCAACGTAGCATAGCACATCTCTGGTGGAAAAGCACCCTTAGACTAACGTATTAAACCTGCATAATATAAAAAAGCACAATATAAAAAAGAAACTGCAAAAGGAATTAGATCTGTTAAATATGCAAAAACCTAATTAAACTTTATACTAATTTTACATAATATTTGTTGACTTTGTTACTATAACTGTTCTTGTCAGTTGCATGCAGCACTACCTAATGTAAAGTACCTGTACCTACCTACCTATGCCTGTTATAAGGCTACCACGCGGGATAAACTTGAAGCGACAAAAGAATACGCACACTAGAATACATACCAACTCAATCTTGGCAAGTATAGTTTTTCCGTGTCATCGAGGAACAATCCTCGATGGATCCATCCAACCTCATAAACATTCGCATTAATCAATCATTGCTCTGTCCTGACTGATTGACGACTAGACACGCTAAAACAACTTTATGTTGTACATGTGATCTTAAATTATACATAAATGAGTACCAAATATACACCCTGTGAGATAAACATTTTTTTATTAGTACGAATTATAATATCCCTTTAAAAATGCCTCTCTATAAATTGTCTTCTTCTTATATCACCCCTTAGGGTGCCAGGGACAGGGCCATTTCCACGGTGAGGTTGATGTTCGGGTTCCATAACTTCAGAAAAGACGCCTTCTTTCATATCCAGTGCGATAATATGCAATACTGCACAAGCCACAATAGTAGTTTTCGCAACTTCAATTTTTACGAAATTTCATCGCAACAGGCATCGAAAACGTTGTTTCCACAAACCGAAACACTTTTCCACCATATTTCGGGTTCGGATATGTGCACTGTTGTTTCTCTGTTCCTGCTGCGATGAAGGATTTAGTAACGGTGTGAATAGGTAGCTCTGACATGCATAGCCGCTGTCTCCCAGGAGAACCCCATGAAAGGCTCCTGCCTCGAATCTCTCTTTCAAGAAGCTCTCCCGGTATATGCGAGAATCATTGACACTGCCTCGCCACCGTGCTACTAAGTCCATGATCCTGAGTTTAGCATTACATACCACCTGAAACAAATAATGAGTTTATTAATTTATTTATGTTTATGATACAAGATATACGATACTTACAAGATACCTAAGCCAAGCTTTAAGTAAGTAGATAAGGTCGGTAGATATTTTTTAATATTAGGTAAGGTAAAATAGTTGGCAAAAGATTTCACCTACCTGGACATTTATCGAAGGATATTGTTTCCTATTACTTGAAGACCTTCAACTTTGCTTTATGACTAAGTATCTAATACTAGTATTACTAGGTATCTAAGGTACTTTATATACACTTACCTCATGTCGAGCCCAGCAACGTAAGGCACAACACACTTGAATCTCTGGAGACACCACGGGAGTCCCTCGGTTGTCTTTTGGCAGGCGATCTTTCACGAGATTCACAATCTTTGAGGCGAACAGTTTAGTGAAGCGATATTTGTATCGGAATTCCTCTTCTCTCAAAGCCTCGAAAGGATTGATCCTCTCGCGTTGCCGATTTGGTTCACGACTCCCAAGAAACTCCAAATCGTCCAAGTCTTCAAAATCAAAGCTGCCTAGCTCGTCTACGTCCATTTTATTCCGATTCAAATTCCAATTATTTTTGGTAGGTAGGTACAAAATATAATAAAGTCTAAAATTTTCCGACCAAAGAAAATGGACGGTAAAGCGACGAAGAAACCTCGCTAAACTTTTTTTTTCCCTTGTTGGGGAGGCTAAAGTCTTACGACCATACCGCCTTGTCGTTTTATTTTTTATATTTCATACGTGAGCTATATTGTTTATTTTAGTCATCAGACAAAGTCGTTAAGTCAAGTCATGCCTCTGTAAAGTGGTGGTGGTGGTTTTTACAGCATTACACCATTCACCAACACTCATACGCGATCGCGAGCACTTAATGGGTAAAAAACCACGATAAATACACTTTAACAGCTCTCAACGTAACACATGTTTTAGAAATTATTGTAATGCCGCTATCCTTCCATTCTCACGTTCCCGCCAAAACTTCCCTCGCTAAACTAGGTGACTGACAGGTTTGACATAATACCAGAGTTCACCCACGGTTAGTCCTAGAACTCGTTTCATAATGAAAAATAGTCCCTGGCTAGAGTTGACCAAGGATTTTTCGAAAGTCTAGACATAAAACAGGAAAGTTAATAAACACTAGGTTTTATAATAATAATAGCGGCGTTTTCCCTGAAAGAAAACGCATATTAAATACTTACCTTAATATTAAGCTTTTTGCTTATAGAGAGCAGCATTTGATTTCCGTTCGAGTTAGTCAAGTGCTGATAGTCCATTTCCACCGTAAGTGGCGCCACCTAGCGGCTTTGTGTGGTATTTTTATGTCTACCGATAATGGCCGCTCAATTACTTCTCATTGGCTTTTTATTACGTATTTTCACCAGGCAGAAATCAAACTAAAGCTTAATATTAAGGTAAGTATTTAATATGCGTTTTCTTTCAGGGAAAACGCCGCTATTAAATACTGTACCGTTAATATTAAGCTTTTTGCTTATAGAGATTCTGTTTGCTATCGCCTGGTGACGCCACTTGCAACGTGAAATTTCAGGTTCTTACACGCCAATGTGATGATTTATTGTAAGTTCTTAATAAAACATAAGTTATTATCATTTTTCAATATGAACCTGTAATAAAGTATATGAATTATGATATTTTGTTTGTTTTAATAACAATCATTGTATTTGCTACGTTAAACATAACTCGCAACTTACTGTCTCATGTAATAAGTATAGGATATAGGATATTTAAATACTGATTATGACAGACCTTCAGCGAGGTCAAACAATATTTCAGAAACCACTGCCGGAGGTTGGTTACTCTCATAACACATTTTCAGGGTTACTGCGTTCACAGCTTCGATATAATTATCATTCGGTATACTTGCTACACAGCCGTGTGTGCCTAATCAGTTTTGTTCGATACCTTCGAAATATAAGTGAACATTATTATTTACAAATGTATTGTAGTATTTACTAGCATAGTACTTCATACTAATTTAATTAAACTGTATTTAAAATACAAATACTTTGTTTCGAATCGAATGAGAGTGATTAAGTTATTATGTTAAATCAATTTTATATATTTTCTCAAAAAAAAGTTTAAAAACAATTTCACATTGCCTTCCTCTCTATATTTTTTTATGTGGTTATAATAAACTAGAGGGAAAATAATAAAAATAATCAATGTAATATAATATAATGTTATAGTTTTTTAAAATTATTAGCGTGATGATAATTGGGTGTGTCGACACTATCCAATTATTCGTAATTCCAGTTAGGTAGTTTAATATTATTTAGAGACACTTCTATTATGCTTCCAATGCAGTGATTTTGATCACTGTATCAAGTTAAGT
Organism: Lobophora halterata; assembly: GCA_932526365.1. Lineage (NCBI taxonomy): Eukaryota > Metazoa > Arthropoda > Insecta > Lepidoptera > Geometridae > Lobophora > Lobophora halterata. The sequence goes on along the minus strand of OW052028.1, from coordinate 5,263,811 downwards.
AGATACAATAACATTAATTACTAGACAATTACCGAATCACCTAGTTTAGGTAGCTATTTGGCAAATTAAATGTTAGTGATTCTAAACGAACCTCTTCGAGACGCACATGAAATCCTTTTACCACACTGGTTCGAAAGAACTGGTGACACGATAAGAAATTATTATATTGCAATAGTCAACAATAACAACAAGCGTTAAGGAAAATAGGATAGAATTGTAGATATAGAATTGTAGTTACTCAAAGTTCCCGAAATTGAAATCCACGGAGAATTCATAATATATATGTTTTTTAAAATTATACATGTCTTGCTTCAGACACAGTACATCTTTTGTAAAACCATAGGTTACCCTAATGTTAAGCTTTTATTGTTACTATTACACCACTATTACAACCTAGAAAATTACTGCGTATTCAAATCAAAATTACTGTTCTAAGGAGGTGTGACTCTAAATTATTTGTGTGAGGGCTTGCTTGGTGGTAGAAATGATTTCTACAACAAATCCGAATAATTTTGCAACATTATTTAATTTCAATAAAAATCGGGTAGGTAGTCGAAAAACAATTAAATTAGGTATTATTATTGCTCAAATCTTACGGGTTTTCTGAAGAAAACCTATTTCTCTTGAATAGGTATGATACCTACTCCCACAACGTAAGGTGCATGTACTTAAACGTATTTTTCCCCTTTTTTTTGCTAGACAATGCCACCTGGAGTGGTCTAAATGAGAATTGTGTAGGAATATTTACATACTAACCAAAAAACATCTAAACGATTGAACCTACATTAGAACTAGTCATCGGATCTTTTGGAACAGACGGTTCCTATGTCAATGGCTTTTCGACAAAAAACTTCGTAGAACAGTTAAGTACTCAAGTTCATACTATCATTAAAACGTTCGTAACGTTGTTTAATATGAAAGTTTATTTCTTTAGTAATAGCACCAGTCGTGGACTTGCGTACTAGGAAAATAAACGTTGAACCACTGACCCGAAAAGACTATTAGAATCACTTCAACAAAATTTAAAAAAGTTTGCGTAGCTCACCGATTTTCATGAATATAGTGCACTCACGCGCAGAATCCTGCTCGGATAGTTCGACGAGCTGCCGTTTATAGGGCTGCATGACCTGCAGCTTGAGCTTGATAGCTATATAGGTAGCTTGTAGCGCAAATTCACGCTATCTAGATCAATAAATTTAAATTTAAACACTTTTTCTTATGTAACTGGGGAATCTCATCAAGTGTTTCTGCTACACAAACCTGGGCGGATGGACAAAATCTTTATCTTTATTTTGTATACACATACATGTTATACCGAACGGAATAAACCGTTAAATAATTCAATTTAATAAAGCTACATTAAGAAAAGAGGGTACTTACATTTTCCCCTTTTGCACTTTTTAAACACTTTATTTCTTTTTCGAATGATAGTTTCGAATTCGATATTGAAAACTTATAATAAGTATGGAGCAGTCCTAGGTAGGAGCTGTTCGGACGTGTTAACTCGGCGGAATACAAAACGCCAATGTGAAGTAATTGAGCGGCCATTATCGGTAGACATAAAAATACCACACAAAGCCGCTAGGTGGCGCCACTTACGGTGGAAATGGACTATCAGCACTTGACTAACTCGAACGGAAATCAAATGCTGCTCTCTATAAGCAAAAAGCTTAATATTAACGGTACAGTATTTAATATAAATAATTATTTCCCTACTAATATTTTATAAGTTGGTCGCCTTTTTAACCATGAATAAAAATAATACTGTTCTACCTACTACAACACAATGTTGTCTACTTTACTTAATATTATTTTATACTCTAACTATCCTGTATATTAAGTAGTAAAGTTTTTAATTTCTTACCTACACATATTTAATGTAATTATTAATTATTGTGGTCAATTTTGTTTTATGTCTAACTATATGTATTTAATCTTTTGATATTAAGCTTCGCTGCCTTGTTCAAATATTTTTTTATTTTTTCTTATTTTATTTTAAGTAAAGCTACTTGTTTTATTTATATAATTACTCACGCCTATTTGATGCTGATTTTGCTCGTTTTAAGTCACATATTCATGTACATAATAAGTAATGATTTGTTGGCTGGATAATTAATTAACTAGAAAGTTCAAATTTGGCATCCAGCTAGGTAATTGTGTGTTTACAAAGGAAAAAATCAGAAAACAGTAAATTTATAAGATTTGATTTTTTTTTCAAATTATTCGCATTTATGAGGAAAATTTAGCGCCTTGCAAATTTTTGCAGGATATTTCCATTTCCATGATGAAAGGTTGTTTTTATCGTTTTATGTACTTATTTTAATATCAATATTTAAAAATTCGAAAAAGAGCCCAGATGAAAGCAAGCTAGTGGAAATGTAAATTGTCGGAAAACACTTTATCTACGCTATTTAGGTAGGTTAGGTACTTAACTTATTTTACTTTTACCTGCCTACATACATTTAGAGGCGATGATGGTGGTGTGTAAGAAAAATAAATAAATAGGTAGGTTACTATTATAAAAATAGTAGGTACCTAACCTATATACCTTTGAATAGTAATAAATTGATTTACAAAAAGCATTGATAACTGAACAAAATCACATAATATAATATGTGAAAATGGAGGAGCCACGGTTCGATGGACCGGATTATGATGTCGTTTGTCCCGAAAAAAGACTCGAGATCTACATAATTTTATCAATACTACTGATTCAGTACTTTAGTTCTTTAATAAATTTCAAAAAAACTATAACATAATTTATTTTATAAACAAATTAATGTGGGTAATTATTGTAAGTTCCTTATTAATTATCAATTGACCTATAAAGTTTGAATTTATAAGTTATGTATCTGTATTTTTATTAAAAGAATTGTTAAAAATATGTCGTAGAAGGAAAATAAATTACGTGCGTATTTTTCTTTCTGACTTTTCAGTGGTATTAACGATCACTAAAACAGTCCAATTGAAGTTGGTTGTAGAACCTATGTTTTAGTAAAACTTAGAAAAGTTAAAATCAGTTAAAATAATAACAAAGCTTTCACAAAAAACATACGACTTCAATTAAACTGTAAACACCATTGAATGGTCACAGGGAAGCGATATATACAATTTTGTCTACTTTGATGACATATTTTTTTACAGTTCTTTTGATATAAGTAAATACATAGATACAAATAATTTATCAATTAAAACTTAATTAACTACATACTTTTTTTCAGTTAATTTGTATTAAAAACTAAACTACTGAACCGATTTTGATAAAATGTGTGTGACAATTTTGAAAGTATATTTAAAAAAAAAAATATTTGCTGGGCAGTATCCTGGAGAGCGAGTGGGATAGGGTCAGCGCCGGTGTTGGTGTCCTGGATCACTTGCAGTGCAAGGATCAGGACACGGCTGTGTTGTTGTGGGCGAGGGTTGAGAGGAGGCTACAGAGCTGAGGACTGCTGTTGATAGTGTGGGTGATGTTGGGACGTCTGGGGCGGGGCCGACAATGGTGAGGCATACCGGCTTGTTGTTGTGGGTGGACTGGGGGCTCTGCTTCGATGTCCAAAATGAAGGCCGCTTGGTGGAGTGCTTAAAGCCTTGGTAACGATGACATTGCGCGAGATCTTTCTTGTTTCTCCAGTGTTTGACTACCTCGGCGGGGTGGAAGGGCGGCCCCAGCGAGGCGGACGGACTTAGAAGGGTGGGTGGACTCGGCCGAGCGGTAGGTTTCAGCGGGGCGGGTGAACTTGCAGGGCGGGCGGGTGAACTTGCAGGGCGGGCGGGTGAACTTGCAGGGCGGGCGGGTGAACTTGCAGGGCGGGCAGGTGAACTTGCAGGGCGGGCGGGTGAACTTGCAGGGCGGGTTCAGTCGAGTAGGCGGCCCCAGCAGGGCGGTCCCAGCAAGGCGGGCGGGTTCGGCAGGGCGAACGAGTTCGGCCGAGCGGTCGACATCAGTGGGGTGGGCGGACTCGCAGCGCAGGCGGGCTCGGCACGGCGAGTTAGTCTTGGGTCTCGGGGCGGCGATGTTGCGAGGGAGGCGTATGATGAGACCGTGGATGCGATGCGGCTGGGTCTAGGGTGAGGCGTTTCAGGGCGTCGTCGAGTGCGTATGACGGATCATTTTTGCGCTTGCGGGAGTGAGTTGGTGCGGGAATCTCGGTGAGCTCACATTTCTGAAGATAGTTGTTGATCCTCTTCAAGAGCTCTGAGCTGAGGATTACAGCTTTCGCCATCGAATAACTGGTCGCAGAGGAGATTGGATTTCGACGACAGAGCACCCTTAAATTGAAGGTGAGTTTCAATCGGGTCCTCTGTTTGGGGGCGACTGTGCCGGTATCGATGGTGCGCTTCCCAAAACGGAGTTTAGGTCGCGGCGTTCACTCGAGCTGGAGGCAAGTCCGGATAGTATGCGGGCTGTGCAGGGTGGGCTTGTTTGGGTGGCTTCTTTATATTTTTTTGTCGTCCGTGATGGAGTGAGAGGAGTGCCGGATGCGCTGGTTATTCAAACTGGACGTTCGGCTAGAGGCTGCGGTACTCGTGGCTGACGAGTTCGAGATGGCGGTTTCTCTTCACGATACCTGACCGGTATGGGCGGACTGGGCAGAAAGGGGCGATCTGCCGTTTGCTGGCGATGTTGAGTGACTTGCTGGGCGGGGGGGGCATTGCGATCGTAGTACCGGGGGACGCTTCCCGACGCGTGATCTTTCGGCTTCGTAAAGTTCGAAGGGCTCCTCATATGAGTGAGATGTCGAACTCGGCAGTCGTTTTCAAGAGAAAATTCTACCAAGATGGAATGCCACAGTAAATGGTCCAAACGTATTGTGGCACACACACACACTAAATTTAAATACAGATTGTAAGAAAACACCAGAAGTGGTAATATTATAAGTGTAAGCATTACGGTGTTCCGGTTTGAAGGGCATTGTAGTTAGTGAAATTACTAGGCTTTTGAGACTGCTAATCGAAATGTTTAATAGCGAATGAGCGCAAATAGCAGTGTGGCACCCACCTATTATCGTTCAATTTAGCACTGTTTTGGTCATGGGCAGGCGTGACCTCTTAGCATTAAGAGAACGATTAGTTCATAATGTCACTTAAGAATAAATACATTCGACCCTAGTCTAGAAAGCGCTTGCGTTTTCGTTAGTGCGATGCAGGTTTTCATCTAGATTCGGTAGCGACCTCTAGTTTGATCTTTAAGTATTAACTCTAGCACCACGTTGCTTGAAAATGTTAGTATCAAATAATGTCAAGTACCTACAGTTCCGTTAAGATGTCGCCACTCGTATTTATCAAACTTCATCAAACATTATTTTGTAAAAAAGATTTATAAGTAAAAGCTATTTTTAAATATGAAATTAATCAGTATTTTTAAATATGAAATCAATCAGTATTTTTAAATATTGAATGAATAGAAACAACAGTTGACATTCAACATCTCTAGTACGGATACAGTTTATAAATGAAAGGATTTATATAGTTTTTTTTTTACTCAAAATAATATAAATGGATATATAGGCAACAGTGTGTGATAAAGAAATAATCTATTTATAGATATTTACTTATTTAACTCACTACCAATGAAAAATTTTGTAAAATTTACATCAAACTTAATTTTTTTTTATTATTTAGGTTTTTTTGAATGGAATGCTGTATTGCTTGAGTAAAGAAGTACTTACTTAGCATGATTTTTAAAAAGTATATTGTCATAAGTATCTATGTAAAGTCAAATAATGTTTGTATACATGGATTTTGGTTTAAAAAATATTATTTGATTAAATTATTTTTATTTTTATTAATTTTAATAATTCTACATCTATTTTAAATTAACAGTTGCTGTTTAATGTTGAAAGGTATTTTAATTAACTTTATAGCACCAGTTTGCATTTTAATTTGTTTCAGTCCTTGTGTTTGAAAATATTCATACAGGTGTGAATTTTTTTTTTTCATTTTACAGCCAAATTATAAAACAATTAAATTCACATCTGGCACTTGTATCTATGAAATCTGAATAGATAAATTTATATACATTGTCTAAACTTGATAGAATTATTATTGGGATATCTATTTAAATAGGCTAAACCTGGAATTTGCATTTAACTAAAACCTACATGCTTAAATACCTAGAATATTTTACTTGTCTGGTAACTTTTATAATGTATGTTTAATTAAACTAATTATTAGAATTTATTATAAAAAATCAACTGATAGCACCTACATAGTCATAAGTTTTATTTAGAAGGTGAGTATCTAACTTTATTTGTTTAGTCAGTTGAATTCATTTCTAATTTACTTACTGCTTTTCAAAATTAACAGGCAAGTGGTCTGCTCAAAATGATAAAAAATAAATTTTGCACTGTGGCTTTGGATTTAATTAATTACTTAGTAAGTAAAAGCTTATTGAATGATGTAGAATTAAAATTAATTCACAATAGTTGTCAAAATGTACTACTGTAATAGTATAGTTGTTAAATGCTAATTTAAGCTAATTATTTATGTAAGTACAGGTTGGCGTTGGTTGGTCGTAGTCTTACCGGACAACCGAACCTGACTGAATATCAATTAATACAAAAACAAAACAATAATTGTTTGATATTACACGCTATTTTTGTTGTTAAAATATTTTTTAAAAAGGACGCCATTAGTGACGCTATACAGAATTCAAAAATGGAACTTTGAAAAAATGAAAATTTTCGATTTTCATTTTCTTTGAAATTGAAATACTTATGTAGGTACATTTAATTACGACTAAAACACATTAAATAAAGATAAGTAAGCACCAGATAATTAGTTTAGACTTATTCAATAACTTACCGGCCAGGATCGCGTAGCTTGAATGGCTGGTGTCGCCGGAGAAAATCCGTTTTGGAGCACGTTTCATCTGAAATCGTTGTATTCACATCAATTACCATGAAAAAACAACATCTTTAACCACTGCTCATGTAAAATAATGTTTTTTTCACTAAATCATAAACTTACCCTGAAAGAAAAACTTTCACAAGTGACGCCAAAATGGGTGCCACTACAGGGGCGGAAGTGAAAAAATAGAGATGGGAATAACATAATTTAATTAATGACATCGATTTTTTGGTCGATGGAATAGTATTCTTGGAATTTTGTTCAGTGTTTATTTTAAACATAGGTACAAAATGAATGCAAAAGATTTTAATATTTAATATTCATTTGTATATTTTAAGTCAGTATTAGTTGTGAGGTTAAGTATTTTCTATGTATTAATAATATGTGTATGTAATATATTTTAAATCTATACAATATATATTTAATAAAGCAAGAGACCCCGAATTTCTTGTAGGTACATGTTTTTTTACGGAAACGTGTTCAGACGATTTTTTTTTAATGTGCCTCATTTTTTATCGGAAAACTATATTTGTTTGTTTGTGTGTGCGTCCATCTCGTAAAAACTACTGAACGGATTTAACTGAAACTTTACGATATTATAGCTATTAAGCTTGAGATGGTTTTAGGCTATATAGTATTACGCTACATTTCTCCAAAGGGTAGTTATAGAATATTAAAGTTTGTATGGAACCATATTTTTATGAGAGTATCTTTTTTCAAACTATATAATTATGTTATTCAAAACAAATAATTTGATACGGGTTTCGCCGATTATCAAAATTATAGTAAAACATTTAAAAGTACGGATTAAAGGTGTTATTAGACCAAAAGTTGAATGAACCTGTATCCTCAGGTATACACAATATCTGATTGAAAGTTGCATTTTTATAATTTCCGATGATAAGTGCCGCAATTTATTTCAGTTTTCTACTAAATTCAATGTTTAAGTGGGTAAAAAGAGTGTTGAAAAAGTTTTATTATTGATTGACTTGCTTAGTACTGACTGACACTTTGCTATTCTGTGACATTTCTTCTGCGGGTGGAACAAACAATATCGACAATAAACAATTCTTCCACGGGTGACGAAGTCGCACGCGGGTCAGCTAGTAAGTATGTATATAAATGAGTTTTAAATATTAAATATTAGTTATTTTATTTTTTTGGTACAAAAAATATTTAGGCTGAGGTTAAAAAGCGGTGCGGAAATATGATTTTATAATTTTTTGTTAATAATATAATGTTATAAACTACCTAATAAATATTAAATTGAAGACTAACTATTTACTATTTCATTATTACATTATTTTTATTCATAATGTGATATTGCGATAACGGTTGTTTATTTTTTATCACGCCGAAGTTCATTGAATCAATTGAACTTACGTTTGGTACAAGTTTAAAACGGTTTATTAGAGCTGACCTTCAATGCGTAAAAGTCGATTTTGAGATATGTTTGGCGGGAGGGGTGCGACGCAATGAGGAAAGTGTCCGGCGGCGTCGCCGGCGGCGTCTATTTGTCGCTTAGTCATTTTTTCGTCGCGGCGGAACCAATAGGCGCTGTCTCGCCTCACCTCATTCGCGCAGAGCTTTTTTCTTCTTTCGCTAAGCACTATTAAAACGTGAAGAATTATTATGAGACGTTAAGAGTATATGTATCGATTTTACCTACTCGTATGCAAGCGTTTATAAATATAATAAAAAAATATATTTAAAATAAGAATATTCTACAAATCAGTACCTAATTAATTATAATTTTACTTTGAGTACATTCAAAAACGAATATATAAACTTTTATATCTATATTTTCATGATATAGATTTAAAAACATTGACTCGATTACGAATTGATAAGCGAACTATTTATGTAAACCCTACTCTATTTCCATAGGTACCTACTCTAATTTCGTAACAAAATTCACACAAAATTAAAAGTCAAACTATATTCTTAAATTATTTCAAACCAAAAAATGTAACAAAAACCAACAATTAAATATAGTTTTAATATAATTTTGAATTATGTTTATGAAATTAATTTAAATCGATTATTTATTGAAAGTCTGTTGTGTAAAAAGTATTTTTTTTTTGATTCGCTCATCATTAGCGCTGCTAAATCTATTGAAAAATTAATAATAGTTGCCATCATGAATTAATAAGTCAATTTTTTGTTTCTTTTACAAAATATTATTAAATTATTTTTGAACCGTCGTCGTTGGCGTCAATTACGCGGCACTTACAGATGTGTAAGCATTCCAAGCGAGCGGTCAAAATATGGCGCTTCGGTACCTATGTTTAAGAATTTTGAATCTAGAGGTTATACCAAAATTAAGTTACATGGTGGTTCAAAGTACTATTAGAATGAGATCAAAAAATTAACCAAGGTTATTATTACAATCTTATCATAAGGAGTTTATTTATTTTTTATGGTACTTACCTACCAACTTTCCGACTTGATTCATTGGCTTAAAAATCTATTGTGTAAGTATCAGAAAATTTTGTTAAAAGCAAGCAATGAGATCATGTTACTTAAGAGTATTTTTTAATGTTCTCACAATAGTTTGTCAATTCCTTGTGTTTTTTGAAAATTATATTGGCAACACCATATGTCGTAAATAAACATAACCTCAAAGCATCGGCCAAAACATAGACTTAGGACCAAGGCCAAAGTAATTCAAACGTTTGTTTACACAAAATACATCAAATATATTATACCTACAACGACAAGACGAACAAATGAATCTTATAACTTATAGTTTTTTCATTTAGGAAGCTTGCTGAATGCTAGTGTATAATTTGTCACTTTGTCTTTTTATTTGTCTGCAAGTTGTGGAAGAAAAACCATCATCCTTCCCCGGACTTTATAGTCTTACAGGAGCAGCTTCTACCAGGATACGACCTACCCTGGTCAGTGTGGAAGTCATTGAATCGACTCTGCACTCAAGTTGGCCGCTGTAGGTCGAATCTATTTGAATGTGGGTACAGAGATCCTAGCCTCACTAACTGTAATTGAGGAGTTCATATCCAAACTATGTTACATTTGCAAGACTGTCCCCTGTGGCCCAAATTCTGCTCGAGGGATGAACTTAATGAAGCCAGTGACAACGCAATTGAGCTAGCCATCTATCATTCCGGGACTTTATGTATACTACACTTGTATACCATTGATTCATTGATAATTGTAATAATGGTTATGCGATAGATAGAAAAAAAGAAGGTATGTCTATTCTACACAAATTTACAAACTCATTTATATTTTATTTAGGTCCTCATTCTTACTAACATACTAACAATATTATTATGTATTTATTTCATTAAAAATAATACAATTCAGAACTTAGAAATCTATCACCAGCAGTAGATTGCTTTATGCTGATAATGTTTGCTGTTATTATTTTGTTACTGAAAATTACTGGAAGTAAACTTATCTACTAATATGGTAGTAAGATTGTAGTTTATTTTATTTACTATCAATATGTTAGGTTCTTACCTCCTGTTGATTTTGTTTCAGATTTCTATATTAATAAATACTTGTATGAAGAAAACTGTTCAAAATATTAAACATTATAATGATGATATTCATTGGAACTCCTACCTAGATGAGTACATGTTAATGCAATATCTAAATACTCAAATTCAAAAGATAATATTATGCTTATGATGTATCAAATACACAATGACAAGTGCTGTATCAACCAGTTTAAAATGCTGAATGCGTCCTACAACGTGGTGCAGAAAGCTGCAGCCGAAACCAATGAAAATAGGCCATCTGCAGATATATGATGAGAAGATATTATGCTGATTTCAATTTTCAATCGTAAAGTATTCACCACAGAAGAAGCTGCATCAACTTGATTGTGTATAGTTCTTATCAACCAAAACCATCCTATAAATTTGTAAAAGAAACTCCGTAAATAGATTTTCAGTGGCATTATTTTAATCAATTTAATTATTTTTTTTACATTATGAGAATACATAACTATTCTTTTAGTAAAAATATGGTTTTATTAATAATAAAATGACACCAAACTCTGATGAATGATCCCATAATTTCACCACGGTGAAGGAAAATATCTTGAGGTAACCAGCATGTTAAAAAACAAAGTAATAAAGTTAATAATGTTTTGTGGTAAGTGACATTCGTCAACCAATGGGCATTGGGTCTTCTCATAAATACTCAATATTCAGACAAATTAAATATTTATTTGAATATAATGTAAGTAATCTTTGGTAAGTATTAATTTTTAATGGCTGTTGTATGAATCAAAGTTTGTAAAATCAAGAGTTGTACGGAATATTGGATTTATAGTAAAATGTAATAGTCATGGTTTGTAAGAAAGACAAGAATAAATTCAGTATCTAAGAAATACAAAAAATAAATAGGGAAAATATGATATAGCATAACAAATTAAGTACACAATGTATTTATTTTGTTAAAAATCTATATACATTAGGTATTGTATTCATTTAAAAGTTACCTACACCACATAAAATACAAGCAAAACCATTGATGTATAAAGTTTAGATATGCCCTGGTACCGAAAATCTTTGCCATTTGTTTGAATGTGTGCATAAGCATAATGCCGACGCGCGCACACTAAAGAGTTGTTTAAAAAAGGTGTTCATGCTAATTAACTTAATTGCATCTAACACCAATTATTGTGCAATCATTTTGCATAAACTTTTGTGAAATAATGAGCGTCCTGTGTGCCCTGACCACAAAAATATCTTCTATCGAGTAATATGGTTCGTAAATTGCGTCATCAATACCGTGCATAGGTACGGTCAGCAAACTCAACAGATTAAAGTTTAATAACTAAATAGTAAAGTGATATGGGAACTAAAAATAAAATACGTTATTTACAAAGAATGTTTGTTTATTCGTTTTTAAAATACAAAACACACACTTATCCTGTACTATATTTTTAATAAGAATATATCCATAAAAAATGGCAAAATAGTCATTTTGCTTAAAATTTACTGAGCAAACTCTACTAAATTGTATATGGCTATGTATCCATTCATCATCCCATTGGTCTTTTCGTATAATTTAAATTCATTTTTCCTTACAACGTGGGTCTTGCAGAAATCTAAAACAAAATAAAAATAATTTTATTAAAATACTATGCATAAAATAAACTTCAATTATTAAAACACGCATTTGTGAAGCAGGGAATTTTCATTTTGTATATGTAAATAGGGGAGTAATAATTTTATTATTACAAAAAAAGATGGGATAAGTGACTATTTCAAAAATTAAAGATACATTTACAAATCCAAAATTTGTTTTGAGAATTCGATAGTTTTATTTAATCAATCCCAATAAAAATATTATAATTTAAAATGATTTTATTTTTTATTAAATAGAGTTTAATCTAATTAATTAACACAAAATATTGATTTTATTTAAGAAATGTTGAGAATTTCGTAACATCATTTTTGTAACTGTACAATAATTTTGAGAAAAAGTCATGTATAAACTTCTCGAATCTATTTGTGAACAAAAAAAATATTCGTGCTTACGATTGTCTAGCTAGATAATCCATTATCAATAAAATGACCTAATGATGCTGCTGACGCTACCGATTGTGTAGTGCAATATTGTCCATGTTTTCGTGCAATAATGCCCATTGGTAGATGATCCCTTATTACCCGAGTTCTCGGTACACCCGCGTGTCTAAATATAATGGTCATAAGCATTAAGTCACAGCGCATGTACTGAACAAAGGGTCATCTCTTTTTCTCCTATATTTATTGAATATACTACTTCCTCTTTTGTACACTCGCCATTTTGACTGGAATATTGTTGAGAAGGGAAGGAAATAAATTGGATTTATAATATCTTAATACATACGAGTGAAATGTTACACTCTTGCCTTTATTTGTATTTCGGGAATTGTTAGTGCACATCCTGAATGCACACGACGGCATTTTGTTGCACTTTCAAACACTTTTTTGTCTTGCTGCCACACGTACGACTGTCACTGTGTTCAGATGAGCACTGAGTCTAGTAAAGTGAGCTGCACTCAATCCACGGTGGTAGCATTTTGGCGCGGTCACAGTACGGTACGGGCATATCTAAACTTTATACATCAATGAGCAAAACACTAAATAAGCATTAAATTTACACAAGTATGTGAGTACCTAATCATATTTCTGTAGGTATTTGTACTATGGTAAATTTTTCTTAATTAATTCATTTTGATTAGAATGATTCTAATTTAATACTTGAAATAGTACTCAATGATAAATAAATATAAAATGTCTAATGACTGTCAATTTTAATTACCAATAAATAAATCTATTTGAACCCGACTATGGTGAAACAAAAAGGAGGGTTATGATTTTGATCATTAGTGATTGATTATGTGAGTTAGTAAGTATGTTCATCTGTTTCCTCATATTATATCTTCTAAACTACTTATAATATTTTTTCGAATGAGGTAGGTAGTATTGCTAGAAGCATTTTGTCTGTCCGCTGGTAATAGACTATACCTACAATATAATTAAATAGCACTACAGATGTGAGCCAAACATAGGGTTATCCAACCAATTATTGGCACCCAGCCTATTATTGGCACCCTAGAGTTTAATAAGAAAAAACAAGGAAATTGTAGATTATTCAATTGAATAATCTAAAATTTTCTTGTTCTTTAGGGTAAACTTTAGGGTGCCAATAATAGGTTCCTTTACCTTATTTTACCTCCAAACCTAAATTTCAAAATTGGAACAAAAATAAATACTTTTGGCGAAAACTGCAACACTCTACGACTAATACTTTTCGAGATAGCATGTTGGTGCCAAGGTGGACGTGCGAATCGTCAACCTTCGCTACGCTCAGGTTTCCGCTTCGCGGTACGGAGGTCGGTGGCTCGCTTCGCTCGCCCCTCCCTCACTTAAGAAAAAGTTGGAACATCCTCTATAACGAAAAGAGAATCCAAACACCCTATATCCATCCAAGTATTTCCATTCGAAGATAAAGCATAAAAAAAACATAGTTGAAATTTTTGCCATCAATCTACTAACGATTTTGAGTCTATGAACCATGCCTCTATCTCTTACCGTTGCTGAGATATCGCCGTTTAAAGTTTTGTATTGAAAAAAAATATGTTTTGTATGGCAGCCATGTTTTTTTGTATGGCGGCTATATTAGATTTTTCAAAATTTCAAAATTGGAACAAAAATAAATACTTTTGGCGAAAACTGCAACACTCTACGACTAATACTTTTCGACATAGCATGTTGGTGCCAAGGTGGACGTGTGAATCGTCAACCTTCGCTACGCTCAGGTTGCCGCTTCGCAGTACGGAGGTCGGTGGCTCGCTTCGCTCCTCCACCTCCCTGCAAAATTTTTCAACCTTCGCTGCGCTCAGGTTTACAAATTTTGTATGGAAATCAATTTTTTGTATGGTGGCCATGTTGGATTTCTGCCGCTTTGCGTTTCGGAGGTCGGTGGCTCGCTACGCTCGCCACCTCCCGGTATGGGAATCCTACTTTTGTATGAAAATCCATTTTTTTTGTATGGCGGCCATATTGGATTTTTCAAAATTTCAAAATTGGAACAAAAATAAATACCTTTGACCAAAACTTGTAATACACCAAGTCTTATACTTTTCGAGATACCACGTTTAGTCCCTAGGGCGTAAATGAAAAGTGAAAAGTCGAGGTTTTCCCCAACTCACCCCGTCTTTCTCTTTACATTCCCCATGTTAGATTTTTCAAAATAAGACTGCATCTGGGAGAACAATGATGTCAATGAGTGAGTGAGTGAGTGAGTGGTAATTCATTTTTATATATGTTGAACTTATGTTGAATGGCAGCACAGCACACGCCACAATGGATGGGTAAATGTCAAAGTCATGTCATGTCATAGTCTTGCTTCTAAAAATAGAGTAGTATGCGAGGCAACACCTTGACACGACGAGCTCCCTCACTGTGGTACCACGATTGAGTACTAATGTAAGAGCCATAAGTCACAGGGAAGCAAAATACGCAATTAGTTCACTTCAACGACTTTTTTTTCAGTTAATTTGATTTAAAACCTTAACTACTGAACCGATTTTGATAAAATTTCTATGGGACCAATCTGAAAGTATAACCTTAAAAATAATATTTTTTCAAATCGGTTTATAAACAACAAAGTTCAGAGGTAACAAACATAAAGAAAATGATATTTTTTAGTTTTAAGTTTGTTACCTCATAACTTCGTTGTTTATAAACCGATTTGTAAAATTATTTTGTTTGAGAGAATTTTATCTAAATCAGTTCAGTAGTTAAGATTAAAAATCTAAACAACTGAACAAAAAGTCGTTAAAGTGTACAAAACTGCGTATTTTGCTTCCCTGTGACTTATCAGTGGTGCCTACGGTCACTAGAACAGTCCGATTGAAGTCGGTTGTTGTATGTTTTTGTAAAACCTTGATTCTTTTTATAATTTTCAATACAAACAAAGTTGCAGGTGTTAACTAGTATGAAATAGTAATGTAGAACAAATTTTTCAGGAGTAGAGTTGGTTGAACTAGATTTGGACCCCGAAGACTGGTTCCCAGCGGAGCCCTACAAGATGACTTTCAGCCGCAAGAAGAACCCCAAATGGAAACTCTTACCCTTCAGATGTGAACACTGTTTCAAGGTTAGTTGGTGGCCCTAGAGTTGGTGGAACTAGAGTTTTTGTAACCAGAGTCGGTGGAGCTAGAGTTTTTGTAACTTTTCTTATCGTGTCACTTGTTCTTTCGAACCAGTGTGGTGAAAGGATTTCCAGTGCATTTCGTAAAGGCTCTTTTCGTGCACTTGACACATGTTTTCGAATTTTTTTATGTTCTATGACATGCCGGTTTCCACACGATGTTTTCCTTCACCGCTAAGCACGTGTTTTAAATGCACACATAGATTTTTTAAACAGAAAAAAAAACATTTTTTCATAATGGTGTATGACCGGGTTCGACCGGCTTTGTAACTAGAGTTGGTGAAACTAGACTTGGTGAAACTAGAGTTGGCGTAACTAGAGTTGGTGGAATTAGAGTTTTTGTAACTTGCATTTTTAAAACTAGGGTTGTGGAACTAGAGTTGGTAGAACTGAAGTTTTTGGAACCAGGGTTGATGGAACTACATTTCTTAGATTTAGTTAACATTATTAACACTTTCCATTTCCCTCCAGGGCTACCGAGTGCGGTCAACATTACTAACGCACGCGGCAGAGCGACACGGTACTGTCCCTAAACAGCTCGCCATTCCCTGTCCCTGCTGCCCCCACGTGTCCACGTGCAAGAAGCACCACAAGAAACACCTCGAGTCGCACGGGGGCAAACGACACAGGATCTTCTGCGTCTACTGTCTGCCACCAGGTAATAGATAGATAGATAGATAGATAGATGTAATCTTTATTGCACACCTTAAAATAAAAATACATGAAGAAACAATACTGAAGAAAAAGTGGTACAATGGGCGGCCTTATCGCTAAAAGCGATCTCTTCCAGGCAACCTTGGGATGCCCTCGAAATATTTGAACAAAAGAGGACGGCGGCGTACAAATACTTACTAGGAAACTAAAATATTTTAATGAAAAACAATATTTACTTAGTTACATAAAATAAAATAAAATAAAACTAAGTTACATAACTTCATACAAATAAGACAAACTACATGCTAATATACATAAATGTACGATACATAATACTATAATACATACTTATAATAAACGTACACAAATAACATTACCTAAATGTTAGGTACTAATAAGTTCTTTACGTGGTCGTTAATAGATCGAACGAAAAGAAAGAAAGAAAAATGTGTTTATTTACTAGAAAATCCTACTAATATTATAAACGCGAAAGTTTGTAAGGATGGATGGATGGATGTTTGTTCCTCTTTCACGTAAAAACTACCGAATGGATTTTGATGAAACTTTACAATAATATAGTTTATACATCAGAATAACACATAGGCTAAAATTTATACAGATATCTGCGCAGACGAAGTCACGGGCACCAGCTAATTATATATAAAAGTTTAAACTAAAACAAGCTTCCTACCTACCTACAGTTATGAAATAATAGAGAATATAAAGTAAGTAGTAACAAAAACCAAATAAAGAAAAAAAAACCGTGTTGTAGTAGGTTTGTACGTAGTAGGTATGATTTATTTTTGATTTGATTGAAAATGATTGAAAAGAAGTCTCAGAATCTAGATTCTAGAAGAATTGGCGTTTGTATGTGTGTGTTTGTATGTATTGTATCTTTGTCCAATAGTAACTGCCATAATATTATCCCCATATTGGATTTTTGACACTCTATTTTTTTTAATTTTTTTTTCTTTCGAAGAACCTAAGTTCTTCGGTTTTGGCTTCACCTCAAAGGTATATAGCCAGTGTCAAGTAATTGGAGAGATTATTTTGTCATAAGTCAGAGTCGAAAAGTCAAGTCATGCCCCTGTAAAGTAGTGGTGGTTGCGACTTTACTAGAGCCTTCTATGGAGTTTTGGAGGCAACACGAAAAGTCACGTTTTACAGCATTACACTATTCACCAACACTCATACACGTTCACGAGCACTTAATGGATAAAAAAACCACCGTTTTTACACTTAAACACTCAAAGTTATACAAGTTTTGTCAATTAATTTAATGCCGCCAATGCTCCATTTTTCATGTTCCCGCCAAAACTCCCCACTCTATTTTTGTTCTATGACACTTACATGACCGTAAAGAATCTAAAGATATGACCGAAATCCGTTTTTTATAGTTATTTGTCATTTTTTCACACATTTTGGTAGTTTGATAAAATTTATATGGGACTTATCTGAAAATATATCCTTTCAAACAAAAATAAAAATCCAAAATCATATGTAAAAAAATACAACATAATTAAAAAAAAAAATGTTCACCACTTTTTGAAGTCGGTTGAAAACATAAACCACCTTTTTCGCAAATGGGTAAAAATAACATAACTACCGTTCTTTACCATCACCCTAAAAATTCTATTCTCTTTCAGTAAATCCAAACGAGCCATACATAAAAGAATCCGAGAAGTACCCGTTTGATAAAAATCCCCAATATTGGTACGCTTCGGAAGAGTCTCTTCGGCTACACAAGAAGAGGAAACATCCATATGCCGCCATGTTTAACCACAATTGGCATTGCAGTTGGCGGGAAGCGCAAGCCAACAGCTAAGGACAGGTAACATCATGTTAGACAATTGGTAACATGTGCTAGACAACTGGTAACATGTGTTAGACAACTGGTTACATGTGTTAGACAACTGGTTACATGTGTTAGACAACTGGTAACATGTGTAAGACGACTGGTAACATTTGTTAGACAACTGGTTATATAATTAAGACAACTGTCCATACTACTATTTGTCTAACACATGTTACATGTGTTAGACAAATGGTAACATAATGTTAGACCACTGGTAATATAATGTTAGACAACTGGTAATATAAGTTAGATAACTGGTAAACTAATGTTAGACATCAGGTAAACTATGTAAGATAACTGATAAATTATGTTTGGCAACTGGTAAAACTCGATGAGTTAGATAACTGGTAAAACTCAACAAGTTAGCCAACTAAGACAACTGGTAATGTGTATAAATTTAAAATTGCATACTACTGTATAGAATTGAACTACTTATGATACCCGTGATATCCCGGCGAGCGCAGTCGGGTGAACATTATGTGTCTTTGTATTATAATAATAGTATTTTTGTATGAATTCCACTTTTACATACATACACAAACATATTTTTGTGAAGATACCTATTGGCGTAGTGGTTAGGTAGTTTGGCTTTCTATGTAACGAGTGGGGTTCGAATCCGGGACGTGTGTTTGAATTAATATTTGAGAAATGAGAGTTCTAGGTTTTATTACTCCTGATTCAGCTTCTCGCTTGTGCGTACCTACATTTTTGAAAATTTAAAAATTACTACTTTTAATATGAAAAAAAAAGATTTTTCATGTTTTTTTTTACAAGGTTTTACACAGGAAACTTGTTAAAATTGAATTGGATTTTTTACTGTATGTATGTTTGTAATGTTATTTTAAATTTTCTTAAATTTAGGTACGCACAAGTCGGGCGAATCTGGGGTATTCGCCTTAACACAATCAGATTCTGCGTAGCACCTTTTTTGTCGTTGAAGAGCGGTTTGCTCGCGTCCTCCTATTTCTAATGCCAGATCACACGTACCGAGAACTCGGCCGAGACAGTAAAATGTTACTCGGCCGAGACAGTGAAAGCTTACGTAACTCGCTGAGCCGAGCAGTCGGCGCTATGTTTATACCTACCGAGTACTCTCTATACTACTCGGTACGTGTGATCTAGGCATAAGTGGATTGATGAGTGGACGGTTACCTGCTCGAGCTAAAACTACTGCACCAATTATGCTGAAATGTTTGAGTATCGTCAAAATAAGTTTGTTAATGTATGATCATTTTAGTGTAGGAAAATGTGATTTTAGCTGGCAATAATATTTAAGGCGTGGTAGCAACACCAATGAGTTTTAGAGGGCTAAGCTTGTGTTCTGTAAAAACGTCTCAAAATTATTGTAGGACTCTGTTTTATATTTTTTTTATTTTGCATTATTATTATTATTTTTACATTTTAATGAAACTTTCGAGAGATTTTTTTAAGACAATCAATGGTGATTATTAGGAGCATGAAAATTTACGTATTTCCTTAGTTAGTGAAATCTAGCAGCTGATTATTTTTTATTTATTTATACACCTATATTCCTATTTGTATATATTCCTATTTGTAAAAAATGCATAATATTTTGACCACGCAATGTAATCATCACAAATTAAAAAAAATGTGCCTTGAGTAAAAATGCCATAAGTTTTCTAAGACGTCAGTTTTCATTAACTTGATTATAATTCTTTTGGTCTTGACGTAAGTATTTTTTAATTAATTATAATATTTTATTTATTGTATAAATCTCTTTTAACTTTAGTATTCTGTCGATTTTTTTAAATAAAAAAAAGTAAGGAGGAAGTTCTCAATTTTGACCTTTTTTTAAAATATTTGTATTCCAAAATTGAAATTACGTTGACAGCTGTATTATTTAAAATTAGCTTTTAATTTAACTAAATACGGAACCCTCTTTAGTAATAAGTTAGACTCACGCTTAATGTCTTGTATAGAATAGGTTAAAAAAGCAATGTACAAATGAAGTATACCAGTATTTTTTTAGGAATTTTAATGCATTTTGTAGATTTAAGTTTATTCTATCAAAGGGCGTCCTGTTTTCACTTCTTCTTACGCCAGTGGCCGATAAATTCCTAATAAAATATCTCTGTTTTGTGAAAACAATAAACCCTAAAATACTAGATTTTAGTCATTTTTCTTTATTGAATGAAAATATCACCGAGACAAAATAATGAAAATCTTCGAAATTTCAAAAGTTGTAGAACAACATTTCTAGCCAGAAAGTGGGGAATACCCACCTTTCGGCCTTATAAAAATAAAATTAAATAAAAATATTTTATTTCAAACTACTATGATCCATATTTCACAAACATTATTAAGAATCAAATTCAATAAATAATAAAAATTATAGGGACATAATGTACACATAGTAATGCGTCAGGACGCCTATATAGCTTAATGTAACCTAAAAGACCAAAATATAGCAGTATTATGAATACATATAGCTATTCTACGCGAATAGCCCTGAAACGGTCTCCACGCGAATCAATTAATTGCTTCTTAATCAGCCTAAATTCTTCCCCAACTGGGATTCAGGCCTACTCTCGGCAGGAGAGCGAATGAGTCTATAGAGGATATGTGAAAATTTGGATTCGCTGCGTTACATTGTTACTCAGTAACGGTACAGGTTACAAAGTTGATGTTAATACAGAGATAACTTAAAGATACAATCTGTATAAATGTAAAACAGAAACACGATTGGTGAAACTTTTCTCGATAGATTTTTTTTAATCAGTATAAAATGTCACATCTCGTTTTATAAGTTCACTGGTTGTACGTAAATAAATTGCACAAGGTTTTCCAAAAAGTTACGGAATTTCAGCAAAAAAGATACGTAAATTGTAACTTTTAACTTTCAAGCAATTGATTGTTTCGTGTTTAGGCCTTAGAACTAAATCAATGATTCCATGAAATCCCGACTGCAAATATTTTTTCACTATTAGCCATTCAATTGAAAGGCGAAATTTAAGTATCGGCTTAGGCATTCAATAAAATGGCTAACTCGACCAGTTAGCTTCGAAATCTACATTGCGCCAATAAACGTTTTTTTTTTAATGTTTTTGACGTGACTACGTCTAATAAAAATCGGTGAACGCCAGCTGCATGCACGAAAACGTTGACGTCATTGCCGGTAACGCTCATTGTCCCGTTACGCTGATGACGTTGTCACGTTTAAACTATCGTCCGTAAACCAACTTTAAACAAACATTTTTTTTTCAAGCAAATTGATACAGTAAAATATACAACCTATTTTATGTGCAGTCGGGTAGAAAACGGGTAGTTTTAAGACTGTAAATAAGCAGCTGATTTAGAAATAAACAAACATACACGGCAGCTTTTTTTTTCATACATCTATTTATTTTAAGATGAAGCCTAAATGACGATTTGTATGTATGTTTCGAACTGAAAAAGTACGCTTCATTATCCTCTTTTGACTGTTATGACCTGTAAATTTACGCCTCATTTTTCTCTGTTGAATGGAACAACTTGTAAAAGTACGCTTCATTACCCGCTTTTGAATGTAACAACCTGTAAATTTACGCCCTATTAGCCTGTTTTGAATGTTACAATCTGTAAAAGTACGCCTTAAGAGCCTCTGTTGAATGTAATATCTTATAAAAGTACGCATCATTACTTTCTTTTGAATGTAACAACCTGTAAAAGTACGCTTCATTACCCGCTTTTGAATGTAACAACCTGTAAATTTACGCCCTATTAGCCTGTTTTGAATGTTACAATCTGTAAAAGTACGCCTTAAGAGCCTCTGTTGAATGTAATAACTTATAAAAGTACGCATCATTACTCTCTTTTGAATGTAACAACCTGTAAAAGTACGCCTCATTACCCTCTTTTGAATGTAACAACCTATAAAAGTACGCCTCATTACCCTCTTTTGAATGTAACAACCTGTAAAAGTACGCCTCATTACCCTCTTTTGAATGTAACAACCTATAAAAGTACGCCTCATTACTCTCTTTTGAATGTAATAACCTATAAAAGTACGCCTCATTACTCTCTTTTGAATGTAACAACCTATAAAAGTACGCCTCATTACCCTGTTTTGAATGTAACAACCTGTAAAAATACGTCTTATTACCCTTTGTTGGATGTTCAAGGTTACACCTCGTTGTCGTTTGTTGAAATATAGTAACTGTTTAATAGGGCGTAGTTTTTCAGGTTGCCGATATCAGATTACAAAATTTATTTATAATAAAAAAAAATGAGCGAGCCTTTTGCAACTACTGCGCATATGATGTGTAACATCTCATTTAAATTTGGAATGATTAGATTTACTTCAATTTCTGACGTTGGTATCATCTGACTTCCTGGTACACACCTCCGTCCCATTTACACGAAATTACGCCCGCAAATTGTCAGAAAGCGAGAGAAAGGATGTTACACATCAAAAACGCCATTTAAATCAAATAGAGTAAGAAATAAATATAATAATATTGTAATTATAGTATATTGTGCCTGAATATAATAATAATAATGTAACTAAGACTGTAGTAAGCCTTGAAATACTATAAATTATTATTTTAAAGTTTTACACTAGAGATTTTCTATGTTAAAATGGCATATTACCGCATAGTACCGTACCATTGAGCCCAATCTTCCTAGGCCAACACAAGCTGTGATTTTTTTTCAAAATCAACTGGTTTGATTCCCGGCTTAGATAATTGATTTTGAAAAAAATTGAGTATGTTTTAGTTTTCATCGAAATCGGCCTCTAGGGTTCTTTGAGCATTTCAATATTTCCCATACTTTAGGATTTGGCTATCTAAACCCAGTTGAAAAATTCTTAGAAATAATAATTAATTTTCGTAGAAAATCTCTACCCTCATTTATTTATCTTTTCTGGTGTGCAAACTTTATACCTAGGTAGTTTATGAAATAACCTCAAAGCCTTAGTACAGTATTTTTATAAATAATGCAAAATAAGCATGTGAATTTGTTAAGTTAAAAACTTTTTCTCGCATATTTGTAAATTTTTGAAGATATAAATTGACTGAGTATGAATTTCGAAAAAGTGAAGCGATAAATTTGTTACTACAACCTCACTAATGCCGTCTTGTACCAAACTTTCAAAGTTCCTAAGCAATTACTTTACTCGCTTGGCAGTTCATATCGGTCAAAATCTGGACTGTTAAGAACTACCAAGCGAATAAAGTAATTGCTTAGGTACTTTGACAGTTTGGTGAAAGTAGGCATAAATGTTTTAGTATATTTCTTGTTTTGATTTGTATACATAAGCGAAAGATATTGGGCAAGATATTGGTTTTTTTCTGTCTATACCCAGTCAATTTACATCTTAAAAAATGTACTAATGAGCGAGTGAGATAACGGCACGACGGATTCTGGGCCTTAACTTTACAAGCAAATCCACGTGCGTAGTTAGCTAGAAACCTACCCTCCTTTAGATTAGAAAAACAAGACTTCAACGAAATACTCCTAGATATAGACTGTGCAGAGATTTTGTAAAAGGATTTGTAAATAAATGCGATTTTATGAAATATATTGTTTTATTTAATTTAACCAGCAGTGGGAATAACATTGCTTATGCTATTTAATTTAACTAGCAGTGGGAACAACATTGCTTATGCTATTTAATTCGAATTTTATATAATAACTTAGATGATTAATTAATGTAAAAAACAACGGGAAATTCACGTATTATCGAATTAATAGTTCGACGTGTTTTGAATGTGAACAGACATTTATTACGGTGGCTTCTCACGGCTTGTGTAAAGCACAGGCCGTGTGAAGCGAGCGGCCCGAGTGTTGTATTGACACAGGTCGTGAGAAGGAGTGATCCGGACTCGTTCGCGGCGCGCGCTCGCCCGTACAGATGACCGCGGCGCGGCGCGGCACGTAGCAAAGGCCGTGTGAAGCCACCATTACGATAAAGGATGGGCCATTTTACATTCGAAATATGTCAAACCAATTCTTTCGACAATACATTATGTGAATTTCCAGTTATTCCTATAATTTTTGAACATAATTGTAACATTTATAGCACAAATTAAGGAATATTTTGATTCATTTTAAGTTATTTTCATAATTAATTAACAATTACTTTGATTCCGCCCGCAGACTGCTTTTTCAGCAAACCTGAAAAAGAAAGAAATAAGTTATAAGCATCCTACTAATATTATAAACGCGAAAGTTTGTAAGGATGGATGGATGGATGTTTGTTACTCTTTCACGTAAAAACTACTGAATGGATTTTAATGAAACTTTACAATAATATAGCTTATACATCAGAATAACACATAGGCTATAATTTAAAAATATATCTGCGCAGACGAAGTCGCGGGCACCAGTTAGTATATATAGTTATAAAAACAGAAAACCCGCTTGCCCAAATAATACGGTACACATACATACGTACGTAAGTGAGGACGTGGTGGCCGAGTGGATGAGGCCCTCGCCTTGCGATCTGATGGTCGCTGGTTCGAATCCCGGTGGCAGTCATGCGTAAATGGGTTATTTCGGTCGAAAAAATCTATGTATGCATCCCATGTTCTCGCAACGGTGAAGGAAAACATCGTGAGGAAACCGGCATGTCGTAGAACCTAAAGTTCGAAAATGTGTCGAGTGCACGAAAGGAAGGCGAGGCGTCGAGGCGCACTTGAAATCCTTTCACTACACTGGTTCGAAGGAACTAGTGACACGATAGAAGAAGACATACATTCGAAAAACATTACCCCTCTTTCGCAGTCGGGTAAAAAAAATATACTTACGCGGTAATTTCGAAACGGGTTTCAGTAGTTTCATCTGAATGTTGGAATCAGAGGAACTCTTGAACTTAGAAATGATTCCTGAAAGAAAACAAAATATAAAAAAAAGATAAGATAAAAAACATTTATTTCATAAAGGTCTTAATATAAAGGTAGGTACAAACTTAAGTAAACGTAGCAAAATGAAGAAAGAAATGAATGAAGGCTAAAATTACAAAATGAAACTATAAAATTGACACTATTTTAACTAAGTAGGTATATAATTAATGTATGCTGCATATGAGTTGAAAGTTTTCTTTTCTTTTATTAATTTACTTAAAATAAAAAAGAACTACCTATGTAGTAAAGACCCGAATCAGATGAATCTTTGAGTACCTTGTCCTAACTAAGTACTAGACTTGTAAGTAGGAAGTAGAAGAAAATATCACCTATGTGTAAGCATTACTGTGTTCCGGTTGGACGGGCACTGTAGCTAGTGAAATTACTGGGCTTTCGAGACTGACCAGGAAAATATCTCAAGGTGGACGAGCGCTGATAGCAGTGTTTCACGGGACTATGGGAATCACAGACCTGTGTATCACTGTTATGGTTATGGGCGGTGCACGAAAGGAGGCGCACTTGAAATCCTTTCATCACACTGGTTCGACAGAACTAGTGACACGATAAGAAGATGGTTATGGGCAGGCGTGATCTCTTACCAACAGGAGAGCGCCAATTTAGTGTCGCTGCTTTACTTAAAAAAAGTTTTGTTGATTTATTTTAACCAAATTTAAAATAAAGTCCTTAATTACCCGACTGCCAAGGAAGGGTTATGTTTTTCGCGCGTATCTTGTATGTATGTATGTGAATTTCTGTGTTACCTCGTATATTTCAAAATGCTGGATGGATTTTGACAGTTAAGGTATCGTTCGATTCGTCTCAATATTATTATTTTAAAACTCATATAAGAACACTCGGGTTGAGTGTTCATATATGAGTTTTAAAATATTAATATGGCGGATTTTTGGAGTTAAATAGTAAGTCGTTAATAATTTCTTGCTGACCAAACCTATCGAGTAGGGTACCAAAATGAAGGTACTTTAAAGGAGATTACAAGATTATGTATAAGTTATATGTTTAAATTTAATTTGGAATAATTAATTGACAATTAATGTATAGTATACCGCGATACAGGCTTTGTCCTCGTGCGGGGATCACAGTTAACAAGTGTGTTATTGTAATTTTTAGTTTGATAAATAAACGATTTTGTATTCTTTGTAATTGTATAATTATTTCGTAGTCGGGTTTTCCGTTTTTTTTTAAACTCGAAGCTTTTTTAAATACTTACTAGGACTTATTCTTAGTGGATTCTGTTGCAAAACCGCTGCATAGTTCGGAGACAATTTTTTCAATGGATTCTTTTTTCCAATTTCATCGCTATGATTGGATTTCAATGTCTTCATATTAGTTATGGTTTTCTTTGGTTTTCCTATTGAGGTTCTGTGCGACATACTTTTTATGGTCATTATGGATTTTACATTAACTTTGGGCTTATTTTGTTGGATTTGAAAGTTTTTCGGTAGTTCTTTGTTGGGATCAATGCTGGCAACATTACCCTTTTTTGGATCAGTCCTGGCAACATTAATCTTCTTCGGATCAGTGCTGGCAACATTAATCTTCTTTGGATCAGTGCTGGCAAAATTAATCTTCTTTAGATCAGTGCTGGCAACATTGCCCTTTTTTGTGGTATCCTTAACTTTTGGAATGTTATCTGTATTTGATGTGACCATTATTGGTCGTTCTGTCACTTCATTACCTATTTTATTTTTTTGAACATCATTTGTCTGAGAACTATTTCTTGTTAAGTTCTTTGGATCAGTTTTGGAACTTTTCTTAGGATCAATGTTGGCAGTTTTGTTAGCATTGCCAACATTACCAGTTTTTTTAGCATTAGAATCAACGGTAGTTTTCTTAGCATTAGAGTCAGTTTTGGCATTTTTTTTAGCATTAGGATCAACGTTGGTACTTTTCTTTGCATTTGAGTCAGCGTTGGCGGTATTCTTAGCATTATCAACGTTAGCAGTTTTTTTAGCATTAGGATCAACGTTGGCAGTTTTCTTAGCATTGCCAACATTAGCAGTTTTTTTAGAATTCGGATCAACGTTGGCAGTTTTCTTAGCATTAGGATCAATGTTGGCAGTTTCCTTAGCATTAGGGTCAATGTTGGCACTTTTCTTAGCATTGTTAACTTTAGCAATTTTTTTAGCACTAGGATCAACGCTGGCAGTTTTCTTAGCATTATCAATATTGCTAGTTTTCTTAGCATTAGGATCAATGTTGGCAGTTTTCTTAGCATTAGGGATTTTTTCGTTGCCTTCTACGTTTTTGGCCAGTTTTGGGATGCCTGCCACCTTTTTAACAGCCTGAGTGTTCTGTAAAACTTTCTTGGCAGGAGCACTATTTTCCTTTCGTTCATTATCAGTAACTTTAGTAGTTTTGCTTGATTTAGCTTCATTATTCTTACTAACTTTCTCACTATTCTCAAGCTTATTTGATCCTTCTTCAATATGTTTATTCCTGACAACATTTTCATTGACAACTTTCTTAACTTTAGAAATTTTCTTAACATTACGAGTATCATTTTCTTTATCATTTTCCTCATCAATATCATGTTTGGCTTCATCATTATCATTAATACCATCATTTTCATTTTGCAAATCATTATTTTTTACCAAATCAGTAACTGCATCTCGTTTTGCTTTTTTAACGTTAATAGATTCCACATGGCTGCTTCCTCGTTTGACTGATTTACGATTTTCGTCTTTATGTCCCTTCTCCTTAGGTTTAGCCTTCTTTGGCAATGATTTCGGAGGCGCCATTATAAATTCATCTCTTGTACGTTTAGAAGGCGCCTCTTCTACATCATCATCGGTATCAAGAGTAGTTTTATCCATTTTTTTTAATGATTCCTGATCAGATTCCATGCTTTCGTATACCTCTTGTGTTGGAGTCTGTGGAATTAAATACATAAGTTTCAATACATTGTCGCGAGAAATTGATATTGACCTTTTCATCACTTCCCATCCCCTGTTAGTCTCAAGCGTGTTTTAAACGATAGTTTCTTTGAATCCTAAATTCTAAATTATAAGTGTTTGTCCGTCTACTTCTTTATAATTCTAAACACCTACTTGCCTTTACCTATTTTTGAAAATCTTTAATTGGCCATCTATATATATATATATAAACAATCGTGTCCTAGCTGTAAGTTTTCCGAAAAAATTAAAATAAAATATATAAGGCTTATTAGCGATGATTTTCGCGCAATAGCTGGCAGGTCGATGAGAAGAGCCAAAGATTGGGCTCAGTGGCGCACCGTAGGAGAGACCTACATCTAGCTGTGAAATGCTATAGGTTGATGATGATGACGATACATAGAAAACACCCAGACTCAGGACAAACACCGATGTTCATCGCATTTGAATGAATTATTATCTAAAATCTATTCTATTATTAAGGCTAATCCTCAAATCCAATTCCATACAAAATGTTTCGGACAAATACTCAAAAAGTACGCCGTATTATAGTAATTTCTTCACACTATTCGTTTCGTCCATGTTTTTTGATTTCGTCAACAAAAAAAGTGAAAGGTTTCATACTTTAATTTAGATTTTATACGTGTTTTTAAGTTAGTAGGGTTAATTTTTAAACACGTATAAAATCTAAATAAAAAGTTTAAAAAAGGGAAAGTTGTTGACGAAATCAAAAAACATGGACGAAACGAATAGTGTGAAGAAATTACTATAATACGGCGTACTTTTTGAGTATTTGTCCGAAACATTTTGTATGGAAATTTGCCTTGAGGATTGCCCTTAAGGTTTAATTCATTTAATGTACCTTCTAAGTATAACCCATAGATGAATAACGGTGTTCCTATAGAACACCAAGATACACAGTATCCAACCAAAATGGATGCGGAATACACAACACATAATATTTACACACCAAACCTATTGTCAATTATTATTTAAAGTCATAACCAAGAAAGCTAACACAGCATTAATGCATAAAAGCATATTCTGCACAGCTTCGTCTATATATAATCAATTGCCAAAGTCAATAAGAGAGCTGCCTTGTTCGCTGTTCCACAGAAAGCTGAGAGACGTATTATTCACCAAATGTTACTACAAGTTAAATGAATTTAAAATTGACAAAAACTTCATAAAAACACTATAATTTAATTTAAACTCAAGATAGGTATATATTATTATTTTTTATTTAATTTTGTATTTTTTCGATTTTGTCTTTTAAGATTAATGTTATAAAGTGTTGTTGTACATACATAATAGGTATGCTTTTTGTTTGTAAAAACAACATTGCACGCCCGAGACGGCAGAATATATTGATACCAATTTAAATATTTAAGATCTGTAAAAACATATATTTCATGCAATAAATTAACTTTGAACTTGAACTTTGAATAATAAAAATGAAATATCTCTCTATTTTCAAATAATGTTTGTTACTTTACGATGTAGTTTTATTAGCAATGAAAAAAAACCTAGTAGTTTTAACATATATGTAATATTTATCTAGCCCTGTAACTTCTCTTTTTCGAAAATTAGCATCGGACCAAAATGTACTAGAAGTTAGCCAATGTGGCTTCTTTTATTGGTCGCATTTCATTGTGTTTATATATTTTAATACTTCTGTGTGCAATACATATTTATAATTTATAGAATACATAGAAAATACCCAGACTCAGGACAAACACCGATGTTCATCACACAAATGTTTGTCCTGAAGCGGGAATCGAACCCGCGACACCGGGCGTAGCAGTCCAACACACTTGCCACTCGACCATCCGTGTCTTTGTAACTATGAGTTTTTACCTGCGCTTCTAAGCAAGTGCTTATAATCTTGGCGAGGAGGTGTGTCCGTTCATCTGTTGTGAGCGAAGGATTGCAAAGCTGAATATGAGCTTGCTTTATTATTTTCAGGTACAATTCATCTGAAAATATATAACGATTATTAATAAGTAACAGGACGAGTGGTGGCCGAGTGGATGAGGCCATTACCTTGCGATCTGATGGTCGCGGGTTCGAATCCCGGAAATTAAAATCCCGTAAATGGATTTTTTCGGTCGAAAAAATCTATGTATGCATCCCACGTTCTCGCAACGGTGAAGGAAAACATCGTGAGGAAACCGGCATGTCGTAGAACCTAAAGTTCGAAAACATGTAACGAGTGCACAAAAGGAGCCTCTTCGAGGCGCACTTGAAATCCTTTTACCACACTGGTTCGAAGGAACTAGTTGCTTGATAAGAAGATTAAGTGACAATTTTATTTATTAACTAACAAAAAACACAAATTATAATCCTTATATGCTTAATACAAGCTAAGTTCAGCTAAGTTAAGTAAAGTTAGTGTATTTACATTTACCAGTGCTTTTTTTTGATAAATTCAAACAATATTATCGAATTCTCTAACTGTTCTTAACTAACCTTTTCACTAGGCAAGCCTGTATCGTAGAGATTTTAGTTTACGATATTTCAAACAAAAAAGTTTACGCAATCTTCGAAATATCGTACAGAAGTATTATGGTACAGAAACATAATGTAGTACATTGAAAATGCGACAGTAAAACCAAGCCACATTGGTTAACTTATATATATATATTGGTCCGGTGCTAATTTTCGAAAAAGAGAAGAAACAGGGCTAGATAAATATAACATATATGTTAAAACTACTAGGTTTTTTTCATTGCTAATAAAACTACATCGTAAAGTAACAAACATTATTTGAAAATAGAGAGATATTTCATTTTTATTGACAATAGGTTTGGTGTGTAAATATTATGTGTTGTGTATTCCGCATCCATTTCGGTTGGATACTGTGTATCTTGGTGTTCTATAGGAACACCGTTATTCATCTATGGGTTATACTTAGAAGGTACATTAAATGAATTAAACCTTAAGGGCAATCCTCAAGGCAAATTTCCCTACAAAATGTTTCGGACAAATACTCAAAAAGTACGCCGTATTATAGTAATTTCTTCACACTATTCTACATTATTGGTCCAGTGTTAATTTTCGAAAAAGATAAGTAACAGGGTTGGACGGTGGTTGGACGTTATTTGAAAATGGAGATATTTCATATTTATTGACAAGTACCCTTAGTACGAGTTTGATAGTTTCCAAAACTCAATAGTTTTGGTGAGCTCGCTCAAACGAATAGTTTACGTTGTAATCGGCAGTACGGGCTAACTTTTTCGTATTAAGTTTACACGATATCAACCATCAACTAGCTCGATTGAACGAACTTCATGGTATATACTTCTAACTCTTTTACACGTCGGCAAAAGAAAGAGGCGAACATATCCTTTACGTTTGGCGCTTTGTACCACGTTAGTTTTTTTTAATTTGCGCATTGTGTTGGCTAAAGTAATATGACCATACTGCCTTGTCATACGTTTATTATTATTTTTTATGGAGGCGTCGTTTTTTTAAAGGAAATATGAGTCCATCACAATTTATAATTATGGATAGATTTCATAGAGTGGTCATTATTTCTCTCTCTGGAAAAAAGTCTACAAGATGTGTCTCGAAATTTGTATAATAACCCTACCCATATCCATAATTTTAGAAATGGTGACTTAAATAAACCGGCCGAAGGCCCTCATGTCAGGCTGAGAGCAATAAAATGTGGCAGGATTTACAAATATTTACAAATACTAGCTTGTTCGCATAGCTCTCACCGAATTTTATCTAGTGAGTGCGAATACTACAAAAGTTTTCGTAAACGTCCTAGTTTACTACCGCTGACTTGACAAAGTTAGAACTCGTACTGCCAAAGTGCCATAAACAGCTCGAAAACTTTTTTGGTTTTCGAATACTATGTTTCGA
The DNA here is from genome assembly GCA_932526365.1 of Lobophora halterata. Lineage (NCBI taxonomy): Eukaryota > Metazoa > Arthropoda > Insecta > Lepidoptera > Geometridae > Lobophora > Lobophora halterata. The sequence continues at coordinate 5,232,147 of OW052028.1, read as the reverse complement.
TCCAACTCATACTACCGATTTTAGTTCATGAAAGTTTTCGCTAGGGGCGCTGTAAGCAAATGTATGGAAGGAAACGAAACTACATAAAGTTTTCGAAAACTATCGAAACTCATAATAACAAACAACAAACAAACAAACAAACATTCACACACTCACACCCCTGCACTAGGATTCCCTGTGTCGCAGGTGGCATGGACACATACAACACATCACAACATCCAAGACCCGAGAACAAACATTTGTGTTCGTCACAAATATTTGCCCCGGCCGGGGATCGAACCCGGAACACCAAGCTTCGTAGGCAGGGTCACTACCAACTAAGCCACGGTGTCGTCAATAATAATAAGGGCACAGGTGTATAAAATTATTTGCTCCTGTATTCCGCATCAATTTTGGTGTTAAACACCATTATTCATCTACATATGGGAACCAGATGGCTGATAGAACACTTAAATACTGTATTTTTGTAAATACATATGTACATAGAATACATAGATTGATTGATTTAAGTCTGTTGAAAAACTGCATAATATTTATTCATACCCATATACTGAAGTTCAAAATTCATCTTATGCTTGAACGGAGCCAGAGGAGAAAGCTTGTTATCCAATATCCAAGACATTTTCATTAGATCGGCGCATTTCAGGATGAACCCGCCTTCAGCCTGAAAAAAAAAATAAGCATTACTGTGTTCCAGCTAGTGAAGTGAAATTACTGAGATTTAAAGACTAATAAGTAAAATAAGGCATATAAATTATTTTTGGACATTTCACACAGCGACATCTAGCCCTAATGCCTTAATCACACGTAGTACTCGGTACGTATAAACATAGCGCAGAGTGCTTGGCTAAGCGAGTGATGTAAGCTTTCACTGTCTCGGCCGAGTACTCGGTACGTGTGATCTAGTCATTTGTATTTGTATTTATTTATTAACTTTAATTAACATGGATTTACCAATTATATTTCTAGTCATCTAGTCATCACTGTGGCACTAAACTTGTAAGCTTTGCAAGTCACTGTGGCGCTAAACTTGCAAGCTTTGCAAGTCACTGTGGCGCTAAGTTTGCAAGCTTTGCAAGTCACTGTGGCGCTAAGTTTGCAAGCTTTGCAAGTCACTGTGGCGCTATGTTTGCAAGCTTTGCAAGTCACTGTGGCGCTAAGTTTGCAAGCTTTGCAAGTCACTGTGGCGCTTAACTTGCAAGCTTTGCAAGTTTAGCGCCACAGTGACACTTTCTCACTTCTCAATTTGAAGGCGCTAACCTAAAAAAAAACTTAAAAACCGCTATATCTCCTAAACGAAGTGAGATAGAGCAAAATAATAGAAACGTGGTTTTTAAATATTAATGTAAGCTAGTTAAATACATATTTGAGCTCTCACCAGCGGCTCCATATACAGCGTGTTCGCGTACCGGTCGGCGAGTCTAGCGAGCGTGGTGCGGCGCGAGCGGTACGCCGCTGCGTAGCTCCTTACCACCTGATGATACAGATATAATAATAAGTAGCTTCTGACAACCTGACAATACAATAATAATAAGTAGCTTCTGACAACCTGACAATACAATAATAATAAGTAGCTTCTGACAACCTGGCAATACAATAATAATAAATAGCTTCTGACAATACAATAATAATAAGTAGCTTCTGACAACCTGACAATACAATAATAATAAGTAGCTTCTGACAACCTGACAATACAGTAATAATAAGTAGCTTCTGACAACCTGACAATACAATAATAATAAATAGCTTCTGACAATATAATAATAATAAGTAGCTTCTGACAACCTGGCAATACAATAATAATAAATAGCTTCTGACAATACAATAATAATAAGTAGCTTCTGACAACCTGACAACACAATAATAATAAGTAGCTTCTGACAACCTGGCAATACAATAATAATAAGTAGATTCTGAAACCTGACAATACAGAAACTAAATAATAATAAAGCTTTTGAAACCTGACAATACAGATGATAATAAATAATAATAAAGCTTCTGAAGGCTGACAATACAAATAATTATTATTATCTGTTTATCTATATCTATCTATACATATAATAAAGCAGAAGACCCAGAATTTCTGTACATATGTTTTTTTTTGACGGAAAAGTTTTCAGACGAGATTAATAAACATGCCCCAAAATATTTTTTTTTTGATTGGAAGACTTTGTTAGTTTGTTGGTGGTAGTCTTTGTTTGTATGTTCTCCCAGTAATTTCACTAACTACAGTGCCCTTCGAACCGGAACACAGTAATGCTTACACATTACTTCTTTGCGGCAGAATATCTGACACTGTGTTGGTTCACAGATGGATAAAAACGAGCAGGTAGCTCAACTGATGTCAACTGAAGTTAGTAAGCATTGTTTAATTGTAACTTTTTATTTTTTGGCAAATAAAAACATTTCTTTCTTTCTTTGATAAATAAATGAACATTCACACACTCACACCCCTGCACTAGGATTCCCTGTGTCGCAGGTGGCATGGACACATACAACACATCACAACATCCAAGACCCGAGAACAAACATTTGTGCTCGTCACAAATATTTGCCCCGGCCGGGGATCGAACCCGGAACACCAAGCTTCAGCTACTTTTTTTTTATGTATCATTTACCTCGACAGCGTCGCTGGGCTTGGTTACTGTACTCAGTACAGACTTGTACAGTTCGTTTTGATGTGCCACTTTTACGGGCATGACTTGTAGCTCGTGGAATGAATTAGGCGCGAATTTCCTGCTCTGAAATATATAAAAACATAATTTTGTGTGTAGAAGGAATACACTTACAGGTTTATGTGTGAAGAAGGTATACAAATACAGGTTTATGTGTGTATAAGGTTAACACTTACAGGTTTATGTGTGATTATGGTAAACACTTACTGGATGTGTATAGAAGGTATACAAATACTGGTTTATGTGTGTATAATGTATTAACAGGTGTGTAGAAAAAGAAGTGTGCATGCACTTGATTGCTTATGTTTGTAGAAGGAATAAATGTACTTACAGGTTTCTGTGTGTAGAAAGTGTACAAATACATGTTTATGTGTGTAGAACACTTACAGATTTATGTGTGTAGAATGTATACACTTACAGGTTTATGCGTGTAGAAGGTGAGGGAGAATGGCACCAAATCTATCTGACACTCCGCTATTACTTCACGCCAGGAGCCCGGCTCTTTTACTGGCTTTCCACTGTGGCAATAAACAAGAATATTTATAAAAGGTTATATATATATAATTAAAAGGTTATTATATATAAAAAAATATGTATAAAAACATACTACAAAAGACTTCGATTGAACTGTTCTAGTGAGCGTAAACACCACTAAATAGTCACAGGGAAGCAAAATACGCAATTACGTTTACTTGTATGACGTAATTTTTCCAGTTATTATGATTTCAAAGTACTGAACTGGTTTTTGTGATATTTCTATGAGACCATTTTGGAAATATATCCTCTCAAACAATAGTATACAACAAAGTTCTAAGGTAACCAGCATAAAAAAAAATCAACTGTATGGAGAACCTCCTCCAAAATGGTCCCATAAAATTTCATGAAAACCGGTTCAGTACTTTGCTTTTGAAATCAAAGTAACTGAAAAAATTACGTCATCAAAGTAAACGAAATGCGTATTTTCACTGTGACTATTCAGTGGTTTTAACAGTCACTAAACAGTCCAATTGAAGTTGGTTGTAGTATATTTTAGTAAAACCTTGATATTTGAAATCGGTTGAAATCCACATTTTTAGATACCAAACACAGTGACAGATATTATGCCGCAAAACAGTAATGTGTAAGTATTACTGTGTTCCGGTTTGAAGGGCACTATAGCTAATGAAATTACTGGTCTTCCAAGACTGATCATCAACATGTCTCAAAGACCTGTAAGTAAAAATAAACTTAGGTACCATCTCTGATAAGACCTACCCTTTCAAGACAGGATCTTGTACCATGACATTCATTTCCGACTGCAGCACAGTGATGTCCGTAAGCTCCTGCGTGGCTTGAAGACATGTATATAACCGTTTCTGTTCAGCTTGCAACTCGGACATTGATGGATCAGTATTAATTAGCATGGGTAAGATTTCTTCGTCTGAGCTGAAAATATAAATTACAGTACTTCAACTCTAAAGCAGGGGATACACATGCCCGTAGCTTGCACACTTGCATGACAGCTTCTTGCATGTGCCAGCTACTTTTATGTTTATACGCTAACTGGCGTACCTGTAGCTAGCACAACATTTGATTTATTTGCATGCCCGCTGAGGGAGGGGCCGCGGGGGGTTGCCAACCTGGCACGTGTGAACAGACGGGACAGCTACGGGCATGCCAGTAGCTGACTCGTTGTGGCCGTAGGCGCCAGTGTGGTCAACGTAGGCGATTAATCAGCTTTTAGCCAGAGGGCGTGGTAGCCGAGTGGATTAATCAGCTTTTAGCCAGAGGGCGTGGTAGCCGAGTGGATGAGGCCCTTGCCTTGCGATCTGATGGCCGCGGGTTCGAATCTTGGTGGCAGTCATGCGTAAATGGGTTTTTTCGGTCGAAAAAATCTATGTAGGCATCCCACTTTCTCGCAAGTGTGAAGGAAAACATCGTGAGGAAACCGGCATGTCGTAGAACCTAAAGTTCGAAAACATGTGTCGAGTGCACGAAAGGAGCCTCTTCGAGGTGCACTTGAAATCCTTTCACCACACTGGTTCGAAGGAACTAGTGACACGATACGAAAAGAAGGACTAGAATTGGCGATGAAAAAAACTGAAAGGCGACTGGTCTTTTATTAGGCTATTTCAGGGACATGCCATTTAAATTAGCTGAATCATAGTAACCAGGTAATATTAAAAAATGATGGCCACACTAGCAGGCAATACTTCCAGAATTATTATTTGTATTAGAAATTATGAAACCAAAGGATGGGGCACATCGTAAATCAAAAGGTATGTAAATCTGACTTTTTAGTACATACTGGCAACGCTGGGTACGAGTGCCTCACACACTGTCCTGTGTATACGCTATTGTAATACTTGCATGCCAGTATTACTTGCAAATGTATCCGCAGTGTGCCAGTTACTTGCACATGCCTGTAACTTGCATGCCACCTACTTTCCCGATTTACTGGCATGTGTATACCCCAGCTTAATTCTAAAAAGAGGCTACAGCAGTCTGCACTGGCTTCTGATTGAAGGGTGCATTGTGCATTGCCCTCCCAATATTTACACTGCCCCAGCCATCCTAGCTCCTTGAAATAGTAGGACTCTGGATTAATAAAAACATTCACACACTCACACCCTGCACTAGGATTCCCTGTGTCGCAGGTGGCATGGACACATACAAGACATCACAACATTCAAGACCCGAGAACAAACATATTTTGTGTTCGTCACACAAACATTTGCCCCGGCCGGGGATCGAACCCGGAACACCAAGCTTCGTAGGCCGGGTCACTCCCAACTAAGCCACGGTGTCGTCAAATATCCAAATAAATAAATATCCTTTGATCCTAAATCCTTTTCATTTTGTTGGTTAGTATTTCTATTTTAATTTTACTTTACTAACCTACTTTTATAAAAATATGTACCTACCTACCGCATATCACTATTCAATCACCGGTGCCACAGAAAGCCGGCGCTCAGTAGCATACAATGTCGCTGCATATGCTGAGTGGTCACCTTTATTTATAACTATGTACAACCTACTCTGCTTTTGTAACTGTATTATTAGTGTTTTTTATGGTTTAAAATAAAATAATTCTTATTCTTTTCCAGCTAAATTGAAGACATTCCGAATTTCAACCAAATCAAATTAGTACTTTTGAGTGTACGAGGAACTAACACCTATTAATCCTCACAAACTTTATGCATTTTAAATTACTCGGAATACTTATTAAATTATTAAAAATATTTACCCGCTGTCATCGTAGTAAAATTTCGATTGATTAGTGGGAAACTCCTTGATCCTCTTATCATAATAATGTATATCTTGTAGAAGCTTTTCTTTTAGAGCGATTAGAGTTGCTCTTTTGGCGCTTGTATTTTTCGTCATTTTTTAAGAAAATGAACGCTTAAATTATCAACAACAAACAACCGTCGACCATTTTCAAAATAACTGTTGATCACAGATAAAATAATCAGTGTTGCTGTTATATGCTGGTAAACTACATTTCATACATTCGTTCGTATTCATCCTTTTATTTCCGGTAGTAAGTGTTACCAGTCACTAGATGACCGGCTAATTACCGAAAAAAATTAAGCATTCCGAAATTTTTATTATCTCTTTCATTCTTTTTTCGAAAGAAAATGGTGCAAAAATGTTGGTGCACTATAAAATAAGATCAACTAGTAACTCATTCAGCTGTTTCTTGATTTAAATTATCTTACTGGAATTTAAATTATTTTCAGGGTGTACATTATATACTTATATAATGTACAACCTGAAAATGAATAGCGTATCCGAACGGCTTGTCTTGTCAATGTCACAACAACGTCAAAATAGAACTAAATGTCAGATATGTAGTTACAGCACGGTTGGCGAAATAATTATATAATGTAGCCTAGGTATATGTTTTCCAAACAATTCGCATACCTACCAAATTTTGGTTCAGTAGTTTTGGCGTGATTGAGGAACAAACATCCATTTAGCCATTCGATTGCGAATTTTTAGTATGTATGCATCTGACTGAGTAACGACCGATTAGTAAAATACTAATGTGTATTGTAAAATGTAAGTGTATTGCTTTTTGCATATTTTGACGGCCAAAACAGCATGTTTTCAACCTGTATGTTCAGGAACACGGTTATGTCGAGGTACAGAATAATAACAAAATAGGAAAAGAACAAGATATTCTCAGTCATAATCTCGACACACGACAGTGTGTCCAGCCACGGTCAGGCCCAGCGAACTGGCGAGTAGCACTGTGTGTAAGTTTACACGAACCATCTGGAGCCACTTTTGACTTTGTCATAGCTAAAAAACTAATCAAATAAACACACCAAATTTGGTTTATGTATTGAAAGAGTTAATGAAGTACTTACCTCAAATTTCATAAACACAGCTTAAACGGTCATTTAGATATTAAACGTTCAAAAATCGACATTTTTATCACTGATTGAACAGAAATAAGTAAATTTATAAGTTTTGTTTTTGTTTTTTCAAATAATTCGATTTTATGAGGTAAATTTAGCGCCTTGCAAATTTTTGCAGGATATTTCCATTTCCATGATGAAAGGTTGTTTTTATCGTTTTTACGTACCTTTGAATAGTAATAAATGTATGTACAAAAAGTAATGATATCTGAACAAAACACATGTGAAAATAGAAGCCACGATCGAGAAGTCGTTTTCCCCCGAAAAAAGACTTCAGATCTACATATAATCGTTATAAATAAAGTAATACGTTCTTATAAATAAATTTACGAATGTCTATAGTAGACCTTGGCTAGCCATATATGTAGATCTGAAGTCATTTTTCGGGGAAAGCGACTTCTCGATCGTGGCTTCTATTTTCACATATTATAGGTATGTGTTTTCTTCAGATTTATGGTATTACGGAACACGACATTGTTTTAACATTTATTTATTATATATTACACTACAGTCAGCGATAGCAATAATGCGGCCGATCTTTTGTTGTATTAAACGTTTAAAAATCAACAATACAAGTACATGCAAGTAATACTTTCAGAGCCTACAATTTTCAAATCACTTTTTGGAGCAAATAACGAGATTTTAGTTGAACAACTACCACTGCTGGGTATTTCATACTAATTCGGAATAAAACTAGTCACTTATGTTCACAGTCAGTTTACTTCACTAGCAGATAATCTATAGCAGTAGTTTCCCGGTGACAATTTCGAGCGCCATCTTGCGGCGCAGGTAGGGCATGTGCGCCTGCGTGAAGGTGTAGGGCGCATTCCGCGCGGAGAACTCAGCGAAGGTGCACGCGAACATGCCGCTGTCGCTGTCGTTCATCTGCTGCGGTATATCCTGCGAACAACGTACCCTCATAACAAACGATGGTCTCATAAAAAAAACCATGTTGGCCGAGTGAGGGGTCTCGACTTTTGATCCGAAGGTCGTGGGTTTGAACCCGGGCGTAAACCAATGGATATTCACGATATATATATTAAAACACGGGCTTAAGGTGAAGGAAAACATCGTGAGGAAACGGGTATGTCATAGACCTGAAAAAGATCGAAAAACATGTGTCAAGTGCACGAAAGGAGCATCTTCGTGCGTGCGTGCGTGACTCCTTAGAAACTGAAACGGAATCCAGCCCTCATACTTCCACTTCCAGCCTGTACAATCCTGGGTCGTACGTTCACGGTCTCGCAGCCAGACTCCTAGCTAACTGTGTGCTCCTCTTTAGAGGTCTTCTTCTTCTTCTTATTGTGTCACTTGTTCTTTCGAACCAGTGCAGTAAGTAAGTGTGAAAGGATTTCAACTACACCTCGAAGAGGCTCCTTTCGTGCACGTCTTTAGAGGTGTTACCTGCCGATTAGAGCTTTCAGTATCGATGACTTTCTGAGTCTCGGGAAAAAAAATCGAGACTCGATGCGGTCTCGAAATTCCCGGGAAAAACGAGACTTTCGAGACTAATTCAAAAGTACTTACTTATAGGCAAACTCATAGGATCGGCATTTAGGCATTTTATGGCCTATTAGCGAACACATCACAGTTTAACTTTATGTAATGTTTAAGTGTATGTGTAACTTTATCCAATATTTGATGATGTTTGGCGATGTTCGATGTTCCAGATTTATCAATATCCACGTTTTTCTTCGAAATCTGGAGTCTCGAAAATCATCAAAAATCGTCGAGACTCTCGAAATCGAGACCGAGACTCCCGGGATGAAAGCCTTGCTGCCTCACGTGCATACCTTGAGAGTCTTGGTGGTCCACCCCTGGTCGTCGAGCGGCGCCGCCTTCCTGTCCTGGTGCTCGTCGCGCAGGTACTGCATGAGCGCGGCGAGGCAGCGCGGGTTGGGCTCGCCCGTGCTGTCCAGGTAGCTGACGCGCTTGGCGGCGAACTCCACCAGCGCCAGGCACCAGTGCACGCCCAGGTGCACGGGCACCACCATCAGAGAGTGCGCGAATATGTCCACCTGGGGAATGTAAATGTAAATGGACTCCTGTTGGTCCTTTGTGCGTCGGATGTCCACCTGGGGAACACTGACCATGTGGGCCGCGCGTGCGCACCGGGCACAACACACACGCGTCTTGTGTGAACCGGGCACAACAGGAGAGAGCACGTGAGTCATGCGTCTTGTGTGAACCGGGCACAACAGGAGAGAGCACGTGAATCATGCGTCTTGTGTGAACTAGGTGGCTGGTTCTTGTGTCGAAATTTTCAATATATAATAGATACTCATCTAGCTATAATATATATTAATACGAGTATAAATTATAGCTAGGCATATTACGATATATTTTCTATACAAATATTCAAGTGACCGCACACGCAGCTATATTATATATTTCTATGACTTAATATTTGTATAGAAAAAATATCGTAATATTCCTTGCTATAATTTATATTAATATACCTTTATTACAGCTACGTGTTTGACGGGCTTTAGGCTCTTTTTACATTACCGCGGAACAGAATCATGGAGCTAATTGTATGTAAAGGGTTTTACAAAAAACATAGTCACGTCTTCTAGCGAATTGTAAAACACGAAATGTTTAGTGATGAGTCGAGGCGTGCGTGATGTACCTTCCTGGACCAGTGGTTGAGCTTTGAGTTGTCATCAGTCATCAGTTGCTCAAAAAACATGGACGAAACGAATAGTGTGAAGAAATTACTATAACACGGCGTACTTTTTGAGTATATATTGTCCGTAACATTTTGTATGGAATTCGGATTTGAGGATTAGCCCTAAGAAGAGATACCTTGCGCCTCGCTGGGGTCGCGCCCCGAGATGGCCTCGGCCAGTTTCTCGGCCTCGTCCCGCTCCTTGCGCTGGTCCTCCAGCTGCTCACGCAGACTCTGTTTCTTTTGTTCCTACAACACGGGTTCATATCAGTTTCGCAAATAAAACGAGATTTATTTGCCTGAAGTATGGTTCTTATGGAGGAGGCCTTCACCCTTAGATGGGTATCCAGATAACAAAGAGATATGTATTGAAATTATAACTTTTTATATAATATTTTTTATCTCTTCGTTTAAATATCATTGTTGGAAATAAACGGCTCATTATTATGGTCATTACAAGGTCTTATGTTATATAACATACTTCGTCGGTAGTCGACATGTAAATTTTACTTATAATATTTTTCTAGTGTTTTTATAAATTATACATAGTCAAGTCATATAACTGACGATAAAAACAACGCAGGAATTTCCAAAAGCTGCGTTGGAGAAATATTGATATACGCAATTTTAATATTGCTTGTTCTGTTCCCTACCACCATTTCGTACTGCTTTGTTCTGTACTCGAGCTGCATGAGCTGGCTGATGGTCTCCTGTTGATGAGCTCTGGCGTCATCCTGCGGCTCCACTTCCTGTTTCTTGTGAACTTCCTCCCAACCCTGGACACAAAACGTATTAGAATCATTCATACAATCACTCATTCAAACGATTCATCAAACTCTAATATTTAGACTCGAAGACCTTTACATCGTTCGCACCCAACGCAGAGACTTGAAATTTCGAAAATATGTTTGTTGAGATGTGTCGACAATGTAATTCCGACGCAAACAAAGTTTGGAGTGTCTACTAGCATGGCATAATTTATTATAATGTTCGCTAATATAGAGTTACGCAAATAAGGATAAGAAAAGCCGATGATCGTCTCAGTGGCGAACCTAACAGAGCTAAAGGTAGGTACTGACCGGTTTTATAAGGCGAATGTGAACGGTGTAATGTACAGACAGCGTCATAGATTAATTAACCCCGCACCCACACCCAGCCTTATTTTCTTTAAAAAATAGTATAATTTCAAATCTGAATCTGATTAGGCTTACATGGTTACCGATACCAAGATCCCTAACTGCCCTCAACAACCTCCTAGAAGCCAGTCCACATAGTGATATATTTGCGGCGAGAGCTAACCTCACACTTCCATTGGTTTTGCGAATCTAAATTTTAATATATATGTAGGTATAATTTTAATCATGTATTATTACTTTTGACTATTTTAAATTTATAATGTAAGTGATTTTTAATTTGTGATGTAATAACTTTTTTTTAAGGCTAATCCTCAAATCCGAATTCCATACAAAATGTTTCGGACAAATACTCAAAAAGTACGCCGTATTATATACAATATTATAGTAATTTTTCACACTATTCGTTTCCATGTTTTCGATTTCATCAACAAAAAAAGTGAAAGGTTTCATACTTTAATTTAGATTTTATATGTGTTTTTAAGTTAGTATGGTTATATACGGCGTACATTTTGAGTATTTGTCCGAATAATTTTTTATGGAATTCGGATTCTATTCTATTCTATTCTATTCTAAATACTGAAATACTAAATGGTTTACAATATTTTTTTTTAAAGGCAAAACTTCTTCATAGGCCTCTGCCAACGGCTTCGGCGTTTTAAAGGGATTTGAAGCTAGGTGTCTTGTGCAAGGGGGATACTTATCTATGACGCTGTCTGTACCGTTTGCAGCGAGCTTATTTCAGTCAGTACCCACCTCAACTGTTCAATAGCGGATTGCTTTAAGTTTATTAATGGTTGGGTAGTTAACTGTTCGGCTTCGATGCGTTGTTTCTCGAGGCTGAGCGATGTGTCTGCTATTATTTCCTGCTGATCTAAGATAGATATATAGCAATAAAAGGCATAAGCCTAATGAATGGATCAGGTTAAAAACCAAGCTCAGAGACGAAGATAATCACTACACCCCACAGCGGGACGTCAGTGCAGACCACTTGTAACCCCTTACCCAAATTAGAATTAGAATTAGACGCTATTGAAACGCCGCGAAAGTTTTTGATGCATCGGAATAAATGTTGAAGGGCACTTTTTGAATCTGTCATTATCACATACCTGCCAGGGACTAAAGATTGGATGTAAGAGCTTCTGCGATTGCAATTAACTCTATATACATAATAGACATATGTTGGTTTACTTTTAGTTGAACGGAACATTCCACTTGAGGGTCATAAAATGCCAGGCCGCACTCATCCTTTGTTTTACAACCATCTGTCCACATCCACGTAGTGTTCGTACGAAAAAGGTGGTCAAAGCAGTAAGGGAAAGAATTCGAAGAAATCCTGTTCGAAAGCACCATGTCGCGAATTTTAAAAGATGACTTAGGACTTGCAGCCTATAAGAGACGTACTGGTCATTTCTAAACTGATAATTTAAAAAATAATAGGATGGTAAAGGGAGGTCACAAAAAAAAATTGTTTACGGATGCGCTTTTTTTTTACAAATGAGCAACATTTTAACAAACAAAATGACCGTATTTATGCTCAAAGCTCTAAGGAAGCTTCCCAATTAGTCGACAGAGTGCAACGTGGGCACTATACGACTTCAGTGATGGTTTGGTGGGGTATTAGCTATGAAGGAGTGACTGAGCCATACTTTTGTGAAAAAGGTATCAAAACATCGGCACAAGTGTATCAAGATACCATTCTTGAGAAGGTAGTGAAGTCCCTTAACAACACCATGTTCAATAACCAAGAATGGTTCTTCCAGCAAATCTCGGCCCCGGGTCATAAAGTTCGGTCTACGCAGTCTTGGTTGGAAACGAACGTTTCGGACATCATCAGATGTTATTTGCAATAGTGAAAATTTTTTTTCTTTGTTTCAGTATTTATGGCAAGACTAGACCTAATTAAAATCAAGAGTTCTTGAGGATAGCCTTTAAAATATATATATCGTGAATGAGATAAATATACAGGCTGATATTTTGCGGGTTTAGGTGGATTTCCTATGCAATAGATTTTTTTGTTATTATGCAAGTAAGTGCCTTTGAATAAAAAGGAGGTAGGTAAATGAAGTGACAGACCAAGAAGATGGTGGGACGAGCTCATTACACAGCGAGGGTAATTGTTTTTTTTTTATTATAATCAAATATTGGTTCATAAAACTGGTTGAACTCAGTAATAAAAATAGGCTAATAAAAACATGGATTATATCAGATTAGCCGCAACCATATTATACCAGGTGAATACCGCCCTTTGAGGGTAATTCCTGGTCGTTAACACTCCGTCATTACCTTGGGTAAGTGCGGCGAGGAGTGCGACCGGCTGAGGGCGGCGGCGCCCGGGCTCTCGCTGGGGGACACCATGTACGTGTCGCCTCCGTCTTCTTCCTGCACACATACGCATGTATCAATGTAAACATCGCTTCATAGTGATAACACCACTGATTGTATTTTTTTTAATATAAGTGACTCTCGCTCCAGCAGCTCGCGCGTGCGCAGCAGCTGCCGCCTCTTCGCGTCGGCGCTGGCGGTGCGCAGGGTGTGCATACCTTGTCCGTGGGCTTGCGCATGGCGCGCGCCTGGTCGAGGCGGCGCGTGCGCTCGCGGTGCGCAGGGTGTGCGTACCTTGTCCGTGGGCTTGCGCATGGCGCGCGCCTGGTCGAGGCGGCGCGTGCGCTCGCGGTGCGCAGGGTGTGCGTACCTTGTCCGTGGGCTTGCGCATGGCGCGCGCCTGGTCGAGGCGGCGCGTGCGCTCGCGGTGCGCAGGGTGTGCGTACCTTGTCCGTGGGCTTGCGCATGGCGCGCGCCTGGTCGAGGCGGCGCGTGCGCTCGCGGTGCGCAGGGTGTGCGTACCTTGTCCGTGGGCTTGCGCATGGCGCGCGCCTGGTCGAGGCGGCGCGTGCGCTCGCGGTGCGCAGGGTGTGCGTACCTTGTCCGTGGGCTTGCGCATGGCGCGCGCCTGGTCGAGGCGGCGCGTGCGCTCGCGGTGCGCAGGGTGTGCGTACCTTGTCCGTGGGCTTGCGCATGGCGCGCGCCTGGTCGAGGCGGCGCGTGCGCTCGCGGTGCGCAGGGTGTGCGTACCTTGTCCGTGGGCTTGCGCATGGCGCGCGCCTGGTCGAGGCGGCGCGTGCGCTCGCGGTGCGCAGGGTGTGCGTACCTTGTCCGTGGGCTTGCGCATGGCGCGCGCCTGGTCGAGGCGGCGCGTGCGCTCGCGGTGCGCAGGGTGTGCGTACCTTGTCCGTGGGCTTGCGCATGGCGTGCGCCTGGTCGAGGCGGCGCGTGCTCTCGCGGTGCGCAGGGTGTGCGTACCTTGTCCGTGGGCTTGCGCATGGCGCGCGCCTGGTCGAGGCGGCGCGTGCGCTCGCGGTGCGCAGGGTGTGCGTACCTTGTCCGTGGGCTTGCGCATGGCGCGCGCCTGGTCGAGGCGGCGCGTGCGCTCGCGGTGCGCAGGGTGTGCGTACCTTGTCCGTGGGCTTGCGCATGGCGCGCGCCTGGTCGAGGCGGCGCGTGCGCTCGCGGTGCGCAGGGTGTGCGTACCTTGTCCGTGGGCTTGCGCATGGCGCGCGCCTGGTCGAGGCGGCGCGTGCGCTCGCGGTGCGCAGGGTGTGCGTACCTTGTCCGTGGGCTTGCGCATGGCGCGCGCCTGGTCGAGGCGGCGCGTGCGCTCGCGCTCCAGCAGCTCGCGCGTGCGCTCGCGCTCCAGCAGCTCGCGCGTGCGCTCGCGCTCCAGCAGCTCGCGCGTGCGCTCGCGCTCAAGCAGCTCGCGCGTGCGCTCGCCCTCCAGCAGCTCGCGCTCCAGCAGCTCGCGCGTGCGCTAGCCCTCCAGCAGCTCGCGCTCCAGCAGCTCGCGCGTGCGCTCGCCCTCCAGCAGCTCGCGCTCCAGCAGCTCGCGCGTGCGCTCGCCCTCCAGCAGCTCGCGCTCCAGCAGCTCGCGCGTGCGCTCGCCCTCCAGCAGCTCGCGCTCCAGCAGCTCGCGCGTGCGCTCGCCCTCCAGCAGCTCGCGCTCCAGCAGCTCGCGCGTGCGCTCGCCCTCCAGCAGCTCGCGCTCCAGCAGCTCGCGCGTGCGCTCGCGCTCCAGCAGCTCGCGCGTGCGCTTGCGCTCCAGCAGCTCGCGCTCCAGCAGCTCGCGCGTGCGCTCGCGCTCCAGCAGCTCGCGCGTGCGCTTGCGCTCCAGCAGCTCGCGCGTGCGCAGCAGCTGCCGCCTCTGCGCTTCGGCGCTGGCGATGCGGCGTTTGACCAGCGCGGCGCGGCGCGACGCCTCCTCTGCAACACACGCGTCACGTCAATGGTGTAGTCGAGGAAGCCGTAGGAAGGACACATGGATTTAGAAGTATAAAGCTGTTGGTTCTCCAATAAATAAATAAATGGTTATTTGCGGCGCCGCGCGTGTCCGCGAAGTCACTTAGCCTTTGCGAGGTTTTCGAGCTATGGACCTTAAGGTTTAAAAATCTTTCACTGAAAGTGCTCGCTACGTTGCTGCAACTTTGGTGTGAATTGAGCCATAGCTTCAAAGGTGGCAAGTGAATTAAGTTGTTTTCCCTATTTATTTATTACATCAACATTATTTTAAGAAACTTCTAAACAATAATGTAGGTTCGACTTTGTAATTGTCTTTACACCCAGCTCACGCCGTTCTCCTATGATTAAATCACTTATGGGTAATATAATGGGTATATCTTGATTGGATAATCACATCAGCAGTTTACTCACGCACACGCGTGATGTGTTTGTGTGAGTGGTTTAATCACAGGAGAACACCAGCGTAAGCTGGGTCTAAAGACAATTATAAAGCCGACTGTACATACATACAAAATGATTCGGACAAATACTCAAAAAGTACGCCGTATTATAGTAATTTCTTCACAGTATTCGTTTCGTCCATGTTTTTCGATTTCGTCAACAAAAAAATTAAATTAACCCTACTAACTTAAAAACACGTGTAAAATCTAAATTAAAGTATGAAACCTTTCACTTTTTTTGTTGACAAATCAAAAAACATGGACGAAACGAATAGTGTGAAGAAATTACTATAACACGGCGTACTTTTTGAGTATATTTTGTCCGTAACATTTTGTATGGAATTCGGATTTGAGGATTAGCCCTAAGAAGAGATACCTTGCGCCTCGCTGGGGTCGCGCCCCGAGATGGCCTCGGCCAGTTTCTCGGCCTCGTCCAGCTCCTTGCGCTGGTAGTCCTCCAGCTGCTCACGCAGACTCTGTTTCTTTTGTTCCTACAACACGGGTTCATATCAGTTTCGCAAATAAAACGAGATTTATTTGCCTGAAGTATGGTTCTTATGGAGGAGGCCTTCACCCTTAGATGGGTATCCAGATAACAAAGAGATATGTATTGAAATTATAACTTTTTATATAATATTTTTTATCTCTTCGTTTAAATATCATTGTTGGAAATAAACGGCTCATTATTATGGTCATTACAAGGTCTTATGTTATATAACATACTTCGTCGGTAGTCGACATGTAAATTTTACTTATAATAATTTTCTAATGTTTTTAATAAATTATACATAGTCAAGTCATATAACTGACGATAAAAACAACGCAGGAATTTCCAAAAGCTGCGTTGGAGAAATATTGATATACGCAATTTTAATATTGCTTGTTCTGTTCCCTACCACCAGCTCATGCAGCTCGAGTACAGAACAAAGCAGTACGAAATGCTTTGTTCTGTACTCGAGCTGCATGAGCTGGCTGGTGATCTCCTTTTCTCGCTCGTACATCGCTCTGGCGTCATCCTGCGGCTCCACTTTCTGTTTCTTGTGAACTTCCTCCCAATCCTGGACGTCAAAAAAATTATTAACGGCTTATTATTTGAATGCAAAAATCCGGCATTTTGATTATTTTTTTAACAACCTATGAACACTCGGGTGATTGAGACGAATCTAACGATACTTTAATTTTTAATAGTTTTTCGTAGACTTTCGCGATCACACGCACGCGGAACGCTTTTAAAACACCGCTTAAGTGTCCGGATGTCGTCAGTGTGGTGTGCCGACCGAACATTTTTAACGCCCAAAATGAGGGTAGTTCCCTCATTTCACCGCGACGGTAGCTCCAATACGCCAGTCAGCCCGTGACCACGGCTGTTGCAATACACTCGAAACGTCGGAACACAAAAACATACGAGGTGAGCGCGACAAATACCCGTTATAATCAAATAACTATACTTTAATTTTTGTTCACAATTTATGTTTTTGTTTGTATTCCTTTTTCTTGATTCTAGGTTTAATTTGATCTCTTTACATAATAATTATAATATGTGATCTTGCGTTGTTTAATTGTAAGTACCTATATTTCCGACACAATATAAAAATTGTTTGAGAATAAATGAAATGAAATGAAATTGTGAAAATCCATAGAGTTGTTTGGATAGATTACTACTAGATTATTAGATACGAGATAACTCAGAAATGTACATACATACAAGATACGCGCGAAAAACATAACCCTTTCTTGGCAGTCGGGTAAAAATAGATATTAAAAAAGGGCGAAATGATGATGATGATGTAAAGGCAACTTAGGATGGCGTGTGCGGCGGGGGCGGGCGGTACCTTGCTGGTGCGGTCGACGGCGGGCTCGCGGCGGGCGGGCGGCGCGGCGGGGGGCGGCGTCTCGCTCCACTCGGGGTAGTCTATACCACCTGGAATACAAATACACCCACTTTTACTTATTTAGCTGAAGAACTGGTATGGCCTTTCCACCAGAGATGTGCTATGCAACTATGCGTAGATGTGAAATCTACGCTACGAAAATATGTGACCGTTTACACCAATACTAAGGTATGTAGCTGTGCGACGAAGATGCGCTGTGAAGATGCGCCGCCGCATTGTAGCTGCGCGAGAAAGATGCGCAGCTCGAGCTGTGCGATGTATCGATAGTAGGGAAGCGTATACATAGCACGCATCCATAGCACACATTCTTCCATATAAAAAAACATAGCTAAGTTGAATCCGATTGTTGGATATCAAACGCATCTATAGCAACGTAGCATAGCACATCTCTGGTGGAAAAGCACCCTTAGACTAACGTATTAAACCTGCATAATATAAAAAAGCACAATATAAAAAAGAAACTGCAAAAGGAATTAGATCTGTTAAATATGCAAAAACCTAATTAAACTTTATACTAATTTTACATAATATTTGTTGACTTTGTTACTATAACTGTTCTTGTCAGTTGCATGCAGCACTACCTAATGTAAAGTACCTGTACCTACCTACCTATGCCTGTTATAAGGCTACCACGCGGGATAAACTTGAAGCGACAAAAGAATACGCACACTAGAATACATACCAACTCAATCTTGGCAAGTATAGTTTTTCCGTGTCATCGAGGAACAATCCTCGATGGATCCATCCAACCTCATAAACATTCGCATTAATCAATCATTGCTCTGTCCTGACTGATTGACGACTAGACACGCTAAAACAACTTTATGTTGTACATGTGATCTTAAATTATACATAAATGAGTACCAAATATACACCCTGTGAGATAAACATTTTTTTATTAGTACGAATTATAATATCCCTTTAAAAATGCCTCTCTATAAATTGTCTTCTTCTTATATCACCCCTTAGGGTGCCAGGGACAGGGCCATTTCCACGGTGAGGTTGATGTTCGGGTTCCATAACTTCAGAAAAGACGCCTTCTTTCATATCCAGTGCGATATTATGCAATACTGCACAAGCCACAATAGTAGTTTTCGCAACTTCAATTTTTACGAAATTTCATCGCAACAGGCATCGAAAACGTTGTTTCCACAAACCGAAACACCTTTCCACCATATTTCGGGTTCGGATATGTGCACTGTTGTTTCTCTGTTCCTGCTGCGATGAAGGATTTAGTAACGGTGTGAATAGGTAGCTCTGACATGCATAGCCGCTGTCTCCCAGGAGAACCCCATGAAAGGCTCCTGCCTCGAATCTCTCTTTCAAGAAGCTCTCCCGGTATATGCGAGAATCATTGACACTGCCTCGCCACCGTGCTACTAAGTCCATGATCCTGAGTTTAGCATTACATACCACCTGAAACAAATAATGAGTTTATTAATTTATTTATGTTTATGATACAAGATATACGATACTTACGAGATACCTAAGCCAAGCTTTAAGTAAGTAGATAAGGTCGGTAGATATTTTTTAATATTAGGTAAGGTAAAATAGTTGGCAAAAGATTTCACCTACCTGGACATTTATCGAAGGATATTGTTTCCTATTACTTGAAGACCTTCAACTTTGCTTTATGACTAAGTATCTAATACTGGTATTACTAGGTATCTAAGGTACTTATATACACTTACCTCATGTCGAGCCCAGCAACGTAAGGCACAACACACTTGAATCTCTGGAGACACCACGGGAGTCCCTCGGTTGTCTTTTGGCAGGCGATCTTTCACGAGATTCACAATCTTTGAGGCGAACAGTTTAGTGAAGCGATATTTGTATCGGAATTCCTCTTCTCTCAAAGCCTCGAAAGGATTGATCCTCTCGCGTTGCCGATTTGGTTCACGACTCCCAAGAAACTCCAAATCGTCCAAGTCTTCAAAATCAAAGCTGCCTAGCTCGTCTACGTCCATTTTATTCCGATTCAAATTCCAATTATTTTTGGTAGGTAGGTACAAAATATAATAAAGTCTAAAATTTTCCGACCAAAGAAAATGGACGGTAAAGCGACGAAGAAACCTCGCTAAACTTTTTTTTTCCCTTGTTGGGGAGGCTAAAGTCTTACGACCATACCGCCTTGTCGTTTTATTTTTTATATTTCATACGTGAGCTATATTGTTTATTTTAGTCATCAGACAAAGTCGTTAAGTCAAGTCATGCCTCTGTAAAGTGGTGGTGGTGGTTTTTACAGCATTACACCATTCACCAACACTCACACTCGATCACGAGCACTTAATGGGTAAAAAACCACGATAAATACACTTTAACAGCTCTCAACGTAACACATGTTTTAGAAATTATTGTAATGCCGCTATCCTTCCATTCTCACGTTCCCGCCAAAACTTCCCTCGCTAAACTAGGTGACTGACAGGTTTGATATAATACCAGAGTTCACCCATGGTTAGTCCTAGAACTCGTTTCATAATGAAAAATAGTCCCTGGCTAGAGTTGACCAAGGATTTTTCGAAAGTCTAGACATAAAACAGGAAAGTTAATAAACACTAGGTTTTATAATAATAATAGCGGCGTTTTCCCTGAAAGAAAACGCATATTAAATACTTACCTTAATATTAAGCTTTTTGCTTATAGAGAGCAGCATTTGATTTCCGTTCGAGTTAGTCAAGTGCTGATAGTCCATTTCCACCGTAAGTGGCGCCACCTAGCGGCTTTGTGTGGTATTTTTATGTCTACCGATAATGGCCGCTCAATTACTTCTCATTGGCTTTTTATTACGTATTTTCACCAGGCAGAAATCAAACTAAAGCTTAATATTAAGGTAAGTATTTAATATGCGTTTTCTTTCAGGGAAAACGCCGCTATTAAATACTGTACCGTTAATATTAAGCTTTTTGCTTATAGAGATTCTGTTTGCTATCGCCTGGTGACGCCACTTGCAACGTGAAATTTCAGGTTCTTACACGCCAATGTGATGATTTATTGTAAGTTCTTAATAAAACATAAGTTATTATCATTTTTCAATATGAACCTGTAATAAAGTATATGAATTATGATATTTTGTTTGTTTTAATAACAATCATTGTATTTGCTACGTTAAACATAACTCGCAACTTACTGTCTTATGTAATAAGTATAGGATATAGGATATTTAAATACTGATTATGACAGACCTTCAGCGAGGTCAAACAATATTTCAGAAACCACTGCCGGAGGTTGGTTACTCTCATAACACATTTTCAGGGTTACTGCGTTCACAGCTTCGATATAATTATCATTCGGTATACTTGCTACACAGCCATGTGTGCCTAATCAGTTTTGTTCGATACCTTCGAAATATAAGTGAACATTATTATTTACAAATGTATTGTAGTATTTACTAGCATAATACTTCATACTAATTTAATTAAACTATATTTAAAATACAAATACTTTGTTTCGAATCGAATGAGAGTGATTAAGTTATTATGTTAAATCAATTTTATATATTTTCTCAAAAAAAAGTTTAAAAACAATTTCACATTGCCTTCCTCTCTATATTTTTTTATGTGGTTATAATAAACTAGAGGGAAAATAATAAAAATAATCAATGTAATATAATATAATGTTATAGTTTTTTAAAATTATTAGCGTGATGATAATTGGGTGTGTCGACACTATCCAATTATTCGTAATTCCAGTTAGGTAGTTAAATATTATTTAGAGACACTTCTATTATGCTTCCAATGCAGTGATTTTGATCACTGTATCAAGTTAAGTAGATACAATAACATTAATTACTAGACAATTACCGAATCACCTAGTTTAGGTAGCTATTTGGCAAATTAAATGTTAGTGATTCTAAACGAACCTCTTCGAGACGCACATGAAATCCTTTTACCACACTGGTTCGAAAGAACTGGTGACACGATAAGAAATTATTATATTGCAATAGTCAACAATAACAACAAGCGTTAAGGAAAATAGGATAGAATTGTAGATATAGAATGGTAGTTACTCAAAGTTCCCGAAATTGAAATCCACGGAGAATTCATAATATATATGTTTTTTTAAAATTATACATGTCTTGCTTCAGACACAGTACATCTTTTGTAAAACCATAGGTTACCCTAATGTTAAGCTTTTATTGTTACTATTACACCACTATTACAACCTAGAAAATTACTGCGTATTCAAATCAAAATTACTGTTCTAAGGAGGTGTGACTCTAAATTATTTGTGTGAGGGCTTGCTTGGTGGTAGAAATGATTTCTACAACAAATCCGAATAATTTTGCAACATTATTTAATTTCAATAAAAATCGGGTAGGTAGTCGAAAAACAATTAAATTAGGTATTATTATTGCTCAAATCTTACGGGTTTTCTGAAGAAAACCTATTTCTCTTGAATAGGTATGATACCTACTCCCACAACGTAAGGTGCATGTACTTAAACGTATTTTTCCCCTTTTTTTTTGCTAGACAATGCCACCTGGAGTGGTCTAAATGAGAATTGTGTAGGAATATTTACATACTAACCAAAAAACATCTAAACGATTGAACCTACATTAGAACTAGTCATCGGATCTTTTGGAACAGACGGTTCCTATGTCAATGGCTTTTCGACAAAAAACTTCGTAGAACAGTTAAGTACTCAAGTTCATACTATCATTAAAACGTTCGTAACGTTGTTTAATATGAAAGTTTATTTCTTTAGTAATAGCACCAGTCGTGGACTTGCGTACTAGGAAAATAAACGTTGAACCACTGACCCGAAAAGACTATTAGAATCACTTCAACAAAATTTAAAAAAGTTTACGTAGCTCACCGATTTTCATGAATATAGTGCACTCACGCGCAGAATCCTGCTCGGATAGTTCGACGAGCTGCCGTTTATAGGGCTGCATGACCTGCAGCTTGAGCTTGATAGCTATATAGGTAGCTTGTAGCGCAAATTCACGCTATCTAGATCAATAAATTTAAATTTAAACACTTTTTCTTATGTAACTGGGGAATCTCATCAAGTGTTTCTGCTACACAAACCTGGGCGGATGGACAAAATCTTTATCTTTATTTTGTATACACATACATGTTATACCGAACGGAATAAACCGTTAAATAATTCAATTTAATAAAGCCATATCGGCTACATTAAGAAAAGAGGGTACTTACATTTTCCCCTTTTGCACTTTTTAAACACTTTATTTCTTTTTCGAATGATAGTTTCGAATTCGATATTGAAAACTTATAATAAGTATGGAGCAGTCCTAGGTAGGAGCTGTTCGGACGTGTTAACTCGGCGGAATACAAAACGCCAATGTGAAGTAATTGAGCGGCCATTATCGGTAGACATAAAAATACCACACAAAGCCGCTAGGTGGCGCCACTTACGGTGGAAATGGACTATCAGCACTTGACTAACTCGAACGGAAATCAAATGCTGCTCTCTATAAGCAAAAAGCTTAATATTAACGGTACAGTATTTAATATAAATAATTATTTCCCTACTAATATTTTATAAGTTGGTCGCCTTTTTAACCATGAATAAAAATAATACTGTTCTACCTACTACAACACAATGTTGTCTACTTTACTTAATATTATTTTATACTCTAACTATCCTGTATATTAAGTAGTAAAGTTTTTAATTTCTTACCTACACATATTTAATGTAATTATTAATTATTGTGGTCAATTTTGTTTTATGTCTAACTATATGTATTTAATCTTTTGATATTAAGCTTCGCTGCCTTGTTCAAATATTTTTTTATTTTTTCTTATTTTATTTTAAGTAAAGCTACTTGTTTTATTTATATAATTACTCACGCCTATTTGATGCTGATTTTGCTCGTTTTAAGTCACATATTCATGTACATAATAAGTAATGATTTGTTGGCTGGATAATTAATTAACTAGAAAGTTCAAATTTGGCATCCAGCTAGGTAATTGTGTGTTTACAAAGGAAAAAATCAGAAAACAGTAAATTTATAAGATTTGATTTTTTTTTCAAATTATTCGCATTTATGAGGAAAATTTAGCGCCTTGCAAATTTTTGCAGGATATTTCCATTTCCATGATGAAAGGTTGTTTTTATCGTTTTATGTACTTATTTTAATATCAATATTTAAAAATTCGAAAAAGAGCCCAGATGAAAGCAAGCTAGTGGAAATGTAAATTGTCGGAAAACACTTTATCTACGCTATTTAGGTAGGTTAGGTACTTAACTTATTTTACTTTTACCTGCCTACATACATTTAGAGGCGATGATGGTGGTGTGTAAGAAAAATAAATAAATAGGTAGGTTACTATTATAAAAATAGTAGGTACCTAACCTATATACCTTTGAATAGTAATAAATTGATTTACAAAAAGCATTGATAACTGAACAAAATCACATAATATAATATGTGAAAATGGAGGAGCCACGGTTCGATGGACCGGATTATGATGTCGTTTGTCCCGAAAAAAGACTCGAGATCTTCATAATTTTATCAATACTACTGATTCAGTACTTTAGTTCTTTAATAAATTTCAAAAAAACTATAACATAATTTATTTTATAAACAAATTAATGTGGGTAATTATTGTAAGTTCCTTATTAATTATCAATTGACCTATAAAGTTTGAATTTATAAGTTATGTATCTGTATTTTTATTAAAAGAATTGTTAAAAATATGTCGTAGAAGGAAAATAAATTACGTGCGTATTTTTCTTTCTGACTTTTCAGTGGTATTAACGATCACTAAAACAGTCCAATTGAAGGTGGTTGTAGAACCTATGTTTTAGTAAAACTTAGAAAAGTTAAAATCAGTTAAAATAATAACAAAGCTTTCACAAAAAACATACGACTTCAATTAAACTGTAAACACCATTGAATGGTCACAGGGAAGCGATATATACAATTTTGTCTACTTTGATGACATATTTTTTTACAGTTCTTTTGATATAAGTAAATACATAGATACAAATAATTTATCAATTAAAACTTAATTAACTACATACTTTTTTTCAGTTAATTTGTATTAACAACTAAACTACTGAACCGATTTTGATAAAATGTGTGTGACAATTTTGAAAGTATATTTAAAAAAAAAAATATTTGCTGGGCAGTATCCTGGAGAGCGAGTGGGATAGGGTCAGCGCCGGTGTTGGTGTCCTGGATCACTTGCAGTGCAAGGATCAGGACACGGCTGTGTTGTTGTGGGCGAGGGTTGAGAGGAGGCTACAGAGCTGAGGACTGCTGTTGATAGTGTGGGTGATGTTGGGACGTCTGGGGCGGGGCCGACAATGGTGAGGCATACCGGCTTGTTGTTGTGGGTGGACTGGGGGCTCTGCTTCGATGTCCGAAATGAAGGCCGCTTGGTGGAGTGCTTAAAGCCTTGGTAACGATGACATTGCGCGAGATCTTTCTTGTTTCTCCAGTGTTTGACTACCTCGGCGGGGTGGAAGGGCGGCCCCAGCGAGGCGGACGGACTTAGAAGGGTGGGTGGACTCGGCCGAGCGGTAGGTTTCAGCGGGGCGGGTGAACTTGCAGGGCGGGCGGGTGAACTTGTAGGGCGGGCGGGTGAACTTGTAGGGCGGGCGGATGAACTTGCAGGGCGGGCGGGTGAACTTGCAGGGCGGGCGGGTGAACTTGTAGGGCGGGCGGGTTCGGCAGGGCGAACGAGTTCGGCCGAGCGGTCGACATCAGTGGGGTGGGCGGACTCGCAGCGCAGGCGGGCTCGGCACGGCGAGTTAGTCTTGGGTCTCGGGGCGGCGATGTTGCGAGGGAGGCGTATGATGAGGCCGTGGATGCTGTCGTGTTGTCGATGGCGAAACAGACGGTGTAGTTACGTCTACGCGCTGCGGCGTGGATGCGATGCGGCTGGGTCTAGGGTGAGGCGTTTCAGGGCGTCGTCGAGTGCGTATGACGGATCATTTTTGCGCTTGCGGGAGTGAGTTAGTGCGGGAATCTCGGTGAGCTCACATTTCTGAAGATGGTTGTTGATCCTCTTCAAGAGCTCTGAGCTGAGGATTACAGCTTTCGCCATCGAATAACTGGTCGCAGAGGAGATTGGATTTCGACGACAGAGCACCCTTAAATTGAAGGTGAGTTTCAATCGGGTCCTCTGTTTGGGGGCGACTGTGCCGGTATCGATGGTGCGCTTCCCAAAACGGAGTTTAGGTCGCGGCGTTCACTCGAGCTGGAGGCAAGTCCGGATAGTATGCGGGCTGTGCAGGGTGGGCTTGTTTGGGTGGCTTCTTTATATTTTTTTGTCGTCCGTGATGGAGTGAGAGGAGTGCCGGATGCGCTGGTTATTCAAACTGGACGTTCGGCTAGAGGCTGCGGTACTCGTGGCTGACGAGTTCGAGATGGCGGTTTCTCTTCACGATACCTGACCGGTATGGGCGGACTGGGCAGAAAGGGGC
This sequence comes from Lobophora halterata, assembly GCA_932526365.1. Classification (NCBI taxonomy): domain Eukaryota; kingdom Metazoa; phylum Arthropoda; class Insecta; order Lepidoptera; family Geometridae; genus Lobophora; species Lobophora halterata. Next base: position 5,206,246 of record OW052028.1, on the reverse strand, counting down.
GATCTGCCGTTTGCTGGCGATGTTGAGTGACTTGCTGGGCGGGGGGGGCATTGCGATCGTAGTACCGGGGGACGCTTCCCGACGCGTGATCTTTCGGCTTCGTAAAGTTCGAAGGGCTCCTCATATGAGTGAGATGTCGAACTCGGCAGTCGTTTTCAAGAGAAAATTCTACCAAGATGGAATGCCACAGTAAATGGTCCAAACGTATTGTGGCACACACACACACTAAATTTAAATACAGATTGTAAGAAAACACCAGAAGTGGTAATATTATAAGTGTAAGCATTACGGTGTTCCGGTTTGAAGGGCATTGTAGTTAGTGAAATTACTAGGCTTTTGAGACTGCTAATCGAAATGTTTAATAGCGAATGAGCGCAAATAGCAGTGTGGCACCCACCTATTATCGTTCAATTTAGCACTGTTTTGGTCATGGGCAGGCGTGACCTCTTAGCATTAAGAGAACGATTAGTTCATAATGTCACTTAAGAATAAATATATTCGACCCTAGTCTAGAAAGCGCTTGCGTTTTCGTTAGTGCGATGCAGGTTTTCATCTAGATTCGGTAGCGACCTCTAGTAGTAATATCTTTAAGTATTAACTCTAGCACCACGTTGCTTGAAAATGTTAGTATCAAATAATGTCAAGTACCTACAGTTCCGTTAAGATGTCGCCACTCGTATTTATCAAACTTCATCAAACATTATTTTGTAAAAAAGATTTATAAGTAAAAGCTATTTTTAAATATGAAATTAATCAGTATTTTTAAATATGAAATCAATCAGTATTTTTAAATATTGAATGAATAGAAACAACAGTTGACATTCAACATCTCTAGTACGGATACAGTTTATAAATGAAAGGATTTATATAGTTTTTTTTTTTACTCAAAATAATATAAATGGATATATAGGCAACAGTGTGTGATAAAGAAATAATCTATTTATAGATATTTACTTATTTAACTCACTACCAATGAAAAATTTTGTAAAATTTACATCAAACTTAATTTTTTTTTATTATTTAGGTTTTTTTGAATGGAATGCTGTATTGCTTGAGTAAAGAAGTACTTACTTAGCATGATTTTTAAAAAGTATATTGTCATAAGTATCTATGTAAAGTCAAATAATGTTTGTATACATGGATTTTGGTTTAAAAAATATTATTTGATTAAATTATTTTTATTTTTATTAATTTTAATAATTCTACATCTATTTTAAATTAACAGTTGCTGTTTAATGTTGAAAGGTATTTTAATTAACTTTATAGCACCAGTTTGCATTTTAATTTGTTTCAGTCCTTGTGTTTGAAAATATTCATACAGGTGTGATTTTTTTTTTTCATTTTACAGCCAAATTATAAAACAATTAAATTCACATCTGGCACTTGTATCTATGAAATCTGAATAGATAAATTTATATACATTGCCCTAAACCTGTCTAAACTTGATAGAATTATTATTGGGATATCTATTTAAATAGGCTAAACCTGGAATTTGCATTTAACTAAAACCTACATGCTTAAATACCTAGAATATTTTACTTGTCTGGTAACTTTTATAATGTATGTTTAATTAAACTAATTATTAGAATTTATTATAAAAAATCAACTGATAGCACCTACATAGTCATAAGTTTTATTTAGAAGGTGAGTATCTAACATTATTTGTTTAGTCAGTTGAATTCATTTCTAATTTACTTACTGCTTTTCAAAATTAACAGGCAAGTGGTCTGCTCAAAATGATAAAAAATAAATTTTGCACTGTGGCTTTGGATTTAATTAATTACTTAGTAAGTAAAAGCTTATTGAATGATGTAGAATTAAAATTAATTCACAATAGTTGTCAAAATGTACTACTGAAATAGTATAGTTGTTAAATGCTAATTTAAGCTAATTATTTATGTAAGTACAGGTTGCCGTTGGTCGTGGTCTTACCGGACAACCGAACCTGACTGAATATCAATTAATACAAAAACAAAACAATAATTGTTTGATATTACACGCTATTTTTGTTGTTAAAATATTTTTTAAAAAGGACGCCATTAGTGACGCTATACAGAATTCAAAAATGGCACGTGAAAAAATGAAAATTTTCATTTTCTTTGAAATTGAAATACTTATGTAGGTACATTTAATTACGACTAAAACACATTAAATAAAGATAAGTAAGCACCAGATAATTAGTTTAGACTTATTCAATAACTTACCGGCCAGGATCGCGTAGCTTGAATGGCTGGTGTCGCCGGAGAAAATCCGTTTTGGAGCACGTTTCATCTGAAATCGTTGTATTCACATCAATTACCATGAAAAAACAACATCTTTAACCACTACTCATGTAAAATAATGTTTTTTTCACTAAATCATAAACTTACCCTGAAAGAAAAACTTTCACAAGTGACGCCAAAATGGGTGCCACTACAGGGGCGGAAGTGAAAAAATAGAGATGGGAATAACATAATTTAATTAATGACATCGATTTTTTGGTCGATGGAATAGTATTCTTGGAATTTTGTTCAGTGTTTATTTTAAACATAGGTACAAAATGAATGCAAAAGATTTTAATATTTAATATTCATTTGTATATTTTAAGTCAGTATTAGTTGTGAGGTTAAGTATTTTCTATGTATTAATAATATGTGTATGTAATATATTTTAAATCTATATAATATATATTTAATAAAGCAAGAGACCCCGAATTTCTTGTAGGTACATGTTTTTTTACGGAAACGTGTTCAGACGATTTTTTTTTAATGTGCCTCATTTTTTATCGGAAAACTATATTTGTTTGTTTGTGTGTGCGTCCATCTCGTAAAAACTACTGAACGGATTTAACTGAAACTTTACGATATTATAGCTATTAAGCTTGAGATGGTTTTAGGCTATATAGTATTACGCTACATTTCTCCAAAGGGTAGTTATAGAATATTAAAGTTTGTATGGAACCATATTTTTATGAGAGTATCTTTTTTCAAACTATATAATTATGTTATTCAAAACAAATAATTTGATACGGGTTTCGCCGATTTTCAAAATTATAGTAAAACATTTAAAAGTACGGATTAAAGGTGTTATTAGACCAAAAGTTGAATGAACCTGTATCCTCAGGTATACACAATATCTGATTGAAAGTTGCATTTTTATAATTTCCGATGATAAGTGCCGCAATTTATTTCAGTTTTCTACTAAATTCAATGTTTAAGTGGGTAAAAAGAGTGTTGAAAAAGTTTTATTATTGATTGACTTGCTTAGTACTGACTGACACTTTGCTATTCTGTGACATTTCTTCTGCGGGTGGAACAAACAATATCGACAATAAACAATTCTTCCACGGGTGACGAAGTCGCACGCGGGTCAGCTAGTAAGTATGTATATAAATGAGTTTTAAATATTAAATATTAGTTATTTTATTTTTTCGGTACAAAAAGTATTTAGGCTGAGGTTAAAAAGCGGTGCGGAAATATGATTTTATAATTTTTTGTTAATAATATAATGTTATAAACTACCTAATAAATATTAAATTGAAGACTAACTATTTACTATTTCATTATTACATTATTTTTATTCATAATGTGATATTGCGATAACGGTTGTTTATTTTTTATCACGCCGAAGTTCATTGAATCAATTGAACTTACGTTTGGTACAAGTTTAAAACGGTTTATTAGAGCTGACCTTCAATGCGTAAAAGTCGATTTTGAGATATGTTTGGCGGGAGGGGTGCGACGCAATGAGGAAAGTGTCCGGCGGCGTCGCCGGCGGCGTCTATTTGTCGCTTAGTCATTTTTTCGTCGCGGCGGAACCAATAGGCGCTGTCTCGCCTCACCTCATTCGCGCAGAGCTTTTTTCTTCTTTCGCTAAGCACTATTAAAATGTGAAGAATTATTATGAGACGTTAAGAGTATATGTATCGATTTTACCTACTCGTATGCAAGCGTTTATAAATATAATAAAAAAATATATTTAAAATAAGAATATTCTACAAATCAGTACCTAATTAATTATAATTTTACTTTGAGTACATTCAAAAACGAATATATAAACTTTTATATCTATATTTTCATGATATAGATTTAAAAACATTGACTCGATTACGAATTGATAAGCGAACTATTTATCCCCTTACCCTACTCTATTTCCATAGGTACCTACTCTAATTTCGTAACAAAATTCACACAAAATTAAAAGTCAAACTATATTCTTAAATTATTTCAAACCAAAAAATGTAACAAAAACCAACAATTAAATATAGTTTTAATATAATTTTGAATTATGTTTATGAAATTAATTTAAATCGATTATTTATTGAAAGTCTGTTGTGTAAAAAGTATTTTTTTTTGATTCGCTCATCATTAGCGCTGCTAAATCTATTGAAAAATTAATAATAGTTGCCATCATGAATTAATAAGTCAATTTTTTGTTTCTTTTACAAAATATTATTAAATTATTTTTGAACCGTCGTCGTTGGCGTCAATTACGCGGCACTTACAGATGTGTAAGCATTCCAAGCGAGCGGTCAAAATATGGCGCTTCGGTACCTATGTTTAAGAATTTTGAATCTAGAGGTTATACCAAAATTAAGTTACATGGTGGTTCAAAGTACTATTAGAATGAGATCAAAAAATTAACCAAGGTTATTATTACAATCTTATCATAAGGAGTTTATTTATTTTTTATGGTACTTACCTACCAACTTTCCGACTTGATTCATTGGCTTAAAAATCTATTGTGTAAGTATCAGAAAATTTTGTTAAAAGCAAGCAATGAGATCATGTTACTTAAGAGTATTTTTTAATGTTCTCACAATAGTTTGTCAATTCCTTGTGTTTTTTGAAAATTATATTGGCAACACCATATGTCGTAAATAAACATAACCTCAAAGCATCGGCCAAAACATAGACCTAGGACCAAGGCCAAAGCTATTCAAACGTTTGTTTACACAAAATACATCAAATATATTATACCTACTTACAACGATAAGACGAACAAATGAATCTTATAACTTGTAGTTTGTTCATTTAGGAAGCTTGCTGAATGCTAGTGTATAATTTGTCACTTTGTCTTTTTATTTGTCTGCAAGTTGTGGAAGAAAAACCATCATCCTTCCCCGGACTTTATAGTCTTACAGGAGCAGCTTCTACCAGGATACGACCTACCCTGGTCAGTGTGGAAGTCATTGAATCGACTCTGCACTCAAGTTGGCCGCTGTAGGTCGAATCTATTTGAATGTGGGTACAGAGATCCTAGCCTCACTAACTGTAATTGAGGAGTTCATATCCAAACTATGTTACATTTGCAAGACTGTCCCCTGTGGCCCAAATTCTGCTCGAGGGATGAACTTAATGAAGCCAGTGACAACGCAATTGAGCTAGCCATCTATCATTCCGGGACTTTATGTATACTACACTTGTATACCATTGATTCATTGATAATTGTAATAATGGTTATGCGATAGATAGAAAGAAAGAAGGTATGTCTATTCTACACAAATTTACAAACTCATTTATATTTTATTTAGGTCCTCATTCTTACTAACATACTAACAATATTATTATGTATTTATTTCATTAAAAATAATACAATTCAGAACTTAGAAATCTATCACCAGCAGTAGATTGCTTTATGCTGATAATGTTTGCTGTTATTATTTTGTTACTGAAAATTACTGGAAGTAAACTTATCTACTAATATGGTAGTAAGATTGTAGTTTATTTTATTTACTATCAATATGTTAGGTTCTTACCTCCTGTTGATTTTGTTTCAGATTTCTATATTAATAAATACTTGTATGAAGAAAACTGTTCAAAATATTAAACATTATAATGATGATATTCATTGGAACTCCTACCTAGATGAGTACATGTTAATGCAATATCTAAATACTCAAATTCAAAAGATAATATTATGCTTATGATGTATCAAATACACAATGACAAGTACTGTATCAACCAGTTTAAAATGCTGAATGCGTCCTACAACGTGGTGCAGAAAGCTGCAGCCGAAACCAATGAAAATAGGCCATCTGCAGATATATGATGAGAAGATATTATGCTGATTTCAATTTTCAATCGTAAAGTATTCACCACAGAAGAAGCTGCATCAACTTGATTGTGTATAGTTCTTATCAACCAAAACCATCCTATAAATTTGTAAAAGAAACTCCGTAAATAGATTTTCAGTGGCATTATTATGAGAATACATAACTATTCTTTTAGTAAAAATATGGTTTTATTAATAATAAAATGACACCAAACTCTGATGAATGATCCCATAATTTCACCACGGTGAAGGAAAATATCTTGAGGTAACCAGCATGTTAAAAAACAAAGTAATAAAGTTAATAATGTTTTGTGGTAAGTGACATTCGTCAACCAATGGGCATTGGGTCTTCTCATAAATACTCAATATTCAGACAAATTAAATATTTATTTGAATATAATGTAAGTAATCTTTGGTAAGTATTAATTTTTAATGGCTGTTGTATGAATCAAAGTTTGTAAAATCAAGAGTTGTACGAAATATTGGATTTATAGTAAAATGTAATAGTCATGGTTTGTAAGAAAGACAAGAATACATTCAGTATCTAAGAAATACAAAAAGTAAATAGGGAAAATATGATATAGCATAACAAATTAAGTACACAATGTATTTATTTTGTTAAAAATCTATATACATTAGGTATTGTATTCATTTAAAAGTTACCTACACCACATAAAATACAAGCAAAACCATTGATGTATAAAGTTTAGATATGCCCTGGTACCGAAAATCTTTGCCATTTGTTTGAATGTGTGCATAAGCATAATGCCGACGCGCGCACACTAAAGAGTTGTTTAAAAAAGGTGTTCATGCTAATTAACTTAATTGCATCTAACACCAATTATTGTGCAATCATTTTGCATAAACTTTTGTGAAATAATGAGCGTCCTGTGTGCCCTGACCACAAAAATATCTTCTATCGAGTAATATGGTGCGTAAATTGCGTCATCAATACCGTGCATAGGTACGGTCAGCAAACTCAACAGATTAAAGTTTAATAACTAAATAGTAAAGTGATATGGGAACTAAAAATAAAATACGTTATTTACAAAGAATGTTTGTTTATTCGTTTTTAAAATACAAAACACACACTTATCCTGTACTATATTTTTAATAAGAATATATCCATAAAAAATGGCAAAATAGTCATTTTGCTTAAAATTTACTGAGCAAACTCTACTAAATTGTATATGGCTATGTATCCATTCATCATCCCATTGGTCTTTTCGTATAATTTAAATTCATTTTTCCTTACAACGTGGGTCTTGCAGAAATCTAAAACAATATAAAAATAATTTTATTAAAATACTATGCATAAAATAAACTTCAATTATTAAAACACGCATTTGTGAAGCAGGGAATTTTCATTTTGTATATGTAAATAGGGGAGTAATAATTTTATTATTACAAAAAAAGATGGGATAAGTGACTATTTCAAAAATTAAAGGTACATTTACAAATCCAAAATTTGTTTTGAGAATTCGATAGTTTTATTTAATCAATCCCAATAAAAATATTATAATTTAAAATGATTTTTTTTTCATTTTTTATTAAATAGAGTTTAATCTAATTAATTAACACAAAATATTGATTTTATTTAAGAAATGTTGAGAATTTCGTAACATCATTTTTGTAACTGTACAATAATTTTGAGAAAAAGTCATGTATAAACTTCTCGAATCATTTTTGTGAACAAAAAAATTATTTGTGCTTACGATTGTCTAGCTAGATAATCCATTATCAATAAAATGACCTAATGATGCTGCTGACGCTACCGATTGTGTAGTGCAATATTGTCCATGTTTTCGTGCAATAATGCCCATTGGTAGATGATCCCTTATTACCCGAGTTCTCGGTACACCCGCGTGTCTAAATATAATGGTCATAAGCATTAAGTCACAGCGCATGTACTGAACAAAGGGTCATCTCTTTTTCTCCTATATTTATTGAATATACTACTTCCTCTTTTGTACACTCGCCATTTTGACTGGAATATTGTTGAGAAGGGAAGGAAATAAATTGGATTTATAATGATATCTTAATACATACGAGTGAAATGTTACACTCTTGCCTTTATTTGTATTTCGGGAATTGTTAGTGCACATCCTGAATGCACACGACGGCATTTTGTTGCACTTTCAAACATTTTTTTGTCTTGCTGCCACACGTACGACTGTCACTGTGTTCAGATGAGCACTGAGTCTAGTAAAGTGAGCTGCACTCAATCCACGGTGGTAGCATTTTGGCGCGGTCACAGTACGGTACGGGCATATCTAAACTTTATACATCAATGAGCAAAACACTAAATAAGCATTAAATTTACACAAGTATGTGAGTACCTAATCATATTTCTGTAGGTATTTGTACTATGGTAAATTTTTCTTAATTAATTCATTTTGATTAGAATGATTCTAATTTAATACTTGAAATAGTACTCAATGATAAATAAATATAAAATGTCTAATGACTGTCAATTTTAATTACCAATAAATAAATCTATTTGAACCCGACTATGGTGAAACAAAAAGGAGGGTTATGATTTTGATCATTAGTGATTGATTATGTGAGTTAGTAAGTATGTTCATCTGTTTCCTCATATTATATCTTCTAAACTACTTATAATATTTTTTCGAATGAGGTAGGTAGTATTGCTAGAAGCATTTTGTCTGTCCGCTGGTAATAGACTATACCTACAATATAATTAAATAGCACTACAGATGTGAGCCAAACATAGGGTTATCCAACCAATTATTGGCACCCAGCCTATTATTGGCACCCTAGAGTTTAATAAGAAAAAACAAGGAAATTGTAGATTATTCAATTGAATAATCTAAAATTTTCTTGTTCTTTAGGGTAAACTTTAGGGTGCCAATAATAGGTTCCTTTACCTTATTTTACCTCCAAACCTAAATTTCAAAATTGGAACAAAAATAAATACTTTTGGCGAAAACTGCAACACTCTACGACTAATACTTTTCGAGATAGCATGTTGGTGCCAAGGTGGACGTGCGAATCGTCAACCTTCGCTACGCTCAGGTTTCCGCTTCGCGGTACGGAGGTCGGTGGCTCGCTTCGCTCGCCCCTCCCTCACTTAAGAAAAAGTTGGAACATCCTCTATAACGAAAAGAGAATCCAAACACCCTATATCCATCCAAGTATTTCCATTCGAAGATAAAGCATAAAAAAAACATAGTTGAAATTTTTGCCATCAATCTACTAACGATTTTGAGTCTATGAACCATGCCTCTATCTCTTACCGTTGCTGAGATATCGCCGTTTAAAGTTTTGTATTGAAAAAAAATATGTTTTGTATGGCAGCCATGTTTTTTTGTATGGCGGCTATATTAGATTTTTCAAAATTTCAAAATTGGAACAAAAATAAATACTTTTGGCGAAAACTGCAACACTCTACGACTAATACTTTTCGACATAGCATGTTGGTGCCAAGGTGGACGTGTGAATCGTCAACCTTCGCTACGCTCAGGTTGCCGCTTCGCAGTACGGAGGTCGGTGGCTCGCTTCGCTCCTCCACCTCCCTGCAAAATTTTTCAACCTTCGCTGCGCTCAGGTTTACAAATTTTGTATGGAAATCAATTTTTTGTATGGTGGCCATGTTGGATTTCTGCCGCTTTGCGTTTCGGAGGTCGGTGGCTCGCTACGCTCGCCACCTCCCGGTATGGGAATCCTACTTTTGTATGAAAATCCATTTTTTTTTGTATGGCGGCCATATTGGATTTTTCAAAATTTCAAAATTGGAACAAAAATAAATACCTTTGACCAAAACTTGTAATACACCAAGTCTTATACTTTTCGAGATACCACGTTTAGTCCCTAGGGCGTAAATGAAAAGTGAAAAGTCGAGGTTTTCCCCAACTCACCCCGTCTTTCTCTTTACATTCCCCATGTTAGATTTTTCAAAATAAGACTGCATCTGGGAGAACAATGATGTCAATGAGTGAGTGAGTGAGTGAGTGGTAATTCATTTTTATATATGTTGAACTTATGTTGAATGGCAGCACAGCACACGCCACAATGGATGGGTAAATGTCAAAGTCATGTCATAGTCTTGCTTCTAAAAATAGAGTAGTATGCGAGGCAACACCTTGACACGACGAGCTCCCTCACTGTGGTACCACGATTGAGTACTAATGTAAGAGCCATAAGTCACAGGGAAGCAAAATACGCAATTAGTTCACTTCAACGACTTTTTTTTCAGTTAATTTGATTTAAAACCTTAACTACTGAACCGATTTTGATAAAATTTCTATGGGACCAATCTGAAAGTATAACCTTAAAAATAATATTTTTTCAAATCGGTTTATAAACAACAAAGTTCAGAGGTAACAAACATAAAGAAAATGATATTTTTTATATATTTTTTTTAGTTATAAGTTTGTTACCTCATAACTTCGTTGTTTATAAACCGATTTGTAAAATTATTTTGTTTGAGAGAATTTTATCTAAATCAGTTCAGTAGTTAAGATTAAAAATCTAAACAACTGAACAAAAAGTCGTTAAAGTGTACAAAACTGCGTATTTTGCTTCCCTGTGACTTATCAGTGGTGCCTACGGTCACTAGAACAGTCCGATTGAAGTCGGTTGTTGTATGTTTTTGTAAAACCTTGATTCTTTTTATAATTTTCAATACAAACAAAGTTGCAGGTGTTAACTAGTATGAAATAGTAATGTAGAACAAATTTTTCAGGAGTAGAGTTGGTTGAACTAGATTTGGACCCCGAAGACTGGTTCCCAGCGGAGCCCTACAAGATGACTTTCAGCCGCAAGAAGAACCCCAAATGGAAACTCTTACCCTTCAGATGTGAACACTGTTTCAAGGTTAGTTGGTGGCCCTAGAGTTGGTGGAACTAGAGTTTTTGTAACCAGAGTCGGTGGAGCTAGAGTTTTTGTAACTTTTCTTATCGTGTCACTTGTTCTTTCGAACCAGTGTGGTGAAAGGATTTCCAGTGCATTTCGTAAAGGCTCTTTTCGTGCACTTGACACATGTTTTCGAATTTTTTTATGTTCTATGACATGCCGGTTTCCACACGATGTTTTCCTTCACCGCTAAGCACGTGTTTTAAATGCACACATAGATTTTTTAAACAGAAAAAAAAACATTTTTTCATAATGGTGTATGACCGGGTTCGACCGGCTTTGTAACTAGAGTTGGTGAAACTAGACTTGGTGAAACTAGAGTTGGCGTAACTAGAGTTGGTGGAATTAGAGTTTTTGTAACTTGCATTTTTAAAACTAGGGTTGTGGAACTAGAGTTGGTAGAACTGAAGTTTTTGGAACCAGGGTTGATGGAACTACATTTCTTAGATTTAGTTAACATTATTAACACTTTCCATTTCCCTCCAGGGCTACCGAGTGCGGTCAACATTACTAACGCACGCGGCAGAGCGAAACGGTACTGTCCCTAAACAGCTCGCCATTCCCTGTCCCTGCTGCCCCCACGTGTCCACGTGCAAGAAGCACCACAAGAAACACCTCGAGTCGCACGGGGGCAAACGACACAGGATCTTCTGCGTCTACTGTCTGCCACCAGGTAATAGATAGATAGATAGATAGATAGATGTAATCTTTATTGCACACCTTAAAATAAAAATACATGAAGAAACAATACTGAAGAAAAAGTGGTACAATGGGCGGCCTTATCGCTAAAAGCGATCTCTTCCAGGCAACCTTGGGATGCCCTCGAAATATTTGAACAAAAGAGGACGGCGGCGTACAAATACTTACTAGGAAACTAAAATATTTTAATGAAAAACAATATTTACTTAGTTACATAAAATAAAATAAAATAAAACTAAGTTACATAACTTCATACAAATAAGACAAACTACATGCTAATATACATAAATGTACGATACATAATACTATAATACATACTTATAATAAACGTACACAAATAACATTACCTAAATGTTAGGTACTAATAAGTTCTTTACGTGGTCGTTAATAGATCGAACGAAAAGAAAGAAAGAAAAATGTGTTTATTTACTAGAAAATCCTACTAATATTATAAACGCGAAAGTTTGTAAGGATGGATGGATGGATGTTTGTTCCTCTTTCACGTAAAAACTACCGAATGGATTTTGATGAAACTTTACAATAATATAGTTTACCTACATCAGAATAACACATAGGCTAAAATTTATACAGATATCTGCGCAGACGAAGTCGCGGGCACCAGCTAATTATATATAAAAGTTTAAACTAAAACAAGCTTCCTACCTACCTACAGTTATGAAATAATAGAGAATATAAAGTAAGTAGTAATAAAAACCAAATAAAGAAAAAAAAACCGTGTTGTAGTAGGTTTGTATGTAGTAGGTATGATTTATTTTTGATTTGATTGAAAATGATTGAAAAGAAGTCTCAGAATCTAGATTCTAGAAGAATTGGCGTTTGTATGTGTGTGTTTGTATGTATTGTATCTTTGTCCAATAGTAACTGCCATAATATTATCCCCATATTGGATTTTTGACACTCTATTTTTGTTCTATGACACTTACATGACCGTAAAGAATCTAAAGATATGACCGAAATCCGTTTTTTATAGTTATTTGTCATTTTTTCACACATTTTGGTAATTTGATAAAATTTATATGGGACTTATCTGAAAATATATCCTTTCAAACCTAAATAAAAATCCAAAATCAATTGAAAAAAATACATCATTATTGAAAAAAAAAATGTTTACCACTTTTTGAAGTCGGTTGAAAACATAAACCACCTTCTTCGCAAATGGGTAAAAATAACATAACTACCGTTCTTTACCATCACCCTAAAAATTCTATTCTCTTTCAGTAAATCCAAACGAGCCATACATAAAAGAATCCGAGAAGTACCCGTTTGATAAAAATCCCCAATATTGGTACGCTTCGGAAGAGTCTCTTCGGCTACACAAGAAGAGGAAACATCCATATGCCGCCATGTTTAACCACAATTGGCATTGCAGTTGGCGGGAAGCGCAAGCCAACAGCTAAGGACAGGTAACATCATGTTAGACAATTGGTAACATGTGTTAGACAACTGGTAACATGTGTTAGACAACTGGTAATATAACTTAGACAACTGGTTACATGTGTTAGACAACTGGTAACATGTGTAAGACGACTGGTAACATTTGTTAGACAACTGGTTATATAATTAAGACAACTGTCCATACTACTATTTGTCTAACACATGTTACATGTGTTAGACAAATGGTAACATAATGTTAGACCACTGGTAATATAATGTTAGACAACTGGTAATATAAGTTAGATAACTGGTAAACTAATGTTAGACATCAGGTAAACTATGTAAGATAACTGATAAATTATGTTTGGCAACTGGTAAAACTCGATGAGTTAGATAACTGGTAAAACTCAACAAGTTAGCCAACTTAGACAACTGGTAATGTGTATAAATTTAAAATTGAATACTAATGTATAGAATTGAACTACTTATGATACCCGTGATATCCCGGCGAGCGCAGTCGGGTGAACATTATGTGTCTTTGTATTATAATAATAGTATTTTTGTATGAATTCCACTTTTACATACATACACAAACATATTTTTGTGAAGATACCTATTGGCGTAGTGGTTAGGTAGTTTGGCTTTCTATGTAACGAGTGGGGTTCGAATCCGGGACGTGTGTTTGAATTAATATTTGAGAAATGAGAGTTCTAGGTTTTATTACTCCTGATTCGGCCTCTCGCTTGTGCGTATCTACATTTTTGAAAATTTAAAAATTACTACTTTTATTATGAAGAAAAAAAAATTTTCATGTTTTTTTTACAAGGTTTTACACAGGAAACTTGTTAAAATTGAATTGGATTTTTTACTGTATGTATGTTTGTAATGTTATTTAAAATTTTCAAAAATTTAGGTACGCACAAGTCGGGCGAATCTGGGGTATTCGCCTTAACACAATCAGATTCTGCGTAGCACCTTTTTTGTCGTTGAAGAGCGGTTTGCTCGCGTCCTCCTATTTCTAATGCCTAATTCACACGTACCGAGAACTCGGCCGAGACAGTAAAATGTTACTCGGCCGAGACAGTGAAAGCTTACGTAACTCGCTGAGCCGAGCAGTCGGCGCTATGTTTATACCTACCGAGTACTCTCTATACTACTCGGTACGTGTGATCTAGGCATAAGTGGATTGATGAGCACACACCAGTTATGCTGAAATGTTTGAGTATCGTCAAAATAAGTTTGTTAATGTATGATCATTTTAGTGTAGGAAAATGTGATTTTAGCTGGCAATAATATTTAAGGCGTGGTAGCAACACCAATGAGTTTTAGAGGGCTAAGCTTGTGTTCTGTAAAAACGTCTCAAAATTATTGTAGGACTCTGTTTTATATTTTTTTTATTTTGCATTATTATTATTATTTTTACATTTTAATGAAACTTTCGAGAGATTTTTTTAAGACAATCAATGGTGATTATTAGGAGCATGAAAATTTACGTATTTCCTAAGTTAGTGAAATCTAGCAGCTGATTATTTTTTATTTATTTATACACTTATATTCCTATTTGTAAAAAATGCATAATATTTTGACCACGCAATATAATCATCACAAATTAAAAAAAATGTGCCTTGAGTAAAAATGCCATAAGTTTTCTAAGACGTCAGTTTTCATTAATTTGATTATAATTCTTTTGGTCTTGACGTAAGTATTTTTTAATTAATTATAATATTGTATTTATTGTATAAATCTCTTTTAACTTTAGTATTCTGTCGATTTTTTTAAATAAAAAAAAGTAAGGAGGAAGTTCTCAATTTTGACCTTTTTTTAAAATATTTGTATTCCAAAATTGAAATTTCGTTGACAGCTGTATTATTTAAAATTAGCTTTTAATTTAACTAAATACGGAACCCTCTTTAGTAATAAGTTAAACTCACGCTTAATGTCTTGTATAGAATAGGTTAAAAAAGCAATGTACAAATGAAGTATACCAGTATTTTTTTAGGAATTTTAATGCATTTTGTAGATTTAAGTTTATTCTATCAAAGGGCGTCCTGTTTTCACTTCTTCTTACGCCAGTGGCCGATAAATTCCTAATAAAATATCTCTGTTTTGTGAAAACAATAAACCCTAAAATTTTTAGATTTTAGTCATTTTTCTTTATTGAATGAAAATATCACCGAGACAAAATAATGAAAATCTTTGAAATTTCAAAAGTTGTAGAACAACATTTCTAGCCAGAAATTGGGGAATACCCACCTTTCGGCCTTATAAAAATAAAATAAAATATAAATATTTTATTTCAGACTACTATGATCCATATTTCACAAACATTATTAAACATTATTAAGAATCAAATTCAATAAATAATAATAAATAATAAAAATTATAGGGACATTATTATACACATAGTAATGTGTCAGGACGCCTATATAGCTTAATGTAACCTAAAAGACCAAAATATAGCAGTATTATGAATACATATAGCTATTCTACGCGAATAGCCCTGAAACGGTCTACGCGCGAATCAATTCATTGCTTCTTAATCAGCCTAAATTCTTCCCCAACTGGGATTCAGGCCTACTCTCGGCAGGAGAGCGAATGAGTCTATAGAGGATATGTGAAAATTTGGATTCGCTGCGTTACATTGTTACTCAGTAACGGTACAGGTTACAAAGTTGATGTTAATACAGAGATAACTTAAAGATACAATCTGTATAAATGTAAAACAGAAACACGATTGGTGAAACTTTTCTCGATAGATTTTTTTTAATCAGTATAAAATGTCACATCACGTTTTATAAGTTCACTGGTTGTACGTAAATAAATTGCACAAGGTTTTCCAAAAAGTTACGGAATTTCAGCAAAAAAGATACGTAAATTGTAACTTTTAACATTCAAGCAATTGATTGTTTCGTGTTTAGGCCTTAGAACTAAATCAATGATTCCATGAAATCCCGACTGCAAATATTATTTCACTATTAGCCATTCAATTGAAAGGCGAAATTTAAGTATCGGCTTAGGCATTCAATAAAATGGCTAACTCGACCAGTTAGCTTCGAAATCTACATTGCGCCAATAAACGTTTTTTTAAAAATGTTTTTGACGTGACTACGTCTAATAAAAATCGGTGAACGCCAGCTGCATGCACGAAAACGTTGACGTCATTGTCCGGTAACGCTCATTGTCCCGTTACGCTGATGACGTTGTCACGTTTAAACTATCGTCCGTAAACCAACTTTAAACAAACATTTTTTTTCAAGCAAATTGATACAGTAAAATATACAACCTATTTTATGTGCAGTCGGGTAGAAAACGGGTAGTTTTAAGACTGTAAATAAGCAGCTGATATAGAAATAAACAAACATACACGGCAGCTTTTAATTTAATATTTTTTTTTCATACAACTATTTATTATAAGATGAAGCCTAGATTACGATTTGTATGTATGTTTCGAACTGAAAAAGTACGCTTCATTATCCTCTTTTGACTGTTATGACCTGTAAATTTACGCCTCATTTTTCTCTGTTGAATGGAACAACTTGTAAAAGTACGCTTCATTACCCGCTTTTGAATGTAACAACCTGTAAATTTACGCCCTATTAGCCTGTTTTGAATGTTACAATCTGTAAAAGTACGCCTTAAGAGCCTCTGTTGAATGTAATAACTTATAAAAGTACGCATCATTACTCTCTTTTGAATGTAACAACCTGTAAAAGTACGCCTCATTACCCTCTTTTGAATGTAACAACCTATAAAAGTACGCCTCATTACTCTCTTTTGAATGTAACAACCTGTAAAAATACGTCTTATTACCCTTTGTTGGATGTTCAAGGTTACACCTCGTTGTCGTTTGTTGAAATATTGTAACTGTTTAATAGGGCGTAGTTTTTCAGGTTGCCGATATCAGATTACAAAATTTATTTATAATAAAAAAAATGAGCGAGCCTTTTGCAACTACTGCGCATATGATGTGTAACATCTCATTTAAATTTGGAATGATTCGATTTACTTCAATTTCTGACGTTGGTATCATCTGACTTCCTGGTACACACCTCCGTCCCATTTACACGAAATTACGCCCGCAAATTGTCAGAAAGCGAGAGAAAGGATGTTACACATCAAAAACGCCATTTAAATCAAATAGAGTAAGAAATAAATATAATAATATTGTAATTATAGTATATTGTGCCTGAATATAATAATAATAATGTAACTAAGACTGTAGTAAGCCTTGAAATACTATAAATTATTATTTTTAATCAAGTTTTACACTAGAGATTTTCTATGTTAAAATGGCATATTACCGCATAGTACCGTACCACTGAGCCCAATCTTCCTAGGCCAACACAAGCTGTGATTTTTTTTCAAAATCAACTGGTTTGATTCCCGGCTTAGTTAATTGATTTTGAAAAAATCTGAGTATGTTTTAGTTTTCATCGAAATCGGCCTCTAGGGTTCTTTGAGCATTTCAATATTTCCCATACTTTAGGATTTGTCTATCTAAACCCAGTTGAAAAATTCTTAGAAATAATAATTAATTTTCGTAGAAAATCTCTACCCTCATTTATTTATCTTTTCTGGTGTGCAAACTTTATACCTAGGTAGTTTATGAAATAACCTCAAAGCCTTAGTACAGTATTTTTATAAATAATGCAAAATAAGCATGTGAATTTGTTAAGTTAAAAACTTTTTCTCGCATATTTGTACATTTTTGAAGATATAAATTGACTGAGTATGAATTTCGAAAAAGTGAAGCGATAAATTTGTTACTACAACCTCACTAATGCCGTCTTGTACCAAACTTTCAAAGTTCCTAAGCAATTACTTTACTCGCTTGGCAGTTCATATCGGTCAAAATCTGGACTGTTAAGAACTACCAAGCGAATAAAGTAATTGCTTAGGTACTTTGACAGTTTGGTGAAAGTAGGCATAAATGTTTTAGTATATTTCTTGTTTTGATTTGTATTACATAAGCGAAATATATTGGGCAAGATATTGGTTTTTTTCTGTCTATACCCAGTCAATTTACATCTTAAAAAATGTACCAATGAGCGAGTGAGATAACGGCACTACGGATTCTGGGCCTTAACTTTACAAGCAAATCCACGTGCGTATAGTTAGCTAGAAACCTACCCTCCTTTAGATTAGAAAAACAAGACTACATCGAAATACTCCTAGATATAGACTGTGCAGAGATTTTGTAAAAGGATTTGTAAATAAATGCGATTTTATCAAATATATTGTTTTATTTAATTTAACCAGCAGTGGGAATAACATTGCTTATGCTATTTAATTTAACTAGCAGTGGGAACAACATTGCTTATGCTATTTAATTCGAATTTTATATAATAACTTAGATGATTAATTAATGTAAAAAACAACTGGAAATTCACGTATTATCGAATTAATAGTTCGACGTGTTTTGAATGTGAACAGACATTTATTACGGTGGCTTCTCACGGCTTGTGTAAAGCACAGGCCGTGTGAAGCGAGCGGCCCGAGTGTTGTATTGACACAGGTCGTGAGAAGGAGTGATCCGGACTCGTTCGCGGCGCGCGCTCGCCCGTACAGATGACCGCGGCGCGGCGCGGCACGTAGCAAAGGCCGTGTGAAGCCACCATTACGATAAAGGATGGGCCATTTTACATTCGAAATATGTCAAACCAATTCTTTCGACAATACATTATGTGAATTTCCAGTTATTCTTATAATTTTTGAACGTAATTGTAACATTTATAGCACAAATTAAGGAATATTTTGATTCATTTTAAGTTATTTTCATAATTAATTAACAATTACTTTGATTCCGCCCGCAGACGGCTTTTTCAGCAAACCTGAAAAAGAAAGAAATAAGTTATAAGCATCCTACTAATATTATAAACGCGAAAGTTTGTAAGGATGGATGGATGGATGTTTGTTACTCTTTCACGTAAAAACTACTGAATGGATTTTAATGAAACTTTACAATAATATAGCTTATACATCAGAATAACACATAGACTACAATTTATAAATATACCTGCGCAGACGAAGTCGCGGGCACCAGCTAGTATAGTTATAAAAACAAAACCCGCTTGCCCAAATAATACGGTACACATACATACGTACGTAAGTGAGGACGTGGTGGCCGAGTGGATGAGGCCCTTGCCTTGCGATTGCGCTGGTTCGAATCCCGGTGGCAGTCATGCGTAAATGGGTTATTTCGGTCGAAAAAATCTATGTATGCATCCCACGTTCTCGTAACGGTGAAGGAAAACATCGTGAGGAAACCGGCATGTCGTAGAACCTAAAAAGTTCGAAAACATGTGTCGAGTGCACGAAAGGAGCCTCTTCGAGGCGCACTTGACATCCTTTCACCACACTGGTTCGAAGGAACTAGTGACACGATAGAAGACATACATTCAAAAACATTACCCCTCTTTCGCAGTCGGGTAAAAAAATATACTTACGCGGTAATTTCGAAACGGGTTTCAGTAGTTTCATCTGAATGTTGGAATCAGAGGAACTCTTGAACTTAGAAACGATTCCTGAAAGAAAATAAAATATCACCTATGTGTAAGCATTACTGTGTTCCGGTTGGACGGGCACTGTAGCTAGTGAAATTACTGGGCTTTCGAGACTGACCAGGAAAATATCTCAAGGTGGACGAGCGCTGATAGCAGTGTTTCACGGGACTATGGGAATCACAGACCTGTGTATCACTGTTATGGTTACGGGCGGTGCACGAAAGGAGGCGCACTTGAAATCCTTTCATCACACTGGTTCAACAGAACTAGTGACACGATAAGAAGATGGTTATGGGCAGGCGTGATCTCTTACCAACAGGAGAGCGCCAATTTAGTGTCGCTGCTTTACTTAAAAAAAAGTTTTGTTGATTTATTTTAACCAAATTTAAAATAAAGTCCTTAATTACCCGACTGCCAAGGAAGGGTAATGTTTTTCGCGCGTATCTTGTTTGTATGTATGTGAATTTCTGTGTTACCTCGTATCTTTCAAAATGCTGGATGGATTTTGAGAGTTAAGGTATCGTTGGATTCGTCTCAATAATCCGAGTGTTCTTATATGAGTTTTAAAATAATAATATGGCGGATTTTTGGAGTTAAATAGTAAGTCGTTAATATTTTTTTCACACCACCTGCTCTACAATATTCAATTACATATCATGCTATCATCAAGGTAAAGCATAGCATTACCTACCAAGGGAGGTAATGTTGTATGAAACTCCCAAGGGTTATAATGGGATTTGAATTTGGAACGTCAAATTCTTGATGAAACTCGTGGAAAACTCTAAGCCATATAGTAACGCCCATATGGCATTGCAAAAAGGTTTGTTCTAAAATCAAACTGCCCACTCATAAAAAAAAAGAAAAAAGGCGCGACTTCAAAGATAGTGAAACAAAAGACGGTGTTGGCTGCTTAGTTCGGAGCCCTGGCTTTTTATTGCCTCACAGAAGGTGTGAAAAGTAGAGTATGCTTCTCTGGGATACAGCCTGTCTTCGTCTTGGGTAGATTGAACCCCTCGCGTCACTCAGGACTCTACATAACTCCCTCGCTTCGCTCAGGAGTTAACTGAGTCCCTCGTTAGCTCAGGGTTCAATATGCCACCCGCGACATAAGACACTGCTTTATCCCCTTAGTGCATAATCTACTATTTGCTGACCAAACCTATCGAGTAGGGTACCAAAATGAAGGTACTTTAAAGGAGATTACAAGATTATGTATAAGTTATATGTTTAAATTTAATTTGGAATAATTAATTGACAATGAATGTATAGTATACCGCGATACAGGCTTTGTCCTCGTGCGGGGATCACAGTTAACAAGTGTGTTATTGTAATTTTTAGTTTGATAAATAAACGATTTTGTATTCTTTGTAATTGTATAATTATTTCGTAGTCGGGTTTTCCGTTTTTTTTTTAAACTCGAAGCTTTTTTAAATACTTACTTGGACTTATTCTTAGTGGATTCTGTTGCAAAACCGCTGCATAGTTCGGAGACAATTTTTTCAATGGATTCTTTTTTCCAATTTCATCGCTATGATTGGATTTCAATGTCTTCATATTAGTGATGGTTTTCTTTGGTTTTCCTATTGAGGTTCTGTGCGACATACTTTTTATGGTCATTTTGGATTTTACATTAACTTTGGGCTTATTTTGTTGGATTTGAAAGTTTTTCGGTAGTTCTTTGTTGGGATCAATGCTGGCAACATTACCCTTTTTTGGATCAGTCCTGGCAACATTAATCTTCTTCGGATCAGTGCTGGCAACATTAATCTTCTTTGGATCAGTGCTGGCAAAATTAATCTTCTTTAGATCAGTGCTGGCAACATTGCCCTTTTTTGTGGTATCCTTAACTTTTGGAATGTTATCTGTATTTGATGTGACCATTATTGGTCGTTCTGTCACTTCATTACCTATTTTATTTTTTTGAACATCATTTGTCTGAGAACTATTTCTTGTTAAGTTCTTTGGATCAGTTTTGGAACTTTTCTTAGGATCAATGTTGGCAGTTTTGTTAGCATTGCCAACATTACCAGTTTTTTTAGCATTAGAATCAACGGTAGTTTTCTTAGCATTAGAGTCAGTTTTGGCATTTTTTTTAGCATTAGGATCAACGTTGGTACTTTTCTTTGCATTTGAGTCAGCGTTGGCGGTATTCTTAGCATTATCAACGTTAGCAGTTTTTTTAGCATTAGGATCAACGTTGGTACTTTTCTTTGCATTTGAGTCAGCGTTGGCGGTATTCTTAGCATTATCAACGTTGGTACTTTTCTTTGCATTTGAGTCAGCGTTGGCGGTATTCTTAGCATTATCAACGTTGGTACTTTTCTTTGCATTTGAGTCAGCGTTGGCGGTATTCTTAGCATTATCAACGTTAGCAGTTTTTTTAGCATTAGGATCAACGTTGGCAGTTTTCTTAGCATTGCCAACATTAGCAGTTTTTTTAGAATTCGGATCAACGTTGGCAGTTTTCTTAGCATTAGGATCAATGTTGGCAGTTTCCTTAGCATTAGGGTCAATGTTGGCACTTTTCTTAGCATTGTTAACTTTAGCAATTTTTTTAGCACTAGGATCAACGCTGGCAGTTTTCTTAGCATTATCAATATTGCTAGTTTGCTTAGCATTAGGATCAATGTTGGCAGTTTTCTTAGCATTAGGGATTTTTTCGTTGCCTTCTACGTTTTTGGCCAGTTTTGGGATGCCTGCCACCTTTTTAACAGCCTGAGTGTTCTGTAAAACTTTCTTGGCAGGAGCACTATTTTCCTTTCGTTCATTATCAGTAACTTTAGTAGTTTTGCTTGATTTAGCTTCATTATTCTTACTAACTTTCTCACTATTCTCAAGCTTATTTGATCCTTCTTCAATATGTTTATTCCTGACAACATTTTCATTGACAACTTTCTTAACTTTAGAAATTTTCTTAACATTACGAGTATCATTTTCTTTATCATTTTCCTCATCAATATCATGTTTGGCTTCATCATTATCATTAATACCATCATTTTCATTTTGCAAATCATTATTTTTTACCAAATCAGTAACTGCATCTCGTTTTGCTTTTTTAACGTTAATAGATTCCACATGGCTGCTTCCTCGTTTGACTGATTTACGATTTTCGTCTTTATGTCCCTTCTCCTTAGGTTTAGCCTTCTTTGGCAATGATTTCGGAGGCGCCATTATAAATTCATCTCTTGTACGTTTAGAAGGCGCCTCTTCTACATCATCATCGGTATCAAGAGTAGTTTTATCCATTTTTTTTAATGATTCCTGATCAGATTCCATGCTTTCGTATACCTCTTGTGTTGGAGTCTGTGGAATTAAATACATAAGTTTCAATACATTGTCGCGAGAAATTGATATTGACCTTTTCATCACTTCCCATCCCCTGTTAGTCTCAAGCGTGTTTTAAACGATAGTTTCTTTGAATCCTAAATTCTAAATTATAAGTGTTTGTCCGTCTACTTCTTTATAATTCTAAACACCTACTTGCCTTTACCTATTTTTGAAAATCTTTAATTGGCCATCTATATATATATATATAAACAATCGTGTCCTAGCTGTAAGTTTTCCGAAAAAATTAAAATAAAATATATAAGGCTTATTAGCGATGATTTTCGCGCAATAGCTGGCAGGTCGATGAGAAGAGCCAAAGATTGGGCTCAGTGGCGCACCGTAGGAGAGACCTACATCTAGCTGTGAAATGCTATAGGTTGATGATGATGACGATACATAGAAAACACCCAGACTCAGGACAAACACCGATGTTCATCGCATTTGAATGAATTATTATCTAAAATCTATTCTATTATTAAGGCTAATCCTCAAATCCAATTCCATACAAAATGTTTCGGACAAATACTCAAAAAGTACGCCGTATTATAGTAATTTCTTCACACTATTCGTTTCGTCCATGTTTTTTGATTTCGTCAACAAAAAAAGTGAAAGGTTTCATACTTTAATTTAGATTTTATACGTGTTTTTAAGTTAGTAGGGTTAATTTTTAAACACGTATAAAATCTAAATAAAAAGTTTAAAAAAGGGAAAGTTGTTGACGAAATCAAAAAACATGGACGAAACGAATAGTGTGAAGAAATTACTATAATACGGCGTACTTTTTGAGTATTTGTCCGAAACATTTTGTATGGAAATTTGCCTTAAGGATTGCCCTTAAGGTTTAATTCATAGATGAATAACGGTGTTCCTATAGAACACCAAGATACACAGTATCCAACCGAAATGGATGCGGAATACACAACACATAATATTTACACACCAAACCTATTGTCAATTATTATTTAAAGTCATAACCAAGAAAGCTAACACAGCATTAATGCATAAAAGCATGTTCTGCACAGCTTCGTCTATATATAATCAATTGCCAAAGTCAATAAGAGAGCTGCCTTGTAGAGGTATTATTCACCAAATGTTACTACACGTTAAATGAATTTAAAATTGACAAAAACTTCATAAAAACACTATAATTTAATTTAAACTCAAGATAGGTATATATTATTATTTTTTATTTCATTTTGTATTTTTTCGATTTTGTCTTTTAATGTTATAAAGTGTTGTTGTACATACATAATAGGTATACTTTTTGTTTGTAAAAACAACATTGCACGCCCGAGACGGCAGAATATATTGATACCAATGTAAATATTTAAGATCTGTAAAAACATATATTTCATGCAATAAATTAACTTTGAACTTGAACTTTGAATAATAAAAATGAAATATCTCTCTATTTTCAAATAATGTTTGTTACTTTACGATGTAGTTTTATTAGCAATGAGAAAAAACCTAGTAGTTTTAACATATATGTAATATTTATCTAGCCCTGTAACTTCTCTTTTTCGAAAATTAGCACCGGACCAAAATGTACTAGAAGATAGCCAATGCGGCTTCTTTTATTGGTCGCATTTCATTGTGTTTATATATTTTAATACTTCTGTGTGCAATACATATTTAGAATTTATAGAATACATAGAAAATACCCAGACTCAGGACAAACACCGATGTTCATCACACAAATGTTTGTCCTGAAGCGGGAATCGAACCCGCGACACCGGGCGTGGCAGTCCAACACACTTGCCACTCGACCATCCGTGTCTTTGTAACTATGAGTTTTTACCTGCACTTCTAAGCAAGTGCTTATAATCTTGGCGAGGAGGTGTGTCCGTTCATCTGTTGTGAGCGAAGGATTGCAAAGCTGAATATGAGCTTGCTTTATTATTTTCAGGTACAATTCATCTGAAAATATATAACGATTATTAATAAGTAACAGGACGAGTGGTGGCCGAGTGGATGAGGCCATTACCTTGCGATCTGATGGTCGCGGGTTCGAATCCCGGAAATTAAAATCCCGTAAATGGATTTTTTCGGTCGAAAAAATCTATGTATGCATCCCACGTTCTCGCAACGGTGAAGGAAAACATCGTGAGGAAACCGGCATGTCGTAGAACCTAAAGTTCGAAAACATGTAACGAGTGCACGAAAGGAGCCTCTTCGAGGCGCACTTGAAATCCTTTTACCACACAGGTTCGAAGGAACTAGTTGCTTGATAAGAACATTAAGTGACAATATTATTTATTAACTAACAAAAAACACAAATGCAAATTATAATCCTTATATGCTTAATACAAGCTAAGTTCAGCTAAGTTAAGTAAAGTTAGTGTATTTACATTTACCAGTGCTTTTTTTTGATAAATTCAAACAATTTAATCGAATTCTCTAACTTTTCATAACTAACCTTTTCACTAGGCAAGCCTGTATCGTAGAGATTTTAGTTTACGATATTTCAAACAAAAAAGTTTACGCAATCTTCGAAATATCCGAGTACAGAAGTATTATATTATAGAAACATAATGTAGGTTTTTGGCGGGAACATGAAAAATGGCGCATTGGCGGCATTAAATTAATTGACAAAACTTGTATAACTTTGAGTGTTTAAGTGTAAAAACTGTGGTTTTTTATCCATTAAGTGCTCGTGAACGTGTATGAGTGTTGGTGAATAGTGTAATGCTGTAAAACTTGACTTTTCGTGTTGCCTCCAAAACTCCATAGAAGCCTCTAGTAAAGTCGCAACCACCACTACTTTACAGGGGCATGACTTGACTTATCGACTCTGACTTATGACAAAATAATCTCTCCAATTACTTGACACTGGCTATATACCTTTGATGTGAAGCCAAAACCGAAGAACTTAGGTTCTTCAAAAAAAAAAAAGAAAACATAATGTAGTACATTGAAAATGCGACAGTAAAACCAAGACACATTGGTTAACTTCTAGTACATATTGGTCCGGTGCTAATTTTCGAAAAAGAGAAGAAACAGGGCTAGATGAATATTACATATATGTTAAAACTACTAGGTTTTTTTTCATTGCTAATAAAACTACATCGTAAAGTAACAAACATTATTTGAAAATAGAGAGATATTTCATTTTTATTGACAATAGGTTTGGTGTGTAAATATTATGTGTTGTGTATTCCGCATCCATTTCGGTTGGATACTGTGTATCTTGGTGTTCTATAGGAACACCGTTATTCATCTATGGGTTATACTTAGAAGGTACATTAAATGAATTAAACCTTAAGGGCAATCCTCAAGGCAAATTTCCCTACAAAATGTTTCGGACAAATACTCAAAAAGTACGCCGTATTATAGTAATTTCTTCACACTATTCTACATTATTGGTCCAGTGTTAATTTTCGAAAAAGATAAGTAACAGGGTTGGACGGTGGTTGGACGTTATTTGAAAATGGAGATATTTCATATTTATTGACAAGTACCCTTAGTATGAGTTTGATAGTTTCCAAAACTCAATAGTTTTGGTGAGCTCGCTCAAACGAATAGTTTACGTTGTAATCGGCAGTACGGGCTAAATTTTTCGTATTAAGTTTACACGATATCAACCATAGACTAGCTCGATTGAACGAACTTCATGGTATATACTTCTAACTCTTTTACACGTCGGCAAAAGAAAGAGGCGAACATATCCTTTACGTTTGGCGCTTTGTACCACGTTAGTTTTTTTTTAATTTGCGCATTGCGTTGGCTAAAGTAATATGACCATACTGCCTTGTCATACGTTTATTATTATTTTTTATGGAGGCGTCGTTTTTTTAAAGGAAATATGAGTCCATCACAATTTATAATTATGGATAGATTTCATAGAGTGGTCATTATTTCTCTCTCTGGAAAAAAGTCTACAAGATGTGTCTCGAAATTTGTATAATAACCCTACCCATATCCATAATTTTAGAAATGGTGACTTAAATAAACCGGCCGAAGGCCCTCATGTCAGGCTGAGAGCTATAAAATGTGGCAGGATTTACAAATATTTACAAATACTAGCTTGTTCGCATAGCTCTCACCGAATTTTATCTAGTGAGTGCGAATATTACAAAAGTTGTCGTAAACGTCCTAGTTTACTACCGCTGACTTGTCAAAGTTAGAACTCGTACTGCCAAAGTGCCATAAACAGCTCGAAAACTTTTTTGGTATTCGAATACTATGTTTCTATCTAACTCATACTGCCGACTTTTAGTTCATGAAAGTTTTCGCTAGGGGCGCTGTAAGCAAATGTATGGAAGGAAACGAAACTACATAAAGTTTTCGAAAACTATCGAAACTCGTAATAACAAACAACAAACAAACAAACAAACATTCACACACTCACACCCCTGCACTAGGATTCCCTGTGTCGCAGGTGGCATGGACACATACAACACATCACAACATCCAAGACCCGAGAACAAACATTTGTGTTCGTCACAAATATTTGCCCCGGCCGGGGATCGAACTCGGAACACCAAGCTTCGTAGGCAGGAACACTACCAACTAAGCCACGGTGTCGTCAATAATAATAAGGGTACAGATGTATAAAATTTTTTGGTCCTGTATTCCGCATCAATTTTGGTGTTAAACACCATTATTCATCTACATATGGGAACCAGATGGCTGATAGAACACTTAAATACTGTATTTTTGTAAATACATATGTACATAGAATACATAGATTGATTGATTTAAGTCTGTTGAAAAACTGCATAATATTTATTCATACCCATATACTCGAGTTCAAAATTCATCTTATGCTTGAACGGAGCCAGAGGAGAAAGCTTGTTATCCAATATCCAAGACATTTTCATTAGATCGGCGCATTTCAGGATGAACCCGCCTTCAGCCTGAAAAAAAAAAAATAAGCATTACTGTGTTCCAGCTAGTGAAGTGAAATTACTGAGATTTAAAGACTAATAAGTAAAATAAGGCATATAAATTATTTTTGGACATTTCACACAGCGACATCTAGCCCTAATGCCTTAATCACACGTAGTACTCGGTACGTATAAACATAGCGCAGAGTGCTTGGCTAAGCGAGTGATGTAAGCTTTCACTGTCTCGGCCGAGTACTGGGTACGCGTAATCTAGTCATTTGTATTTGTATTTATTTATTAACTTTAATTAACATGGATTTACCAATTATATTTCTAGTCATCTAGTCATCACTGTGGCAATAAACTTGTAAGCTTTGCAAGTCACTGTGGCGCTAAACTTGCAAGCTTTGCAAGTCACTGTGGCGCTAAGTTTGCAAGCTTTGCAAGTCACTGTGGCGCTAAGTTTGCAAGCTTTGCAAGTCACTGTGGCGCTAAGTTTGCAAGCTTTGCAAGTCACTGTGGCGCTATGTTTGCAAGCTTTGCAAGTCACTGTGGCGCTAAGTTTGCAAGCTTTGCAAGTCACTGTGGCGCTTAACTTGCAAGCTTTGCAAGTTTAGCGCCACAGTGACACTTTCTCACTTCTCAATTTGAAGGCGCTAACCTAAAAAAAAACTTAAAAACCGCTATATCTCCTAAACGAAGTGAGATAGAGCAAAATAATAGAAACGTGGTTTTTAAATATTAATGTAAGCTAGTTAAATACATATTTGAGCTCTCACCAGCGGCTCCATATACAGCGTGTTCGCGTACCGGTCGGCGAGTCTAGCGAGCGTGGTGCGGCGCGAGCGGTACGCCGCTGCGTAGCTCCTTACCACCTGATGATACAGATATAATAATAAGTAGCTTCTGACAACCTGACAATACAATAATAATAAGTAGCTTCTGACAACCTGACAATACAATAATAATAAGTAGCTTCTGACAACCTGGCAATACAATAATAATAAATAGCTTCTGACAATACAATAATAATAAGTAGCTTCTGACAACCTGACAATACAATAATAATAAGTAGCTTCTGACAACCTGACAATACAGTAATAATAAGTAGCTTCTGACAACCTGACAATACAATAATAATAAATAGCTTCTGACAATATAATAATAATAAGTAGCTTCTGACAACCTGGCAATACAATAATAATAAATAGCTTCTGACAATACAATAATAATAAGTAGCTTCTGACAACCTGACAACACAATAATAATAAGTAGCTTCTGACAACCTGGCAATACAATAATAATAAGTAGATTCTGAAACCTGACAATACAGAAACTAAATAATAATAAAGCTTTTGAAACCTGACAATACAGATGATAATAAATAATAATAAAGCTTCTGAAGGCTGACAATACAAATAATTATTATTATCTGTTTATCTATATCTATCTATACATATAATAAAGCAGAAGACCCAGAATTTCTGTACATATGTTTTTTTTTGACGGAAAAGTTTTCAGACGAGATTAATAAACATGCCCCAAAATATTTTTTTTTTGATTGGAAGACTTTGTTAGTTTGTTGGTGGTAGTCTTTGTTTGTATGTTCTCCCAGTAATTTCACTAACTACAGTGCCCTTCGAACCGGAACACAGTAATGCTTACACATTACTTCTTTGCGGCAGAATATCTGACACTGTGTTGGTTCACAGATGGATAAAAACGAGCAGGTAGCTCAACTGATGTCAACTGAAGTTAGTAAGCATTGTTTAATTGTAACTTTTTATTTTTTGGCAAATAAAAACATTTCTTTCTTTCTTTGATAAATAAATGAACATTCACACACTCACACCCCTGCACTAGGATTCCCTGTCGCAGGTGGCATGGACACATACAACACATCACAACATCCAAGACCCGAGAACAAACATTTGTGTTCGTCACAAATATTTGCCCCGGCCGGGGATCGAACCCGGAACACCAAGCTTCAGCTACTTTTTTTTTATGTATCATTTACCTCGACAGCGTCGCTGGGCTTGGTTACTGTACTCAGTACAGACTTGTACAGTTCGTTTTGATGTGCCACCTTTACGGGCATGACTTGTAGCTCGTGGAATGAATTAGGCGCGAATTTCCTGCTCTGAAATATATAAAAACATAATTTTGTGTGTAGAAGGAATACACTTACAGGTTTATGTGTGAAGAAGGTATACAAATACAGGTTTATGTGTGTATAAGGTTAACACTTACAGGTTTATGTGTGATTATGGTAAACACTTACTGGATGTGTATAGAAGGTATACAAATACTGGTTTATGTGTGTATAATGTATTAACAGGTGTGTAGAAAAAGAAGTGTGCATGCACTTGATTGCTTATGTTTGTAGAAGGAATAAATGTACTTACAGGTTTCTGTGTGTAGAAAGTGTACAAATACATGTTTATGTGTGTAGAACACTTACAGATTTATGTGTGTAGAATGTATACACTTACAGGTTTATGCGTGTAGAAGGTGAGGGAGAATGGCACCAAATCTATCTGACACTCCGCTATTACTTCACGCCAGGAGCCCGGCTCTTTTACTGGCTTTCCACTGTGGCAATAAACAAGAATATTTATAAAAGGTTATATATATATAATTAAAAGGTTATTATATATAAAAAAATATGTATAAAAACATACTACAAAAGACTTCGATTGAACTGTTCTAGTGAGCGTAAACACCACTGAATAGTCACAGGGAAGCAAAATACGCAATTACGTTTACTTGTATGACGTAATTTTTCCAGTTATTATGATTTCAAAGTACTGAACTGGTTTTTGTGATATTTCTATGAGACCATTTTGGAAATATATCCTCTCAAACAATAGTATACAACAAAGTTCTAAGGTAACCAGCATAAAAAAAAATCAACTGTATGGAGAACCTCCTCCAAAATGGTCCCATAAAATTTCATGAAAACCGGTTCAGTACTTTGCTTTTGAAATCAAAGTAACTGAAAAAATTACGTCATCAAAGTAAACGAAATGCGTATTTTCACTGTGACTATTCAGTGGTTTTAACAGTCATTAAACAGTCCAATTGAAGTTGGTTGTAGTATATTTTAGTAAAACCTTGATATTTGAAATCGGTTGAAATCCACATTTTTAGATACTAAACACAGTGACAGATATTATGCCGCAAAACAGTAATGTGTAAGTATTACTGTGTTCCGGTTTGAAGGGCACTAGCTAGTAGCTAATGAAATTACTGGTCTTCCAAGACTGATCATCAACATGTCTCAAAGACCTGTAAGTAAAAATAAACTTAGGTACCATCTCTGATAAGACCTACCCTTTCAAGACAGGATCTTGTACCATGACATTCATTTCCGACTGCAGCACAGTGATGTCCGTAAGCTCCTGCGTGGCTTGAAGACATGTATATAACCGTTTCTGTTCAGCTTGCAACTCGGACATTGATGGATCAGTATTAATTAGCATGGGTAAGATTTCTTCGTCTGAGCTGAAAATATAAATTACAGTACTTCAACTCTAAAGCAGGGGATACACATGCCCGTAGCTTGCACACTTGCATGACAGCTTCTTGCATGTGTCAGCTACTTTTATGTTTATACGCTAACTGGCGTACCTGTAGCTAGCACAACATTTGATTTATTTGCATGCCCGCTGAGGGAGGGGCCGCGGGGGGTTGCCAACCTGGCACGTGTGAACAGACGGGACAGCTACGGGCATGCCAGTAGCTGACTCGTTGTGGCCGTAGGCGCCAGTGTGGTCAACGTAGGCGATTAATCAGCTTTTAGCCAGAGGGCGTGGTAGCCGAGTGGATGAGGCCCTTGCCTTGCGATCTGATGGCCGCGGGTTCGAATCTCGGTGGCAGTCATGCGTAAATGGGTTTTTTCGGTCGAAAAAATCTATGTAGGCATCCCACTTTCTCGCAAGTGTGAAGGAAAACATCGTGAGGAAACCGGCATGTCGTAGAACCTAAAGTTCGAAAACATGTGTCGAGTGCACGAAAGGAGCCTCTTCGAGGTGCACTTGAAATCCTTTCACCACACTGGTTCGAAGGAACTAGTGACACGATAAGAAAAGAAAGACTAGAATTGGCGATGAAAAAATCTGAAAGGCGACTGGTCTTTTATTAGGCTATTTCAGGGACATGCCATTTAAATTAGCTGAATCATAGTAACCAGGTAATATTAAAAAATGATGGCCACACTAGCAGGCGATACTTCCAGAATTATTATTTGTATTAGAAATTATGAAACCAAAAGATGGGGCACATCGTAAATCAAAAGGTATGTAAATCTGACTTTTTAGTACGTACTGGCAACGCTGGGTACGAGTGCCTCACACATACTGTCCTGTGTATACGCTATTGTAATACTTGCATGCCAGTATTACTTGCAAATGTATCCGCAGTGTGCCAGTTACTTGCACATGCCTGTAACTTGCATGCCACCTACTTTCCCGATTTACTGGCATGTGTATACCCCAGCTTAATTCTAAAAAGAGGCTACAGCAGTCTGCACTGGCTTCTGATTGAAGGGTGCATTGTGCATTGCCCTCCCAATATTTACACTGCCCCAGCCATCCTAGCTCCTTGAAATAGTAGGACTCTGGATTAATAAAAACATTCACACACTCACACCCTGCACTAGGATTCCCTGTGTCGCAGGTGGCATGGACACATACAAGACATCACAACATTCAAGACCCGAGAACAAACATATTTTGTGTTCGTCACACAAACATTTGCCCCGGCCGGGGATCGAACCCGGAACACCAAGCTTCGTAGGCCGGGTCACTCCCAACTAAGCCACGGTGTCGTCAAATATCCAAATAAATAAATATCCTTTGATCCTAAATCCTTTTCATTTTGTTGGTTAGTATTTCTATTTTAATTTTACTTTACTAACCTACTTTTATAAAAATATGTACCTACCTACCGCATATCACTATTCAATCACCGGTGCCACAGAAAGCCGGCGCTCAGTAGCATACAATGTCGCTGCATATGCTGAGTGGTCTAGGTCACCTTTATTTATACCTATGTACAACCTACTCTGCTTTTGTAACTGTATTATTAGTGTTTTTTATGGTTTAAAATAAAATAATTCTTATTCTTTTCCAGCTAAATTGAAGACATTCCGAATTTCAACCAAATCAAATTAGTACTTTTGAGTGTACGAGGAACTAACACCTATTAATCCTCACAAACTTTATGCATTTTAAATTACTCGGAATACTTATTAAATTATTAAAAATATTTACCCGCTGTCATCGTAGTAAAATTTCGATTGATTAGTGGGAAACTCCTTGATCCTCTTATCATAATAATGTATATCTTGTAGAAGCTTTTCTTTTAGAGCGATTAGAGTTGCTCTTTTGGCGCTTGTATTTTTCGTCATTTTTTAAGAAAATGAACGCTTAAATTATCAACAACAAACAACCGTCGACCATTTTCAAAATAACTGTTGATCACAGATAAAATAATCAGTGTTGCTGTTATATGCTGGTAAACTACATTTCATACATTCGTTCGTATTCATCCTTTTATTTCCGGTAGTAAGTGTTACCAGTCACTAGATGACCGGCTAATTACCGAAAAAAATTAAGCATTCCGAAATTTTTATTATCTCTTTCATTCTTTTTTCGAAAGAAAATGGTGCAAAAATGTTGGTGCACTATAAAATAAGATCAACTAGTAACTCATTCAGCTGTTTCTTGATTTAAATTATCTTACTGGAATTTAAATTATTTTCAGGGTGTACATTATATACTTATATAATGTACAACCTGAAAATGAATAGCGTATCCGAACGGCTTGTCTTGTCAATGTCACAACAACGTCAAAATAGAACTAAATGTCAGATATGTAGTTACAGCACGGTTGGCGAAATAATTATATAATGTAGCCTAGGTATATGTTTTCCAAACAATTCGCATACCTACCAAATTTTGGTTCAGTAGTTTTGGCGTGATTGAGGAACAAACATCCATTTAGCCATTCGATTGCGAATTTTTAGTATGTATGCATCTGACTGAGTAACGACCGATTAGTAAAATACTAATGTGTATTGTAAAATGTAAGTGTATTGCTTTTTGCATATTTTGACGGCCAAAACAGCATGTTTTCAACCTGTATGTTCAGGAACACGGTTATGTCGAGGTACAGAATAATAACAAAATAGGAAAAGAACAAGATATTCTCAGTCATAATCTCGACACACGACAGTGTGTCCAGCCACGGTCAGGCCCAGCGAACTGGCGAGTAGCACTGTGTGTAAGTTTACACGAACCATCTGGAGCCACTTTTGACTTTGTCATAGCTAAAAAACTAATCAAATAAACACACCAAATTTGGTTTATGTATTGAAAGAGTTAATGAAGTACTTACCTCAAATTTCATAAACACAGCTTAAACGGTCATTTAGATATTAAACGTTCAAAAATCGACATTTTTATCACTGATTGAACAGAAATAAGTAAATTTATAAGTTTTGTTTTTGTTTTTTCAAATAATTCGATTTTATGAGGTAAATTTAGCGCCTTGCAAATTTTTGCAGGATATTTCCATTTCCATGATGAAAGGTTGTTTTTATCGTTTTTACGTACCTTTGAATAGTAATAAATGTATGTACAAAAAGTAATGATATCTGAACAAAACACATGTGAAAATAGAAGCCACGATCGAGAAGTCGTTTTCCCCCGAAAAAAGACTTCAGATCTACATATAATCGTTATAAATAAAGTAATACGTTCTTATAAATAAATTTACGAATGTCTATAGTAGACCTTGGCTAGCCATATATGTAGATCTGAAGTCATTTTTCGGGGAAAGCGACTTCTCGATCGTGGCTTCTATTTTCACATATTATAGGTATGTGTTTTCTTCAGATTTATGGTATTACGGAACACGACATTGTTTTAACATTTATTTATTATATATTACACTACAGCCAGTCAGCGATAGCAATAATGCGGCCGATCTTTTGTTGTATTAAACGTTTAAAAATCAACAATACAAGTACATGCAAGTAATACTTTCAGAGCCTACAATTTTCAAATCACTTTTTGGAGCAAATAACGAGATTTTAGTTGAACAACTACCACTGCTGGGTATTTCATACTAATTCGGAATAAAACTAGTCACTTATGTTCACAGTCAGTTTACTTCACTAGCAGATAATCTATAGCAGTAGTTTCCCGGTGACAATTTCGAGCGCCATCTTGCGGCGCAGGTAGGGCATGTGCGCCTGCGTGAAGGTGTAGGGCGCATTCCGCGCGGAGAACTCAGCGAAGGTGCACGCGAACATGCCGCTGTCGCTGTCGTTCATCTGCTGCGGTATATCCTGCGAACAACGTACCCTCATAACAAACGATGGTCTCATAAAAAAAACCATGTTGGCCGAGTGAGGGGTCTCGACTTTTGATCCGAAGGTCGTGGGTTTGAACCCGGGCGTAAACCAATGGATATTCACGATATATATATTAAAACACGGGCTTAAGGTGAAGGAAAACATCGTGAGGAAACGGGTATGTCATAGACCTGAAAAAGATCGAAAAACATGTGTCAAGTGCACGAAAGGAGCATCTTCGTGCGTGCGTGCGTGACTCCTTAGAAACTGAAACGGAATCCAGCCCTCATACTTCCACTTCCAGCCTGTACAATCCTGGGTCGTACGTTCACGGTCTCGCAGCCAGACTCCTAGCTAACTGTGTGCTCCTCTTTAGAGGTCTTCTTCTTCTTCTTATTGTGTCACTTGTTCTTTCGAACCAGTGCAGTAAGTAAGTGTGAAAGGATTTCAACTACACCTCGAAGAGGCTCCTTTCGTGCACGTATTTAGAGGTGTTACCTGCCGATTAGAGCTTTCAGTATCGATGACTTTCTGAGTCTCGGGAAAAAAAATCGAGACTCGATGCGGTCTCGAAATTCCGGGGAAAAACGAGACTTTCGAGACTAATTCAAAAGTACTTACTTATAGGCAAACTCATAGGATCGGCATTTAGGCATTTTATGGCCTATTAGCGAACACATCACAGTTAAACTTTATGTAATGTTTAAGTGTATGTGTAACTTTATCCAATATTTGATGATGTTTGGCGATGTTCGATGTTTCAGATTTATCAATATCCACGTTTTTCTTCGAAATCTGGAGTCTCGAAAATCATCAAAAATCGTCGAGACTCTCGAAATCGAGACCGAGACTCCCGGGATGAAAGCCTTGCTGCCTCACGTGCATACCTTGAGAGTCTTGGTGGTCCACCCCTGGTCGTCGAGCGGCGCCGCCTTCCTGTCCTGGTGCTCGTCGCGCAGGTACTGCATGAGCGCGGCGAGGCAGCGCGGGTTGGGCTCGCCCATGCTGTCCAGGTAGCTGACGCGCTTGGCGGCGAACTCCACCAGCGCCAGGCACCAGTGCACGCCCAGGTGCACGGGCACCACCATCAGAGAGTGCGCGAATATGTCCACCTGGGGAATGTAAATGTAAATGGACTCCTGTTGGTCCTTTGTGCGTCGGATGTCCACCTGGGGAACACTGACCATGTGGGCCGCGCGTGCGCACCGGGCACAACACACACGTGTCGTGATCTATTGAAATAATTTGATATATTTGTAACTTTCTAGTATTATTTCTATAAGATGGCAACGATATCTTACGTATTTTGAGTTGGGAACACTAGTTTGTGAATAACTAGTTCCGAGCGAGGAAGGCCGAGCGGCCTTGGCCTTGAAAACGGTTTTATTTCGATGCCTACCGAGCTAACTTCGGAGAGAATCGATTAAACACGGGCAGTTGAATTCAGTCGGTACAAGTGACAAGTCGTATTGAGCACGGTAGTTTTCGTTGTCCAATATTGCTAGGCGTATAATATCCTGATGTAAATTATAATACTCGTAAGTCTATAAAAGTGGTGAAATATAGTGTTGGTGGTATCTATTCATTTCATGTCAGAAGAGGGGCTGAACCCAGGTATGTAATTTGAAATATTATTGCATAATGAAGTCATTATATCATATTTTGACTACGTATCAGAGTATTGCTGACACCGTGATCAGGGCTACTCTCCGATGTTTTCAGCATACAATACGCAAGTGCATAGGCAATAGTTGCATAATATTTTTATCAGGACTACCATTGATGGCAAATTATGTCGCAAACAATGCATAGTGATTATCATGGTAATTTTATTTGTGAGTCTACCCACTGATTTTGTAAAAAAAAAATGGTAATATCATCATGATTAGTTTAATGCTTCGATTGTGGTCGGGTTTACATTTCGATCGAGTTTGTAACTAGAATTTATTAAAAAGGCACCGTCGACAGGGTTCGACCAGGGCTGCTCTGTAATAACATTTTGCGAAATTGCTAGCAGTGCAGTATTGTTCAGTAACATTAGATAAATTAACAAAACACTATGATGTGATGAACAGGTAGACTCGCTGAAGTGTAGGATTATTATTATAAATTTAAAGTTTTGAATCTTATGAAGTCAATAATGTAAGAAATTAATAATGATGTAATCCGGGTTTAAAATTGAATTGTTTTGTTTAGGATCGTTATTATGAGCATAACTATGTAATGCATATTATTATTTTTAAAGATCAACGGCGTTCACGAGACACTTTAGTACCTACATGTTGAACAAATTATTTTTACTCGTTATCCCTTGTGCTGTTTTACTACATTGCTTCGCATAATAAATATTTCTAGAATTATTTAAACAAAAATAACTAGCTGAACCATGCTCGAGATTGAGTATACTAGTGATTAGATTTTCTCGAAACTGATTTAGTAGATTCAGAGTAATAATGAAGGATATTTTATGTTCTGATTGAACCATGTGTGTTCAGAATTTCAGTACGTAAAATGTAAGGGCCATGTGTGTCCAAGATTTAGGAACGTCTTCTTACTGAACCATGTGTGTTCAGAGTCTCGTAGCGCAAGTATGTTTTGACTGAACCATGTGTGTTCAGATTTCAGTACGTAAAATCAACGGACCATGTGTGTCCAGGTTTTAGAAACGTCGTCTTACTGAACCATGTGTGTTCAGAGTCTCGTTCCGCAAGTATGTTTTGACTGAACCATGTGTGTTCAGATTTCAGTACGTAAAATCAACGGACCATGTGTGTCCAGGATTTAGAAACGTCGTCATACTGAACCATGTGTGTTCAGAGTCTCGTTCCGCAAGTATGTTTTGACTGAACCATGTGTGTTCAGATTTCAGTACGTAAAATCAACGGACCATGTGTGTCCAGGATTTAGAAACGTCGTCATACTGAACCATGTGTGTTCAGAGTCTCGTTCCGCAAGTATGTTTTGACTGAACCATGTGTGTTCAGATTTCAGTACGTAAAATCAACGGACCATGTGTGTCCAGGATTTAGAAACGTCGTCTTACTGAACCATGTGTGTTCAGAGTCTCGTTCCACAAGTATGTTTTGACTAAACCATGTGTGTTCAGATTTCAGTACGTAAAATCAACGGACCATGTGTGTCCAGGATTTAGAAACGTCGTCTTACTGAACCATGTGTGTCAGAGTCTCGTTCCGCAAGTATGTTTTGACTGAACCATGTGTGTTCAGATTTCAGTACGTAAAATCAACGGACCATGTGTGTCCAGGATTTAGAAACGTCGTCTTACTGAACCATGTGTGTTCAGATTCTCGTTCCGCAAGTATGTTTTGACTGAACCATGTCTAAAATCAACGGACCATGTGTGTCCAGGATTTAGAAACGTCGTAGAATGGAGGCACGATTTCAAAGTTTATTTGCGTTTATTAGTTTATTGACTGACATAATTTATTAAGAATATAATGCACATATTTAATTAAGGAAACGTTACCCGATATGTACACGAAACTTAAATAGTTACATTTTATAAGAATAAAACAATTCATTATAAATACAAAAACACAATAGACTTTAACAAAAAAGCAATTCCTTAGTACTAACTTAACTATTGGCAAACTTATTGAAAAAAATTGAGAACAGAAGATAAAATGAGATATGTACAGTACAACAATTGGACAAGAATTTATTATTAGATATAGGTATTTTATTCAGTTACTCTCAAATTATTTTAAAGTTATTTTTCAGTTTATCTTCCAGATAACTTTTCAGTTAATTGTCAAGTATTTATCTAGTACTTTCTTTAGTTACTTTCTCCAATAATTTCAATTATTAATTATGATATTAACAATAGTTTTTGGGACATTTTGAACAACAACCAATTTATAGTTTTTTTTTTTAGAACATTTTTACCTGTTAATTAACCAGACATTTTAAATTTATTTTCTGGTTAGTCATATAGTATTTTAAAGTTAAATCTTCAATTAAATGTTTAAAAAAAAAAAAGTTTTATATTACTTAAATCAACTTAATTTTCTACGTTAATTTGACGACTACATCAATTAGCGCCTCGAGATGGGTGCAAATCAAACACGCTTGTGCGATCGACAAGTTATCTTTTCAAGTTGCTGAATTTAATTTATCACGATCAGAAGTCAATTTTTCAAGTTAAGTTTACCTATCAAGTTTGTTTATTTAAACTCATAGATCAAGTCAAGTTGTCAAGTTAATATTTCAAGATTATACGAAGAGTTTATTTTCTTAAATTGATATTTCAAGTTTATATTTTGAGTATTTCTATCAAGATTATTTTTAAAGTGGTTCAAAAGTAAATCTGCGATACTAGGACGGTGAACAATAATTTTATTGAGTGGATTTGAGAAGCCTGTTCATTCACTGATTCGTTAGGTTGCTTTTGCTTAAAAGACATCTAGTAAGTAGTACCTTGTTTAATGTTTTTAGGAAGAAAACGTTCTACAACGTTTCACAAGTATTTCATGCTTCACATTTCAAGTTTACATTCCCAGTTTGCATTTCAAGTTTACTTAACAAATTTATTTGAAGAATGTTTACACGTTAATTTTTGAGTATATCTTTCAAGACAGTATAGTTATCGATAAATTAAAATCTAGGTATACAAAATAAAGTATCTTCTTCGTAGTCGGGCACTCTTCACAAAGGCCCGATAAATGGCAGCTTCAACTATTCATCTTTAGTTAAACTCTGTTTTACGCATTGTGAAAGCGGTCGGTCTTGGTTGAATCTGTGAGGGTTTCAATTAGATTTTACCAATAAACAGTTGGATAACAACCACGGGATTTCTTGGTTTCCATTCTTCTTTAATAACTAGACTTTCCATTGAGTCCTCTTTGCATGTAATATCTTTCAAGAACTTCGGTATTGGTATTTAAACAGTTAGCAGTAATCTTTCCTACGAATATACCTTTTAAGTAAACAACTTACAAATAATAATGTATTTAGCTATATAGCAAATGTTACATCGTGTTTATGAGATTTGAATTAGTTTGAATATAATTTAATTGCTTTAATTATTTGAAAGTTTATTTGATTTAAATAAAGATAATTTGAGTCAATTCAAGTAAGATTAAATAAGGTTGGCGCTATAAATATAAGTAACTCCCGATAATCAGGGTTATATCAAGTTTATTCCAGTACATCATCAACAGCCCTTTATCGCCCACTGCTGTACAGGCCAATTTTTGTATGACGCCACGGACTAGCGGACTGCATAAAGACTTCTTATGATCACAACAATGTCATTTGTCAATGTCACTGCGCATCGTGAGGATGATTCATTACTTTTACTAACTACACTTGATTCAAGTAAGTTCAAAGTTATTAGAAGAATTTCCAGCAAACTCAAGTGAATAATTAAAACTTATTAACAGAATAAATAACTTTAAAAAAAAGAATAAACAACTTCTTAAAAGAATTAATTATTTATATTATTGATTTAATTAAATTAATTTTAAATATTAAAAGCTTTGCTAGATGAATTGCAAATTGCTATTGAAGTTACATTAAAAAAAAAAAAAACAATAATCAGATCACCTTAACCAAGATAATTCAGACTGGTCTTTTAAACTGATATATTAGGCAGTTTTGATAATTCATATGAGTGGACATTTAATAAAAATACCTTAAACAAAGTATCTTAGAGTTATTTCTTATTAATTCATTAATATTATGTAAAAGTTATTATTAATATTGGATGATGGAAAACAATTGAATCATTCATTTCGTTCAGATCGAACATCGAAATCTTACAAGGTATTTTCATTGTTTGGTTCATTTATTATTCTAGTTAGTTCAAAACAATAAAATAAATTTAATACAAATTATCAAAATAAGTAGGTGATGTGACATTAAGGTAATTTAAAGCATCCAGGTAATGTCTGCACCTAAGTCATTCAATTTGTTCGATTGGATCTCTGAGTTACTAGAGTTGCTCGGACTACTTAGGCGACTGAAGTAACCATGTTGAATAAAATATACTTTAAGTTATTTATGATTACCATACTATACTAATACTATACATTAAGTTGCTCGAGTAACTTAGTCGGGTAACTCAGATTATACACGTTTCTAAGAAATCCGAGCTATTAAAGCTTTTCAAACTATTGGAGTTATTCTAAATATTACAAGTCATTTGACTTATTCAAAATTGTTAAGGATTTGGTTTTAATACCTTGAGAAAGGTTAATCCGGCCTTTGTAGATTATTTTATTTTGACAGTCTTAATATTATCTTTCTCTGGACTTAAAGAAATCAAATAAAAAACGACATAACTGATGAATCGAAAAAGGCAGCTAATTACTTTTTACGATATTCTGATTTTAAATTAATATTGATTTTTGCGAGATCATGATGAACTATGATGGAGGACAAAGCATAATTCATGTCATAAGAAATTATGAAAATGGATGTGTAGATGATGGACGGCCAATGCACCACGCCATCTTCCCAAGGCGTGGACGAGTGTGAAAGAAGAATCAACGGTTAATTTTCAGTGGGACCAATACAAAATAGATTATAACAAAAATAAAAGCATTTCTAGTAGATCTTAATGAACGACTATTGAGCAAAGAATGTTATGTGGAATAGATGTGATCTATATTGTATTTAAGTTATTTTTCTAAGCTTTGGTGAACCGAACAGGTGCATGTTGGTTTTTGGTATGGATATAAATGTCTTATCTATTCTAGTTTTAAAGGGTTCAATAGAAACTTGTCAAAACTCAGTAGATACTACGGCAAGCCTAAGTTAATAGGTTACTTTGATAAAAAAATAAATGTAAGTTAACACAAAGAATACATTTAGTTCTGCTCTTTTTAGACAATCATGTATGATAGTGATAATTTATTTCTAAGTTTAATTGTCACATGCAGAAATTAATTCCCATGCTCATGGGCCAATTTACACTAACGTTGTACTGATAAAGGCAGGCATTCAAGTAAGATAAAATTATACTCAATATTTTATTATTTATATATTACTAAAACTTGAGAACATGCGAAAATGCTATTATGGATTTGAAATATTTAGGTATGGATAAAGTCATCCATTTACTGTTGAGTCACTTGATAGTCAGTTTTATACTTTAAATGACAGCAAATACTGAATACAATCTGGCGTACAAAGTTTAACAAAAACACATATTATTTTGCATATTCAGTACAAAATATGTTGGGTTAACATCAATAGCTTTATTTCTATTGATAACATTATTGGACATTATTACATTAATTTCTATTAAATACATAGCTTTGCTGAGGCCAAATGTCGTGATTTATGCCCAAAAGTAATACCTACATATTTAGAATATTTTGTTTGTATCTGTAATTTCTGCGTATTCTTATGGCTTTACGATAATGTTTAGTCACCTAATCAGTATGCAAAAAAAAAAATAATATTATGATTTACTTCTTTTGTTTAACTATAATTATTACCATAATTATTTATGCAAATAAGATTAGGTACGCTTGATAGAGTGAAATTCTAATGATAAGTCTCATTGGTCCTTACTATAATTTTAATATTCAAGAAATCTATAGTTGCTTACGTACGCAGGGATGTCGTACGATGTCCGATGGCCGAATGTCGTGATCTATTGAAATAATTTGATATATTTGTAACTTTCTAGTATTATTTCTATAAGATGGCAACGATATCTTACGTATTTTGAGTTGGGAACACTAGTTTGTGAATAACTAGTTCCGAGCGAGGAAGGCCGAGCGGCCTTGGCCTTGAAAACGGTTTTATTTCGATGCCTACCGAGCTAACTTCGGAGAGAATCGATTAAACACGGGCAGTTGAATTCAGTCGGTACAAGTGACAAGTCGTATTGAGCACGGTAGTTTTCGTTGTCCAATATTGCTAGGCGTATAATATCCTGATGTAAATTATAATACTCGTAAGTCTA
The DNA here is from genome assembly GCA_932526365.1 of Lobophora halterata. NCBI lineage: Eukaryota > Metazoa > Arthropoda > Insecta > Lepidoptera > Geometridae > Lobophora > Lobophora halterata. The sequence continues at coordinate 5,163,292 of OW052028.1, read as the reverse complement.
TAAAAGTGGTGAAATATAGTGTTGGTGGTATCTATTCATTTCACACGCGTCTTGTGTGAACCGGGCACAACAGGAGAGAGCACGTGAGTCATGCGTCTTGTGTGAACCGGGCACAACAGGAGAGAGCACGTGAATCATGCGTCTTGTGTGAACTAGGTGGCTGGTTCTTGTGTCGAAATTTTCAATATATAATAGATACTCATCTAGCTATAATATATATTAATACGAGTATAAATTATAGCTAGGCATATTACGATATATTTTCTATACAAATATTCAAGTGACCGCACACGCAGCTATATTATATATTTCTATGACTTAATATTTGTATAGAAAAAATATCGTAATATTCCTTGCTATAATTTATATTAATATACCTTTATTACAGCTACGTGTTTGACGGGCTTTAGGCTCTTTTTACATTACCGCGGAACAGAATCATGGAGCTAATTGTATGTAAAGGGTTTTACAAAAAACATAGTCACGTCTTCTAGCGAATTGTAAAACACGAAATGTTTAGTGATGAGTCGAGGCGTGCGTGATGTACCTTCCTGGACCAGTGGCGCAGGCCGCGCTGGCCGGCCGTCATCAACTTGTAGTAAAAAAATGTGTTGCAGGCGTACACGCGCGGCAGGTCGCAGGCGCGCTCCTCGCTGCGCTGGTTCAGCAAGTTCATGTAAAAGTTGATCACATTGTCGTTCAGCCAGTTGAGGCCCGACAGCGTCTGGATGTCGCGTCTGGAACGGGACACATTCACGTAATCGAGGGAAGACCGGCCTCCACTGTGTAGGTAGCGTAACCCTACATAATGTGTTTACTTACTATTTAATAAGCTGTGACTCAATAAATTATACTTTAGTACTAACTATAAGTCAATCTGTACAGCTCTTGTAAAACCCATAAAGTTAGGGGGGCGACAGCCGAAAGTATCCGAGATCTGTGGTAAAACCCAATATAAGATCAGTCTTGGTACAAATGTGAAATAATAATAATTACATGAGTACAAAATATTCGGTTTTTAATTTATAAAACCTAATTAGTTACCTATTTTATTAATTAAATTTAGGGTTTCAACAAAACTAAATAAAGATAACCCTAAAACTGTTTATGAAATTAGCACGAAAGGGATATTGGCTAAATCATAACAAAAGCGTCAACGCATCAACCAAGCGGTTCGCATCGATATTAGTGGTGCGCACCAGCAGGGAGTGGAACTCGCTGCCGGCGTCTGATTTGTCAACGCATCAACCAAGCGGTTCGCATCGATATTAGTGGTGCGCACCAGCAGGGAGTGGAACTCGCTGCCGGCGTCTGTTTTTACACACTATAATCTCGGAGTCTTCAAATCAAGAGTCAATAAGTTCTAACTAGGTAAGCGTGCTAAATCGTCAACCACAACGTCACTTACCATCAGGTGAGGTTGTGGTCAAATGCTTGCTTAGTTCAAATAAAAAAAAATCCTCAGTCATTATGAAATTGAATTGAATTGACATATTGATGGATGTTGGTGGATCTAGAGAAAAATATGATAGGCTTCCGAAAAAAATGGATGGTCTGAAAATGTAATAATGTATGTTGATGATTAGAAATTGTATTTAGTAAATCTTATTAATTATAAAGATTAATTATAATAATAAATTAATGTATCGAAGGATGATAAAACGGTAGGATCTCAATAATGAAACATAAAAATGTATCCGCGCCGAAAGAAGGGAGGTTCCCGCCAATTTTAAAAAAAGGGATTTGATGGCGCGTTGAAAAAAAAAAGACGATCTATAAAAGATTGATAAAAAGAATATAATATTTTGGATAGGTATTGATCGCATTTTGTAAAAAAACAGGAATACCTGCTACTAGTAAGTTGAGAAACAAATAAAACTGTAAGTAATGACCCTATTATTTCATTTATTCTTACATTCCATTTAGTATAATGATGGTATAGTTTACGTTGTCACTACACGTATCTAGGTCACCCAATTCTCAGAATAAACTAGGATGTATCTTCCCATACTAAGTAAGTAGCAGCTTTACATAATAGAATGTGGATGACATACCTCCCTAATGTCGTAAGTAAATACATCCTAAGACAGGATTGCAACACTAAGTAGGCATTCCCCTACCACCCTACCAGACAGTTAAGTAAGTACATGAACTTATGTATTAGGTACATCATAGGGCAGTGAACAGCAGTGATGCGGATTAGTAAATGTAAGAATGTAGGCTACAATATGGAGTGAAGATCTCCGAGTTTAGAAACTAGGTAGTCTTGCTATAGGAATAGCAATCCACTGCGACGTAGGTGTCTCCTAAAGTGATGATTAAATGAAGAATTAATTCCAGGGCATAATTATATGCCGAAGAACCGACAACCATTAGCGTAAACGTGTTTTTAAGTGTAGACCACATCTAGGCAAGTATGGTGTAGGACACTAAATGGATCGAATATCTGCATGTTATAGCCAGCAGATGGTGGTTGAGAAGAGCCGAAGACCGCAGATGAGAGACCTTCGTCCAGCAATGTACAGTTTTAGGTCGATGATGATGACATTCAAGTGGTTTGTAAGTATCACTTACTTGTAAATTTGTAGTTCAAATTTGGAGATGAGTAACGAGTCAGGCAAATTGCCAATTTATTAATCTGAGCGATGGTAAGGGCCCAGGTCTGAGAACCATAAGTTAATACTGGCAAGATACAAGAGTCAAAGAGTTTCCTTTTTTCTCTCATTTCCTTTTCTCACCATCACGGTTATTTTGTCTTGTGTTCCTGGTCTTTTTTTGCAGCTGCTGTTCTTTAGTGAGGTCTTGCGTAATATATGTGTTAGTAGCCATCTTCTTCTTGTTTCTTAAAATTTCTATCTTTTTACTTGTTGTTGTAGTGGCTAGTAAGATTGGCCGTATCTTCCCGTTGTTGTTTCCTCCCCAGACGATAGACATTGTCCACTTCTTGTAGTTCGAGGTTCACATCTAGATCGTGGATTGTTCTCACAGCAAGATCGAGAACTTCGTCTGAGGACTCTGCATCGGGTTCTGGGAGACCGTGAAGTAATACATTATGCTGTCGTGAATTTAGCTCCATTCGATTGATTTTCATATTTAACATTTCCACTTCAGTTTTAAGTAAAGCGTTTTCTTCTTGTATTGGTTTTAGCCTCTCATCTACGGTTTGCATCACCTTTTCTGTGATTTTTTCAGTTATATTTAGTGTTTTTTTTTTTTTTTTTCTTTCGAAGAACCTATGTTCTTCGGTTTTGGCTTCACATCAAAGGTATATAGCCAGTGTCAAGTAATTGGAGAGATTATTTTGTCATAAGTCAGAGTCGATAAGTCAAGTCATGCCCCTGTAAAGTAGTGGTGGTTGCGACTTTACTAGAGGCTTCTATGGAGTTTTGGAGGCAACACGAAAAGTCACGTTTTACAGCATTACACTATTCACCAACACTCATACACGTTCACGAGCACTTAATGGATAAAAAACCACCGTTTTTACACTTAAACACTCAATGTTATACAAGTTTTGTCAATTAATTTAATGCCGCCAATACGCCACTTTTCATTTTCCCGCCAAAACTCTCTATATTTAGTGTTTGTTTATCCATTTCATCTTTTAGTTTTGTAAACAACAGTGACATTTCGGGTGACAGTAATACAGTTGACATCTTGTGATGGTTTGGTTGGATGCGCAGATTGGTCACAGGTTTGCGTGAATGGGGAGCCTTAGCTTGTTGTTATGTTGGTAGTACCGGAGTGTGTTGACTATGGTTTGTCGTTTTTGCTAGTTATCAAGTTTTGACAGCTAACCTCAAAAGAAATCCTGAGGTTTTCTGGTCCTGATTTATCACGTAAAACACCGAATCGTCTCGTAGTTTTTGGCACGATTTAGTCACTGGCACTTTAACTTTGTGTTTTTGTAAAAATATTGCACTGATGTTAAGTTTTTGCACTGAATTCTTGGTAAAAGTGAGGAGCACTTTGTTTTGGTTGTTTACGTATCGACACCGGAACCGGAAAAAAAAAAAAAAAAAAAAAAAAAAAAAAAAAATTGGCAATTTGTCAACGAGCCATGGAGAGGAGCATTTTAAGTATAAGAAGGAGAGACAGAATCAAAAATGATCACATTCACAAACTAAAGTAACGGATGTAGTCTGGAAAATAAGATCCTTGAAGTGGAAGTGGTCTGGACACACAGTTCGTGGCACAGATAAGTGGAGCAGGAGAATCACAGTCTGGCAACCGAGAATAGGAAAAAGGAAAAGAGGAAGGCAAGTCAAGCGATGGCGAGACGATATAGAAGCTGTAGGTGGGAAACACTGGACAAGGACAGCAATGGATAGGGGCGCTTGGAAGGAGTTGGGGGAGGCCTATGCCAAGGGGCACACAGACAAACCATGCCGGTGTTTAGATAAGGATAGGGATTAGTTAGGTAATATTAATAATAATAATGAAATCTTATCTATCAATAATTACTAATTGTTAAAAAAATGTCTGAATAAAAGGCTTATTTATTTTTTATTTTATTTTATTAACGAGTCAGGCGAGCCAGGGGCGAGCACTTTCTCCACGAGTTTCTCCTGCTGCGGGGTCAGCGGCGGTAGCTCGGCCGTCGGCTGCGGCTCTTCATAAACACTCTCCGGGATACTCTGCTGCCAAAGAATAAGTAATATTATTACATAAAGAAGCTCAACTCTTTTCAAAGTAGCAAATCAAAGTACGGTATTTTGAGTGCAATTGTCACGATGCTAAAGTTCATATTGTTTTACTCGTCAGAAGTGCATCGGCTAACATAAAAGCAACCGCTCCCACCAACCGCACCTACCCCGCGGCTTCCCTCGAGAAATGTCACTTTACGTCAGGTGTAAGGGTGTGCTTACTTTTAACGTCCGAAGAAGAAGGCACAGGCAAAAAAAATTTCAACCCAATTGATAACCCCTTTCTTTATTGAAAAAAAAAAAATGAGAACTTAAATTGGGTGATCTTTTACAGATGTACGATTTAAAAACCGTAAATTTATGAATGATACTTTGATTACTATTTCATGGCAGACTTTTTTTTATAAGTCACGAATACTTTTTCTCAATACTCAGTAGTTTTTACATGTTTTTTATACAAATTCTATACCTACGCTGGCATGATATTACTTGCGATTTTATAATTTCCGATTTTAAAAATCATTGTACTTATATAAAAAAAATATCGGAAAATTTTCCACCATTTTTTTCTATTTTCGATGAAATTTTTCAGTTTTCCATGAGTTTTTTAAACATTTCACGAAAATTTTTAATTTCTCAAAATATATGAATAAATCCTGAAATTTTATAATATTGTGAAAAGTTTAAAAAACTCATGGAAAACTAAAAAAAAAAATGGTGGAAAATTTTACACACTACACAGTGGTGCGTGATATTACCTGGTGTATCTGCTGCGGCTGTATTTGCCTGTGTTGGTTGTCTTCTACCACAACTTGTTCTATGTACTGACCATCTGTTGAAAAAAAATACATACCTATTCTTTTTATCAAATTAATCAACTTTGTATTTTTTTTTCCTATTTACGTCGACCATTACCAAAAAGTGTTGATTGTCATTAGTGAAAGAGGGATCCGGGTCATTTGCGCGAAAGACATGTGCGCGAAAGACACTTGCGCGACTCCATTTGCGCGAAAAGACATTTGCGCGACAAGACATTTGCGCGACTGGACATTAGCGCGACAGGGACATTTGCGCGAAAAGACATTTGCGCGACTGTACGTTTGCGCGACTGGATATTTGCGCGACTGGACATTTACGCGAAAGACACTTGCGCGACTGGACATTTGCGCTACTGGACATTTGCGCGACTGCGAATATCTCAGAAAGTATAAGTCGAAGAGCGTTCGGGTTTTTTGCAAAATGATAAGTTATTCTTCTACTTTCCAAAACTTTACAAAACATCATACTCACCATACAAAAAACATGACTGCCATACAAAAACTTTATATGGTAGACGTAAGGTTTTCATACAATATCTAAAGAACAGCTCAAACTGATAACTCTACGATAAACTAGAATCCTCTACGACTTATTCTTTCAGAAATATACCTATTCGCGCAAATATTTTATGTCAAGATTTGTGCATGGATGATGTAGTGACTGGATCTGCGCAAGTGGGTCATACAGTTTTTTTATGGCGGTCATGTTTTTTGTATGGTGGGTATGATGTTTTTTGTAAAGTTTTGGAAAGTAGAAGAATAAAATATCATTTTGCAAAAAACCCGAACGCTCTACGACTTATTCTTTCTGAGATATTTGCAGTCGCGCAAATGTCCCATTCGCGCAAATGTCCAGTCGCGCAAATGTGCAGTCGCGCAAATGTCCTTTCGAGCAAATGTCCAGTCGCGCAAATGTTCAGTCGCGCAAATGTCCTTTCGCGCAAATGTCCAGTCGCGCAAATGTCCAGTCGCGCAATTGTCTTTTCGCGCAAATGTCCCTGTCGCGCAAATGTCCAGTCGCGCAAATGTCTTGTTGCGCAAATGTCTTTTCGCGCAAATGGAGTCGCGCAAATGTCCTGATACCTTCGAAGGTTATTGAGTCATTACAGCAAAACTCTTTGATTTTTTTTTTTTTAAATGGAGGACAGATGGGAATAAAATAGTTCTATCTGTCCACCTATTGGTCACAAGGGGACAGATAGAACTTTTAAAATTAATAAATGTTATATCTGTCACCCTATCAGCAACTGTGAGACAGGTAGAACTTTTTTAATCTGTCACCCTAGGCGGACCGAGCAGGGTGACAGATGGAAATAATTCGTGAAAAAGCCGTGTTGGCCGAACGTGGTGCCTCAACTTTCGATCCGAAGGTCGTAGGTTCGAACCCGGTCGGACAACAATGGATTTTTCTACTCAAAAAATCTATGTGTAACCCGCGACACTCAGATTAGCAGTTCAATTTTTCTGTGCGCTCCTGCACACTTGCGAATGCGACATTTCACGTTCCCGCCAAAACTCGTTATAACACTCACAATGAGGCTGCAGCGGGTGGCGTTGTGCGGCAGTTCCAGGGACAGATTGGAGAAGGAGTCGTAGGTGAGGCTCTGCTTGCCGCACACCGTGCACTGCACCGTGGACCGGATCTGGCCGTGGAACAGCCTCAGTATGAGGCTCTCCTTGGACCTGGTGTACTCCTGCCACGCCTTTTCCGACGGTGGCAGCATGTCCTGCATTGAAACAGGAAGGTACGAGTAGTATACCTTATTCTAAAGCAACGTTTCAGTTTCAGTCTGAATTAGAGGACGTGTGGCCGAGTGAAGAGGCCCTTGCCTTGCGATCTGATGGTTGCTCGCTGGGGTTTGAATCCCGGTGGCAGTCATGCGAAAATGGGTTATTTCGGTCGACAAAATTCGTTACGTTACGTATACGTTCTCGCAACGGTGAAGGAAAACATCGTGAGGAAACCGGCATGTCGTAGAATATAGTTCGAAAACATGTGTCGAATGCACGACAAGAGCCTCTTCGAGGCGCAATTTCAAATGCAAAATACCAAATAGTTTTGCGTTTTGTATTTCAAATGCTAAATGCAAAAAAGGTATTTTCAAAATACTTTTTCAAAATAAAATACTTTTTGACCGAATCCCAGATATATTTATATAATTTAGGTATTTATAATGAGACATAGAGACACAATGCCGAGCCGAACAAAAACGTCTAATAACATGGCACCTTATGCATGGCATTTTGGTCATATTTATCAGTACGCGTATCAATAAATACTGCTATGTTATTAATAATAATAATACTCACTTAAAATTATGTAAAAAAAACTAGCTAGCAGGTGCCTGTATCGGTCAAATTCGGCAATAGAAGCGTCATTCGTTCATTTCATTTTGTTTGACTGGTAATGTTGGCTAAACTTAATCACAAAGTATTTAGCATTTTGAAATGAATATAAAAATGCAAAATACATCTCAAAAGGTATTTCAAATACAATACAAAATGCTTTTTACCAAAAGGCATTTAAATGCAAAATACAAAATAGGTATTTTGCATTTTGTATTTGCATTTTAAATAAATCGCATCTCTTGATTGTGAGTCTAGGGAGTGAGTGTTACCTTTACGTGGGGCTGGGATTAAGTGTTACCGTGTTGTGAGGCTGGGGAGTGTTACCTTGTTGTGGGGCTGGGGCGTGGGGAACTGCAGGTCCAGGTGCAGCCAGTCCATGAGGATGGTGAGGAACTCGTGCGAGTCCTGCTGCTCGCAGCCACGGAATGCGCGCTGGTGCTTTCCCACTTCGTTCTAAAACGTAACGTTTGATAGATAGTTTGAAACATCGAAAGGGAAATGTTTAATTTGTGAAACAGTAAAATTCATGAAAATGGTGGACTAAAATTTTTAAAAATAATTGCGCAGTAATTACCAGACTGCGAAAAACAAAATCCACTAAAAAATGTTTGTATGTATGTATGTAGGGTCGGCTTTGTAATGGTGTCCAGTCTCTCAAACACATCAAGAGTGCGCGCGCGCGCGCGTGTGTGTGTGTGTGTGTGTGTGTGTGTGTGTGTGTGTGTGTGTGTGTGTGTGTGTGTGTGTGTGTGTGTGTGTGTGTGTGTGTGTGTGTGTGTGTGTGTGTGAGTGGTTTAATCAGAAAATTAAACAGAAAATACTACACACCGTACATCCAGTTTACGCTGGTGTTCCAGGAGACACTAAACATCTTACACCCAGCTTACGCCGGTCTTCTCCTGTGATTAAACCACTCACATAATTTGTATAAAGACCATTACAGAGCCGACTGTACAATAGTATATTAAGTATATGTGTCTGTCGTTCGTAGTGAGGAGCGTGGGCACAGCGGGCAGCCCGATGTACAGTACTACTCGGTCGAATGAACATGACGCCTGGCTAGAATGACGTTTGTGCAAAGTACAGCGTGGAATTGAATAATCTTAATAGAGAACAGGTCCTGTAATACTTGGTAATGATTAGCAATGATAAGACTTCGCAATTAGAGGAAGAAAAAACACGGAGGGCGCCGCGCGGGGCAGCGGGGGACGCATCAAGTTCCGAGCGAGAGTGTCAGCCAGGTGGCATGTTAATTCGCCCGAGTTATACATACCCGGAGGTCCCGGATGGCGATGAACCGGTACTGGCCGGACCACAGCGCGCGCACCACGGCCGCCATCTCCTCCGCTATGGCGCCGCGCGTGCTGTGCGACCTGCCACCAGCATCACCATCAGTTACAGGATAAGCTCACGAAACTATTATCACACAGTTATTAAATTGTAACGCGTATTTATCGCGCTCACATAACCCATCCTTGGCAGTGGGGTAAAAACAACATTTAAGCCTTTGCTTGTAAAAGTCCGGATTTTTCGTTTTGTAGTTCCTACTCTGATCTTACCCAGTCAAGGTTAAGGCCTCTTTCAATTTAGACGTTTCGTGCGGTCCGACACGCAACGTCTAAATTGAAAGAGCCCTTATAGTCGTTTTCTTGTAAACACTTGTTTTTAATATCTTATTAGACACATTATTAGACAAATTCTAAAATATATTGTTTCATTGTGCAATATCTGTGTTTTTGGAAAATAAATTTATTGATTCAAGATTCAAGATTCAAGATTTTTATTCGCCAGAACATAGTATACATAGTATGTTGTTAAAGAATATTATTAGTGCCTTATGTTCTACCATTTATGGTGTGCGAGTTACAGTGAATGAATATAATACTATTAAATGGTATTTAAATGTCGTGAATTTAAATTTTAACGATACCTACTACTTAACTATAATTATATTAAACAGCACAATACACTAGCACATAAATCTGCCTACTTTTTTGCTAACTTTTGTAAATAGTATATTTTATTTTTCAGTATGTTTCATAAATTCCTTTAAGTTATAGAAACAGTTTTCAGCTAGCCATTTTACCAGCCTTCGTTTAAACATTGGTAGGGGTGTATCCTTAAACGAGTTGGGCAGTTTATTATATACTTTTATGGCATTTATAAAAGCATTTCTTTTATAGATATCAAGTTTTGAGAAAGGTAAATACAGTTCATATGGATATCTAGTCATTGCCCTTCTGGATACTACATCACAATGTTTTTTGAACTGATCTGGATTTTGTTTAACAAATATACAAAGTTGCTTGATATACATACAGGGCAAGGGCAATATGTGAAGTTCTTCAAATATAGGTTTGCAGGAATCCAAGAACCAAGCACCAACGATAGCTCGGACACACTTTTTCTGTTCACGGAAAGCTTTATCTATATCAACAGAGTTACCCCACAGCAGTAGGCTGTATGATAGTATAGATGAGACATAGCCATGGTACGCCGTGAGTGCGGCCTCTCTTGATGTTGTCTCTCTTAACCGTTTGATAGCATATGTGAACTTGTCAAGTTTGTCACAAATATTAGATATGTGCTCTTTCCAGTCACAATTTTGATCTATTGTGATACCAAGAAATTTAGTTGATTTTACTTGTTCAATTTTGGTATTGTTGTATTTAATGTTTAGTATCTGTGTTTTACGCTTATAGTTGTGGAACAGAATATAGTTTGTTTTGTTTAAATTTATTTGTAAGTTATTGTTACCAAGCCAATCTATTACTCCAGATAGAGCATCATTTATTTCTTTTTCATAAGGTACATTGTTTTCACCTCTTATTATAAGGGTGGTGTCATCCGCAAATAGAATTGTACGATGAATTGTTGCGTTTGGAAGGTCGTTAATGTATATTAGGAATAAAAAAGGACCTAGGACACTACCCTGTGGTACACCATAATTGTTATTTTTATATGCCGACCTACATACTTCTTTGAAACCTGATTCAATTTTTGATACTTCAACGCATTGCTGCCTTCCACTTAGGTAAGATCTTATCCATGCATTTGCTTTGCCTCGTATACCATACCTATCTAGCTTCATAAGCAACAGTTCATGATCAACAAAATCAAAGGCTTTACTCATGTCTAGGAATATAGCTGTTATAGGTATTTTGATTGATTGATATATTGCGAAAGGTGCGCTTTCTATAATGAATGTAGCTAAGTGAGTCCTCAGGGGCGGGTTGCGGTCAGCACTTCGTATTTGTTTGTGCGCAAACAAAGGTGACATAGCAGAAATAAGGCATATCTTTACCCAGTGCGTAAGTACTGGTTGGGGTGACAATAACGAAGATTCCATCGGCCACTGACAATCTGCTAGCAGCCTAGTTCAGTGGTTCAGCTTACCTGTTGACGTGTTCCAAGTAGGTGCCGTTCATGAAGTACGCAACGAGGATTGCGGTGTTGTTTAGGCACTGGATCACGGAGTTCATGTAGCACGTGTTGCCCAGATTCTTCAACCCGGTCAGGCCTCGTCCCTGAACAGATATACCTTTGTCATACCGTTTTATAAGTCTGGGGTAAACTTGCGGTAATTTTGTCATACCGTTTTATAAGTCTGGGGTAAACTTGCGGTACTTTTGTCATACCGTTTTATAAGTCTGTGGTAAACTTGCGGTAATTTTGTCATACCGTTTTATAAGTCTGGGGTAAACTTGCGGTACTTTTGTCATACCGTTTTATAAGTCTGGGGTAAACTTGCGGTAATTTTGTCATACCGTTTTATAAGTCTGGGGTAAACTTGCGGTACTTTTGTCATACCGTTTTATAAGTCTGGGGTAAACTTGCGGTACTTTTGTCATACCGTTTTATAAGTCTGGGGTAAACTTGCGGTAATTTTGTCATACCGTTTTATAAGTCTGGGGTAAACTTGCGGTACTTTTGTCATACCGTTTTATAAAACTGGGGAAAATGGTACCAAACTAGAGGGACTATTTTATCGGCACCAATTGGTAGGTTAGGTAGCTTCAAATCAATACCATATTCCGTAGCTAGAGAAGTAAGGTTCTCTAGCTACAATGTGGTATTGATTCGATGTGACTAGGAGTGGCTACAGATGTCCCATTAGGACCAAAATCCATGTTGTAGGGTATTTATGCTTCACCAATTATTATAAAAAATACTATCCTCAAGGAACTCTTAAAAACAAAATATGATTATTACAATTTTTAGATATTCTATTCCTAACTAAAAATACGACCTTTTTTAAGTTACGCTCTTACTGTTGGTCGGATTATGCACAGAATGACGCATTTGTTAAGCGTCGATGACACACGGCTTATTTACATGCTACAAGTCAGCGAGTACGCTTGTCACGTGTAAACCACCTGCAATTTTTATCGACCCGTGTAAAAGGGGTGGCGATTCGGCTTGGAATGGCAATGCGACTTATGACTCTCCGCACGGCCAAAATCGACCCGTGTAAACACCCCATTATTTATACACCATCAATTTTTAATTACAAAAAAACTTAAATGGACAATGCAGGAGGGGTACTACGTTGTCTCTGTGCAGACAGAATTTTTGGTTACTACAAGATGGGCGAGTGACAGCGGGTAGAGTGCGGCGCCTGAGCCGAGCTACAGCGAGCTGCGAACCAGCTATGTACCCGAGTTTGTCAAATGATGAATAAAACTCAAATTATTATCAATGATGGGTACCTATTGACGCAAAGGCATAGGAAAACGACTAACGGGAACAGAAGTCCAATTTGCATTTGAAAAAAAAATCGACATAATTTTTTCAAGTTTGTTCAGTTAACGGCAACTGAGTATTTTTTTTCTGGTAATTAATTTGCGGTGTATAGTTCTCAGGTAGAGATTTTGAAAAAGCTTTTTCCAATTCAGTTGCGAGTTTTGACCCGAACAAACATACATACTTGCATACAAACATATTGCAAATTAATAAAAGCTTGTAACATAGGTTATTTAGGTTTGGTGCAAACAAAATTATACACAAGTCTAGGTTTTAAGTTAGCATATTTTATTATTCAGTACATAATACGAAAAAGTTGAGGGCGAAGGTCAAAATTTAAAATAGACCATAAAAAACCTTAACCTCCATAAATGTCAAGTAAACGGCAAATTATACCTACACGTTTCCGGCGGATGTGGGCTAATAATAACTCTAATACTAGACGTTCTATTGATCGACTATTTCACGAGCCTACTGTGGCCGTATCAAGAAATTTTTTAACAAGCGTTTTCGTACCGAATTACTCAGAGAAGTTAAATACTTCGTATGAAGAAAAAAAAACAAACTGATTACCTTTTCGTGAAGGCTGTGATACGGATACGCTAGTCGAAAATTATGGGTGATAGGGCTCTACAGATTGCAAGATGAAGAAATGCATTAATGTTGTTATATATAAAAGATTATGGATTCGTTTAGATTTTTTCTTGGGTTAAGTTGGGTTTCATTACTATTGCGACCATTACAGATAGATACATGAAATGGAAAGATAGATGTCACCTGTCATTAATTACTTTTACTGCTTTGACATTAATATTACGTTATTTCTCTATCGGCTACTTCGAGAATCCAGCAAAAGGAGGGGTTATATCAGAATCTGTTAACACCATTGCACACGCGCCTAACAAATCTTATTCATGTAAACGCACACTATAATAATCTCGCACACCATCTTAAAATATGCACACAGTTATCAAACACAGCGTATAGTTTTATTTAACGTGAATGGCCAAGAAGGTTATATGGCCAGCTGAGGGGTACGCGATTGGCTATGTTGGAAGGCGCTAAGTTCAAATACTACAACAGCTACTGAGCCTGATCTTCGGCTCTTGCAACTCAAACGAGCAGTTCGTCGTTCCGTCTAGTCATGACTAGTCTAGACGCCCTACACTACACTAACGCTCGTCTAGACGCGGTCAATCGAGACCTATATTTGCTCGATCTAAAACTGAATGTCTAGTCTACTACTAAATTAGGTTTATATTCGTTTACTCCTAGTAGCTATTTAGACATTCGTAATTTTAGAAACCTACACCGCCACCGGTTTTCTGCGATATAAAAACAAAACGACTTAATCGATTCGGTTAAAATTCGGTAGTATTATAAACTTATGTGTTGTATCAGCCTATGGGAATCGAAACCCTGTGTAGCTTTTTTATGGTTATAGGCAGACGTGATCTTTTACTATCAGGAAAGCGCCTAGCTAGTCTCGCCACTTGTTTAAGTAAAAAAAAAATGGTTATCTGTAAAGTTGGTTTACGGACGATTAACGTGACAACTTCATAACAAAACATTGATAACAAAAAAACTTCATAACAAATTGTCAGCGTAACGGGACAATGAGCGTTACCGGACAATGACGTCAACGTTTTCGTGCATGCAGTCGGCGTTCATCGATTTATTAGACGTAGTCACGTCAAAAACTGAACAAACCTTAGTTTTTATTATTACACACTAAGCTGGTGCCCGCGACTTCGTCTGCGCAGGTATCTTTATAAACTATAGCCTATGTGTTATTCTGATGTATAAGCTATATTATTGTAAAGTTTCATTAAAATCCATTCAGTAGTTTTTACGTGAAAGAGTAAGAAACATCCATCCATCCATACTTACAAACTTTCGCGTTTATAATATTAGTAGGATACAATGTAGTTTCATTTCAATGTAGTGCAGTTTGTATACGTGAGGGAGGGTTTATGAATGGTAGGTATGTTTGTATGACGTAGGATGCGCCAAGGTTTTGAATCCTACCACGTGCAGTGCAATTAACTACGAACGTGCCGCGAGGATTACGTTTAATTAAAGTTAATATAATTAAAACAATAATTTATACAATACCAGTCATATTTATTGTGTTTATATATATGTTTATGAGTATGTATATAGATATATATGTCAAGTCCTTTAAGATCTAAGCTAAGCTAGGACGTCTAGCTTAAACGTTTAGCATGGTTCTCGTACGGAAATTCGGAGATGAGTTTGACGTAACCTGAAATGTCAGTGTCAAAGTCATCATCGTACGTCAGTTGATAATTCGCGGGACTGGGGGAAGTGGTTGAATGGCCGGGTGATAACAAGTGTAAATTGAAGTGGAGAATTTATCTTGTTTCCCAACGATGGAGAACATCCATGATTACCAGGAGGGAAGAGTACTGGATATGTAGTGTTGGCGAATATATCAACTGGATATGATACCGAATCCTGTACCAGAATTACTATGCTGAAACGTATGATGTTCGTGCGTGATTGAAATAGTGTTTCAAAATGTTTTCAGCTAGTGATCTTATGAAAATGTTTCATCAATTTAGTTTTATTTGACATCAGAAGTGGTATTGTAACATCATCAGCCCACATCAAAGTTATTTGAATGAAAATGTAGCTATGAAGAGATTGTGAATACCTACCTACTGGTTAATTACCGGCTTGATATGCAGAGGAAAAGTGAGCTCTCAGAGTGAATTGAACAGAAGGAATTAAATTGTAGGGTTATGGGGTCATAATTGAAGTTGCCCTCTGGAAAATGTTTATGTATCCAGTAAAAATTAACAGAGATTGAATTGGCTTGGTTGAAGTGTAACAGCTGCTTTCTTCTCTTGAATGAATCCTCCTGCTCCTGAGTGAGACGTTAAGTTACCGGATTGCACAACAGAAGAGAAATGGAATGGATTATTTTACACGGTGGGTCAAATTCAAAATGGCAAATTCTCTGTATTGAACTTAGGTATCTTGTGATAATTAAAGTTAGTTTATTTGAAAGGAAGAACCTCACCTTAGTCTAATTAAAGTATGCGATTTGTTTGCTTTCCCTGCTATAGAAGTATTTAAGTAAAGATTCGAGCTAATCTACCAATTCCAATTCAAAGAAAGTGATCTTATGACAAGAGTTGATATTTCAATGTAGTTCTAACTGGAATAATTTTGTGTGACTATTCCCTTACATTATAAACTAAGGAATAATGGTTACTATGTTTCATGAAACCAACTGAAACTTTCCGTTGATATTGTTTCAATAAAAACTGATGTTGTGGATAAGCTTGAATGGTTGATAGGGGTTTGCATCAATTTATGACCTAAATAAAGCTAAAAGTTTCATTAAGAATAATTTGAATTGTTTGTTGTAATCAACAATTGTGAGGAAAGGATTGTATTATCATAATTCAAAATAAATCATAACATTCAAATTAATGGGGCCTGCACTATATTTTTGTGAAAACTGTTTACTTTGCTTGTGTTCTGATTTCAGGAACACTAAACTACTGAAAGTGAGACAACCAAATTACAAAGTCAGCATTCATCGAAGGTGTTGATTGTGAAGTTTTGGTTTTGCTATGAACAATGGGATATTATGAGAAGTTGAATTGAATGCAAGGTACCCAGGACTGACAGAGGTAAAACGACACAATGGATTAAATCAGATTGGTAAATCTACTTGGTAAGTTTTTGAACTCGTTAATAAAAATAGGAGCGAAGGAGCGAAGGGTGACTTACTGCCAGGAAGTTTGTTCCTTCCAGACCAATAAAAGAGGGAGACAGTCAATAGTTTTGTTTTAATCCAATGCGAAGCAAAGATATTTCTTCATAATAAATGTGATTTTAGCATTATTTTGGATAACCTGAATTCAGCGTTTGTTCTCTGTTAACTGCATACAAAAATAATTAGAATGAAGAAGGTAGTATTTCAGAAAATAACAAAGTCTGAAATAAGTGAGTGAGCAAACTTCTCGTGAATCATGGCATGTCTGATTGCCTGGAGGAGGTAGCTTTTGGAGGTGGGCCCGCCCATTGTAATCTCTCTGTTATTATCATTTTTGGTTATTTTGGCATAAATTTATGTGTGTTTCTTCAGGATTATTAAAAATGGTATGATTTCATCTAACTTAATGGTACATAGAAAACAATGAAATGAAATGAAATAGCTTTATTGGCATGCATACAGGTACATTGGATTTTAGATTGGTAATGTCCATCAGTCTTTCATTTAGTGAGCTTGTGATCATTTATCAATTAATTTAACTCTGACAGATTTTGTGTGTGCTGTGCTTTGCTATGGATAAGTCACTTGTGCTTCACTTATCACTTAATATTATCCTCCGTTCTTGCAATCGGGTAAAAAAAAAAAAATGGTTTTATTACTGTTAGAATTTTCAACCATCTTGAAAGAAAAAAGAGTGGTTCTCAATTGGGTTGTAAATTGTTTTCAATAAAAACTTTGATTCTAATTCTAGTTCTAAATAAAAGGGATATAGCGGTCTGTGCTGGTTTCCCGTTGAGGGGTGCGTTGTGCATTGCCCGCCGATATCTGACCCTGCCCCTGACATCCTATCTCCTTGAAGTGGCGGAGTGGGACTCTGGGTTGATGGCAGCGCTGTTCTAGTGGCGAGCTTGTTGACACGTTAGGTGGAGAGGAGTCTAATAACTTGCGTAAGCGTGTCCTTGCCCTACTCTCGTCTATCGCCAAAACTTTGATTATTTTATTTCTAAATTATTTAAAAAGAAACATAACCACTAGAGTGTGAAATGCTTGGATAGATCTAATTAATCAAGACATCAAATTATGTCAATCAAACTATTGCTTGTGTTTCCTTTATGGATGTTTGCTTTCAGCTAGTATCTGTGTAAAATCCACCAAAATTGCTGCAAAATCAGGGTTGAATAATTAAGTTTATGCGTTATTGCGTCAAACGTCTATGCAACAGTTAACGTGTTGAAAGTGCTATAAGCGTAGCGTTAAAAAATCCTAAAATGTTTCTTGTTCTGAAATAAATGTTATAAGTTCCTAAATTCAAAACTAGATGGCGTTAATAAATTTAAACAAATTGTAGAACGCGCTAATGAAAACTCTAAGCTTACATTAACTATGTGGTGGAAATTTCGAAAGAAAGTCTTCTTACTACTGGTAGTTTAAGTATGGTATATAATTTATTTACAAACCTAGCATTCCAGAATTCGATATCTCTAGACTTCCGGATTTACTAGTTAGATCCGTTGTCCGCTTAAATCTTCGATTGCGCTAATGAGGTGTTTACTTGCGTTTTTGAAACACTGCTGCTCATTGACTGCTCCAATGCTATTGATTATTCAGATGTCGGTTTCCAATTGAAGATTTATTTACCCTGGACGATCTATCTGTATTCAAACTAACAAATGTTTGAGTTTGGAAGAGAAAATAAGTTAACTGACGCAAAGAATACAGCTAAAAGTTAATGATGATAAAATAATATCATTGGGTTTGTGATGATGAATTGATGACGTATGGCGGCTTCTATTACTTAATCTGCTATCTACCAATATCATTAAAAAAAAATGGGGGATGGATAGAATAAAACTGACTGAAAAGTAACTACTATTTTTAATTACTCTACTTACTTTAGCTTACTACTTTATAGGCTTGAACTACTTTGAAAAAAAAAAAAAAATTAAACCAAACAAAAATAGTAAGAGTCAGAAAGAATAACCAAAACGTGAAGTACCAACTAAAAGTCTGTTGTCTGAAGGGAATTTAAGAGAAATCTTGTGGAGAGAGAGATAAAGGAGCGAGTAAGTCCTCAATCAATGGTGTTGACGTTACCCGTGGTTCATTGTAGCCTTAACCTGGTCGATTTTATGTAAAGTAGAGCATGAAAAAAAAAAAAAAAACTTTTTTTTCAATGATTTGATAAAATAAACGCGGAGTGTTTTGAATGGCACTAAAACGATGTTAAAGACTTTCCGAGGTCTTGCCTCATCGTAAACCAGGGTCGAGGTATTGCGGTGAATACTGGTGACGGATAACGTTGGGTGGAAACTGGAGATGGTTTCATGTGAAATCAGTGTGTGTAGGGAACTCGGACAGTGCTCGAGAACCTAGGCTGCGGTACGGTTCTGTGTTGTGGACGAGACTGTGCTGAGCGGAGGGTCGGCTGCGGTCGACGCCACGCGTGACGGAAGGGCACGGTGGCAGGTAGTGAGGTGGTAGACCTCAGGGGTAGCACAAAAGAGAAGGTGCTGAATTGATGTGGAGGATTGATGGAGGTACTTACTCAGTTGATGGTTAAAATTGAGATTTTGCGAAAAAATAATTTTGTTAAAGTTGGTACTCGCACTAATTGGTTGGCTATTTCATTCGCGAAATTTAATGATCATCTGCACCTAGTAACATGATTGTGCAACTGAGATATTGACTATGGATGTTACAGTAGTCCTGGTTTGGGATCTAGCTGGACATCGATACAGAACGCGATGACTAAAATAATGGAACATTAAATCTAGACATTTAGACTTCTTAAAGTCGAGCTGACTAATGGACGATAACGAGAACAGCAACGCTTATTGACGGACTCAAAATAATTTAAGCAATAAGAGACCTTCAATATCAAAATAGAGTAACGTCATTTTGGTTGAGTATAATTCATTGTGATTAATTTCGTATAGTCTCAGGACTTTTGTGTCTATCAGATTTCTAATAAAACTGACTACGAGATTTAATTGCGTTTTAAAAGATAAGGATTTTACTTGGGGTTGAGTTGACTTGAATCAGGATTGACCGAACGGCGAAATATGAAAGTGCATTTATACGTTTGACCCATCCGAAAATGAGTCAAACTGGATGAAGTAGTGAAGGAAGTTTTAACTCAAGCGACTATGAGTCAACTAGGATAAACTTTAGGTACTTATCAGGAGATAAGTCATGTCAGGATAGCAGTGTCAAGTCCTTTAAGATCTAAGCTAAGCTAGGACGTCTAGCTTAAACGTTTAGCATGGTTCTCGTACGGAAATTCGGAGATGAGTTTGACGTAACCTGAAATGTCAGTGTCAAAGTCATCATCGTACGTCAGTTGATAATTCGCGGGACTGGGGGAAGTGGTTGAATGGCCGGGTGATAACAAGTGTAAATTGAAGTGGAGAATTTATCTTGTTTCCCAACGATGGAGAACATCCATGATTACCAGGAGGGAAGAGTACTGGATATGTAGTGTTGGCGAATATATCAACTGGATATGATACCGAATCCTGTACCAGAATTACTATGCTGAAACGTATGATGTTCGTGCGTGATTGAAATAGTGTTTCAAAATGTTTTCAGCTAGTGATCTTATGAAAATGTTTCATCAATTTAGTTTTATTTGACATATATATATATGTATTAGTATAATATTTAGATATTAGAATGTAAATATAGTATGTATTAATATTGTGTAATATTCTGTATAATTTTAGTTAGTCAAAATGTTAATTATATATAATTTTTTATTTATTTTTATCTATAATATCTTTTTGGTACACCCTTTATCCACTGTAATTTAAATTTTTTTTTTTTCTGTTAACAATATGTCTTATCTGGTTGTCTGGAAGATATTGCTATCTAGCAATAAGACCGCCCTTGTAATTTTAGTTTATTTTTCTTGTTATTATTTATTTTAAGGTGATACAATAAAGCATATTCTATTCTATTCTATTCTAAAACATATATTATTGTAATAAATCAAATCCACGACAGACTTCAATTGGACTAAATTTGGTGACCGTAAACACCACTAAATAGTCACAGGGAAGAAAAATACGCTTGGACGACGCAATTTTTTCAATTATTTCGATTTCAAAACAAAAGTACTGAACCGATTTTCATGAAATTTCTATGGTACCAGATTCAGATTAGTCTATCTGGAAGTATGCATAGCCTTTCTAATAAAAATAATCATAAAGAAATCAGATATTCCTATTAGAATATCAAAGCCCTATTAGAAAAATAATCTGTTACTTTTTCAATCAAATTAACAGGAAAATTATCATCCACGTAAACAAACAAAAAAGGTTTTTTCATGAAATTTCTATGGGACTAATCGGGAAATTATATACTTTCAAATAAAAAGAAAAAAAGCCCCATTACAAAATCAGTCAGTTACTTTTTCAATCAAAATTACCATATACATAAACTAAATTGCGTATTTTGCTTTAGTAAAGTTTTTATGTTGTAAAAAAAAATACTTTATTATACTCGTACATACACGTGACGTCTGTCACGGGGTGACTAATCCGACCATTAGCCCGCAAGCGCGACAGCGACTACCACTACACTTGTAATTCGATCACACGTGTGATGTGACGTGTCGTTCGGATTTACACGCAAATATTGCATAATTGCGTGTTCCGGATTGGATTTTACCCGAATAAGAATTAGGGGAGTGATATAGGTTTTTTTTTAAATTATAATATATATTAAAATTCCACACGCAATTATAATACAAGAAATCAATGATATTTTTTAAAGAAACCTATAAGAAATGCTTCTGCAAAAATGCTTCTACAAGTTGAAAGACTACTTCAGTGACTCTTTATCGACATATATGTAATTTAAATTTAAATACCTACTTTCCTATAATAATTATTAAAAATTAAAAACAAAAAAATTTTTTTTTTGCTTAAAATCTACTAATATCAGCCCGCCCCTATTGATTGCAACACGCCAAATGGGTAATATTGTGTAGCTGATCTTTCTTCTAGACAACTTATTAAGACCTGAGATGTAACCTACCTACTCAATATGGAAATAAATGACGGAATACTTGATTATAAGCAGATTTCATATCATTTTCTTACGTTTAATTAAGTCACTTTCCTGTTTGTCTGTCTGTCGTTCCGGATGGAATCTAGAAACTCTTTCGAGCACTTCCCAATTGGCTATCCGGCTGAAAGTTTCAAGGTAAAATGCATTCTAAATAATTTGTAAGCTTGAAAAGCCGACCCAAACTAAAAAAAAAACATGTTATCCTCGTCTACAATGGGCGGACTTATGGCTAAGCAGCGATCTCATCCAGGCTACCTTGGGATGAAGAGTGAAACGATGACGGTTGTCTTGAAGACTTCTTAAATAGTAATCGGGAAACAGAATATGACGCTTGTGATGTGCGTACTGTTTGCATAGTTGCGTAGTGTGCCGTGTCGATACGCGTGACAGATACCGTCACTTTACGGCTTC
This sequence comes from Lobophora halterata, assembly GCA_932526365.1. NCBI lineage: Eukaryota > Metazoa > Arthropoda > Insecta > Lepidoptera > Geometridae > Lobophora > Lobophora halterata. The sequence goes on along the minus strand of OW052028.1, from coordinate 5,141,504 downwards.
TGGACATACGATAACGTAGACAGTCACGATCCCTAGTCCAATCATCAACATTTTTGAAAATCGCATTCATATCGAATGCGTCACAGAAGGGTTATCATATCAGTTTGGGTCACAGATCTCGGATACTTTCGGCTGTCGCCCCCAAAAGATCGGTTAATTAAAGAGATGCAAGTATAGCTTTTTATGATTAAGAGCAGTATAGAACTAAGTCACGTCACTCAAAACATTTTGAAGCACCTGAGACCCCGTCAGTTATTGTTTGTAAATTATTTTATCTTTTTACAATAATCTACAAAATGAAACCATTTTATTAATTTTAAAGAGCATGGTTACTTGCTCAATCAACACGTGTGGCACAACGCATAGAAATAACCCAGATAATCATTCATTTCACAGGTGAGTAAAGAAAATATTTGGTTTATTTTCGTAGAAAAATTTATGGACAATTTTCTTCTACAATTAGTTATAAAATCGTTGTGCCTTGTGGAGTTTTGATTGCTCTTGCCGTGTGTACAAATGGTTCTTACCTAAATGGAGAAATAATAGATTTTTCATGTAAAAACAAATATTGTTTCGTTACGCTAGGGCTTGATAAAATGATGACGTCATGAAATATCGATAGTACCTAATGAGTAGGTAGTTATGCAAAGTGGTACAAAACTCTTTTCTTTTCTATCGTTAGGGTATTTTTACCTAGTTAAAATAAATTTACCACTTGTGTCATTTTTATTTTGTTTATTAAAATACGAGTATTATTATAACTAATCGTTTTTACTTATTTAATTTCAGCTTACCAAAGGATCCGCAAAACAGAAAAAATTGGTTACAAATTCTTCAGAAACAGAGCGATCATCAAAACAATTTATAAGTATGCAGCAATAATTTTGAAAACGATTGTTTTTTATTCAGAATACTTAAACGTGTTTTGAAGAAAGGTTCGCTGCCTACGTTACATGTTCCAGTAAGTACCATGTTGAACAATGTTTCAATTCAGGCGTAAAAAAAATATTTTGTGACCTTATGCCGACTTGTACAAAGTTGTCAAAGCTCTTAAGCAATCCCGCTTGGCAATTTTTAACGGTTCAGATTCAGACCGATCAAGATCTGTCAAGCGAGTGAAGTAATTGTTTAGAACTTTGGATGTTTGGTGCAAGTAGGCATTAGTCAAGTAATTATTAGGTAGGTACTTAAATCATAAATCAACTTCTTTTACAGGTTCAACTCAAGAAAAAGCGAGATCCAGCTTCATATTGCAATTGGATCCCTATTTTATAGTACCTACCTTACCTACCTGAAACTAATAGGCTACATATATTATGACAGACAGATATACCTACGTATCGTGCCTACATATAATGACAAAACTCAGATTTAATATTCTTAAATAAAGTATTTTTCAGTCATTGAATAAAACATTTGCATGGGCTTCATTATTGTTTATTATAATCAACCAACTTTAAAAAAAGAACAGATATATATATATTATACACAATCGACTTTCTAGCTATTACAATCTTATTTCGAAGACTACCGCCTATTTGGATTGATGAGTAAGTTGTAGGTAAATATTGGTAAGTCCTGCTACTATGTATTATGAATGTAAGTTTGTGAGGATGGATAAGTTTTTGTTCCTGAATAACGCCAAAACTTGGCTATTTAGTCTTTAGTATCTAATAACTAATAACCAAACCCATCTCATTCCTTTGGTTAAAATCTTCATATGTACAGGTGGTGCCGTAATTAGTGAATAATCTTCAGCTGCGGGGGGACTTCAGGTCTAATCAGAAAATGAAAATATGTACCCAGTAAAAATTCTAAGTCCGTGGGATTTCTACTGGGAACATATTTTCATTTTCTGATGACCCCCACACGCAGCTGAAGGATTATCCACTCATTAACCCTGTATATAACTAGCAACAACATGATTGTGTAGTAGGCACTATTTTTTTCCCAATTAAGACTTGTGACGCAAAATGGGTAGGTACCACAGTTATCGATGTCGATAAAACATCTTATTGAAAGTCCATCACTATTTTTGAGCAACACATAGACAATCACTCGCACATGCTTATTATCATTTCTTGTATCGCATTTGAAATGTCATTACCCCTCTTTACATTCTAACTTTATGGTTTGGGTGAAATTTTGGAAAACGTCACACAAACTGTTGATATCTTTGTGATGTCATTAGATTCGATACGAATACAATTGTCGAAAATTTTGTGATAGGGCTTTAGGGGTAGACTTAACTGTCTTAACGTTAATTTATCGTCGGCTTACGTGGTCAATGATTTTGTAGGCACAATATAATGCGTACTTATATATTATTATAGTATTATTATTTTTTTCAATCATTTATTTTATAGAGGGTTTGCTCAATAACTGAGCATGCCACCCTCGAGCGGTCGTTTTAAAACTATCTACGGCTGATTCCTATTTTAACAAGTTTTATAAGCTTAGCCGCCACCTTGGAGTTGAGGTTTGCTAAAACAGCATTACAGCTCCCTGTTTCGCACAAGCACACACTGTTTTCCATTGTGAACTTATTTCTCTGGGCTTCAATCCGGACACATTCCACCATGATATGGTACACATCTTCAATTATATCACACTCTGTGCACTTTGGGGAGCGAGTCTTTCCCATGAGATAACCGAAACTATTCAGTGGGATGTGTCCAGAGCGAAGTCTTAAAGCTAATACAATATCCGATCGGTTTAATGATGTTCCAGCAAACCATGGAGAGCGGCACAGGCTAGGCTGAATAGTTTTATACCAAATGCCTTTAGTTAGGGACCTCTCATCGAAATGTTCCTTCCAATGAATCGTACACTTTTTCTTACATTCATAAACTAAATCAGAAAAATAGGGCAAACTAGCCAAACTATCAACTATCTCGTTTCCTATAATACCTACATGGGATGGAATCCACTGTAATTTAACCGTTTTATTACCTGCTACACATTTTCTTATAGAATCTAAAATAGAATACGCTATTGGACTTTTTGAATCAACACTGTGTGAAAAGATGCAAAAAGCGCTCCGAATTGTAGAAGCATGGTGTGGGAAACACAACCTATCCGTGAACCCAAATAAAACAGAAATTGTTCTATTCACGCGCAAGACAAAGCTGCCAAATCTGGAACTTCCAACACTGTTTGGCACAAAACTCAATCTTTGTAAAGAAGTGAAATACCTGGGGATATGGCTCGACAGTAAACTCCTTTGGGGCAAACAACTCGAACATGTCACAACCAAGGCTACAAACGTACTATGGCAGTGCACACGAGCGGTAGGCAAAGACTGGGGACTCAAACCCAAGCTCTGCCGATGGATGTATACAGTCATGGTGCGACCAGTATTAACTTACGGAGCGGTAGTATGGTGGCCCAGAACAAATCTCATCACCACCATAAACAAGCTCCAACAGGTCCAAAGACTAGCATGTTCGCTTATCAGTGGATGTACAAAATCAACTCCCTCGGCAGCGCTAGACATCATACTAGGCATGACACCTCTTCACTTGCACATCCAGCAAGAAGCACTGGCGTCTGCCCTCAGAATCAAATCAACAAACCAGTGGAAGGGAAGAAGTAGACTGACCACCCACTGCAGGATTATAGAAAAAGCGATATCTATAGTACCAGAAGCCCAGAAAGGGACGGACAGAATCGCTACGACATACCTATCTAATAAAAGATATGAATTCACGACAGAGGAGATGTCGCCTGACGACGACCCCATACCTCCTACTTTATACATCTATACAGATGGAGCCAAGAAAACAATAGGCGCAGGCTGTGGCTTCCACTGCCCGGAAACTGGTATGGCAAGGGCTCAGCCCCTAAATCGGACCACGACAGCCTTCCAGGCGGAAACCGTGGGGCTAACACTGGCGGCAAAAGAAATACTGTCGGAACTTGAACGACCGTCAAGAACTAGACAGGCTCACAAAATAATCTTCACTACAGACAGCGCCGCACTGTTAAATGCACTTAGGTGACCTGACACAAGATCGAAGGCGGTGGCAGAATGCCATACAGCACTACAGAACCTAGCAACCGCACATAAGGTCAGTATAAAGTGGACTAAGAACGATGGATCCTGCCCAGGGAACGTCAACGCCGACTCCTTGGCAAAACAGGGGGCGAAACTAGTCCCTAGTTCATCGGACAAAATCCTGATACAACCGCCAACAGCGGAAATAAAAGCTAGACTGAATCAACATTCAGTACAAGAACACCAAAAATTTTGGAACAAAAGAACGGACAGCAAGCACACTAAGATGCTTCTACCGAATATTGATAAGAAACTGACAAACACACTCATGAAGATGAGAAGAGAAGAACTACGTACAATGGTAGGAATTATAACCGGCCACTGCGACCTGAATCACCATCTGTTCAAGATGGGTGCGACGGACAGCGTGATCTGCCGCGGTTGCTTCGCAGAGGAAGAAACCGTAGAACACGTGGTTGTGCACTCCACAGCTACAGAAGAGGCCAGAAAGAAGACTGGGCTGAGGAAAATCCTGGATACGGGTCCAGATGACCCTACCGGGAAACTGGAACACACCATCCATCAACCCAGGGTCCTGCTCCGCTATTTTGGGGAGCTGGGCTAGCTGGGGTAAAGTTAGTACAAAAAAGGGGTCAATGCACAATACACCCCACAGCGGGACGTCAGTGCAGACCACTTGTAACCCCTTACCCAAATTAGAATTAGAATTAGACGCTATTGAAACGCCGCGAAAGTTTTTGATGCATCGGAATAAATGTTGAAGGGCACTTTTTGAATCTGTCATTATCACATACCTGCCAGGGACTAAAGATTGGATGTAAGAGCTTCTGCGATTGCAATTAACTCTATATACATAATAGACATATGTTGGTTTACTTTTAGTTGAACGGAACATTCCACTTGAGGGTCATAAAATGCCAGGCCGCACTCATCCTTTGTTTTACAACCATCTGTCCACATCCACGTAGTGTTCGTACGAAAAAGGTGGTCAAAGCAGTAAGGGAAAGAATTCGAAGAAATCCTGTTCGAAAGCACCATGTCGCGAATTTTAAAAGATGACTTAGGACTTGCAGCCTATAAGAGACGTACTGGTCATTTCTAAACTGATAATTTAAAAAATAATAGGATGGTAAAGGGAGGTCACAAAAAAAAATTGTTTACGGATGCGCTTTTTTTTTTACAAATGAGCAACATTTTAACAAACAAAATGACCGTATTTATGCTCAAAGCTCTAAGGAAGCTTCCCAATTAGTCGACAGAGTGCAACGTGGGCACTATACGACTTCAGTGATGGTTTGGTGGGGTATTAGCTATGAAGGAGTGACTGAGCCATACTTTTGTGAAAAAGGTATCAAAACATCGGCACAAGTGTATCAAGATACCATTCTTGAGAAGGTAGTGAAGTCCCTTAACAACACCATGTTCAATAACCAAGAATGGTTCTTCCAGCAAATCTCGGCCCCGGGTCATAAAGTTCGGTCTACGCAGTCTTGGTTGGAAACGAACGTTTCGGACATCATCAGATGTTATTTGCAATAGTGAAAATTTTTTTTCTTTGTTTCAGTATTTATGGCAAGACTAGACCTAATTAAAATCAAGAGTTCTTGAGGATAGCCTTTAAAATATATATATCGTGAATGAGATAAATATACAGGCTGATATTTTGCGGGTTTAGGTGGATTTCCTATGCAATAGATTTTTTTGTTATTATGCAAGTAAGTGCCTTTGAATAAAAAGGAGGTAGGTAAATGAAGTGACAGACCAAGAAGATGGTGGGACGAGCTCATTACACAGCGAGGGTAATTGTTTTTTTTTTATTATAATCAAATATTGGTTCATAAAACTGGTTGAACTCAGTAATAAAAATAGGCTAATAAAAACATGGATTATATCAGATTAGTGTACCTTCTTGATATGAACACTGCATGAAAATTAATATTATACCTAGCTCTGGTTAATGTATATTTAATATTATAAGCTTATACATAAATATTATTACTAAGAAAAAGTCTTTTGATGGAAGAGACAGATGACGAGATTATGTAAATTTCATGACAAACATCGTTTTAAGACGAACACATTCTATAAATGGGAGAGTGCTGTGACTGTATTTTCTATGACAGATAGGAAGGTTGAATGTTGTTCTATTCGGAAGGTGGCTAGAGATAAGAGAAATTTGAAATAATAATAAGTAAGCAATTATAGGTACTCACCACTTCCTCCCAGACGGGTTGAAAGTCCCGATAGTGCAGTTCGCTGGAGGGCGCCACCTTCGTGAGCGGCTTTGTACTGCGGTCGAAGGCGGGCGCGGGCGCCTCCTCTTCGTCTGATGACATTTGCTGCAAAAACCGACCATAATTACGAACACATACGGTGTGTTTTTGATCCGCAACCATATTATACAAGGTGAATACCGCCCTTTGAGGGTAATTCCTGGTCGTTAACACTCCGTCATTACCTTGGTAAGTGCGGCGATGAGTGCGACCGGCTGAGGGCGGCGGCGCCCGGGCACTCGCTGGGGGACACCATGTACGTGTCGCCTCCGTCTTCTTCCTGCACACATACGCATGTATCAATGTAAACATCGCTTCATAGTGATAACACCACTGATTGTATTTTTTTTAATATAAGTGACTCTCGCTCCAGCAGCTCGCGCGTGCGCAGCAGCTGCCGCCTCTGCGCGTCGGCGCTGGCGGTGCGCAGGGTGTGCGTACCTTGTCCGTGGGCTTGCGCATGGCGCGCGCCTGGTCGAGGCGGCGCGTGCGCTCGCGGTGCGCAGGGTGTGCGTACCTTGTCCGTGGGCTTGCGCATGGCGCGCGCCTGGTCGAGGCGGCGCGTGCGCTCGCGGTGCGCAGGGTGTGCGTACCTTGTCCGTGGGCTTGCGCATGGCGCGCGCCTGGTCGAGGCGGCGCGTGCGCTCGCGGTGCGCAGGGTGTGCGTACCTTGTCCGTGGGCTTGCGCATGGCGCGCGCCTGGTCGAGGCGGCGCGTGCGCTCGCGCTCCAGCAGCTCGCGCGTGCGCTCGCGCTACAGCAGCTGCAGCAGCGCGCGCGTGCGCTCGCGCTCCAGCAGCTCGCGCGTGCGCTCGCGCTCCAGCAGCTCGCGCGTGCGCTCGCGCTACAGCAGCTCGCGCGTGCGCTCGCGCTACAGCAGCTCGCGCGTGCGCAGCAGCTGCAGCAGCGCGCGCGTGCGCTCGCGCTCCAGCAGCTCGCGCGTGCGCTCGCGCTACAGCAGCTCGCGCGTGCGCTCGCGCTACAGCAGCTGCAGCAGCGCGCGCGTGCGCTCGCGCTCCAGCAATTCGCGCGTGCGCTCGCGCTACAGCAGCTGCAGCAGCGCGCGCGTGCGCTCGCGCTACAGCAGCTGCAGCAGCGCGCGCGTGCGCTCGCGCTACAGCAGCTGCAGCAGCGCGCGCGTGCGCTCGCGCTACAGCAGCTGCAGCAGCGCGCGCGTGCGCTCGCGCTCCAGCAGCTCGCGCGTGCGCTCGCGCTACAGCAGCTGCAGCAGCGCGCGCGTGCGCTCGCGCTCCAGCAGCTCGCGCGTGCGCTCGCGCTACAGCAGCTGCAGCAGCGCGCGCGTGCGCTCGCGCTCCACCAGCTCGCGCATGCGCAGCTCCTGCCGCCTCTGCGCTTCGGCGCTGGCGATGCGGCGTTTGAGCAGCGCGACGCGGCGCGACGCCTCCTCTGCAATACACGCGTCACGTCAATGGTGTAGTCGAGGAAGCCGTAGGAAGGACAAATGGATTTAGAAGTATAAAGCTGTTGGTTCTCAAATAAATAAATAAATGGTTATTTGCGGCGCCGCGCGTGTCCGCGAAGTCACTTAGCCTTTGCGAGGTTTTCGAGCTATGGACCTTAAGGTTTAAAAATCTTTCACTGAAAGTGCTCGCTACGTTGCTGCAACTTTGGTGTGAATTGAGCCATAGCTTCAAAGGTGGCAAGTGAATTAAGTTGTTTTCCCTATTTATTTATTACATCAACATTATTTTAAGAAACTTCTAAACAATAATGTAGGTTCGACTTTGTAATTGTCTTTACACCCAGCTCACGCCGTTCTCCTATGATTAAATCACTTATGGGTAATATAATGGGTATATCTTGATTGGATAATCACATCAGCAGTTTACTCACGCACACGCGTGATGTGTTTGTGTGAGTGGTTCAATCACAGGAGAACACCAGCGTAAGCTGGGTCTAAAGACAATTATAAAGCCGACTGTACATACATATTAAGGGGAATCCTCAAATCCGAATTCCATACAAAATGATTCGGACAAATACTCAAAAAGTACGCCGTATTATAGTAATTTCTTCACAGTATTCGTTTCGTCCATGTTTTTTGATTTCGTCAACAAAAAAAATAAAATTAACCCTACTAACTTAAAAACACGTGTAAAATCTAAATTAAAGTATGAAACCTTTCACTTTTTTTGTTGACAAATCAAAAAACATGGACGAAACGAATAGTGTGAAGAAATTACTATAACACGGCGTACTTTTTGAGTATATTTTGTCCGTAACATTTTGTATGGAATTCGGATTTGAGGATTAGCCCTAAGAAGAGATACCTTGCGCCTCGCTGGGGTCGCGCCCCGAGATGGCCTCGGCCAGTTTCTCGGCCTCGTCCCGCTCCTTGCGCTGGTCCTCCAGCTGCTCACGCAGACCATCGTTCTCTTTTTCCTACAACACGGGTTCATATCAGTTTCGCAAATAAAACGAGATTTATTTGCCTGAAGTATGGTTCTTATGGAGGAGGCCTTCACCCTTAGATGGGTATCCAGATAACAAAGAGATATGTATTGAAATTATAACTTTTTATATAATATTTTTTATCTCTTCGTTTAAATATCATTGTTGGAAATAAACGGCTCATTATTAAGGTCATTACAAGGTCTTATGTTATATAACATACTTCGTCGGTAGTCGACATGTAAATTTTACTTATAATAATTTTCTAATGTTTTTAATAAATTATACATAGTCAAGTTATATAACTGACGATAAAAACAACGCAGGAATTTCCAAAAGCTGCGTTGGAGAAATATTGATATACGCAATTTTAATATTGCTTGTTCTGTTCCCTACAACTCACCATGTCGTACAGCTTGTTCTGTTCCCTACAACTCACCATGTCGTACTGCTTGTTCTGTTCCCTACAACTCACCATGTCGTACTGCTTGTTCTGTTCCCTACAACTCACCATGTCGTACAGCTTGTTCTGTTCCCTACAACTCACCATGTCGTACAGCTTGTTCTGTTCCCTACAACTCACCATGTCGTACCGCTTGTTCTGTTCCCTACAACTCACCATGTCGTACTGCTTATTCTGTTCCCTACAACTCACCATGTCGTACAGCTTGTTCTGTTCCCTACAACTCACCATGTCGTACCGCTTGTTCTGTTCCCTACAACTCACCATGTCGTACTGCTTATTCTGTTCTCTACAACTCACCATGTCGTACAGCTTGTTCTGTTCCCTACAACTCACCATGTCGTACAGCTTGTTCTGTTCCCTACAACTCACCATGTCGTACTGCTTGTTCTGTTCTCTACAACTCACCATGTCGTACAGCTTGTTCTGTTCCCTACAACTCACCATGTCGTACTGCTTGTTCTGTTCTCTACAACTCACCATGTCGTACAGCTTGTTCTGTTCCCTACAACTCACCATGTCGTACTGCTTGTTCTGTTCTCTACAACTCACCATGTCGTACTGCTTGTTCTGTTCCCTACAACTCACCATGTCGTACCGCTTGTTCTGTTCCCTACAACTCACCATGTCGTACCGCTTGTTCTGTTCCCTACAACTCACCATGTCGTACCGCTTGTTCTGTTCCCTACAACTCACCATGTCGTACAGCTTGTTCTGTTCTCTACAACTCACCATGTCGTACTGCTTGTTCTGTTCCCTACAACTCACCATGTCGTACCGCTTGTTCTGTTCCCTACAACTCACCATGTCGTACCGCTTGTTCTGTTCCCTACAACTCACCATGTCGTACAGCTTGTTCTGTTCTCTACAACTCACCATGTCGTACTGCTTGTTCTGTTCCCTACAACTCACCATGTCGTACAGCTTGTTCTGTTCTCTACAACTCACCATGTCGTACTGCTTGTTCTGTTCCCTACAACTCACCATGTCGTACAGCTTGTTCTGTTCTCTACAACTCACCATGTCGTACTGCTTGTTCTGTTCCCTACAACTCACCATGTCGTACTGCTTGTTCTGTTCTCTACAACTCACCATGTCGTACTGCTTGTTCTGTTCTCTACAACTCACCATGTCGTACTGCTTGTTCTGTTCCCTACAACTCACCATGTCGTACTGCTTGTTCTGTTCTCTACAACTCACCATGTCGTACTGCTTGTTCTGTTCTCTACAACTCACCATGTCGTACCGCTTGTTCTGTTCCCTACAACTCACCATGTCGTACTGCTTGTTCTGTTCCCTACAACTCACCATGTCGTACAGCTTGTTCTGTTCTCTACAACTCACCATGTCGTACTGCTTGTTCTGTTCCCTACAACTCACCATGTCGTACTGCTTGTTCTGTTCTCTACAACTCACCATGTCGTACTGCTTGTTCTGTTCCCTACAACTCACCATGTCGTACTGCTTGTTCTGTTCCCTACAACTCACCATGTCGTACTGCTTGTTCTGTTCCCTACAACTCACCATGTCGTACTGCTTGTTCTGTTCCCTACAACTCACCATGTCGTACTGCTTGTTCTGTTCCCTACAACTCACCATGTCGTACTGCTTGTTCTGTTCCCTACAACTCACCATGTCGTACCGCTTGTTCGTGAGCTGCATGAGCTGGCTGATGTTCTCCTGTTTTCGCAGCTCGTACATCGCTCTGACGTCATCCTGCGGCTCCACTTTCTGTTTCTTGTGAACTTCCTCCCAATCCTGGACGTCAAAAAAATTATTAATAGCTTATTATTTGAATGCAAAAATCCGGCATTTTGATTATTTTTTTAACAACCTATGAACACTCGGGTGATTGAGACGAATCTAACGATACTTTAATTTTTAATAGTTTTTCGTAGACTTTCGCGATCACACGCACGCGGAACGCTTTTAAAACACCGCTTAAGTGTCCGGATGTCGTCAGTGTGGTGTGCCGACCGAACATTTTTAACGCCCAAAATGAGGGTAGTTCCCTCATTTCACCGCGACGGTAGCTCCAATACGCCAGTCAGCCCGTGACCACGGCTGTTGCAATACAGTCGAAACGTCGGAACACAAAAACATACGAGGTGAGCGCGACAAATACCCGTTATAATCAAATAACTATACTTTAATTTTTGTTCACAATTTATGTTTTTGTTTGTATTCCTTTTTCTTGATTCTAGGTTTAATTTGATCTCTTTACATAATAATTATAATATGTGATCTTGCGTTGTTTAATTGTAAGTACCTATATTTCCGACACAATATAAAAATTGTTTGAGAATAAATGAAATGAAATGAAATTGTGAAAATCCATAGAGTTGTTTGGATAGATTACTACTAGATTATTAGATACGAGATAACTCAGAAATGTACATACATACAAGATACGCGCGAAAAACATAACCCTTTCTTGGCAGTCGGGTAAAAATAGATATTAAAAAAGGGCGAAATGATGATGATGATGTAAAGGCAACTTAGGATGGCGTGTGCGGCGGGGGCGGGCGGTACCTTGCTGGTGCGGTCGACGGCGGGCTCGCGGCGGGCGGGCGGCGCGGCGGGGGGCGGCGTCTCGCTCCACTCGGGGTAGTCTATACCACCTGGAATACAAATACACCCACTTTTACTTATTTAGCTGAAGAACTGGTATGGCCTTTCCACCAGAGATGTGCTATGCAACTATGCGTAGATGTGAAATCTACGCTACGAAAATATGTGACCGTTTACACCAATACTAAGGTATGTAGCTGTGCGACGAAGATGCGCTGTGAAGATGCGCCGCCGCAAAGTAGCTGCGCGAGAAAGATGCGCAGCTCGAGCTGTGCGATGTATCGATAGTAGGGAAGCGTATACATAGCACGCATCCATAGCACACATTCTTCCATATAAAAAAACATAGCTAAGTTGAATCCGATTGTTGGATATCAAACGCATCTATAGCAACGTAGCATAGCACATCTCTGGTGGAAAAGCACCCTTAGACTAACGTATTAAACCTGCATAATATAAAAAAGCACAATATAAAAAAGAAACTGCAAAAGGAATTAGATCTGTTAAATATGCAAAAACCTAATTAAACTTTATACTAATTTTACATAATATTTGTTGACTTTGTTACTATAACTGTTCTTGTCAGTTGCATGCAGCACTACCTAATGTAAAGTACCTGTACCTACCTACCTATGCCTGTTATAAGGCTACCACGCGGGATAAACTTGAAGCGACAAAAGAATACGCACACTAGAATACATACCAACTCAATCTTGGCAAGTATAGTTTTTCCGTGTCATCGAGGAACAATCCTCGATGGATCCATCCAACCTCATAAACATTCGCATTAATCAATCATTGCTCTGTCCTGACTGATTGACGACTAGACACGCTAAAACAACTTTATGTTGTACATGTGATCTTAAATTATACATAAATGAGTACCAAATATACACCCTGTGAGATAAACATTTTTTTATTAGTACGAATTATAATATCCCTTTAAAAATGCCTCTCTATAAATTGTCTTCTTCTTATATCACCCCTTAGGGTGCCAGGGACAGGGCCATTTCCACGGTGAGGTTGATGTTCGGGTTCCATAACTTCAGAAAAGACGCCTTCTTTCATATCCAGTGCGATATTATGCAATACTGCACAAGCCACAATAGTAGTTTTCGCAACTTCAATTTTTACGAAATTTCATCGCAACAGGCATCGAAAACGTTGTTTCCACAAACCGAAACACCTTTCCACCATATTTCGGGTTCGGATATGTGCACTGTTGTTTCTCTGTTCCTGCTGCGATGAAGGATTTAGTAACGGTGTGAATAGGTAGCTCTGACATGCATAGCCGCTGTCTCCCAGGAGAACCCCATGAAAGGCTCCTGCCTCGAATCTCTCTTTCAAGAAGCTCTCCCGGTATATGCGAGAATCATTGACACTGCCTCGCCACCGTGCTACTAAGTCCATGATCCTGAGTTTAGCATTACATACCACCTGAAACAAATAATGAGTTTATTAATTTATTTATGTTTATGATACAAGATATACGATACTTACAAGATACCTAAGCCAAGCTTTAAGTAAGTAGATAAGGTCGGTAGATATTTTTTAATATTAGGTAAGGTAAAATAGTTGGCAAAAGATTTCACCTACCTGGACATTTATCGAAGGATATTGTTTCCTATTACTTGAAGACCTTCAACTTTGCTTTATGACTAAGTATCTAATACTAGTATTACTAGGTATCTAAGGTACTTATATACACTTATATACACTAGGTGTAACAGACAAATCGAACCAAGATTTGGATACTAAAATTGAATACTCTTTGACACTACTTAAAGAATGGTTCGAGGCAAATGGAATTGTTCTAAACGCCAACAAAAGCATTATCATGAGATACAAATCTAAAAGAATTAACGATTTAGAAGCCAATAATAATCACGTTTTCTTAGGATATACAATAGACAATACAATTAACCATAAAGCTCATATTGCGAAGCTATGCAAAAAATTAGCTAGCGCCAATTACGTGCTTCTGAAACTAAAATCAGTTATAGAAAAGAGTTCTCTTATGTCAGTGTATTATGCATATGTACATTCCATTATTAGTTACGCAATAACAGCATGGGGCAATAGCTCTGATGTATCTAAAGTTCTAGTCTGCCAAAAAAGAGCTATTAGAATTATATTTGGGCTTAGAAGACGAACTTCAGTAAGGAATTATTTTAAAGAAAATAAAATTATGACAGTTATATCTATATTTATATATAAGAGTCTAATAGAAATACATACAAACAGAGAAAAATATAACAAGAATAAGAACATACATAAATATAACCTAAGAAATAATGAAAAGCTATATCTACCTAAACTTAGACTGACAAAAGCTCAGAAGCAGGGAGAATTTGTCAAGATAAAAATGTATAATAAACTACCAGATGCGATAACTGACATAGAACGTGTAGATTCATTTAAAAACAAAATCAAATATTTCTTTGTCAATCATGCATTTTACTCGCTTAATGAATTCATGAATTTGACTATTTCGGAATCTTCTTTTAAATGAAATGCAAATCTTTATCTTTATTTTTAGGCTTTTGATAATGAAATCATAATATTGTATTTTCTCTTGCGAACTTGTAGGTACTATAGACAAAGAAGAAGCAAATCAGCTGTTATTTTAAATTTCCATTTGACATTGACATTTTTAAATTGTTGTAACTTTCTGTGTAATTGATTTGTAGTTCTGTGGTTAGGCTCATCGAATTGTTTCGTAATTTTAGTTATTTTATATTCAAATACATAGTTACATAGCTTTTACCAAGCTGTAGGTATCATCGCATTATGTATTTTTGACTTGCCTTGTATAACGGTCTTTGTTATATTGGTCAAATAAATGAAATCTGAAATCTGAAATCTTACCTCATATCGAGCCCAGCAACGTAAGGCACAACACACTTGAATCTCTGGAGACACCACGGGAGTCCCTCGGTTGTCTTTTGGCAGGCGATCTTTCACGAGATTCACAATCTTTGAGGCGAACAGTTTAGTGAAGCGATATTTGTATCGGAATTCCTCTTCTCTCAAAGCCTCGAAAGGATTGATCCTCTCGCGTTGCCGATTTGGTTCACGACTCCCAAGAAACTCCAAATCGTCCAAGTCTTCAAAATCAAAGCTGCCTAGCTCGTCTACGTCCATTTTATTCCGATTCAAATTCCAATTATTTTTGGTAGGTAGGTACAAAATATAATAAAGTCTAAAATTTTCCGACCAAAGAAAATGGACGGTAAAGCGACGAAGAAACCTCGCTAAACTTTTTTTTTCCCTTGTTGGGGAGGCTAAAGTCTTACGACCATACCGCCTTGTCGTTTTATTTTTTATATTTCATACGTGAGCTATATTGTTTATTTTAGTCATCAGACAAAGTCGTTAAGTCAAGTCATGCCTCTGTAAAGAGGTGGTGGTGGTTTTTACAGCATTACACCATTCACCAACACTCACACTCGATCACGAGCACTTAATGGGTAAAAAACCACGATAAATACACTTTGACAGCTCTCAACGTAACACATGTTTTAGAAATTATTGTAATGCCGCTATCCTTCCATTCTCACGTTCCCGCCAAAACTTCCCTCGCTAAACTAGGTGACTGACAGGTTTGACATAATACCAGAGTTCACCCATGGTTAGTCCTAGAACTCGTTTCATAATGAAAAATAGTCCCTGGCTAGAGTTGACCAAGGATTTTTCGAAAGTCTAGACATAAAACAGGAAAGTTAATAAACACTAGGTTTTATAATAATAATAGCGGCGTTTTCCCTGAAAGAAAACGCATATTAAATACTTACCTTAATATTAATCTTTTTGCTTATAGAGAGCAGCATTTGATTTCCGTTCGAGTTAGTCAAGTGCTGATAGTCCATTTCCACCGTAAGTGGCGCCACCTAGCGGCTTTGTGTGGTATTTTTATGTCTACCGATAATGGCCGCTCAATTACTTCTCATTGGCTTTTTATTACGTATTTTCACCAGGCAGAAATCAAACTAAAGCTTAATATTAAGGTAAGTATTTAATATGCGTTTTCTTTCAGGGAAAACGCCGCTATTAAATACTGTACCGTTAATATTAAGCTTTTTGCTTATAGAGATTCTGTTTGCTATCGCCTGGTGACGCCACTTGCAACGTGAAATTTCAGGTTCTTACACGCCAATGTGATGATTTATTGTAAGTTCTTAATAAAACATTTATTATCATTTTTCAATATGAACCTGTAATAAAGTATATGAATTATGATATTTTGTTTGTTTTAATAACAATCATTGTATTTGCTACGTTAAACATAACTCGCAACTTACTGTCTTATGTAATAAGTATAGGATATAGGATATTTAAATACTGATTATGACAGACCTTCAGCGAGGTCAAACAATATTTCAGAAACCACTGCCGGAGGTTGGTTACTCTCATAACACATTTTCAGGGTTACTGCGTTCACAGCTTCGATATAATTATCATTCGGTATACTTGCTACACAGCCATGTGTGCCTAATCAGTTTTGTTCGATACCTTCGAAATATAAGTGAACATTATTATTTACAAATGTATTGTAGTATTTACTAGCATAATACTTCATACTAATTTAATTAAACTATATTTAAAATACAAATACTTTGTTTCGAATCGAATGAGAGTGATTAAGTTATTATGTTAAATCAATTTTATATATTTTCTCAAAAAAAAGTTTAAAAACAATTTCACATTGCCTTCCTCTCTATATTTTTTTATGTGGTTATAATAAACTAGAGGGAAAATAATAAAAATAATCAATGTAATATAATATAATGTTATAGTTTTTTAAAATTATTAGCGTGATGATAATTGGGTGTGTCGACACTATCCAATTATTCGTAATTCCAGTTAGGTAGTTTAATATTATTTAGAGACACTTCTATTATGCTTCCAATGCAGTGATTTTGATCACTGTATCAAGTTAAGTAGATACAATAACATTAATTACTAGACAATTACCGAATAACCTAGTTTAGGTAGCTATTTGGCAAATTAAATGTTAGTGATTCTAAACGAACCTCTTCGAGACGCACATGAAATCCTTTTACCACACTGGTTCGAAAGAACTGGTGACACGATAAGAAATTATTATATTGCAATAGTCAACAATAACAACAAGCGTTAAGGAAAATAGGATAGAATTGTAGATATAGAATTGTAGTTACTCAAAGTTCCCGAAATTGAAATCCACGGAGAATTCATAATATATATGTTTTTTAAAATTATACATGTCTTGCTTCAGACACAGTACATCTTTTGTAAAACCATAGGTTACCCTAATGTTAAGCTTTTATTGTTACTATTACACCACTATTACAACCTAGAAAATTACTGCGTATTCAAATCAAAATTACTGTTCTAAGGAGGTGTGACTCTAAATTATTTGTGTGAGGGCTTGCTTCTACAAATCCGAATAATTTTGCAACATTATTTAATTTCAATAAAAATCGGGTAGGTAGTCGAAAAACAATTAAATTAGGTATTATTATTGCTCAAATCTTACGGGTTTTCTGAAGAAAACCTATTTCTCTTGAATAGGTATGATACCTACTCCCACAACGTAAGGTGCATGTACTTAAACGTATTTTTCCCCTTTTTTTTTGCTAGACAATGCCACCTGGAGTGGTCTAAATGAGAATTGTGTAGGAATATTTACATACTAACCAAAAAACATCTAAACGATTGAACCTACATTAGAACTAGTCATCGGATCTTTTGGAACAGACGGTTCCTATGTCAATGGCTTTTCGACAAAAAACTTCGTAGAACAGTTAAGTACTCAAGTTCATACTATCATTAAAACGTTCGTAACGTTGTTTAATATGAAAGTTTATTTCTTTAGTAATAGCACCAGTCGTGGACTTGCGTACTAGGAAAATAAACGTTGAACCACTGACCCGAAAAGACTATTAGAATCACTTCAACAAAATTTAAAAAAGTTTGCGTAGCTCACCGATTTTCATTAATATAGTGCACTCACGCGCAGAATCCTGCTCGGATAGTTCGACGAGCTGCCGTTTATAGGGCTGCATGACCTGCAGCTTGAGCTTGATAGCTATATAGGTAGCTTGTAGCGCAAATTCACGCTATCTAGATCAATAAATTTAAATTTAAACACTTTTTCTTATGTAACTGGGGAATCTCATCAAGTGTTTCTGCTACACAAACCTGGGCGGATGGACAATATCTTTATCTTTATTTTGTATACACATACATGTTATACCGAACGGAATAAACCGTTAAATAATTCAATTTAATAAAGCTACATTAAGAAAAGAGGGTACTTACATTTTCCCCTTTTGCACTTTTTAAACACTTTATTTCTTTTTCGAATGATAGTTTCGAATTCGATATTGAAAACTTATAATAAGTATGGAGCAGTCCTAGGTAGGAGCTGTTCGGACGTGTTAACTCGGCGGAATACAAAACGCCAATGTGAAGTAATTGAGCGGCCATTATCGGTAGACATAAAAATACCACACAAAGCCGCTAGGTGGCGCCACTTACGGTGGAAATGGACTATCAGCACTTGACTAACTCGAACGGAAATCAAATGCTGCTCTCTATAAGCAAAAAGCTTAATATTAACGGTACAGTATTTAATATAAATAATTATTTCCCTACTAATATTTTATAAGTTGGTCGCCTTTTTAACCATGAATAAAAATAATACTGTTCTACCTACTACAACACAATGTTGTCTACTTTACTTAATATTATTTTATACTCTAACTATCCTGTATATTAAGTAGTAAAGTTTTTAATTTCTTACCTACACATATTTAATGTAATTATTAATTATTGTGGTCAATTTTGTTTTATGTCTAACTATATGTATTTAATCTTTTGATATTAAGCTTCGCTGCCTTGTTCAAATATTTTTTTATTTTTTCTTATTTTATTTTAAGTAAAGCTACTTGTTTTATTTATATAATTACTCACGCCTATTTGATGCTGATTTTGCTCGTTTTAAGTCACATATTCATGTACATAATAAGTAATGATTTGTTGGCTGGATAATTAATTAACTAGAAAGTTCAAATTTGGCATCCAGCTAGGTAATTGTGTGTTTACAAAGGAAAAAATCAGAAAACAGTAAATTTATAAGATTTGATTTTTTTTTCAAATTATTCGCATTTATGAGGAAAATTTAGCGCCTTGCAAATTTTTGCAGGATATTTCCATTTCCATGATGAAAGGTTGTTTTTATCGTTTTATGTACTTATTTTAATATCAATATTTAAAAATTCGAAAAAGAGCCCAGATGAAAGCAAGCTAGTGGAAATGTAAATTGTCGGAAAACACTTTATCTACGCTATTTAGGTAGGTTAGGTACTTAACTTATTTTACTTTTACCTGCCTACATACATTTAGAGGCGATGATGGTGGTGTGTAAGAAAAATAAATAAATAGGTAGGTTACTATTATAAAAATAGTAGGTACCTAACCTATATACCTTTGAATAGTAATAAATTGATTTACAAAAAGCATTGATAACTGAACAAAATCACATAATATAATATTATAATTATAATGTGTTAGTACTAAGATGGTGAGCAATAAAGTATATTCTATCTATCTATCTATAATATGTGAAAATGGAGGAGCCACGGTTCGATGGACCGGATTATGATGTCGTTTGTCCCGAAAAAAGACTCGAGATCTACATAATTTTATCAATACTACTGATTCAGTACTTTAGTTCTTTAATAAATTTCAAAAAAACTATAACATAATTTATTTTATAAACAAATTAATGTGGGTAATTATTGTAAGTTCCTTATTAATTATCAATTGACCTATAAAGTTTGAATTTATAAGTTATGTATCTGTATTTTTATTAAAAGAATTGTTAAAAATATGTCGTAGAAGGAAAATAAATTACGTGCGTATTTTTCTTTCTGACTTTTCAGTGGTATTAACGATCACTAAAACAGTCCAATTGAAGTTGGTTGTAGAACCTATGTTTTAGTAAAACTTAGAAAAGTTAAAATCAGTTAAAATAATAACAAAGCTTTCACAAAAAACATACGACTTCAATTAAACTGTAAACACCATTGAATGGTCACAGGGAAGCGATATATACAATTTTGTCTACTTTGATGACATATTTTTTTACAGTTCTTTTGATATAAGTAAATACATAGATACAAATAATTTATCAATTAAAACTTAATTAACTACATACTTTTTTTTCAGTTAATTTGTATTAAAAACTAAACTACTGAACCGATTTTGATAAAATGTGTGTGACAATTTTGAAAGTATATTTAAAAAAAAAAAATATTTGCTGGGCAGTATCCTGGAGAGCGAGTGGGATAGGGTCAGCGCCGGTGTTGGTGTCCTGGATCACTTGCACTGCAAGGATCAGGACACGGCTGTGTTGTTGTGGGCGAGGGTTGAGAGGAGGCTACAGAGCTGAGGACTGCTGTTGATAGTGTGGGTGATGTTGGGACGTCTGGGGCGGGGCCGACAATGGTGAGGCATACCGGCTTGTTGTTGTGGGTGGACTGGGGGCTCTGCTTCGATGTCCGAAATGAAGGCCGCTTGGTGGAGTGCTTAAAGCCTTGGTAACGATGACATTGCGCGAGATCTTTCTTGTTTCTCCAGTGTTTGACTACCTCGGCGGGGTGGAAGGGCGGCCCCAGCGAGGCGGACGGACTTAGAAGGGTGGGTGGACTCGGCCGAGCGGTAGGTTTCAGCGGGGCGGGTGAACTTGCAGGGCGGGCGGGTGAACTTGTAGGGCGGGCGGGTGAACTTGTAGGGCGGGCGGATGAACTTGCAGGGCGGGCGGGTGAACTTGCAGGGCGGGCGGGTGAACTTGCAGGGCGGGCAGGTGAACTTGCAGGGCGGGCGGGTGAACTTGCAGGGCGGGTTCAGTCGAGTAGGCGGCCCCAGCAGGGCGGTCCCAGCAAGGCGGGCGGGTTCGGCAGGGCGAACGAGTTCGGCCGAGCGGTCGACATCAGTGGGGTGGGCGGACTCGCAGCGCAGGCGGGCTCGGCACGGCGAGTTAGTCTTGGGTCTCGGGGCGGCGATGTTGCGAGGGAGGCGTATGATGAGGCCGTGGATGCTGTCGTGTTGTCGATAGCGAAACAGACGGTGTAGTTACGTCTACGCGCTGCGGCGTGGATGCGATGCGGCTGGGTCTAGGGTGAGGCGTTTCAGGGCGTCGTCGAGTGCGTATGACGGATCATTTTTGCGCTTGCGGGAGTGAGTTGGTGCGGGAATCTCGGTGAGCTCACATTTCTGAAGATGGTTGTTGATCCTCTTCAAGAGCTCTGAGCTGAGGATTACAGCTTTCGCCATCGAATAACTGGTCGCAGAGGAGATTGGATTTCGCCGACAGAGCACCCTTAAATTGAAGGTGAGTTTCAATCGGGTCCTCTGTTTGGGGGCGACTGTGCCGGTATCGATGGTGCGCTTCCCAAAACGGAGTTTAGGTCGCGGCGTTCACTCGAGCTGGAGGCAAGTCCGGATAGTATGCGGGCTGTGCAGGGTGGGCTTGTTTGGGTGGCTTCTTTATATTTTTTTGTCGTCCGTGATGGAGTGAGAGGAGTGCCGGATGCGCTGGTTATTCAAACTGGACGTTCGGCTAGAGGCTGCGGTACTCGTGGCTGACGAGTTCGAGATGGCGGTTTCTCTTCACGATACCTGACCGGTATGGGCGGACTGGGCAGAAAGGGGCGATCTGCCGTTTGCTGGCGATGTTGAGTGACTTGCTGGGCGGGGGGGGCATTGCGATCGTAGTACCGGGGGACGCTTCCCGACGCGTGATCTTTCGGCTTCGTAAAGTTCGAAGGGCTCCTCATATGAGTGAGATGTCGAACTCGGCAGTCGTTTTCAAGAGAAAATTCTACCAAGATGGAATGCCACAGTAAATGGTCCAAACGTATTGTGGCACACACACACACTAAATTTAAATACAGATTGTAAGAAAACACCAGAAGTGGTAATATTATAAGTGTAAGCATTACGGTGTTCCGGTTTGAAGGGCATTGTAGTTAGTGAAATTACTAGGCTTTTGAGACTGCTAATTGAAATGTTTAATAGCGAATGAGCGCAAATAGCAGTGTGGCACCCACCTATTATCGTTCAATTTAGCACTGTTTTGGTCATGGGCAGGCGTGACCTCTTAGCATTAAGAGAACGATTAGTTCATAATGTCACTTAAGAATAAATACATTCGACCCTAGTCTAGAAAGCGCTTGCGTTTTCGTTAGTGCGATGCAGGTTTTCATCTAGATTCGGTAGCGACCTCTAGTTTGATCTTTAAGTATTAACTCTAGCACCACGTTGCTTGAAAATGTTAGTATCCAATAATGTCAAGTACCTACAGTTCCGTTAAGATGTCGCCACTCGTATTTATCAAACTTCATCAAACATTATTTTGTAAAAAAGATTTATAAGTAAAAGCTATTTTTAAATATGAAATTAATCAGTATTTTTAAATATGAAATCAATCAGTATTTTTAAATATTGAATGAATAGAAACAACAGTTGACATTCAACATCTCTAGTACGGATACAGTTTATAAATGAAAGGATTTATATAGTTTTTTTTTTTACTCAAAATAATATAAATGGATATATAGGCAACAGTGTGTGATAAAGAAATAATCTATTTATAGATATTTACTTATTTAACTCACTACCAATGAAAAATTTTGTAAAATTTACATCAAACTTAATTTTTTTTTATTATTTAGGTTTTTTTGAATGGAATGCTGTATTGCTTGAGTAAAGAAGTACTTACTTAGCATGATTTTTAAAAAGTATATTGTCATAAGTATCTATGTAAAGTCAAATAATGTTTGTATACATGGATTTTGGTTTAAAAAATATTATTTGATTAAATTATTTTTATTTTTATTAATTTTAATAATTCTACATCTATTTTAAATTAACAGTTGCTGTTTAATGTTGAAAGGTATTTTAATTAACTTTATAGCACCAGTTTGCATTTTAATTTGTTTCAGTCCTTGTGTTTGAAAATATTCATACAGGTGTGAATTTTTTTTTTTTCATTTTACAGCCAAATTATAAAACAATTAAATTCACATCTGGCACTTGTATCTATGAAATCTGAATAGATAAATTTATATACATTGCCCTAAACCTGTCTAAACTTGATAGAATTATTATTGGGATATCTATTTAAATAGGCTAAACCTGGAATTTGCATTTAACTAAAACCTACATGCTTAAATACCTAGAATATTTTACTTGTCTGGTAACTTTTATAATGTATGTTTAATTAAACTAATTATTAGAATTTATTATAAAAAATCAACTGATAGCACCTACATAGTCATAAGTTTTATTTAGAAGGTGAGTATCTAACTTTATTTGTTTAGTCAGTTGAATTCATTTCTAATTTACTTACTGCTTTTCAAAATTAACATGCAAGTGGTCTGCTCAAAATGATAAAAAATAAATTTTGCACTGTGGCTTTGGATTTAATTAATTACTTAGTAAGTAAAAGCTTATTGAATGATGTAGAATTAAAATTAATTCACAATAGTCGTCAAAATGTACTACTGTAATAGTATAGTTGTTAAATGCTAATTTAAGCTAATTATTTATGTAAGTACAGGTTGGCGTTGGTTGGTCGTAGTCTTACCGGACAACCGAACCTGACTGAATATCAATTAATACAAAAACAAAACAATAATTGTTTGATATTACACGCTATTTTTGTTGTTAAAATATTTTTTAAAAAGGACGCCATTAGTGACGCTATACAGAATTCAAAAATGGAACTTTGAAAAAATGAAAATTTTCGATTTTCATTTTCTTTGAAATTGAAATACTTATGTAGGTACATTTAATTACGACTAAAACACATTAAATAAAGATAAGTAAGCACCAGATAATTAGTTTAGACTTATTCAATAACTTACCGGCCAGGATCGCGTAGCTTGAATGGCTGGTGTCGCCGGAGAAAATCCGTTTTGGAGCACGTTTCATCTGAAATCGTTGTATTCACATCAATTACCATGAAAAAACAACATCTTTAACCACTGCTCATGTAAAATAATGTTTTTTTCACTAAATCATAAACTTACCCTGAAAGAAAAACTTTCACAAGTGACGCCAAAATGGGTGCCACTACAGGGGCGGAAGTGAAAAAATAGAGATGGGAATAACATAATTTAATTAATGACATCGATTTTTTGGTCGATGGAATAGTATTCTTGGAATTTTGTTCAGTGTTTATTTTAAACATAGGTACAAAATGAATGCAAAAGATTTTAATATTTAATATTCATTTGTATATTTTAAGTCAGTATTAGTTGTGAGGTTAAGTATTTTCTATGTATTAATAATATGTGTATGTAATATATTTTAAATCTATATAATATATATTTAATAAAGCAAGAGACCCCGAATTTCTTGTAGGTACATGTTTTTTTACGGAAACGTGTTCAGACGATTTTTTTTTAATGTGCCTCATTTTTTATCGGAAAACTATATTTGTTTGTTTGTGTGTGCGTCCATCTCGTAAAAACTACTGAACGGATTTAACTGAAACTTTACGATATTATAGCTATTAAGCTTGAGATGGTTTTAGGCTATATAGTATTACGCTACATTTCTCCAAAGGGTAGTTATAGAATATTAAAGTTTGTATGGAACCATATTTTTATGAGAGTATCTTTTTTCAAACTATATAATTATGTTATTCAAAACAAATAATTTGATACGGGTTTCGCCGATTTTCAAAATTATAGTAAAACATTTAAAAGTACGGATTAAAGGTGTTATTAGACCAAAAGTTGAATGAACCTGTATCCTCAGGTATACACAATATCTGATTGAAAGTTGCATTTTTATAATTTCCGATGATAAGTGCCGCAATTTATTTCAGTTTTCTACTAAATTCAATGTTTAAGTGGGTAAAAAGAGTGTTGAAAAAGTTTTATTATTGATTGACTTGCTTAGTACTGACTGACACTTTGCTATTCTGTGACATTTCTTCTGCGGGTGGAACAAACAATATCGACAATAAACAATTCTTCCACGGGTGACGAAGTCGCACGCGGGTCAGCTAGTAAGTATGTATATAAATGAGTTTTAAATATTAAATATTAGTTATTTTATTTTTTCGGTACAAAAAATATTTAGGCTGAGGTTAAAAAGCGGTGCGGAAATATGATTTTATAATTTTTTGTTAATAATATAATGTTATAAACTACCTAATAAATATTAAATTGAAGACTAACTATTTACTATTTCATTATTACATTATTTTTATTCATAATGTGATATTGCGATAACGGTTGTTTATTTTTTATCACGCCGAAGTTCATTGAATCAATTGAACTTACGTTTGGTACAAGTTTAAAACGGTTTATTAGAGCTGACCTTCAATGCGTAAAAGTCGATTTTGAGATATGTTTGGCGGGAGGGGTGCGACGCAATGAGGAAAGTGTCCGGCGGCGTCGCCGGCGGCGTCTATTTGTCGCTTAGTCATTTTTTCGTCGCGGCGGAACCAATAGGCGCTGTCTCGCCTCACCTCATTCGCGCAGAGCTTTTTTCTTCTTTCGCTAAGCACTATTAAAACGTGAAGAATTATTATGAGACGTTAAGAGTATATGTATCGATTTTACCTACTCGTATGCAAGCGTTTATAAATATAATAAAAAAATATATTTAAAATAAGAATATTCTACAAATCAGTACCTAATTAATTATAATTTTACTTTGAGTACATTCAAAAACGAATATATAAACTTTTATATCTATATTTTCATGATATAGATTTAAAAACATTGACTCGATTACGAATTGATAAGCGAACTATTTATGTAAACCCTACTCTATTTCCATAGGTACCTACTCTAATTTCGTAACAAAATTCACACAAAATTAAAAGTCAAACTATATTCTTAAATTATTTCAAACCAAAAAATGTAACAAAAACCAACAATTAAATATAGTTTTAATATAATTTTGAATTATGTTTATGAAATTAATTTAAATCGATTATTTATTGAAAGTCTGTTGTGTAAAAAGTATTTTTTTTTTGATTC
Organism: Lobophora halterata; assembly: GCA_932526365.1. Taxonomy (NCBI): domain Eukaryota; kingdom Metazoa; phylum Arthropoda; class Insecta; order Lepidoptera; family Geometridae; genus Lobophora; species Lobophora halterata. The sequence goes on along the minus strand of OW052028.1, from coordinate 5,115,720 downwards.
GCTCATCATTAGCGCTGCTAAATCTATTGAAAAATTAATAATAGTTGCCATCATGAATTAATAAGTCAATTTTTTGTTTCTTTTATAAAATATTATTAAATTATTTTTGAACCGTCGTCGTTGGCGTCAATTACGCGGCACTTACAGATGTGTAAGCATTCCAAGCGAGCGGTCAAAATATGGCGCTTCGGTACCTATGTTTAAGAATTTTGAATCTAGAGGTTATACCAAAATTAAGTTACATGGTGGTTCAAAGTACTATTAGAATGAGATCAAAAAATTAACCAAGGTTATTATTACAATCTTATCATAAGGAGTTTATTTATTTTTTATGGTACTTACCTACCAACTTTCCGACTTGATTCATTGGCTTAAAAATCTATTGTGTAAGTATCAGAAAATTTTGTTAAAAGCAAGCAATGAGATCATGTTACTTAAGAGTATTTTTTAATGTTCTCACAATAGTTTGTCAATTCCTTGTGTTTTTTGAAAATTATATTGGCAACACCATATGTCGTAAATAAACATAACCTCAAAGCATCGGCCAAAACATAGACCTAGGACCAAGGCCAAAGCTATTCAAACGTTTGTTTACACAAAATACATCAAATATATTATACCTACTTACAACGATAAGACGAACAAATGAATCTTATAACTTGTAGTTTGTTCATTTAGGAAGCTTGCTGAATGCTAGTGTATAATTTGTCACTTTCTGCAAGTTGTGGAAGAAAAACCATCATCCTTCCCCGGACTTTATAGTCTTACAGGAGCAGCTTCTACCAGGATACGACCTACCCTGGTCAGTGTGGAAGTCATTGAATCGACTCTGCACTCAAGTTGGCCGCTGTAGGTCGAATCTATTTGAATGTGGGTACAGAGATCCTAGCCTCACTAACTGTAATTGAGGAGTTCATATCCAAACTATGTTACATTTGCAAGACTGTCCCCTGGGGCCCAAATTCTGCTCGAGGGATGAACTTAATGAAGCCAGTGACAACGCAATTGAGCTAGCCATCTATCATTCCGGGACTTTATGTATACTACACTTGTATACCATTGATTCATTGATAATTGTAATAATGGTTATGCGATAGATAGAAAAAAAGAAGGTATGTCTATTCTACACAAATTTACAAACTCATTTATATTTTATTTAGGTCCTCATTCTTACTAACATACTAACAATATTATTATGTATTTATTTCATTAAAAATAATACAATTCAGAACTTAGAAATCTATCACCAGCAGTAGATTGCTTTATGCTGATAATGTTTGCTGTTATTATTTTGTTACTGAAAATTACTGGAAGTAAACTTATCTACTAATATGGTAGTAAGATTGTAGTTTATTTTATTTACTATCAATATGTTAGGTTCTTACCTCCTGTTGATTTTGTTTCAGATTTCTATATTAATAAATACTTATATGAAGAAAACTGTTCAAAATATTAAACATTATAATGATGATATTCATTGGAACTCCTACCTAGATGAGTACATGTTAATGCAATATCTAAATACTCAAATTCAAAAGATAATATTATGCTTATGATGTATCAAATACACAATTACAAGTGCTGTATCAACCAGTTTAAAATGCTGAATGCGTCCTACAACGTGGTGCAGAAAAATTACAAGTGCTGTATCAACCAGTTTAAAATGCTGAATGCGTCCTACAACGTGGTGCAGAAAGCTGCAGCCGAAACCAATGAAAATAGGCCATCTGCAGATATATGATGAGAAGATATTATGCTGATTTCAATTTTCAATCGTAAAGTATTCACCACAGAAGAAGCTGCATCAACTTGATTGTGTATAGTTCTTATCAACCAAAACCATCCTATAAATTTGTAAAAGAAACTCCGTAAATAGATTTTCAGTGGCATTATTTTAATCAATTTAATTATTTTTTTTACATTATGAGAATACATAACTATTCTTTTAGTAAAAATATGGTTTTATTAATAATAAAATGACACCAAACTCTGATGAATGATCCCATAATTTCACCACAGTGAAGGAAAATATCTTGAGGTAACCAGCATGTTAAAAAACAAAGTAATAAAGTTAATAATGTTTTGTGGTAAGTGACATTCGTCAACCAATGGGCATTGGGTCTTCTCATAAATACTCAATATTCAGACAAATTAAATATTTATTTGAATATAATGTAAGTAATCTTTGGTAAGTATTAATTTTTAATGGCTGTTGTATGAATCAAAGTTTGTAAAATCAAGAGTTGTACGGAATATTGGATTTATAGTAAAATGTAATAGTCATGGTTTGTAAGAAAGACAAGAATACATTCAGAATCAAGAAATACAAAAAATAAATAGGGAAAATATGATATAGCATAACAAATTAAGTACACAATGTATTTATTTTGTTAAAAATCTATATACATTAGGTATTGTATTCATTTAAAAGTTACCTACACCACATAAAATACAAGCAAAACCATTGATGTATAAAGTTTAGATATGCCCTGGTACCGAAAATCTTTGCCATTTGTTTGAATGTGTGCATAAGCATAATGCCGACGCGCGCACACTAAAGAGTTGTTTAAAAAAGGTGTTCATGCTAATTAACTTAATTGCATCTAACACCAATTATTGTGCAATCATTTTGCATAAACTTTTGTGAAATAATGAGCGTCCTGTGTGCCCTGACCACAAAAATATCTTCTATCGAGTAATATGGTGCGTAAATTGCGTCATCAATACCGTGCATAGGTACGGTCAGCAAACTCAACAGATTAAAGTTTAATAACTAAATAGTAAAGTGATATGGGAACTAAAAATAAAATACGTTATTTACAAAGAATGTTTGTTTATTCGTTTTTAAAATACAAAACACACACTTATCCTGTACTATATTTTTAATAAGAATATATCCATAAAAAATGGCAAAATAGTCATTTTGCTTAAAATTTACTGAGCAAACTCTACTAAATTGTATATGGCTATGTATCCATTCATCATCCCATTGGTCTTTTCGTATAATTTAAATTCATTTTTCCTTACAACGTGGGTCTTGCAGAAATCTAAAACAATATAAAAATAATTTTATTAAAATACTATGCATAAAATAAACTTCAATTATTAAAACACGCATTTGTGAAGCAGGGAATTTTCATTTTGTATATGTAAATAGGGGAGTAATAATTTTATTATTACAAAAAAAGATGGGATAAGTGACTATTTCAAAAATTAAAGGTACATTTACAAATCCAAAATTTGTTTTGAGAATTCGATAGTTTTATTTAATCAATCCCAATAAAAATATTATAATTTAAAATGATTTTTTTTTCATTTTTTATTAAATAGAGTTTAATCTAATTAATTAACACAAAATATTGATTTTATTTAAGAAATGTTGAGAATTTCGTAACATCATTTTTGTAACTGTACAATAATTTTGAGAAAAAGTCATGTATAAACTTCTCGAATCATTTTTGTGAACAAAAAAATTATTTGTGCTTACGATTGTCTAGCTAGATAATCCATTATCAATAAAATGACCTAATGATGCTGCTGACGCTACCGATTGTGTAGTGCAATATTGTCCATGTTTTCGTGCAATAATGCCCATTGGTAGATGATCCCTTATTACCCGAGTTCTCGGTACACCCGCGTGTCTAAATATAATGGTCATAAGCATTAAGTCACAGCGCATGTACTGAACAAAGGGTCATCTCTTTTTCTCCTATATTTATTGAATATACTACTTCCTCTTTTGTACACTCGCCATTTTGACTGGAATATTGTTGAGAAGGGAAGGAAATAAATTGGATTTATAATGATATCTTAATACATACGAGTGAAATGTTACACTCTTGCCTTTATTTGTATTTCGGGAATTGTTAGTGCACATCCTGAATGCACACGACGGCATTTTGTTGCACTTTCAAACATTTTTTTGTCTTGCTGCCACACGTCATATTTCTGTAGGTATTTGTACTATGGTAAATTTTTCTTAATTAATTCATTTTGATTAGAATGATTCTAATTTAATACTTGAAATAGTACTCAATGATAAATAAATATAAAATGTCTAATGACTGTCAATTTTAATTACCAATAAATAAATCTATTTGAACCCGACTATGGTGAAACAAAAAGGAGGGTTATGATTTTGATCATTAGTGATTGATTATGTGAGTTAGTAAGTATGTTCATCTGTTTCCTCATATTATATCTTCTAAACTACTTATAATATTTTTTCGAATGAGGTAGGTAGTATTGCTAGAAGCATTTTGTCTGTCCGCTGGTAATAGACTATACCTACAATATAATTAAATAGCACTACAGATGTGAGCCAAACATAGGGTTATCCAACCAATTATTGGCACCCAGCCTATTATTGGCACCCTAGAGTTTAATAAGAAAAAACAAGGAAATTGTAGATTATTCAATTGAATAATCTAAAATTTTCTTGTTCTTTAGGGTAAACTTTAGGGTGCCAATAATAGGTTCCTTTACCTTATTTTACCTCCAAACCTAAATTTCAAAATTGGAACAAAAATAAATACTTTTGGCGAAAACTGCAACACTCTACGACTAATACTTTTCGAGATAGCATGTTGGTGCCAAGGTGGACGTGCGAATCGTCAACCTTCGCTACGCTCAGGTTTCCGCTTCGCGGTACGGAGGTCGGTGGCTCGCTTCGCTCGCCCCTCCCTCACTTAAGAAAAAGTTGGAACATCCTCTATAACGAAAAGAGAATCCAAACACCCTATATCCATCCAAGTATTTCCATTCGAAGATAAAGCATTAAAAAATATAGTTGAAATTTTTGCTATCAATCTACTAACGATTTTGAGTCTATGAACCATGCCTCTATCTCTTACCGTTGCTGAGATATCGCCGTTTAAAGTTTTGTATTGAAAAAAAATATGTTTTGTATGGCAGCCATGTTTTTTTGTATGGCGGCTATAGTGGATTTTTTAAAATTTCAAAATTGGAACAAAAATTAATACCTTGTGTGAAAACCGCATGTCAATACGACTAATACTTTTCGAGATAGCATGTAGGTGCCAAGGTAGACGTGCGAATCGTCAACCTTCGCTACGCTCAGGTTGCCGCTTCGCAGTGCGGAGGTCGGTGGCTCGCTTCGCTCGCCACCTCCCTGCAAAATTTTTCTACCTTCGCTTCGCTAAGGTTTTAAAATTTTGTATGAAAATCCATTTTTTTGTGTGGCATCCATGATGGATTTTTCTAAATTTCAAAATCGGAACAAAAATTAATACCTTGTGTGAAAACCGCATGTCAATACGACTAATACTTTTCGAGATAGCATGTAGGTGCCAAGGTAGACGTGCGAATCGTCAACCTTCGCTACGCTCAGGTTGCCGCTTCGCAGTGCGGAGGTCGGTGGCTCGCTTCGCTCGCCACCTCCCTGCAAAATTTTTCAACTTTCGCTTCGCTCAGGTTTTAAAATTTTGTATGGAAATCCATTTTTTTGTATGGCATCCATGATGGATTTTTCAAAATTTCAAAATCGGAACAAAAATTAATACCTTGTGTGAAAACCGCATGTCAATACGACTAATACTTTTCGAGATAGCATGTAGGTGCCAAGGTAGACGTGCGAATCGTCAACCTTCGCTACGCTCAGGTTGCCGCTTCGCAGTACGGAGGTCGGTGGCTCGCTTCGCTCGCCCCCCTCCCTCACTTAAGAAAAAGTTGGAACATCCTCTATAACGAAAAGAGAATCCAAACACCCTATATCCATCCAAGTATTTCCATTCGAAGATAAAGCATAAAAAAAATAGTTGACATTTTACTAACGATTTTAAGTCTATGTACCATGCCTCTATCTCTTACCGTTGCTGAGATATCGGCGTTTAAAGTTTTGTATTAAAAAAAAATATGTTTTGTATGGCAGCCATGTTTTTTTGTATGGCGGCTATATTAGATTTTTCAAAATTTCAAAATTGGAACAAAAATAAATACTTTTGGCGAAAACTGCAACACTCTACGACTAATACTTTTCGACATAGCATGTTGGTGCCAAGGTGGACGTGTGAATCGTCAACCTTCGCTACGCTCAGGTTGCCGCTTCGCAGTACGGAGGTCGGTGGCTCGCTTCGCTCCTCCACCTCCCTGCAAAATTTGTAAACCTTCGCTGCGCTCAGGTTTACAAATTTTGTATGGAAATCAATTTTTTGTATGGTGGCCATGTTGGATTTCTGCCGCTTTGCGTTTCGGAGGTCGGTGGCTCGCTACGCTCGCCACCTCCCGGTATGGGAATCCTACTTTTGTATGAAAATCCATTTTTTTTGTATGGCGGCCATATTGGATTTTTCAAAATTTCAAAATTGGAACAAAAATAAATACCTTTGACCAAAACTTGTAATACACCAAGTCTTATACTTTTTGAGATACCACGTTTAGTCCCTAGGGCGTAAATGAAAAGTGAAAAGTCGAGGTTTTCCCCAACTCACCCCGTCTTTCTCTTTACATTCCCCATTTTTTTTTTTTTTCGGATGGACGTTTAATGCAGTTAGCCGCAGATGGCTGTTACTGCGTCACCGGACTCTCGGCGAGCGCAGATGGCGCTCTGCCTTAAAATTTAGGTTGGGGCAAACAGCACAAGGGTACCCAACGGTGGGTCGAACCTCGGCTTGGACTGTTGCCAGGGGGATGATTGGACTATTGACCCAAGGCACCGTTAGGAATCGAACCTAACGATGTAGAGGGCCTGTAAGAGAGATTCCGACCGCGCCGGCGCGGTCGGTAAGCGAATTGTGGAGTGTTACGTCTGTCGCGAGATGACTGCATTTCCGCCACCGGATTGGCGGCGGTGATGTCGTCATCTGGGTCGCCTAGAATATGTTTAGGCCTACGGAGGGATTACATTCCCCATGTTAGATTTTTCAAAATAAGACTGCATCTTCTGCCATCTCAGAACAATGATGTCAATGAGTGAGTGAGTGAGTGAGTGGTAATTCATTTTTATATATGTTGAACTTATGTTGAATGGCAGCACAGCACACGCCACAATGGATGGGTAAATGTCAAAGTCATGTCATAGTCTTGCTTCTAAAAATAGAGTAGTATGCGAGGCAACACCTTGACACGACGAGCTCCCTCACTGTGGTACCACGATTGAGTACTAATGTAAGAGCCATAAGTCACAGGGAAGCAAAATACGCAATTAGTTCACTTCAACGACTTTTTTTTCAGTTAATTTGATTTAAAACCTTAACTACTGAACCGATTTTGATAAAATTTCTATGGGACCAATCTGAAAGTATAACCTTAAAAATAATATTTTTTCAAATCGGTTTATAAACAACAAAGTTCAGAGGTAACAAACATAAAGAAAATGATATTTTTTATATATTTTTTTTAGTTATAAGTTTGTTACCTCATAACTTCGTTGTTTATAAACCGATTTGTAAAATTATTTTGTTTGAGAGAATTTTATCTAAATCAGTTCAGTAGTTAAGATTAAAAATCTAAACAACTGAACAAAAAGTCGTTAAAGTGTACAAAACTGCGTATTTTGCTTCCCTGTGACTTATCAGTGACTACGGTCACTAGAACAGTCCGATTGAAGTCGGTTGTTGTATGTTTTTGTAAAACCTTGATTCTTTTTATAATTTTCAATACAAACAAAGTTGCAGGTGTTAACTAGTATGAAATAGTAATGTAGAACAAATTTTTCAGGAGTAGAGTTGGTTGAACTAGATTTGGACCCCGAAGACTGGTTCCCAGCGGAGCCCTACAAGATGACTTTCAGCCGCAAGAAGAACCCCAAATGGAAACTCTTACCCTTCAGATGTGAACACTGTTTCAAGGTTAGTTGGTGGCCCTAGAGTTGGTGGAACTAGAGTTGGTGGAACTAGAGTTTTTGTAACCAGAGTCGGTGGAGCTAGAGTTTTTGTAACTTTTCTTATCGTGTCACTTGTTCTTTCGAACCAGTGTGGTGAAAGGATTTCCAGTGCATTTCGTAAAGGCTCTTTTCGTGCACTTGACACATGTTTTCGAACTATTTAGGTTCTATGACATGCCGGTTTCCTCACGATGTTTTCCTTCACCGTTAAGCACGTGTTTTAAATGCACACATAGATTTTTTAAACAGAAAAAAAAACATTTTTTCATGATGGTGTATGACCGGGTTCGACCGGCTTTGTAACTAGAGTTGGTGAAACTAGACTTGGTGAAACTAGAGTTGGCGTAACTAGAGTTGGTGGAATTAGAGTTTTTGTAACTTGCATTTTTTACATTTTAAATATTTAGTCATGACATTTATAAATTATACGATACCTAGATAAACCTAATGAAATAACCAGATAGACCTTTGATATAATCGAACTCAGAAATACCATGTTGCATTCGCCCTGACAGGGTCCATGTACTATACCTAGTCTGTAACTACCACTTAAGACCTAAAATACTTACCTGTATGTACATGGAGGCAATAAATAAATACAAATAAATACAAATACAAACTAGGGTTGTGGAACTAGAGTTGGTAGAACTGAAGTTTTTGGAACCAGAGTTGATGGAACTACATTTCTTAGATTTAGTTAACATTATTAACACTTTCCATTTCCCTCCAGGGCTACCGAGTGCGGTCAACATTACTAACGCACGCGGCAGAGCGACACGGTACTGTCCCTAAACAGCTCGCCATTCCCTGTCCCTGCTGCCCCCACGTGTCCACGTGCAAGAAGCACCACAAGAAACACCTCGAGTCGCACGGGGGCAAACGACACAGGATCTTCTGCGTCTACTGTCTGCCACCAGGTAATAGATAGATAGATAGATAGATAGATGTAATCTTTATTGCACACCTTAAAATAAAAATACATGAAGAAACAATACTGAAGAAAAAGTGGTACAATGGGCGGCCTTATCGCTAAAAGCGATCTCTTCCAGGCAACCTTGGGATGCCCTCGAAATATTTGAACAAAAGAGGACGGCGGCGTACAAATACTTACTAGGAAACTAAAATATTTTAATGAAAAACAATATTTACTTAGTTACATAAAATAAAATAAAATAAAACTAAGTTACATAACTTCATACAAATAAGACAAACTACATGCTATAACATAATATACATAATATACATAAATGTACGATACATAATACTATAATACATATTTATAATAAACGTACACAAATAACATTACCTAAATGTTAGGTACTAATAAGTTCTTTACGTGGTCGTTAATAGATCGAACGAAAAGAAAGAAAGAAAAATGTGTTTATTTACTAGAAAATCCTACTAATATTATAAACGCGAAAGTTTGTAAGGATGGATGGATGGATGTTTGTTCCTCTTTCACGTAAAAACTACCGAATGGATTTTGATGAAACTTTACAATAATATAGTTTATACATCAGAATAACACATAGGCTAAAATTTATACAGATATCTGCGCAGACGAAGTCGCGGGCACCAGCTAATTATATATAAAAGTTTAAACTAAAACAAGCTTCCTACCTACCTACAGTTATGAAATAATAGAGAATATAAAGTAAGTAGTAATAAAAACCAAATAAAGAAAAAAAAACCGTGTTGTAGTAGGTTTGTATGTAGTAGGTATGATTTATTTTTGATTTGATTGAAAATGATTGAAAAGAAGTCTCAGAATCTAGATTCTAGAAGAATTGGCGTTTGTATGTGTGTGTTTGTATGTATTGTATCTTTGTCCAATAGTAACTGCCATAATATTATCCCCATATTGGATTTTTGACACTCTATTTTTGTTCTATGACACTTACATGACCGTAAAGAATCTAAAGATATGACCGAAATCCGTTTTTTATAGTTATTTGTCATTTTTTCACACATTTTGGTAATTTGATAAAATTTATATGGGACTTATCTGAAAATATATCCTTTCAAACCTAAATAAAAATCCAAAATCAATTGAAAAAAATACATCATTATTGAAAAAAAAAATGTTTACCACTTTTTGAAGTCGGTTGAAAACATAAACCACCTTCTTCGCAAATGGGTAAAAATAACATAACTACCGTTCTTTACCATCACCCTAAAAATTCTATTCTCTTTCAGTAAATCCAAACGAGCCATACATAAAAGAATCCGAGAAGTACCCGTTTGATAAAAATCCCCAATATTGGTACGCTTCGGAAGAGTCTCTTCGGCTACACAAGAAGAGGAAACATCCATATGCCGCCATGTTTAACCACAATTGGCATTGCAGTTGGCGGGAAGCGCAAGCCAACAGCTAAGGACAGGTAACATCATGTTAGACAATTGGTAACATGTGTTAGACAACTGGTAACATGTGTTAGACAACTGGTAATATAACTTAGACAACTGGTTACATGTGTTAGACAACTGGTAACATGTGTAAGACGACTGGTAACATTTGTTAGACAACTGGTTATATAATTAAGACAACTGTCCATACTACTATTTGTCTAACACATGTTACATGTGTTAGACAAATGGTAACATAATGTTAGACCACTGGTAATATAATGTTAGACAACTGGTAATATAAGTTAGATAACTGGTAAACTAATGTTAGACATCAGGTAAACTATGTAAGATAACTGATAAATTATGTTTGGCAACTGGTAAAACTCGATGAGTTAGATAACTGGTAAAACTCAACAAGTTAGCCAACTTAGACAACTGGTAATGTGTATAAATTTAAAATTGAATACTAATGTATAGAATTGAACTACTTATGATACCCGTGATATCCCGGCGAGCGCAGTCGGGTGAACATTATGTGTCTTTGTATTATAATAATAGTATTTTTGTATGAATTCCACTTTTACATACATACACAAACATATTTTTGTGAAGATACCTATTGGCGTAGTGGTTAGGTAGTTTGGCTTTCTATGTAACGAGTGGGGTTCGAATCCGGGACGTGTGTTTGAATTAATATTTGAGAAATGAGAGTTCTAGGTTTTATTACTCCTGATTCGGCCTCTCGCTTGTGCGTATCTACATTTTTGAAAATTTAAAAATTACTACTTTTATTATGAAGAAAAAAAAATTTTCATGTTTTTTTTACAAGGTTTTACACAGGAAACTTGTTAAAATTGAATTGGATTTTTTACTGTATGTATGTGTGCGTAGCACCTTTTTTGTCGTTGAAGAGCGGTTTGCTCGCGTCCTCCTATTTCTAATGCCTAATTCACACGTACCGAGAACTCGGCCGAGACAGTAAAATGTTACTCGGCCGAGACAGTGAAAGCTTACGTAACTCGCTGAGCCGAGCAGTCGGCGCTATGTTTATACCTACCGAGTACTCTCTATACTACTCGGTACGTGTGATCTAGGCATAAGTGGATTGATGAGCACACACCAGTTATGCTGAAATGTTTGAGTATCGTCAAAATAAGTTTGTTAATGTATGATCATTTTAGTGTAGGAAAATGTGATTTTAGCTGGCAATAATATTTAAGGCGTGGTAGCAACACCAATGAGTTTTAGAGGGCTAAGCTTGTGTTCTGTAAAAACGTCTCAAAATTATTGTAGGACTCTGTTTTATATTTTTTTTATTTTGCATTATTATTATTATTTTTACATTTTAATGAAACTTTCGAGAGATTTTTTTAAGACAATCAATGGTGATTATTAGGAGCATGAAAATTTACGTATTTCCTAAGTTAGTGAAATCTAGCAGCTGATTATTTTTTATTTATTTATACACTTATATTCCTATTTGTAAAAAATGCATAATATTTTGACCACGCAATATAATCATCACAAATTAAAAAAAATGTGCCTTGAGTAAAAATGCCATAAGTTTTCTAAGACGTCAGTTTTCATTAATTTGATTATAATTCTTTTGGTCTTGACGTAAGTATTTTTTAATTAATTATAATATTGTATTTATTGTATAAATCTCTTTTAACTTTAGTATTCTGTCGATTTTTTTAAATAAAAAAAAGTAAGGAGGAAGTTCTCAATTTTGACCTTTTTTTAAAATATTTGTATTCCAAAATTGAAATTTCGTTGACAGCTGTATTATTTAAAATTAGCTTTTAATTTAACTAAATACGGAACCCTCTTTAGTAATAAGTTAAACTCACGCTTAATGTCTTGTATAGAATAGGTTAAAAAAGCAATGTACAAATGAAGTATACCAGTATTTTTTTAGGAATTTTAATGCATTTTGTAGATTTAAGTTTATTCTATCAAAGGGCGTCCTGTTTTCACTTCTTCTTACGCCAGTGGCCGATAAATTCCTAATAAAATATCTCTGTTTTGTGAAAACAATAAACCCTAAAATTTTTAGATTTTAGTCATTTTTCTTTATTGAATGAAAATATCACCGAGACAAAATAATGAAAATCTTTGAAATTTCAAAAGTTGTAGAACAACATTTCTAGCCAGAAATTGGGGAATACCCACCTTTCGGCCTTATAAAAATAAAATAAAATATAAATATTTTATTTCAGACTACTATGATCCATATTTCACAAACATTATTAAACATTATTAAGAATCAAATTCAATAAATAATAATAAATAATAAAAATTATAGGGACATTATTATACACATAGTAATGTGTCAGGACGCCTATATAGCTTAATGTAACCTAAAAGACCAAAATATAGCAGTATTATGAATACATATAGCTATTCTACGCGAATAGCCCTGAAACGGTCTACGCGCGAATCAATTCATTGCTTCTTAATCAGCCTAAATTCTTCCCCAACTGGGATTCAGGCCTACTCTCGGCAGGAGAGCGAATGAGTCTATAGAGGATATGTGAAAATTTGGATTCGCTGCGTTACATTGTTACTCAGTAACGGTACAGGTTACAAAGTTGATGTTAATACAGAGATAACTTAAAGATACAATCTGTATAAATGTAAAACAGAAACACGATTGGTGAAACTTTTCTCGATAGATTTTTTTTAATCAGTATAAAATGTCACATCACGTTTTATAAGTTCACTGGTTGTACGTAAATAAATTGCACAAGGTTTTCCAAAAAGTTACGGAATTTCAGCAAAAAAGATACGTAAATTGTAACTTTTAACATTCAAGCAATTGATTGTTTCGTGTTTAGGCCTTAGAACTAAATCAATGATTCCATGAAATCCCGACTGCAAATATTATTTCACTATTAGCCATTCAATTGAAAGGCGAAATTTAAGTATCGGCTTAGGCATTCAATAAAATGGCTAACTCGACCAGTTAGCTTCGAAATCTACATTGCGCCAATAAACGTTTTTTTAAAAATGTTTTTGACGTGACTACGTCTAATAAAAATCGGTGAACGCCAGCTGCATGCACGAAAACGTTGACGTCATTGTCCGGTAACGCTCATTGTCCCGTTACGCTGATGACGTTGTCACGTTTAAACTATCGTCCGTAAACCAACTTTAAACAAACATTTTTTTTCAAGCAAATTGATACAGTAAAATATACAACCTATTTTATGTGCAGTCGGGTAGAAAACGGGTAGTTTTAAGACTGTAAATAAGCAGCTGATATAGAAATAAACAAACATACACGGCAGCTTTTAATTTAATATTTTTTTTTCATACAACTATTTATTATAAGATGAAGCCTAGATTACGATTTGTATGTATGTTTCGAACTGAAAAAGTACGCTTCATTATCCTCTTTTGACTGTTATGACCTGTAAATTTACGCCTCATTTTTCTCTGTTGAATGGAACAACTTGTAAAAGTACGCTTCATTACCCGCTTTTGAATGTAACAACCTGTAAATTTACGCCCTATTAGCCTGTTTTGAATGTTACAATCTGTAAAAGTACGCCTTAAGAGCCTCTGTTGAATGTAATAACTTATAAAAGTACGCATCATTACTCTCTTTTGAATGTAACAACCTGTAAAAGTACGCCTCATTACCCTCTTTTGAATGTAACAACCTATAAAAGTACGCCTCATTACTCTCTTTTGAATGTAACAACCTGTAAAAATACGTCTTATTACCCTTTGTTGGATGTTCAAGGTTACACCTCGTTGTCGTTTGTTGAAATATTGTAACTGTTTAATAGGGCGTAGTTTTTCAGGTTGCCGATATCAGATTACAAAATTTATTTATAATAAAAAAAATGAGCGAGCCTTTTGCAACTACTGCGCATATGATGTGTAACATCTCATTTAAATTTGGAATGATTCGATTTACTTCAATTTCTGACGTTGGTATCATCTGACTTCCTGGTACACACCTCCGTCCCATTTACACGAAATTACGCCCGCAAATTGTCAGAAAGCGAGAGAAAGGATGTTACACATCAAAAACGCCATTTAAATCAAATAGAGTAAGAAATAAATATAATAATATTGTAATTATAGTATATTGTGCCTGAATATAATAATAATAATGTAACTAAGACTGTAGTAAGCCTTGAAATACTATAAATTATTATTTTTAATCAAGTTTTACACTAGAGATTTTCTATGTTAAAATGGCATATTACCGCATAGTACCGTACCACTGAGCCCAATCTTCCTAGGCCAACACAAGCTGTGATTTTTTTTCAAAATCAACTGGTTTGATTCCCGGCTTAGTTAATTGATTTTGAAAAAATCTGAGTATGTTTTAGTTTTCATCGAAATCGGCCTCTAGGGTTCTTTGAGCATTTCAATATTTCCCATACTTTAGGATTTGTCTATCTAAACCCAGTTGAAAAATTCTTAGAAATAATAATTAATTTTCGTAGAAAATCTCTACCCTCATTTATTTATCTTTTCTGGTGTGCAAACTTTATACCTAGGTAGTTTATGAAATAACCTCAAAGCCTTAGTACAGTATTTTTATAAATAATGCAAAATAAGCATGTGAATTTGTTAAGTTAAAAACTTTTTCTCGCATATTTGTACATTTTTGAAGATATAAATTGACTGAGTATGAATTTCGAAAAAGTGAAGCGATAAATTTGTTACTACAACCTCACTAATGCCGTCTTGTACCAAACTTTCAAAGTTCCTAAGCAATTACTTTACTCGCTTGGCAGTTCATATCGGTCAAAATCTGGACTGTTAAGAACTACCAAGCGAATAAAGTAATTGCTTAGGTACTTTGACAGTTTGGTGAAAGTAGGCATAAATGTTTTAGTATATTTCTTGTTTTGATTTGTATTACATAAGCGAAATATATTGGGCAAGATATTGGTTTTTTTCTGTCTATACCCAGTCAATTTACATCTTAAAAAATGTACCAATGAGCGAGTGAGATAACGGCACTACGGATTCTGGGCCTTAACTTTACAAGCAAATCCACGTGCGTATAGTTAGCTAGAAACCTACCCTCCTTTAGATTAGAAAAACAAGACTACATCGAAATACTCCTAGATATAGACTGTGCAGAGATTTTGTAAAAGGATTTGTAAATAAATGCGATTTTATCAAATATATTGTTTTATTTAATTTAACCAGCAGTGGGAATAACATTGCTTATGCTATTTAATTTAACTAGCAGTGGGAACAACATTGCTTATGCTATTTAATTCGAATTTTATATAATAACTTAGATGATTAATTAATGTAAAAAACAACTGGAAATTCACGTATTATCGAATTAATAGTTCGACGTGTTTTGAATGTGAACAGACATTTATTACGGTGGCTTCTCACGGCTTGTGTAAAGCACAGGCCGTGTGAAGCGAGCGGCCCGAGTGTTGTATTGACACAGGTCGTGAGAAGGAGTGATCCGGACTCGTTCGCGGCGCGCGCTCGCCCGTACAGATGACCGCGGCGCGGCGCGGCACGTAGCAAAGGCCGTGTGAAGCCACCATTACGATAAAGGATGGGCCATTTTACATTCGAAATATGTCAAACCAATTCTTTCGACAATACATTATGTGAATTTCCAGTTATTCTTATAATTTTTGAACGTAATTGTAACATTTATAGCACAAATTAAGGAATATTTTGATTCATTTTAAGTTATTTTCATAATTAATTAACAATTACTTTGATTCCGCCCGCAGACGGCTTTTTCAGCAAACCTGAAAAAGAAAGAAATAAGTTATAAGCATCCTACTAATATTATAAACGCGAAAGTTTGTAAGGATGGATGGATGGATGTTTGTTACTCTTTCACGTAAAAACTACTGAATGGATTTTAATGAAACTTTACAATAATATAGCTTATACATCAGAATAACACATAGGCTACAATTTATAAAGATACCAGCGCAGACGAAGTCGCGGGCACCAGCTAGTATAGTTATAAAAACAAAACCCGCTTGCCCAAATAATACGGTACACATACATACGTACGTAAGTGAGGACGTGGTGGCCGAGTGGATGAGGCCCTTGCCTTGCGATTGCGCTGGTTCGAATCCCGGTGGCAGTCATGCGTAAATGGGTTATTTCGGTCGAAAAAATCTATGTATGCATCCCACGTTCTCGTAACGGTGAAGGAAAACATCGTGAGGAAACCGGCATGTCGTAGAACCTAAAAAGTTCGAAAACATGTGTCGAGTGCACGAAAGGAGCCTCTTCGAGGCGCACTTGACATCCTTTCACCACACTGGTTCGAAGGAACTAGTGACACGATAGAAGACATACATTCAAAAACATTACCCCTCTTTCGCAGTCGGGTAAAAAAATATACTTACGCGGTAATTTCGAAACGGGTTTCAGTAGTTTCATCTGAATGTTGGAATCAGAGGAACTCTTGAACTTAGAAACGATTCCTGAAAGAAAATAAAATATCACCTATGTGTAAGCATTACTGTGTTCCGGTTGGACGGGCACTGTAGCTAGTGAAATTACTGGGCTTTCGAGACTGACCAGGAAAATATCTCAAGGTGGACGAGCGCTGATAGCAGTGTTTCACGGGACTATGGGAATCACAGACCTGTGTATCACTGTTATGGTTACGGGCGGTGCACGAAAGGAGGCGCACTTGAAATCCTTTCATCACACTGGTTCAACAGAACTAGTGACACGATAAGAAGATGGTTATGGGCAGGCGTGATCTCTTACCAACAGGAGAGCGCCAATTTAGTGTCGCTGCTTTACTTAAAAAAAAGTTTTGTTGATTTATTTTAACCAAATTTAAAATAAAGTCCTTAATTACCCGACTGCCAAGGAAGGGTAATGTTTTTCGCGCGTATCTTGTTTGTATGTATGTGAATTTCTGTGTTACCTCGTATCTTTCAAAATGCTGGATGGATTTTGAGAGTTAAGGTATCGTTGGATTCGTCTCAATAATCCGAGTGTTCTTATATGAGTTTTAAAATAATAATATGGCGGATTTTTGGAGTTAAATAGTAAGTCGTTAATATTTTTTTCACACCACCTGCTCTACAATATTCAATTACATATCATGCTATCATCAAGGTAAAGCATAGCATTACCTACCAAGGGAGGTAATGTTGTATGAAACTCCCAAGGGTTATAATGGGATTTGAATTTGGAACGTCAAATTCTTGATGAAACTCGTGGAAAACTCTAAGCCATATAGTAACGCCCATATGGCATTGCAAAAAGGTTTGTTCTAAAATCAAACTGCCCACTCATAAAAAAAAAGAAAAAAGGCGCGACTTCAAAGATAGTGAAACAAAAGACGGTGTTGGCTGCTTAGTTCGGAGCCCTGGCTTTTTATTGCCTCACAGAAGGTGTGAAAAGTAGAGTATGCTTCTCTGGGATACAGCCTGTCTTCGTCTTGGGTAGATTGAACCCCTCGCGTCACTCAGGACTCTACATAACTCCCTCGCTTCGCTCAGGAGTTAACTGAGTCCCTCGTTAGCTCAGGGTTCAATATGCCACCCGCGACATAAGACACTGCTTTATCCCCTTAGTGCATAATCTACTATTTGCTGACCAAACCTATCGAGTAGGGTACCAAAATGAAGGTACTTTAAAGGAGATTACAAGATTATGTATAAGTTATATGTTTAAATTTAATTTGGAATAATTAATTGACAATGAATGTATAGTATACCGCGATACAGGCTTTGTCCTCGTGCGGGGATCACAGTTAACAAGTGTGTTATTGTAATTTTTAGTTTGATAAATAAACGATTTTGTATTCTTTGTAATTGTATAATTATTTCGTAGTCGGGTTTTCCGTTTTTTTTTTAAACTCGAAGCTTTTTTAAATACTTACTTGGACTTATTCTTAGTGGATTCTGTTGCAAAACCGCTGCATAGTTCGGAGACAATTTTTTCAATGGATTCTTTTTTCCAATTTCATCGCTATGATTGGATTTCAATGTCTTCATATTAGTGATGGTTTTCTTTGGTTTTCCTATTGAGGTTCTGTGCGACATACTTTTTATGGTCATTTTGGATTTTACATTAACTTTGGGCTTATTTTGTTGGATTTGAAAGTTTTTCGGTAGTTCTTTGTTGGGATCAATGCTGGCAACATTACCCTTTTTTGGATCAGTCCTGGCAACATTAATCTTCTTCGGATCAGTGCTGGCAACATTAATCTTCTTTGGATCAGTGCTGGCAAAATTAATCTTCTTTAGATCAGTGCTGGCAACATTGCCCTTTTTTGTGGTATCCTTAACTTTTGGAATGTTATCTGTATTTGATGTGACCATTATTGGTCGTTCTGTCACTTCATTACCTATTTTATTTTTTTGAACATCATTTGTCTGAGAACTATTTCTTGTTAAGTTCTTTGGATCAGTTTTGGAACTTTTCTTAGGATCAATGTTGGCAGTTTTGTTAGCATTGCCAACATTACCAGTTTTTTTAGCATTAGAATCAACGGTAGTTTTCTTAGCATTAGAGTCAGTTTTGGCATTTTTTTTAGCATAAGGATCAACGTTGGTACTTTTCTTTGCATTTGAGTCAGCGTTGGCGGTATTCTTAGCATTATCAACGTTAGCAGTTTTTTTAGCATTAGGATCAACGTTGGTACTTTTCTTTGCATTTGAGTCAGCGTTGGCGGTATTCTTAGCATTATCAACGTTAGCAGTTTTTTTAGCATTAGGATCAACGTTGGTACTTTTCTTTGCATTTGAGTCAGCGTTGGCGGTATTCTTAGCATTATCAACGTTGGTACTTTTCTTTGCATTTGAGTCAGCGTTGGCGGTATTCTTAGCATTATCAACGTTGGTACTTTTCTTTGCATTTGAGTCAGCGTTGGCGGTATTCTTAGCATTATCAACGTTAGCAGTTTTTTTAGCATTAGGATCAACGTTGGCAGTTTTCTTAGCATTGCCAACATTAGCAGTTTTTTTAGAATTCGGATCAACGTTGGCAGTTTTCTTAGCATTAGGATCAATGTTGGCAGTTTCCTTAGCATTAGGGTCAATGTTGGCACTTTTCTTAGCATTGTTAACTTTAGCAATTTTTTTAGCACTAGGATCAACGCTGGCAGTTTTCTTAGCATTATCAATATTGCTAGTTTTCTTAGCATTAGGATCAATGTTGGCAGTTTTCTTAGCATTAGGGATTTTTTCGTTGCCTTCTACGTTTTTGGCCAGTTTTGGGATGCCTGCCACCTTTTTAACAGCCTGAGTGTTCTGTAAAACTTTCTTGGCAGGAGCACTATTTTCCTTTCGTTCATTATCAGTAACTTTAGTAGTTTTGCTTGATTTAGCTTCATTATTCTTACTAACTTTCTCACTATTCTCAAGCTTATTTGATCCTTCTTCAATATGTTTATTCCTGACAACATTTTCATTGACAACTTTCTTAACTTTAGAAATTTTCTTAACATTACGAGTATCATTTTCTTTATCATTTTCCTCATCAATATCATGTTTGGCTTCATCATTATCATTAATACCATCATTTTCATTTTGCAAATCATTATTTTTTACCAAATCAGTAACTGCATCTCGTTTTGCTTTTTTAACGTTAATAGATTCCACATGGCTGCTTCCTCGTTTGACTGATTTACGATTTTCGTCTTTATGTCCCTTCTCCTTAGGTTTAGCCTTCTTTGGCAATGATTTCGGAGGCGCCATTATAAATTCATCTCTTGTACGTTTAGAAGGCGCCTCTTCTACATCATCATCGGTATCAAGAGTAGTTTTATCCATTTTTTTTAATGATTCCTGATCAGATTCCATGCTTTCGTATACCTCTTGTGTTGGAGTCTGTGGAATTAAATACATAAGTTTCAATACATTGTCGCGAATAATTGATATTGACCTTTTCAACACTTCCCATCCCCTGTTAGTCTCAAGCGTGTTTTAAACGATAGTTTCTTTGAATCCTAAATTCTAAATTATAAGTGTTTGTCCGTCTACTTCTTTATAATTCTAAACACCTACTTGCCTTTACCTATTTTTGAAAATCTTTAATTGGCCATCTATATATATATATATATATATATATATATAAACAATCGTGTCCTAGCTGTAAGTTTTCCGAAAAAATTAAAATAAAATATATAAGGCTTATTAGCGATGATTTTCGCGCAATAGCTGGCAGGTCGATGAGAAGAGCCAAAGATTGGGCTCAGTGGCGCGCCGTAGGAGAGACCTACATCTAGCTGTGAAATGCTATAGGTTGATGATGATGACGATACATAGAAAACACCCAGACTCAGGACAAACACCGATGTTCATCGCATTTGAATGAATTATTATCTAAAATCTATTCTATTATTAAGGCTAATCCTCAAATCCAATTCCATACAAAATGTTTGGGACAAATACTCAAAAAGTACGCCGTATTATAGTAATTTCTTCACAATATTCGTTTCATCCATGTTTTTTGATTTCGTCGGATGGATGGATGTTTGTTACTCTTTCACGTAAAAACTACTGAATGTATTTTAATGAAACTTTACAATAATATATCTTATACATCAGAATAACACATAGGCTACAATTTATAAAGATACCTGCGCAGACGAAGTCGCGGGCACCAGCTAGTATTTTAATACTTCTGTGTGCAATACATATTTAGAATTTATAGAATACATAGAAAATACCCAGACTCAGGACAAACACCGATGTTCATCACACAAATGTTTGTCCTGAAGCGGGAATCGAACCCGCGACACCGGGCGTGGCAGTCCAACACACTTGCCACTCGACCATCCGTGTCTTTGTAACTATGAGTTTTTACCTGCACTTCTAAGCAAGTGCTTATAATCTTGGCGAGGAGTTGTGTCCGTTCATCTGTTGTGAGCGAAGGATTGCAAAGCTGAATATGAGCTTGCTTTATTATTTTCAGGTACAATTCATCTGAAAATATATAACGATTATTAATAAGTAACAGGACGAGTGGTGGCCGAGTGGATGAGGCCATTACCTTGCGATCTGATGGTCGCGGGTTCGAATCCCGGAAATTAAAATCCCGTAAATGGATTTTTTCGGTCGAAAAAATCTATGTATGCATCCCACGTTCTCGCAAAGGTGAAGGAAAACATCGTGAGGAAACCGGCATGTCGTAGAACCTAAAGTTCGAAAACATGTAACGAGTGCACGAAAGGAGCCTCTTCGAGGCGCACTTGAAATCCTTTTACCACACTGGTTCGAAGGAACTAGTTGCTTGATAAGAAGATTAAGTGACAATTTTATTTATTAACTAACAAAAAACACAAATTATAATCCTTATATGCTTAATACAAGCTAAGTTCAGCTAAGTTAAGTAAAGTTAGTGTATTTACATTTACCAGTGCTTTTTTTTGATAAATTCAAACAATATTATCGAATTCTCTAACTGTTCTTAACTAACCTTTTCACTAGGCAAGCCTGTATCGTAGAGATTTTAGTTTACGATATTTCAAACAAAAAAGTTTACGCAATCTTCGAAATATCGTACAGAAGTATTATGGTATAGAAACATAATGTAGTACATTGAAAATGCGACAGTAAAACCAAGCCACATTGGTTAACTTATATATATATATTGGTCCGGTGCTAATTTTCGAAAAAGAGAAGAAACAGGGCTAGATGAATATTACATATATGTTAAAACTACTAGGTTTTTTTTCATTGCTAATAAAACTACATCGTAAAGTAACAAACATTATTTGAAAATAGAGAGATATTTCATTTTTATTGACAATAGGTTTGGTGTGTAAATATTATGTATATGTGTATTCCGCATCCATTTCGGTTGGATACTGTGTATCTTGGTGTTCTATAGGAACACCGTTATTCATCTATGGGTTATACTTAGAAGGTACATTAAATGAATTAAACCTTAAGGGCAATCCTCAAGGCAAATTTCCATACAAAATGTTTCGGACAAATACTCAAAAAGTACGCCGTATTATAGTAATTTCTTCACACTATTCTACATTATTGGTCCAGTGTTAATTTTCGAAAAAGATAAGTAACAGGGTTGGACGGTGGTTGGACGTTATTTGAAAATGGGGATATTTCATATTTATTGACAAGTACCCTTAGTATGAGTTTGATAGTTTCCAAAAGTCAATAGTTTTGGTGAGCTCGCTCAAACGAATAGTTTACGTTGTAATAGGCAGTACGGGCTAAATTTTTCGTATTAAGTTTACACGATATCAATCATCGACTAGATCGATTGAACGAACTTCATGGTATATACTTCTAACTCTTTTACACGTCGGCAAAAGAAAGAGACGAACATATCCTTTACGTTTGGCGCTATGTACCACGTTTGTTTTTTTTTTAATTTGCGCATTGTGTTGGCTAAAGTCATATGACCATACTGCCTTGTCATACGTTTATTATTATTTTTTACGGAGGCATCGTTTTTTTAAAGGAAATATGAGTCCATTACAATTTAAAATTATGGATAGATTTCATAGAGTGGTCATTATTTCTCTCTCTGGAAAAAAGTCTACAAGATGTGTCTCGAAATTTGTATAATAACCCTACCCATATCCATAATTTTAGAAATGGTGACTTAAATAAACCGGCCGAAGGCCCTCATGTCAGGCTGAGAGCAATAAAATGTGGCAGGATTTACAAATATTTACAAATACTAGCTTGTTCGCGTAGCTCTCACCGAATTTTATCTAGTGAGTGCGAATACTACAAAAGTTTTCGTAAACGTCCTAGTTTACTATCGCTGACTTGACAAAGTTAGAACTCGTACTGCCAAAGTGCCATAAACAGCTCGAAAACTTTTTTGGTATTCGAATACTATGTTTCGATCCAACTCATACTACCGATTTTAGTTC
Source organism: Lobophora halterata (assembly GCA_932526365.1). NCBI lineage: Eukaryota > Metazoa > Arthropoda > Insecta > Lepidoptera > Geometridae > Lobophora > Lobophora halterata. The sequence goes on along the minus strand of OW052028.1, from coordinate 5,092,693 downwards.
ATGAAAGTTTTCGCTAGGGGCGCTGTAAGCAAATGTATGGAAGGAAACGAAACCACATAAAGTTTTCGAAAACTATCGAAACTCGTAATAACAAACAACAAACAAACAAACAAACATTCACACACTCACACCCCAGCACTAGGATTCCCTGTGTCGCAGGTGGCATGCACACATACAACACATCACAACATCCAAGACCCGAGAACAAACATTTGTGTTCGTCACAAATATTTGCCCCGGCCGGGGATCGAACCCGGAACACCAAGTTTCGTAGGCAGGGTCACTACCAACTAAGCCACGGTGTCGTCAATAATAATAAGGGCACAGGTGTATAAAATTATTTGCTCCTGTATTCCGCATCAATTTTGGTGTTAAACACCATTATTCATCTACATATGGGAACCAGATGGCTGATAGAACACTTAAATACTGTATTTTTGTAAATACATATGTACATAGAATACATAGATTGATTGATTTAAGTCTGTTGAAAAACTGCATAATATTTATTCATACCCATATACTCGAGTTCAAAATTCATCTTATGCTTGAACGGAGCCAGAGGAGAAAGCTTGTTATCCAATATCCAAGACATTTTCATTAGATCGGCGCATTTCAGGATGAACCCGCCTTCAGCCTGAAAAAAAAAATAAGCATTACTGTGTTCCAGCTAGTGAAGTGAAATTACTGAGATTTAAAGACTAATAAGTAAAATAAGGCATATAAATTATTTTTGGACATTTCACACAGCGACATCTAGCCCTAATGCCTTAATCACACGTAGTACTCGGTACGTATAAACATAGCGCAGAGTGCTTGGCTAAGCGAGTGATGTAAGCTTTCACTGTCTCGGCCGAGTACTGGGTACGCGTAATCTAGTCATTTGTATTTATATTTATTTATTAACTTTAATTAACATGGATTTACCAATTATATTTCTAGTCATCTAGTCATCACTGTGGCACTAAACTTGTAAGCTTTGCAAGTCACTGTGGCGCTAAACTTGCAAGCTTTGCAAGTCACTGTGGCGCTAAGTTTGCAAGCTTTGGAAGTCACTGTGGCGCTAAGTTTGCAAGCTTTGCAAGTCACTGTGGCGCTAAACTTGCAAGCTTTGCAAGTCACTGTGGCGCTAAGTTTGCAAGCTTTGGAAGTCACTGTGGCGCTAAGTTTGCAAGCTTTGCAAGTCACTGTGGCGCTAAGTTTGCAAGCTTTGCAAGTCACTGTGGCGCTAAGTTTGCAAGCTTTGCAAGTCACTGTGGCGCTAAGTTTGCAAGCTTTGCAAGTCACTGTGGCGCTTAACTTGCAAGCTTTGCAAGTTTAGCGCCACAGTGACACTTTCTCACTTCTCAATTTGAAGGCGCTAACCTAAAAAAAAACTTAAAAACCGCTATATCTCCTAAACGAAGTGAGATAGAGCAAAATAATAGAAACGTGATTTTTAAATATTAATGTAAGCTAGTTAAATACATATTTGAGCTCTCACCAGCGGCTCCATATACAGCGTGTTCGCGTACCGGTCGGCGAGTCTAGCGAGCGTGGTGCGGCGCGAGCGGTACGCCGCTGCGTAGCTCCTTACCACCTGATGATACAGATATAATAATAAGTAGCTTCTGACAACCTGACAATACAATAATAATAAGTAGCTTCTGACAACCTGACAATACAATAATAATAAGTAGCTTCTGACAACCTGACAATACAATAATAATAAGTAGCTACTGACAACCTGACAATACAGTAATAATAAGTAGCTTCTGACAACCTGACAATACAATAATAATAAATAGCTTCTGACAATATAATAATAATAAGTAGCTTCTGACAACCTGGCAATACAATAATAATAAATAGCTTCTGACAATACAATAATAATAAGTAGCTTCTGACAACCTGGCAATACAATAATAATAAGTAGATTCTGACAACCTGGCAATACAATAATAATAAGTAGATTCTGAAACCTGGCAATACAATAATAATAAGTAGATTCTGAAACCTGACAATACAGAAATTAAATAATAATAATTTAATTTCTGAAACCTGACAATACAAATAATTATTATTATCTGTTTATCTATATCTATCTATACATATAATAAAGCAGAAGACCCCGAATGTCTGTACATATGTTTTTAGTGACGGAAAAGTTTTCAGACAAGATTAATAAACATGCCCCAAAATATATTTTTTTTGATTGGAAGACTTTGTTAGTTTGTTGGTGGTAGTCTTTGTTTGTATGTTCTCCCAGTAATTTCACTAACTACAGTGCCCTTCGAACCGGAACACAGTAATGCACACATTACTTCTTTGCGGCAGAATATCTGACACTGTGTTGGTTCACAGATGGATAAAAACGAGCAGGTAGCTCAACTGATGTCAACTGAAGTTAGTAAGCATTGTTTAATTGTAACTTTTTATTTTTTGGCAAATAAAAACATTTCTTTCTTTCTTTGATAAATAAATGAACATTCACACACTCACACCCCTGCACTAGGATTCCCTGTGTCGCAGGTGGCATGGACACATACAACACATCACAACATCCAAGACCCGAGAACAAACATTTGTGTTTGTCACAAATATTTGCCCCGGCCGGGGATCGAACCCGGAACACCAAGCTTCAGCTACTTTTTTTTTTTTATGTATCATTTACCTCGACAGCGTCGCTGGGCTTGGTTACTGTACTCAGTACAGACTTGTACAGTTCGTTTTGATGTGCCACCTTTACGGGCATGACTTGTAGCTCGTGGAATGAATTAGGCGCGAATTTCCTGCTCTGAAATATATAAAAACATAATTTTGTGTGTAGAAGGAATACACTTACAGGTTTATGTGTGAAGAAGGTATACAAATACAGGTTTATGTGTGTATAAGGTTAACACTTACAGGTTTATGTGTGATTATGGTAAACACTTACTGGATGTGTATAGAAGGTATACAAATACTGGTTTATGTGTGTATAATGTATTAACAGGTGTGTAGAAAAAGAAGTGTGCATGCACTTGATTGCTTATGTTTGTAGAAGGAATAAATGTACTTACAGGTTTCTGTGTGTAGAAAGTGTACAAATACATGTTTATGTGTGTAGAACACTTACAGATTTATGTGTGTAGAATGTATACACTTACAGGTTTATGCGTGTAGAAGGTGAGGGAGAATGGCACCAAATCTATCTGACACTCCGCTATTACTTCACGCCAGGAGCCCGGCTCTTTTACTGGCTTTCCACTGTGGCAATAAACAAGAATATTTATAAAAGGTTATATATATATAATTAAAAGGTTATTATATATAAAAAAATATGTATAAAAACATACTACAAAAGACTTCGATTGAACTGTTCTAGTGAGCGTAAACACCACTGAATAGTCACAGGGAAGCAAAATACGCAATTACGTTTACTTGTATGACGTAATTTTTCCAGTTATTATGATTTCAAAGTACTGAACTGGTTTTTGTGATATTTCTATGAGACCATTTTGGAAATATATCCTCTCAAACAATAGTATACAACAAAGTTCTAAGGTAACCAGCATAAAAAAAAATCAACTGTATGGAGAACCTCCTCCAAAATGGTCCCATAAAATTTCATGAAAACCGGTTCAGTACTTTGCTTTTGAAATCAAAGTAACTGAAAAAATTACGTCATCAAAGTAAACGAAATGCGTATTTTCACTGTGACTATTCAGTGGTTTTAACAGTCATTAAACAGTCCAATTGAAGTTGGTTGTAGTATATTTTAGTAAAACCTTGATATTTGAAATCGGTTGAAATCCACATTTTTAGATACTAAACACAGTGACAGATATTATGCCGCAAAACAGTAATGTGTAAGTATTACTGTGTTCCGGTTTGAAGGGCACTAGCTAGTAGCTAATGAAATTACTGGTCTTCCAAGACTGATCATCAACATGTCTCAAAGACCTGTAAGTAAAAATAAACTTAGGTACCATCTCTGATAAGACCTACCCTTTCAAGACAGGATCTTGTACCATGACATTCATTTCCGACTGCAGCACAGTGATGTCCGTAAGCTCCTGCGTGGCTTGAAGACATGTATATAACCGTTTCTGTTCAGCTTGCAACTCGGACATTGATGGATCAGTATTAATTAGCATGGGTAAGATTTCTTCGTCTGAGCTGAAAATATAAATTACAGTACTTCAACTCTAAAGCAGGGGATACACATGCCCGTAGCTTGCACACTTGCATGACAGCTTCTTGCATGTGCCAGCTACTTTTATGTTTATACGCTAACTGGCGTACCTGTAGCTAGCACAACATTTGATTTATTTGCATGCCCGCTGAGGGAGGGGCCGCGGGGGGTTGCCAACCTGGCACGTGTGAACAGACGGGACAGCTACGGGCATGCCAGTAGCTGACTCGTTGTGGCCGTAGGCGCCAGTGTGGTCAACGTAGGCGATTAATCAGCTTTTAGCCAGAGGGCGTGGTAGCCGAGTGGATGAGGCCCTTGCCTTGCGATCTGATGGCCGCGGGTTCGAATCTCGGTGGCAGTCATGCGTAAATGGGTTTTTTCGGTCGAAAAAATCTATGTAGGCATCCCACTTTCTCGCAAGTGTGAAGGAAAACATCGTGAGGAAACCGGCATGTCGTAGAACCTAAAGTTCGAAAACATGTGTCGAGTGCACGAAAGGAGCCTCTTCGAGGTGCACTTGAAATCCTTTCACCACACTGGTTCGAAGGAACTAGTGACACGATAAGAAAAGAAAGACTAGAATTGGCGATGAAAAAATCTGAAAGGCGACTGGTCTTTTATTAGGCTATTTCAGGGACATGCCATTTAAATTAGCTGAATCATAGTAACCAGGTAATATTAAAAAATGATGGCCACACTAGCAGGCGATACTTCCAGAATTATTATTTGTATTAGAAATTATGAAACCAAAAGATGGGGCACATCGTAAATCAAAAGGTATGTAAATCTGACTTTTTAGTACGTACTGGCAACGCTGGGTACGAGTGCCTCACACATACTGTCCTGTGTATACGCTATTGTAATACTTGCATGCCAGTATTACTTGCAAATGTATCCGCAGTGTGCCAGTTACTTGCACATGCCTGTAACTTGCATGCCACCTACTTTCCCGATTTACTGGCATGTGTATACCCCAGCTTAATTCTAAAAAGAGGCTACAGCAGTCTGCACTGGCTTCTGATTGAAGGGTGCATTGTGCATTGCCCTCCCAATATTTACACTGCCCCAGCCATCCTAGCTCCTTGAAATAGTAGGACTCTGGATTAATAAAAACATTCACACACTCACACCCTGCACTAGGATTCCCTGTGTCGCAGGTGGCATGGACACATACAAGACATCACAACATTCAAGACCCGAGAACAAACATATTTTGTGTTCGTCACACAAACATTTGCCCCGGCCGGGGATCGAACCCGGAACACCAAGCTCCGTAGGCCGGGTCACTCCCAACTAAGCCACGGTGTCTTCAAATATCCAAATAAATAAATATCCTTTGATCCTAAATCCTTTTTATTTTGTTTGTTAGTATTTCTATTTTAATTTTACTTTACTAACCTACTTTTATAAAAATATGTACCTACCTACCGCATATCACTATTCAATCACCGGTGCCACAGAAAGCCGGCGCTCAGTAGCATACAATGTCGCTGCATATGCTGAGTGGTCTAGGTCACCTTTATTTATACCTATGTACAACCTACTCTGCTTTTGTAACTGTATTATTAGTGTTTTTTATGGTTTAAAATAAAATAATTCTTATTTTTTTCCAGCTAAATTGAAGACATTCCGAATTTCAACCAAATCAAATTAGTACTTTTGAGTGTACGAGGAACTAACACCTATTAATCCTCACAAACTTTATGCATTTTAAATTACTCGGAATACTTATTAAATTATTAAAAATATTTACCCGCTGTCATCGTAGTAAAATTTCGATTGATTAGTGGGAAACTCCTTGATCCTCTTATCATAATAATGTATATCTTGTAGAAGCTTTTCTTTTAGAGCGATTAGAGTTGCTCTTTTGGCGCTTGGGGCTATATTTTTCGTCATTTTTTAAGAAAATGAACGCTTAAATTATCAACAACAAACAACCGTCGACCATTTTCAAAATAACTGTTGATCACAGATAAAATAATCAGTGTTGCTGTTATATGCTGGTAAACTACATTTCATACATTCGTTCGTATTCATCCTTTTATTTCCGGTAGTAAGTGTTACCAGTCACTAGATGACCGGCTAATTACCGAAAAAAATTAAGCATTCCGAAATTTTTATTATCTCTTTCATTCTTTTTTCGAAAGAAAATGGTGCAAAAATGTTGGTGCACTATAAAATAAGATCAACTAGTAACTCATTCAGCTGTTTCTTGATTTAAATTATCTTACTGGAATTTAAATTATTTTCAGGGTGTACATTATATAAGTATATATATGTGTAATGTATGTGGCCGGGAAAATGAATAGCGTATCCGAACGGCTTGTCTTGTCAATGTCACAACAACGTCAAAATAGAACTAAATGTCAGATATGTAGTTACAGCACGGTTGGCGAAATAATTATATAATGTAGCCTAGGTATATGTTTTCCAAACAATTCGCATACCTACCAAATTTTGGTTCAGTAGTTTTGGCGTGATTGAGGAACAAACATCCATTTAGCCATACGATTGCGAATTTTTAGTATGTATGCATCTGACTGAGTAACGACCGATTAGTAAAATACTAATGTGTATTGTAAAATGTAAGTGTATTGCTTTTTGCATATTTTGACGGCCAAAACAGCATGTTTTCAACCTGTATGTTCAGGAACACGGTTATGTCGAGGTACAGAATAATAACAAAATAGGAAAAGAACAAGATATTCTCAGTCATAATCTCGACACACGACAGTGTGTCCAGCCACGGTCAGGCCCAGCGAACTGGCGAGTAGCACTGTGTGTAAGTTTACACGAACCATCTGGAGCCACTTTTGACTTTGTCATAGCTAAAAAACTAATCAAATAAACACACCAAATTTGGTTTATGTATTGAAAGAGTTAATGAAGTACTTACCTCAAATTTCATAAACACAGCTTAAACGGTCATTTAGATATTAAACGTTCAAAAATCGACATTTTTATCACTGATTGAACAGAAATAAGTAAATTTATAAGTTTTGTTTTTGTTTTTTCAAATAATTCGATTTTATGAGGTAAATTTAGCGCCTTGCCAATTTTTGCAGGATATTTCCATTTCCATGATGAAAGGTTGTTTTTATCGTTTTTACGTACCTTTGAATAGTAATAAATGTATGTACAAAAAGTAATGATATCTGAACAAAACACATGTGAAAATAGAAGCCACGATCGAGAAGTCGTTTTCCCCGAAAAAAGACTTCAGATCTACATATAATCGTTATAAATAAAGTAATACGTTCTTATAAATAAATTTACGAATGTCTATAGTAGACCTTGGCTAGCCATATATGTAGATCTGAAGTCATTTTTCGGGGAAAGCGACTTCTCGATCGTGGCTTCTATTTTCACATATTATAGGTATGTGTTTTCTTCAGATTTATGGTATTACGGAACACGACATTGTTTTAACATTTATTTATTATATATTACACTACAGCCAGTCAGCGATAGCAATAATGCGGCCGATCTTTTGTTGTATTAAACGTTTAAAAATCAACAATACAAGTACATGCAAGTAATACTTTCAGAGCCTACAATTTTCAAATCACTTTTTGGAGCAAATAACGAGATTTTAGTTGAACAACTACCACTGCTGGGTATTTCATACTAATTCGGAATAAAACTGGTCACTTATGTTCACAGTCAGTTTACTTCACTAGCAGATAATCTATAGCAGTAGTTTCCCGGTGACAATTTCGAGCGCCATCTTGCGGCGCAGGTAGGGCATGTGCGCCTGCGTGAAGGTGTAGGGCGCATTCCGCGCGGAGAACTCAGCGAAGGTGCACGCGAACATGCCGCTGTCGCTGTCGTTCATCTGCTGCGGTATATCCTGCGAACAACGTACCCTCATAACAAACGATGGTCTCATAAAAAAAACCATGTTGGCCGAGTGAAGGGTCTCGACTTTTGATCCGAAGGTCGTGGGTTTGAACCCGGGCGTAAACCAATGGATATTCACGATATATATATTAAAACACGGGCTTAAGGTGAAGGAAAACATCGTGAGGAAACGGGTATGTCATAGACCTGAAAAAGATCGAAAAACATGTGTCAAGTGCACGAAAGGAGCATCTTCGTGCGTGCGTGCGTGACTCCTTAGAAACTGAAACGGAATCCAGCCCTCATACTTCCACTTCCAGCCTGTACAATCCTGGGTCGTACGTTCACGGTCTCGCAGCCAGACTCCTAGCTAACTGTGTGCTCCTCTTTAGAGGTCTTCTTCTTCTTCTTATTGTGTCACTTGTTCTTTCGAACCAGTGCAGTAAGTAAGTGTGAAAGGATTTCAACTACACCTCGAAGAGGCTCCTTTCGTGCACGTCTTTAGAGGTGTTACCTGCCGATTAGAGCTTTCAGTATCGATGACTTTCTGAGTCTCGGGAAAAAAAATCGAGACTCGATGCGGTCTCGAAATTCCCGGGAAAAACGAGACTTTCGAGACTAATTCAAAAGTACTTACTTATAGGCAAACTCATAGGATCGGCATTTAGGCATTTTATGGCCTATTAGCGAACACATCACAGTTTAACTTTATGTAATGTTTAAGTGTATGTGTAACTTTATCCAATATTTGATGATGTTTGGCGATGTTCGATGTTCCAGATTTATCAATATCCACGTTTTTCTTCGAAATCTGGAGTCTCGAAAATCATCAAAAATCGTCGAGACTCTCGAAATCGAGACCGAGACTCCCGGGATGAAAGCCTTGCTGCCTCACGTGCATACCTTGAGAGTCTTGGTGGTCCACCCCTGGTCGTCGAGCGGCGCCGCCTTCCTGTCCTGGTGCTCGTCGCGCAGGTACTGCATGAGCGCGGCGAGGCAGCGCGGGTTGGGCTCGCCCGTGCTGTCCAGGTAGCTGACGCGCTTGGCGGCGAACTCCACCAGCGCCAGGCACCAGTGCACGCCCAGGTGCACGGGCACCACCATCAGAGAGTGCGCGAATATGTCCACCTGGGGAATGTAAATGTAAATGGACTCCTGTTGGTCCTTTGTGCGTCGGATGTCCACCTGGGGAACACTGACCATGTGGGCCGCGCGTGCGCACCGGGCACAACACACACGCGTCTTGTGTGAACCGGGCACAACAGGAGAGAGCACGTGAGTCATGCGTCTTGTGTGAACCGGGCACAACAGGAGAGAGCACGTGAATCATGCGTCTTGTGTGAACTAGGTGGCTGGTTCTTGTGTCGAAATTTTCAATATATAATAGATACTCATCTAGCTATAATATATATTAATACGAGTATAAATTATAGCTAGGCATATTACGATATATTTTCTATACAAATATTCAAGTGACCGCACACGCAGCTATATTATATATTTCTATGACTTAATATTTGTATAGAAAAAATATCGTAATATTCCTTGCTATAATTTATATTAATATACCTTTATTACAGCTACGTGTTTGACGGGCTTTAGGCTCTTTTTACATTACCGCGGAACAGAATCATGGAGCTAATTGTATGTAAAGGGTTTTACAAAAAACATAGTCACGTCTTCTAGCGAATTGTAAAACACGAAATGTTTAGTGATGAGTCGAGGCGTGCGTGATGTACCTTCCTGGACCAGTGGCGCAGGCCGCGCTGGCCGGCCGTCATCAACTTGTAGTAAAAAAATGTGTTGCAGGCGTACACGCGCGGCAGGTCGCAGGCGCGCTCCTCGCTGCGCTGGTTCAGCAAGTTCATGTAAAAGTTGATCACATTGTCGTTCAGCCAGTTGAGGCCCGACAGCGTCTGGATGTCGCGTCTGGAACGGGACACATTCACGTAATCGAGGGAAGACCGGCCTCCACTGTGTAGGTAGCGTAACCCTACATAATGTGTTTACTTACTATTTAATAAGCTGTGACTCAATACGTCATTATACTTTAGTACTAACTATAAGTCAATCTGTACAGCTCTTGTAAAACCCATAAAGTTAGGGGGCGACAGCCGAAAGTATCCGAGATCTGTGGTAAAACCCAATATAAGATCAGTCTTGGTACAAATGTGAAATAATAATAATTACATGAGTACAAAATATTCGGTTTTTAATTTATAAAACCTAATTAGTTACCTATTTTATTAATTAAATTTAGGGTTTCAACAAAACTAAATAAAGATAACCCTAAAACTGTTTATGAAATTAGCACGAAAGGGATATTGGCTAAATCATAACAAAAGCGTCAACGCATCAACCAAGCGGTTCGCATCGATATTAGTGGTGCGCACCAGCAGGGAGTGGAACTCGCTGCCGGCGTCTGATTTGTCAACGCATCAACCAAGCGGTTCGCATCGATATTAGTGGTGCGCACCAGCAGGGAGTGGAACTCGCTGCCGGCGTCTGTTTTTACACACTATAATCTCGGAGTCTTCAAATCAAGAGTCAATAAGTTCTAACTAGGTAAGCGTGCTAAATCGTCAACCACAACGTCACTTACCATCAGGTGAGGTTGTGGTCAAATGCTTGCTTAGTTCAAATAAAAAAAAATCCTCAGTCATTATGAAATTGAATTGAATTGACATATTGATGGATGTTGGTTGGTGGATCTAGAGAAAAATATGATAGGCTTCCGAAAAAAATGGATGGTCTGAAAATGTAATAATGTATGTTGATGATTAGAAATTGTATTTAGTAAATCTTATTAATTATAAAGATTAATTATAATAATAAATTAATGTATCGAAGGATGATAAAACGGTAGGATCTCAATAATGAAACATAAAAATGTATCCGCGCCGAAAGAAGGGAGGTTCCCGCCAATTTTAAAAAAAGGGATTTGATGGCGCGTTGAAAAAAAAAAGACGATCTATAAAAGATTGATAAAAAGAATATAATATTTTGGATAGGTATTGATCGCATTTTGTAAAAAAAACAGGAATACCTGCTACTAGTAAGTTGAGAAACAAATAAAACTGTAAGTAATGACCCTATTATTTCATTTATTCTTACATTCCATTTAGTATAATGATGGTATAGTTTACGTTGTCACTACACGTATCTAGGTCACCCAATTCTCAGAATAAACTAGGATGTATCTTCCCATACTAAGTAAGTAGCAGCTTTACATAATAGAATGTGGATGACATACCTCCCTAATGTCGTAAGTAAATACATCCTAAGACAGAATTGCAACACTAAGTAGGCATTCCCCTACCACCCTACCAGACAGTTAAGTAAGTACATGAACTTATGTATTAGGTACATCATAGGGCAGTGAACAGCAGTGATGCGGATTAGTAAATGTAAGAATGTAGGCTACAATATGGAGTGAAGATCTCCGAGTTTAGAAACTAGGTAGTCTTGCTATAGGAATAGCAATCCACTGCGACGTAGGTGTCTCCTAAAGTGATGATTAAATGAAGAATTAATTCCAGGGCATAATTATATGCCGAAGAACCGACAACCATTAGCGTAAACGTGTTTTTAAGTGTAGACCACATCTAGGCAAGTATGGTGTAGGACACTAAATGGATCGAATATCTGCATGTTATAGCCAGCAGATGGTGGTTGAGAAGAGCCGAAGACCGCAGATGAGAGACCTTCGTCCAGCAATGTACAGTTTTAGGTCGATGATGATGACATTCAAGTGGTTTGTAAGTATCACTTACTTGTAAATTTGTAGTTCAAATTTGGAGATGAGTAACGAGTCAGGCAAATTCCCAATTTATTAATCTGAGCGATGGTAAGGGCCCAGGTCTGAGAACCATAAGTTAATACTGGCAAGATACAAGAGTCAAAGAGTTTCCTTTTAAGCTTGATGCTGAAATTTTTGCTTTTCATCACCTCTTTTAGTGACCAGTACCGCTTCCATGAATTAGCTATCCGTCTATCAACCTCTCTCTCATTTATGTTTCTTGTGGAAATAACTTGTCCTAGGTATATGTATTCTTCTTGGTAGGATATTGTCTTGTTGTTAATGATCGTTTCCACTTCCTCTCGATTGGTTAATAGCTTAGTTTTTTCAGCATTCATGGTGAGGCCAACTCTTTCACTTTCCATCTGTAAGTCTTTTAGCATTGTCTTTAGTATGTGTGGCGACTCTGAGAAAAGTACTACATCGTCGGCGAATCTCAAGTGTGTCAGCTTCTCTCCATCTATTAGAATTCCTATGTTTTCCCAGTTTAGTTTGCGAAATGCATGCTCTAGTGTTGCTGAGAAAAGTTTAGGTGATATAGGGTCACCTTGACGGACTCCCCTTTCTATTTTAATGCTGTTTCCCTTTTTCTCCAAGCGAACTTTAGCTGTGCTCATTGTATAAACGTTTCTTAGCAGCCTAATGTATTTGCTTTGAACACCTTGCTCCTGCAGTGCTTGCCATATTGAGTTGTGCTCGATCGAATCAAAAGCTTTACTGTAGTCTACAAAAGCGATGTATAGTGGTCTGTTATACTCGTTGTACTTTTCTATAATTTGTTTAACCACATGGATATGATCAATTACAGAATACCCGGCTCTGAAGCCCGCCTGCTCAATTGGTTGGTTTTCATCGAATACATTGGTCAATCTTCGTAGGAGTACTTTGGCAAATATTTTGTAGATGTTGGACATGAGACTGATAGGTCTATAGTTGTTGATATTGAGGCTGTCTCCTTTTTTGAATAGAAGCACGATGTCAGATGTAGTCCACTGTAAAGGTACATTTTCTGTTGTTATGACCTCATTAAATATTTTCGTCAGGAGTTTGGCTGCCACTGTTTTATTATGTAATATTATTTCATTTGATATTTTATCTGGCCCAGGTGCTTTGTCTCGTTTCTGTGTTTCAATTGCTTTCTCAACTTCTCTGACTAATATTTCAGGTATGTCATCATTGTCTTTCTCTAGGGTGACATCTTCCTCATCTTTTTGTTTTTTATAAAGGCATTTATAGAAATCTGTAGCTATATTGAGTATTTCTCGTCTTTTGCTCTTGTCAGATCCTGTTTTATCTTTCAGTTTTGGAATCCATTGCTTTTTGTCTGTTAAATATTTTTGCGCTTTCCTGATACCTCCCGTTTTCATAATATGGTCCTCTATTATTTGTTGTCTGTTTTGTTCCTTATGTTTTCTAATTCTCTCTCGTATTGTTTTGCTCAGGACTGCTATTCTTCTTCTATCTTCTTTGGTTTTTTGGTTTTTACTAATGAGATGCTTCCTTTCTAAAAGACATTTGTTTATTTCTTCATTATCCATTATTTTTTTATGTTTGTCACCTTGTTTCTTAGTTTTCGGTTTTATTATTTCTTCTACAACGTCGTATTTTTCTTGTGTTGTGAGCTGTGATGTTTGATTTTCGTAGTTGTCTAAATGGCTTTGTAGATTATGCCCAATAGTATCGAGTTCAGCATGACCAAGTCTATGTTGAGAACCATGGTGTTTCCTTCTGGATTTTTTCTGTGGTCCCAAGGTGAAGTTTGCTCTTATCATTCTATGGTCAGTATTGAAGTTGAAGTTATTGATTACGCTGACATCATTGAAGTAATTTATGTTGTTAGTCAAAAAGAAGTCAATTTCGTTTTTTGTTTCTCCATCAGGAGAAATCCAGGTCCACTTACGGTTTCTCTTCTTTTTGAATTTACTGTTCATAATTACAAGGTTATTTTCGAAGGCGAAGTTGACTAGTCTCCCACCATTTGTGTTTCTTCGGCCGTCCGTGTAAGGCCCCATTATCAAATCTTCAAATTCTTGTCTTTTGCCTATGATTGCATTGAAATCGCCCATTATTATAAGATTTTTGTGAGCATGGGCTCTTATCGTATTGTTGAGATCATCATAGAATTTTTCTACCTGCTGGACTTTTTCTTTGTCAGTGGGCTCCGTTGGTGAGTAAACTTGGATTATAGACCACTTATATTTGTTATGAAATATCATATTTAAGACAGCAATCCTTTCAGATACACCAATGAATTCTTCTACCTTATCCTTGTGAGTATCTCTGATGATGAAGCCAACTCCGCGTTGCCCAGGGGTTTCTCCTTTGTAGTAAAGGAGGAACTGTCCGTAGTCCTCTATTCTTTCACCTTCTCTTCTGACTTCGCACAGGCCCAAGATATCCCAGTTTATATTGTTCAATGCTAGTTCAAGCTCTAATAGACTTTCTCTCGATTTGAGTGTTCTTGTGTTCAAAGTAGCTATTTTATAGGAATCTGATTTTTCTTTCAGTGATTTAGTTTTGTTTTTTCTATTTGGAGTTAGGGGGTTTTGGTCTGACTCCCCTCGGTGACCAGCCGGGTTGGGGACATTTTGATTGTTGTTGTATAGTGTTGTTTGTTGGTTGCCGGTGTAGAGCCTATCCTATGGCCTGCAGTATGTGTTCTTCTCTGACATGGAGTAAGATCTGGCGCGCATGTATGAGAACGCATCTATTTTTTGAACCTTAGGATCATTCTCTTCTTGAGTTTTTTCATGTATAGCTCGCGGTGATTCTACATTCTCTCTTTTCCTTTTCTCACCATCACGGTTATTTTGTCTTGTGTTCCTGGTCTTTTTTTGCAGCTGCTGTTCTTTAGTGAGGTCTTGCGTAATATATGTGTTAGTAGCCATCTTCTTCTTGTTTCTTAAAATTTCTATCTTTTTACTTGTTGTTGTAGTGGCTAGTAAGATTGGCCGTATCTTCCCGTTGTTTTGTTTCCTCCCCAGACGATAGACATTGTCCACTTCTTGTAGTTCGAGGTTCACATCTAGATCGTGGATTGTTCTCACAGCAAGATCGAGAACTTCGTCTGAGGACTCTGCATCGGGTTCTGGGAGACCGTGAAGTAATACATTATGCTGTCGTGAATTTAGCTCCATTCGATTGATTTTCATATTTAACATTTCCACTTCAGTTTTAAGTAAAGCGTTTTCTTCTTGTATTGGTTTTAGCCTCTCATCTACGGTTTGCATCACCTTTTCTGTGATTTTTTCAGTTATATTTAGTGTTTGTTTATCCATTTCATCTTTTAGTTTTGTAAACAACAGTGACATTTCGGGTGACAGTAATACAGTTGACATCTTGTGATGGTTTGGTTGGATGCGCAGATTGGTCACAGGTTTGCGTGAATGGGGAGCCTTAGCTTGTTGTTATGTTGGTAGTACCGGAGTGTGTTGACTATGGTTTGTCGTTTTTGCTAGTTATCAAGTTTTGACAGCTAACCTCAAAAGAAATCCTGAGGTTTTCTGGTCCTGATTTATCACGTAAAACCAAAGAACTTGTATACCTACTAGTATCTAGAAGGCCGACTCACACGAAAACCGAGAGCCGAAAGAGACTACCCATTAAGGAGTGTGTCACTTTCTAAAAGGGCGTCCATAATTTTTGAACTAAACAGGACAATTTTTGAATTAAACGATTTTCATTAAAAAAATCGTTTCATTTGAATTAGAATCGATATATATCTAGGTTAGGTACCTACCTGCCGAGAAAAATAATTACTGTTCGAATGAAACAGTAATATATACCATTGAATTAGACATAACATTGATCAGAATGAATTGAGCCGTTATACGGCTTATTACTAAAGTGGAAATAAAATAATATAATTTTGTTCAAACACAATATATTGCCAAATTTATTTATTATTAAAAATAAATTATTTTATACAGTTTGACAGTGACTACAATTACACGACATTAGAAAGGGTACAATTAAAAAAATACTTATTGTTAACGGTCATAATATAGCATCAACAATACAGGCACTTAATTTGTAACGCGACCATTTTTGTCAATTTTAATGTTTAATGTTTTAATTGTTAGTTGTTAAATGTTAATTGTTTATGTAACGCTACCATTATTCTATTGTCTGAGAATAGTTTTGCTCAGTGCGTCTAAGGCGTTGTCCTATTTCACTTATAAGATATCATCAAGCGTTGAAGTATCCAGTGGCTGGATTATGAAGACCGGGAGTGCACTACCTTGCCTTTTGAGCGGGCTCCCAGCAGAACCTAAGATATATTTCTTATTATCTTTCAATTAAAGACTAGCTTTCGCCCGCGGCTTTTCCCGCGAGGTATCCATTTAAATTGTAGTCGTCATTTGTCATGTGTTCATGTCGACTAATACTGATGAAATATTTTTTGCTACCTTTTGCGTTATTGCATGAAAGAGTAACATAGGTATATTTCACATACACACAAACTTTGACATTTATAATAGTAGTAAGATAATCTAGTGTTATTGGTACGAATAAGTGTGAGGTTATAAAATTATTTAAAATAAAAAAAACTTTCTTTTACCTTTGGTAAAATAGAAGGAATTGCATCTGATTTAAGCTTCTTTTTAGCTTCAGTTAAATAGTCTTCCTTTTTAAAATGTAAACTACATACCACAGAGTACTCGGACAATTTTACAGAATGTTGCAATTGCAAAATTTCCTTCCATATATTTTTCAAATCTTTCTTAGCAGGCAATCTGCAACAGGGTGGAATTATTGAACAGGGTGGAAACGAGTTGAAACTTATGAACGTTACAAAATTAAATATCTATTTATATAGTGAATATCCTGAAATTAAAAATGAAATGGACACACTACTGATCCATATCGAAATTTTCTTATCTGTGAAAGGATATCCCACAATCTGGATACGACTCTTTCTCACACCCACTTACGACACAAATTTGGACCATTTTAGTAAAACAGTTAAGTAAAATAATAATACAACCAATTTCTTGTAATAATTTAAAATACGCCGCCAATCCAAAGACAAATATCCGCCATGTTGTTTCATTGGTTTGCAAAGAGTTACCAGCATATTGACATCACATTCCTCCTATTTTCCAATAACTCTTATCCAATAAATTGATAAACTACGTTTATAAATTCCTTGCTTTTATAAAACTAAGACACATTCTTGTACTTAGTGAGAAATTAAGTTATTTAATTAGTTGCCTATATAAAATGATCCTTGCGAATATTAAGTGAAATTATGTAGTGCCCAATGTTTCTGTTTTTTCTACCATGTCCATTTTAATTTTGTATGCTGGCGACACTGTGTGAACGAGACACACCACAGAAACGTAGGCTCTCTGTCGATCGATCGTCAGATCGTTTATCGTTATATTTTGATTTAATTAAAAAATAACTTCATTCGGTCGTGATAAGGTTCAGAATTCTTAATCCTTAAAAAAACAAAATGGCGGGTGAGCTATCCTGATCCTGTAGAAAATCCTTGCGTAAAACACCGAATCGTCTCGTAGTTTTTGGCACGATTTAGTCACTGGCACTTTAACTTTGTGTTTTTGTAAAAATATTGCACTGATGTTAAGTTTTTGCACTGAATTCTTGGTAAAAGTGAGGAGCACTTTGTTTTGGTTGTTTACGTATCGACACCGGAACTGGAAAAAAAAAAAAAAAAAAAAAAAAAAAAAAAAAAAAAAAAAAAAAAAATTGGCAATTTGTCAACGAGCCATGGAGAGGAGCATGTTAAGTATAAGAAGGAGAGACAGAATCAAAAATGATCACATTAGACACAAAACTAAAGTAACGGATGTAGTCTGGAAAATAAGATCCTTGAAGTGGAAGTGGTCTGGACACACAGTTCGTGGCACAGATAAGTGGAGCAGGAGAATCACAGTCTGGCAACCGAGAATAGGAAAAAGGAAAAGAGGAAGGCAAGTCAAGCGATGGCGAGACGATATAGAAGCTGTAGGTGGGAAACACTGGACAAGGACAGCAATGGATAGGGGCGCTTGGAAGGAGTTGGGGGAGGCCTATGCCAAGGGGCACACAGACAAACCATGCCGGTGTTTAGATAAGGATAGGGATTAGTTAGGTAATATTAATAATAATAATGAAATCTTATCTATCAATAATTACTAATTGTTAAAAAAATGTCTGAATAAAAGGCTTATTTATTTTTTATTTTATTTTATTAACGAGTCAGGCGAGCCAGGGGCGAGCACTTTCTCCACGAGTTTCTCCTGCTGCGGGGTCAGCGGCGGTAGCTCGGCCGTCGGCTGCGGCTCTTCACAAACACTCTCCGGGATACTCTGCTGCCAAAGAATAAGTAATATTATTACATAAAGAAGCTCAACTCTTTTCAAAGTAGCAAATCAAAGTACGGTATTTTGAGTGCAATTGTCACGATGCTAAAGTTCATATTGTTTTACTCGTCAGAAGTGCATCGGCTAACATAAAAGCAACCGCTCCCACCAACCGCACCTACCCCGCGGCTTCCCTCGAGAAATGTCACTTTACGTCAGGTGTAGAGATAAGGGTGTGCTTACTTTTAACGTCCGAAGAAGGCACAGGCAAAAAAAAATTTCAACCCAATTGATAACCCCTTTCTTTATTGAAAAAAAAAAAATGAGAACTTAAATTGGGTGATCTTTTACAATGTACGATTTAAAAACCGTAAATTTATGAATGATACTTTGATTACTATTTCATGGCAGACTTTTTTTTATAAGTCACGAATACTTTTTCTCAATACTCAGTAGTTTTTACATGTTTTTTATACAAATTCTATACCTACGCTGGCATGATTTTACTTGCGATTTTATAATTTCCGATTTTAAAAATCATTGTACTTATATAAAAAAAATATCGGAAAATTTTCCACCATTTTTTTCTATTTTCGATGAAATTTTTCAGTTTTCCATGAGTTTTTTAAACATTTCACGAAAATTTTTAATTTCTCAAAATATATGAATAAATCCTGAAATTTTATAATATCGTATTTAAGTATAAAAGAAATGTTAAAAAATTCTGAAGTGTTGATTCATTTTGACCCCGAGCTCCCCTTGGTATTATCATGCGATGCGTCGCCGCGCGGAGTAGGCGCGTGGCTCGGGCACGAGATGCCGGACGGGCGGGTGCGCGCCGTGGCGCACGCGAGCCGCACGCTCACGCCCGCCGAGCAGAACTATAGCCAAATATGCAGGGAAGGTTTAGCTATTGTTTTCGGGGTACAAAGTTTTCACGAATATGTATATGGTAGACATTTCATCCTAGTTAGCGACTGCAAGCCGCTTTGTTCCATTTTCGGACCGAAGACGGGCATTCCATTAATGATGGCAGGGAGACTGCAAAGATGGTCAATCATTTTAAGCGAATACGATTACGAGATGAAGTGCGTTAAATCTAACGATAACTGTTTAGCGGACTGTTTGTCGCGAGCGGCGGACATTAAGGTTCATGAGTCATTGAAAGACATCAGCTGTAGCAGTAGGGAGAATAAAACATGCGAGATAGATAAGATTAATTTTATTGACGCACCTAAACCTATCGATTTCAAAGAAATTGCTGAACAAACAAAAAAAGACGCGACATTAAATAAGATATTTGGCTATGTTTTGCATGGCTGGCCAGAATATAAAGATATTCAAAGTGAATGTAAAGATTTTTACAATAGAAAAGATTACATTACTTCAGAGCACGGCTGTTTGTTGTTTGGCTACCGTGTGATAATACCTAAGTGTTTACAAAAATCAGCATTAAAGGAACTACATAGTAGTCATTTAGGCATAGTGAAAATGAAGTCTTTAGCACGGACTTATATCTATTGGCCAAGAATTGATAAGGACATCGAAATAATGTGCGGTTCGTGCGAAGTGTGCGCCAAAGAAAGGGATAATCCCGTCAAAAGTACGTTAGTTCCGTGGCCGTGGCCAACTGTGCCGTGGTACAGGCTCCACTTGGACCATTTAGGTCCATTCGCGAATAATCACTACCTAGTAGTAATTGATTCTCACTCCAAGTGGATAGAGGTTTGTAGGGTGAATTCAACGAATGCCGACACGACCATAAAACAATTGAGGGATATATTCGCAAGGTTTGGGCTTCCTCATGAAGTCGTCACAGATTCGGGGCCAGCGTTTGTAAGTGAAAAATTTTCAGATTTCATGTTGAAAAATGGCATAAGCCATATATTAACGTCACCCCGTCACCCTCGTAGTAATGGCGCCGCCGAGAACGCTGTAGGTTTAGTAAAAAAATGTTTAAAAAAGGCCGCACACGAAGGAATCGCTGTCGACGTCGCTTTGAGTAGGTTCTTACTGAACTATCGTAACTGCGTGCAAAGTACAACTCAAAAGTCGCCCAGTGAAATGTTAGTGGGACGAAAATTACGATCATGTTTAGATTTAATAAAACCTGATACCAGGAACATTGTTACGGATAAGCAATCTAACCAAATTAAGAATTTTGGAGGTAAGAATAGACATGTAACAATAGGAGATGTGGTAATGTTTAAGAAATGGCATAGAAACAAGGAGATTTGGGAAAAAGGTGTAATCTCGCGAAATATTGGAAAAACAATGTACGAAGTTAAATTTAATGATGAACAGCATAGGCGTCATATTGACCAAATATATAAATTGCCAACTGCCAGTGTTAATTTAAATGCGAAACAGTTCGATCCAATGTTCGACGCCGGTGGTTCCGGAGAGTATGATGCTAATGAGTTGTTGCTACCAGATCAAACCCGCGATTTGACTTCAGACCTAACTTGCAACCCTCAGGAATCACATGAGTTTCCTCAATCTGAAGAGGCAGAGAATATTATCGATCTATATGAAGACAATATGAGCAGTGAGAATGAGTCTGTCGATAACGCAGACTTAGGCGAATCCGAATATGTAAACACGCGCCCCAGAAGAAGACAATATTCTCTTGATATAGATTGATAAATATGTACCTACCTAGATTGTATAGTATAGTACTATACTGCATTATCTATACTTAATACTTATTTTTTTTTTCTTTAACATGTTTCATTTATTTTTGTTGTTGTGTTAGTTAACTACCTACTTAGCCAATATCATAAGTTGATAGGTGTAAGTCTAGGTTATGGGGGGGGATATTGTGGTGTACCTAGCTATTTGTAGGTTAAGTATTGCTCTGTCCTATATTAGTCTATGAATGCACTCCAATAAACCAGTTACTCGTTAGACACCGCCTTGTCATTTCACGTAGTAATTAGAGCCGTACACCTCAGTTATTTGCGGCGCCGCGCGTGTCCGCGAAGTCACTTAGCCTTTGCGAGGTTTTCGAGCTATGGACCTTAAGGTTTAAAAATCTTTCACTGAAAGTGCTCGCTACGTTGCTGCAACTTTGGTGTGAATTGAGCCATAGCTTCAAAGGTGGCAAGTGAATTAAGTTGTTTTCCCTATTTATTTATTACATCAACATTATTTTAAGAAACTTCTAAACAATAATGTAGGTTCGACTTTGTAATTGTCTTTACACCCAGCTCACGCCGTTCTCCTATGATTAAATCACTTATGGGTAATATAATGGGTATATCTTGATTGGATAATCACATCAGCAGTTTACTCACGCACACGCGTGATGTGTTTGTGTGAGTGGTTCAATCACAGGAGAACACCAGCGTAAGCTGGGTCTAAAGACAATTATAAAGCCGACTGTACATACATATTAAGGGGAATCCTCAAATCCGAATTCCATACAAAATGATTCGGACAAATACTCAAAAAGTACGCCGTATTATAGTAATTTCTTCACAGTATTCGTTTCGTCCATGTTTTTCGATTTCGTCAACAAAAAAATTAAATTAACCCTACTAACTTAAAAACACGTGTAAAATCTAAATTAAAGTATGAAACCTTTCACTTTTTTTGTTGACTAATCAAAAAACATGGACGAAACGAATAGTGTGAAGAAATTACTATAACACGGCGTACTTTTTGAGTATATTTTGTCCGTAACATTTTGTATGGAATTCGGATTTGAGGATTAGCCCTAAGAAGAGATACCTTGCGCCTCGCTGGGGTCGCACCCCGAGATGGCCTCGGCCAGTTTCTCGGCCTCGTCCCGCTCCTTGCGCTGGTCCTCCAGCTGCTCACGCAGACTCTGTTTCTTTTGTTCCTACAACACGGGTTCATATCAGTTTCGCAAATAAAACGAGATTTATTTGCCTGAAGTATGGTTCTTATGGAGGAGGCCTTCACCCTTAGATGGGTATCCAGATAACAAAGAGATATGTATTGAAATTATAACTTTTTATATAATATTTTTTATCTCTTCGTTTAAATATCATTGTTGGAAATAAACGGCTCATTATTATGGTCATTACAAGGTCTTATGTTATATAACATACTTCGTCGGTAGTCGACATGTAAATTTTACTTATAATATTTTTCTAGTGTTTTAATAAATTATACATAGTCAAGTCATATAACTGACGATAAAAACAACGCAGGAATTTCCAAAAGCTGCGTTGGAGAAATATTGATATACGCAATTTTAATATTGCTTGTTCTGTTCCCTACCGCCCTTTCGTACAGCTTGTTCGTGAGCTGCATGAGCTGGCTGATGATCTTCTGTTCTCGCTCGTACATCGCTCTGGCGTCATCCTGCGGCTCCACTTCCTGTTTCTTGTGAACTTCCTCCCAACCCTGGACACAAAACGTATTAGAATCATTCATACAATCACTCATTCAAACGATTCATCAAACTCTAATATTTAGACTCGAAGACCTTTACATCGTTCGCACCCAACGCAGAGACTTGAAATTTCGAAAATATGTTTGTTGAGATGTGTCGACAATGTAATTCCGACGCAAACAAAGTTTGGAGTGTCTACTAGCATGGCATAATTTATTATAATGTTCGCTAATATAGAGTTACGCAAATAAGGATAAGAAAAGCCGATGATCGTCTCAGTGGCGAACCTAACAGAGCTAAAGGTAGGTACTGACCGGTTTTATAAGGCGAATGTGAACGGTGTAATGTACAGACAGCGTCATAGATTAATTAACCCCGCACCCACACCCAGCCTTATTTTCTTTAAAAAATAGTATAATTTCAAATCTGAATCTGATTAGGCTTACATGGTTACCGATACCAAGATCCCTAACTGCCCTCAACAACCTCCTAGAAGCCAGTCCACATAGTGATATATTTGCGGCGAGAGCTAACCTCACACTTCCATTGGTTTTGCGAATCTAAATTTTAATATATATGTAGGTATAATTAATCATGTATTATTACTTTTGACTATTTTAAATTTATAATGTAAGTGATTTTTAATTTGTGATGTAATAACTTTTTTTTAAGGCTAATCCTCAAATCCGAATTCCATACAAAATGTTTCGGACAAATACTCAAAAAGTACGCCGTATTATATACAATATTATAGTAATTTTTCACACTATTCGTTTCCATGTTTTCGATTTCATCAACAAAAAAAGTGAAAGGTTTCATACTTTAATTTAGATTTTATATGTGTTTTTAAGTTAGTATGGTTATATACGGCGTACATTTTGAGTATTTGTCCGAATAATTTTTTATGGAATTTGGATTTGAGGATTTCCCTTAAAGTAAATAAATAAATACTGAAATACTAAATGGTTTACAATATTTTTTTTTAAAGGCAAAACTTCTTCATAGGCCTCTGCCAACGGCTTCGGCGTTTTAAAGGGATTTGAAGCTAGGTGTCTTGTGCAAGGGGGATACTTATCTATGACGCTGTCTGTACCGTTTGCAGCGAGCTTATTTCAGTCAGTACCCACCTCAACTGTTCAATAGCGGATTGCTTTAAGAGGATTGTCCCTAATAAACGCGCGAATAGGCACTTTTGGCACACTAAGGGCGGCGCGTGCGCTCGCGGTGCGCAGGGTGTGCGTACCTTGTCCGTGGGCTTGCGCATGGCGCGCGCCTGGTCGAGGCGGCGCGTGCGCTCGCGGTGCGCAGGGTGTGCGTACCTTGTCCGTGGGCTTGCGCATGGCGCGCGCCTGGTCGAGGCGGCGCGTGCGCTCGCGGTGCGCAGGGTGTGCGTACCTTGTCCGTGGGCTTGCGCATGGCGCGCGCCTGGTCGAGGCGGCGCGTGCGCTCGCGGTGCGCAGGGTGTGCGTACCTTGTCCGTGGGCTTGCGCATGGCGCGCGCCTGGTCGAGGCGGCGCGTGCGCTCGCGGTGCGCAGGGTGTGCGTACCTTGTCCGTGGGCTTGCGCATGGCGCGCGCCTGGTCGAGGCGGCGCGTGCGCTCGCGGTGCGCAGGGTGTGCGTACCTTGTCCGTGGGCTTGCGCATGGCGCGCGCCTGGTCGAGGCGGCGCGTGCGCTCGCGGTGCGCAGGGTGTGCGTACCTTGTCCGTGGGCTTGCGCATGGCGCGCGCCTGGTCGAGGCGGCGCGTGCGCTCGCGGTGCGCAGGGTGTGCGTACCTTGTCCGTGGGCTTGCGCATGGCGCGCGCCTGGTCGAGGCGGCGCGTGCGCTCGCGGTGCGCAGGGTGTGCGTACCTTGTCCGTGGGCTTGCGCATGGCGCGCGCCTGGTCGAGGCGGCGCGTGCGCTCGCGGTGCGCAGGGTGTGCGTACCTTGTCCGTGGGCTTGCGCATGGCGCGCGCCTGGTCGAGGCGGCGCGTGCGCTCGCGCGTGTGCTCGCGCGTGCGCTCGCGGTGCGCAGGGTGTGCGTACCTTGTCCGTGGGCTTGCGCATGGCGCGCGCCTGGTCGAGGCGGCGCGTGCGCTCGCGGTGCGCAGGGTGTGCGTACCTTGTCCGTGGGCTTGCGCATGGCGCGCGCCTGGTCGAGGCGGCGCGTGCACTCGCGGTGCGCAGGGTGTGCGTACCTTGTCCGTGGGCTTGCGCATGGCGCGCGCCTGGTCGAGGCGGCGCGTGCGCTCGCGCGTGTGCTCGCGCGTGCGCTCGCGCGTGCGCTCGCGCGTGCGCTCGCGCGTGCGCTTGCGCTCCAGCAGCTCGCGCGTGCGCTTGCGCTCCAGCAGCTCGCGCGTGCGCTTGCGCTCCAGCAGCTCGCGCGTGCGCTTGCGCTCCAGCAGCTCGCGCGTGCGCTTGCGCTCCAGCAGCTCGCGCGTGCGCTTGCGCTCCAGCAGCTCGCGCGTGCGCTCGCCCTCCAGCAGCTCGCGCTCCAGCAGCTCGCGCGTGCGCTCGCCCTCCAGCAGCTCGCGCTCCAGCAGCTCGCGCGTGCGCTCGCCCTCCAGCAGCTCGCGCTCCAGCAGCTCGCGCGTGCGCTCGCCCTCCAGCAGCTCGCGCTCCAGCAGCTCGCGCGTGCGCTCGCCCTCCAGCAGCTCGCGCTCCAGCAGCTCGCGCGTGCGCTCGCCCTCCAGCAGCTCGCGCTCCAGCAGCTCGCGCGTGCGCTCGCCCTCCAGCAGCTCGCGCTCCAGCAGCTCGCGCGTGCGCTCGCCCTCCAGCAGCTCGCGCTCCAGCAGCTCGCGCGTGCGCTCGCCCTCCAGCAGCTCGCGCTCCAGCAGCTCGCGCGTGCGCTCGCCCTCCAGCAGCTCGCGCTCCAGCAGCTCGCGCGTGCGCTCGCCCTCCAGCAGCTCGCGCTCCAGCAGCTCGCGCGTGCGCTCGCGCTCCAGCAGCTCGCGCGTGCGCTTGCGCTCCAGCAGCTCGCGCGTGCGCAGCAGCTGCCGCCTCTGCGCTTCGGCGCTGGCGATGCGGCGTTTGACCAGCGCGGCGCGGCGCGACGCCTCCTCTGCAACACACGCGTCACGTCAATGGTGTAGTCGAGGAAGCCGTAGGAAGGACACATGGATTTAGAAGTATAAAGCTGTTGGTTCTCCAATAAATAAATAAATGGTTATTTGCGGCGCCGCGCGTGTCCGCGAAGTCACTTAGCCTTTGCGAGGTTTTCGAGCTATGGACCTTAAGGTTTAAAAATCTTTCACTGAAAGTGCTCGCTACGTTGCTGCAACTTTGGTGTGAATTGAGCCATAGCTTCAAAGGTGGCAAGTGAATTAAGTTGTTTTCCCTATTTATTTATTACATCAACATTATTTTAAGAAACTTCTAAACAATAATGTAGGTTCGACTTTGTAATTGTCTTTACACCCAGCTCACGCCGTTCTCCTATGATTAAATCACTTATGGGTAATATAATGGGTATATCTTGATTGGATAATCACATCAGCAGTTTACTCACGCACACGCGTGATGTGTTTGTGTGAGTGGTTTAATCACAGGAGAACACCAGCGTAAGCTGGTTCTAAAGACAATTATAAAGCCGACTGTACATACATATTAAGGGGAATCCTCAAATCCGAATTCCATACAAAATGATTCGGACAAATACTCAAAAAGTACGCCGTATTATAGTAATTTCTTCACAGTATTCGTTTCGTCCATGTTTTTCGATTTCGTCAACAAAAAAATTAAATTAACCCTACTAACTTAAAAACACGTGTAAAATCTAAATTAAAGTATGAAACCTTTCACTTTTTTTGTTGACAAATCAAAAAACATGGACGAAACGAATAGTGTGAAGAAATTACTATAACACGGCGTACTTTTTGAGTATATTTTGTCCGTAACATTTTGTATGGAATTCGGATTTGAGGATTAGCCCTAAGAAGAGATACCTTGCGCCTCGCTGGGGTCGCGCCCCGAGATGGCCTCGGCCAGTTTCTCGGCCTCGTCCCGCTCCTTGCGCTGGTCCTCCAGCTGCTCACGCAGACTCTGTTTCTTTTGTTCCTACAACACGGGTTCATATCAGTTTCGCAAATAAAACGAGATTTATTTGCCTGAAGTATGGTTCTTATGGAGGAGGCCTTCACCCTTAGATGGGTATCCAGATAACAAAGAGATATGTATTGAAATTATAACTTTTTATATAATATTTTTTATCTCTTCGTTTAAATATCATTGTTGGAAATAAACGGCTCATTATTATGGTCATTACAAGGTCTTATGTTATATAACATACTTCGTCGGTAGTCGACATGTAAATTTTACTTATAATATTTTTCTAGTGTTTTAATAAATTATACATAGTCAAGTCATATAACTGACGATAAAAACAACGCAGGAATTTCCAAAAGCTGCGTTGGAGAAATATTGATATACGCAATTTTAATATTGCTTGTTCTGTTCCCTACCGCCCTTTCGTACAGCTTGTTCGTGAGCTGCATGAGCTGGCTGATGATCTTCTGTTCTCGCTCGTACATCGCTCTGGCGTCATCCTGCGGCTCCACTTTCTGTTTCTTGTGAACTTCCTCCCAATCCTGGACGTCAAAAAAATTATTAACGGCTTATTATTTGAATGCAAAAATCCGGCATTTTGATTATTTTTTTAACAACCTATGAACACTCGGGTGATTGAGACGAATCTAACGATACTTTAATTTTTAATAGTTTTTCGTAGACTTTCGCGATCACACGCACGCGGAACGCTTTTAAAACACCGCTTAAGTGTCCGGATGTCGTCAGTGTGGTGTGCCGACCGAACATTTTTAACGCCCAAAATGAGGGTAGTTCCCTCATTTCACCGCGACGGTAGCTCCAATACGCCAGTCAGCCCGTGACCACGGCTGTTGCAATACAGTCGAAACGTCGGAACACAAAAACATACGAGGTGAGCGCGACAAATACCCGTTATAATCAAATAACTATACTTTAATTTTTGTTCACAATTTATGTTTTTGTTTGTATTCCTTTTTCTTGATTCTAGGTTTAATTTGATCTCTTTACATAATAATTATAATATGTGATCTTGCGTTGTTTAATTGTAAGTACCTATATTTCCGACACAATATAAAAATTGTTTGAGAATAAATGAAATGAAATGAAATTGTGAAAATCCATAGAGTTGTTTGGATAGATTACTACTAGATTATTAGATACGAGATAACTCAGAAATGTACATACATACAAGATACGCGCGAAAAACATAACCCTTTCTTGGCAGTCGGGTAAAAATAGATATTAAAAAAGGGCGAAATGATGATGATGATGTAAAGGCAACTTAGGATGGCGTGTGCGGCGGGGGCGGGCGGTACCTTGCTGGTGCGGTCGACGGCGGGCTCGCGGCGGGCGGGCGGCGCGGCGGGGGGCGGCGTCTCGCTCCACTCGGGGTAGTCTATACCACCTGGAATACAAATACACCCACTTTTACTTATTTAGCTGAAGAACTGGTATGGCCTTTCCACCAGAGATGTGCTATGCAACTATGCGTAGATGTGAAATCTACGCTACGAAAATATGTGACCGTTTACACCAATACTAAGGTATGTAGCTGTGCGACGAAGATGCGCTGTGAAGATGCGCCGCCGCAAAGTAGCTGCGCGAGAAAGATGCGCAGCTCGAGCTGTGCGATGTATCGATAGTAGGGAAGCGTATACATAGCACGCATCCATAGCACACATTCTTCCATATAAAAAAACATAGCTAAGTTGAATCCGATTGTTGGATATCAAACGCATCTATAGCAACGTAGCATAGCACATCTCTGGTGGAAAAGCACCCTTAGACTAACGTATTAAACCTGCATAATATAAAAAAGCACAATATAAAAAAGAAACTGCAAAAGGAATTAGATCTGTTAAATATGCAAAAACCTAATTAAACTTTATACTAATTTTACATAATATTTGTTGACTTTGTTACTATAACTGTTCTTGTCAGTTGCATGCAGCACTACCTAATGTAAAGTACCTGTACCTACCTACCTATGCCTGTTATAAGGCTACCACGCGGGATAAACTTGAAGCGACAAAAGAATACGCACACTAGAATACATACCAACTCAATCTTGGCAAGTATAGTTTTTCCGTGTCATCGAGGAACAATCCTCGATGGATCCATCCAACCTCATAAACATTCGCATTAATCAATCATTGCTCTGTCCTGACTGATTGACGACTAGACACGCTAAAACAACTTTATGTTGTACATGTGATCTTAAATTATACATAAATGAGTACCAAATATACACCCTGTGAGATAAACATTTTTTTATTAGTACGAATTATAATATCCCTTTAAAAATGCCTCTCTATAAATTGTCTTCTTCTTATATCACCCCTTAGGGTGCCAGGGACAGGGCCATTTCCACGGTGAGGTTGATGTTCGGGTTCCATAACTTCAGAAAAGACGCCTTCTTTCATATCCAGTGCGATAATATGCAATACTGCACAAGCCACAATAGTAGTTTTCGCAACTTCAATTTTTACGAAATTTCATCGCAACAGGCATCGAAAACGTTGTTTCCACAAACCGAAACACTTTTCCACCATATTTCGGGTTCGGATATGTGCACTGTTGTTTCTCTGTTCCTGCTGCGATGAAGGATTTAGTAACGGTGTGAATAGGTAGCTCTGACATGCATAGCCGCTGTCTCCCAGGAGAACCCCATGAAAGGCTCCTGCCTCGAATCTCTCTTTCAAGAAGCTCTCCCGGTATATGCGAGAATCATTGACACTGCCTCGCCACCGTGCTACTAAGTCCATGATCCTGAGTTTAGCATTACATACCACCTGAAACAAATAATGAGTTTATTAATTTATTTATGTTTATGATACAAGATATACGATACTTACAAGATACCTAAGCCAAGCTTTAAGTAAGTAGATAAGGTCGGTAGATATTTTTTAATATTAGGTAAGGTAAAATAGTTGGCAAAAGATTTCACCTACCTGGACATTTATCGAAGGATATTGTTTCCTATTACTTGAAGACCTTCAACTTTGCTTTATGACTAAGTATCTAATACTAGTATTACTAGGTATCTAAGGTACTTTATATACACTTACCTCATGTCGAGCCCAGCAACGTAAGGCACAACACACTTGAATCTCTGGAGACACCACGGGAGTCCCTCGGTTGTCTTTTGGCAGGCGATCTTTCACGAGATTCACAATCTTTGAGGCGAACAGTTTAGTGAAGCGATATTTGTATCGGAATTCCTCTTCTCTCAAAGCCTCGAAAGGATTGA
Organism: Lobophora halterata; assembly: GCA_932526365.1. NCBI lineage: Eukaryota > Metazoa > Arthropoda > Insecta > Lepidoptera > Geometridae > Lobophora > Lobophora halterata. The sequence goes on along the minus strand of OW052028.1, from coordinate 5,062,952 downwards.
TCCTCTCGCGTTGCCGATTTGGTTCACGACTCCCAAGAAACTCCAAATCGTCCAAGTCTTCAAAATCAAAGCTGCCTAGCTCGTCTACGTCCATTTTATTCCGATTCAAATTCCAATTATTTTTGGTAGGTAGGTACAAAATATAATAAAGTCTAAAATTTTCCGACCAAAGAAAATGGACGGTAAAGCGACGAAGAAACCTCGCTAAACTTTTTTTTTCCCTTGTTGGGGAGGCTAAAGTCTTACGACCATACCGCCTTGTCGTTTTATTTTTTATATTTCATACGTGAGCTATATTGTTTATTTTAGTCATCAGACAAAGTCGTTAAGTCAAGTCATGCCTCTGTAAAGTGGTGGTGGTGGTTTTTACAGCATTACACCATTCACCAACACTCATACGCGATCGCGAGCACTTAATGGGTAAAAAACCACGATAAATACACTTTAACAGCTCTCAACGTAACACATGTTTTAGAAATTATTGTAATGCCGCTATCCTTCCATTCTCACGTTCCCGCCAAAACTTCCCTCGCTAAACTAGGTGACTGACAGGTTTGACATAATACCAGAGTTCACCCACGGTTAGTCCTAGAACTCGTTTCATAATGAAAAATAGTCCCTGGCTAGAGTTGACCAAGGATTTTTCGAAAGTCTAGACATAAAACAGGAAAGTTAATAAACACTAGGTTTTATAATAATAATAGCGGCGTTTTCCCTGAAAGAAAACGCATATTAAATACTTACCTTAATATTAAGCTTTTTGCTTATAGAGAGCAGCATTTGATTTCCGTTCGAGTTAGTCAAGTGCTGATAGTCCATTTCCACCGTAAGTGGCGCCACCTAGCGGCTTTGTGTGGTATTTTTATGTCTACCGATAATGGCCGCTCAATTACTTCTCATTGGCTTTTTATTACGTATTTTCACCAGGCAGAAATCAAACTAAAGCTTAATATTAAGGTAAGTATTTAATATGCGTTTTCTTTCAGGGAAAACGCCGCTATTAAATACTGTACCGTTAATATTAAGCTTTTTGCTTATAGAGATTCTGTTTGCTATCGCCTGGTGACGCCACTTGCAACGTGAAATTTCAGGTTCTTACACGCCAATGTGATGATTTATTGTAAGTTCTTAATAAAACATAAGTTATTATCATTTTTCAATATGAACCTGTAATAAAGTATATGAATTATGATATTTTGTTTGTTTTAATAACAATCATTGTATTTGCTACGTTAAACATAACTCGCAACTTACTGTCTCATGTAATAAGTATAGGATATAGGATATTTAAATACTGATTATGACAGACCTTCAGCGAGGTCAAACAATATTTCAGAAACCACTGCCGGAGGTTGGTTACTCTCATAACACATTTTCAGGGTTACTGCGTTCACAGCTTCGATATAATTATCATTCGGTATACTTGCTACACAGCCGTGTGTGCCTAATCAGTTTTGTTCGATACCTTCGAAATATAAGTGAACATTATTATTTACAAATGTATTGTAGTATTTACTAGCATAGTACTTCATACTAATTTAATTAAACTGTATTTAAAATACAAATACTTTGTTTCGAATCGAATGAGAGTGATTAAGTTATTATGTTAAATCAATTTTATATATTTTCTCAAAAAAAAGTTTAAAAACAATTTCACATTGCCTTCCTCTCTATATTTTTTTATGTGGTTATAATAAACTAGAGGGAAAATAATAAAAATAATCAATGTAATATAATATAATGTTATAGTTTTTTAAAATTATTAGCGTGATGATAATTGGGTGTGTCGACACTATCCAATTATTCGTAATTCCAGTTAGGTAGTTTAATATTATTTAGAGACACTTCTATTATGCTTCCAATGCAGTGATTTTGATCACTGTATCAAGTTAAGTAGATACAATAACATTAATTACTAGACAATTACCGAATCACCTAGTTTAGGTAGCTATTTGGCAAATTAAATGTTAGTGATTCTAAACGAACCTCTTCGAGACGCACATGAAATCCTTTTACCACACTGGTTCGAAAGAACTGGTGACACGATAAGAAATTATTATATTGCAATAGTCAACAATAACAACAAGCGTTAAGGAAAATAGGATAGAATTGTAGATATAGAATTGTAGTTACTCAAAGTTCCCGAAATTGAAATCCACGGAGAATTCATAATATATATGTTTTTTAAAATTATACATGTCTTGCTTCAGACACAGTACATCTTTTGTAAAACCATAGGTTACCCTAATGTTAAGCTTTTATTGTTACTATTACACCACTATTACAACCTAGAAAATTACTGCGTATTCAAATCAAAATTACTGTTCTAAGGAGGTGTGACTCTAAATTATTTGTGTGAGGGCTTGCTTGGTGGTAGAAATGATTTCTACAACAAATCCGAATAATTTTGCAACATTATTTAATTTCAATAAAAATCGGGTAGGTAGTCGAAAAACAATTAAATTAGGTATTATTATTGCTCAAATCTTACGGGTTTTCTGAAGAAAACCTATTTCTCTTGAATAGGTATGATACCTACTCCCACAACGTAAGGTGCATGTACTTAAACGTATTTTTCCCCTTTTTTTTGCTAGACAATGCCACCTGGAGTGGTCTAAATGAGAATTGTGTAGGAATATTTACATACTAACCAAAAAACATCTAAACGATTGAACCTACATTAGAACTAGTCATCGGATCTTTTGGAACAGACGGTTCCTATGTCAATGGCTTTTCGACAAAAAACTTCGTAGAACAGTTAAGTACTCAAGTTCATACTATCATTAAAACGTTCGTAACGTTGTTTAATATGAAAGTTTATTTCTTTAGTAATAGCACCAGTCGTGGACTTGCGTACTAGGAAAATAAACGTTGAACCACTGACCCGAAAAGACTATTAGAATCACTTCAACAAAATTTAAAAAAGTTTGCGTAGCTCACCGATTTTCATGAATATAGTGCACTCACGCGCAGAATCCTGCTCGGATAGTTCGACGAGCTGCCGTTTATAGGGCTGCATGACCTGCAGCTTGAGCTTGATAGCTATATAGGTAGCTTGTAGCGCAAATTCACGCTATCTAGATCAATAAATTTAAATTTAAACACTTTTTCTTATGTAACTGGGGAATCTCATCAAGTGTTTCTGCTACACAAACCTGGGCGGATGGACAAAATCTTTATCTTTATTTTGTATACACATACATGTTATACCGAACGGAATAAACCGTTAAATAATTCAATTTAATAAAGCCATATCGGCTACATTAAGAAAAGAGGGTACTTACATTTTCCCCTTTTGCACTTTTTAAACACTTTATTTCTTTTTCGAATGATAGTTTCGAATTCGATATTGAAAACTTATAATAAGTATGGAGCAGTCCTAGGTAGGAGCTGTTCGGACGTGTTAACTCGGCGGAATACAAAACGCCAATGTGAAGTAATTGAGCGGCCATTATCGGTAGACATAAAAATACCACACAAAGCCGCTAGGTGGCGCCACTTACGGTGGAAATGGACTATCAGCACTTGACTAACTCGAACGGAAATCAAATGCTGCTCTCTATAAGCAAAAAGCTTAATATTAACGGTACAGTATTTAATATAAATAATTATTTCCCTACTAATATTTTATAAGTTGGTCGCCTTTTTAACCATGAATAAAAATAATACTGTTCTACCTACTACAACACAATGTTGTCTACTTTACTTAATATTATTTTATACTCTAACTATCCTGTATATTAAGTAGTAAAGTTTTTAATTTCTTACCTACACATATTTAATGTAATTATTAATTATTGTGGTCAATTTTGTTTTATGTCTAACTATATGTATTTAATCTTTTGATATTAAGCTTCGCTGCCTTGTTCAAATATTTTTTTATTTTTTCTTATTTTATTTTAAGTAAAGCTACTTGTTTTATTTATATAATTACTCACGCCTATTTGATGCTGATTTTGCTCGTTTTAAGTCACATATTCATGTACATAATAATTAATGATTTGTTGGCTGGATAATTAATTAACTAGAAAGTTCAAATTTGGCATCCAGCTAGGTAATTGTGTGTATACAAAGGAAAAAATCAGAAAACAGTAAATTTATAAGATTTGAATTTTTTTTCAAATTATTCGCATTTATGAGGAAAATTTAGCGCCTTGCAAATTATGAGAGCAATTGCCTTGCAAATTTTTGCAGGATATTTCCATTTCCATGATGAAAGGTTGTTTTTATCGTTTTATGTACTTATTTTAATATCAATATTTAAAAATTCGAAAAAGAGCCCAGATGAAAGCAAGCTAGTGGAAATGTAAATTGTCGGAAAACACTTTATCTACGCTATTTAGGTAGGTTAGGTACTTAACTTATTTTACTTTTACCTGCCTACATACATTTAGAGGCGATGATGGTGGTGTGTAAGAAAAATAAATAAATAGGTAGGTTACTATTATAAAAATAGTAGGTACCTAACCTATATACCTTTGAATAGTAATAAATTGATTTACAAAAAGCATTGATAACTGAACAAAATCACATAATATAATATGTGAAAATGGAGGAGCCACGGTTCGATGGACCGGATTATGATGTCGTTTGTCCCGAAAAAAGACTCGAGATCTACATAATTTTATCAATACTACTGATTCAGTACTTTAGTTCTTTAATAAATTTCAAAAAAACTATAACATAATTTATTTTATAAACAAATTAATGTGGGTAATTATTGTAAGTTCCTTATTAATTATCAATTGACCTATAAAGTTTGAATTTATAAGTTATGTATCTGTATTTTTATTAAAAGAATTGTTAAAAATATGTCGTAGAAGGAAAATAAATTACGTGCGTATTTTTCTTTCTGACTTTTCAGTGGTATTAACGATCACTAAAACAGTCCAATTGAAGTTGGTTGTAGAACCTATGTTTTAGTAAAACTTAGAAAAGTTAAAATCAGTTAAAATAATAATCAAGCTTTCACAAAAAACATACGACTTCAATTAAACTGTAAACACCATTGAATGGTCACAGGGAAGCGATATATACAATTTTGTCTACTTTGATGACATATTTTTTTACAGTTCTTTTGATATAAGTAAATACATAGATACAAATAATTTATCAATTAAAACTTAATTAACTACATACTTTTTTTCAGTTAATTTGTATTAACAACTAAACTACTGAACCGATTTTGATAAAATGTGTGTGACAATTTTGAAAGTATATTTAAAAAAAAAAATATTTGCTGGGCAGTATCCTGGAGAGCGAGTGGGATAGGGTCAGCGCCGGTGTTGGTGTCCTGGATCACTTGCAGTGCAAGGATCAGGACACGGCTGTGTTGTTGTGGGCGAGGGTTGAGAGGAGGCTACAGAGCTGAGGACTGCTGTTGATAGTGTGGGTGATGTTGGGACGTCTGGGGCGGGGCCGACAATGGTGAGGCATACCGGCTTGTTGTTGTGGGTGGACTGGGGGCTCTGCTTCGATGTCCAAAATGAAGGCCGCTTGGTGGAGTGCTTAAAGCCTTGGTAACGATGACATTGCGCGAGATCTTTCTTGTTTCTCCAGTGTTTGACTACCTCGGCGGGGTGGAAGGGCGGCCCCAGCGAGGCGGACGGACTTAGAAGGGTGGGTGGACTCGGCCGAGCGGTAGGTTTCAGCGGGGCGGGTGAACTTGCAGGGCGGGCGGGTGAACTTGTAGGGCGGGCGGGTGAACTTGTAGGGCGGGCGGATGAACTTGCAGGGCGGGCGGGTGAACTTGCAGGGCGGGCGGGTGAACTTGCAGGGCGGGCAGGTGAACTTGCAGGGCGGGCGGGTGAACTTGCAGGGCGGGTTCAGTCGAGTAGGCGGCCCCAGCAGGGCGGTCCCAGCAAGGCGGGCGGGTTCGGCAGGGCGAACGAGTTCGGCCGAGCGGTCGACATCAGTGGGGTGGGCGGACTCGCAGCGCAGGCGGGCTCGGCACGGCGAGTTAGTCTTGGGTCTCGGGGCGGCGATGTTGCGAGGGAGGCGTATGATGAGGCCGTGGATGCTGTCGTGTTGTCGATAGCGAAACAGACGGTGTAGTTACGTCTACGCGCTGCGGCGTGGATGCGATGCGGCTGGGTCTAGGGTGAGGCGTTTCAGGGCGTCGTCGAGTGCGTATGACGGATCATTTTTGCGCTTGCGGGAGTGAGTTAGTGCGGGAATCTCGGTGAGCTCACATTTCTGAAGATGGTTGTTGATCCTCTTCAAGAGCTCTGAGCTGAGGATTACAGCTTTCGCCATCGAATAACTGGTCGCAGAGGAGATTGGATTTCGACGACAGAGCACCCTTAAATTGAAGGTGAGTTTCAATCGGGTCCTCTGTTTGGGGGCGACTGTGCCGGTATCGATGGTGCGCTTCCCAAAACGGAGTTTAGGTCGCGGCGTTCACTCGAGCTGGAGGCAAGTCCGGATAGTATGCGGGCTGTGCAGGGTGGGCTTGTTTGGGTGGCTTCTTTATATTTTTTTGTCGTCCGTGATGGAGTGAGAGGAGTGCCGGATGCGCTGGTTATTCAAACTGGACGTTCGGCTAGAGGCTGCGGTACTCGTGGCTGACGAGTTCGAGATGGCGGTTTCTCTTCACGATACCTGACCGGTATGGGCGGACTGGGCAGAAAGGGGCGATCTGCCGTTTGCTGGCGATGTTGAGTGACTTGCTGGGCGGGGGGGGCATTGCGATCGTAGTACCGGGGGACGCTTCCCGACGCGTGATCTTTCGGCTTCGTAAAGTTCGAAGGGCTCCTCATATGAGTGAGATGTCGAACTCGGCAGTCGTTTTCAAGAGAAAATTCTACCAAGATGGAATGCCACAGTAAATGGTCCAAACGTATTGTGGCACACACACACACTAAATTTAAATACAGATTGTAAGAAAACACCAGAAGTGGTAATATTATAAGTGTAAGCATTACGGTGTTCCGGTTTGAAGGGCATTGTAGTTAGTGAAATTACTAGGCTTTTGAGACTGCTAATCGAAATGTTTAATAGCGAATGAGCGCAAATAGCAGTGTGGCACCCACCCCACCTATTATCGTTCAATTTAGCACTGTTTTGGTCATGGGCAGGCGTGACCTCTTAGCATTAAGAGAACGATTAGTTCATAATGTCACTTAAGAATAAATATATTCGACCCTAGTCTAGAAAGCGCTTGCGTTTTCGTTAGTGCGATGCAGGTTTTCATCTAGATTCGGTAGCGACCTCTAGTTTGATCTTTAAGTATTAACTCTAGCACCACGTTGCTTGAAAATGTTAGTATCAAATAATGGCAAGTACCTACAGTTCCGTTAAGATGTCGCCACTCGTATTTATCAAACTTCATCAAACATTATTTTGTAAAAAAGATTTATAAGTAAAAGCTATTTTTAAATATGAAATTAATCAGTATTTTTAAATATGAAATCAATCAGTATTTTTAAATATTGAATGAATAGAAACAACAGTTGACATTCAACATCTCTAGTACGGATACAGTTTATAAATGAAAGGATTTATATAGATTTTTTTTTTACTCAAAATAATATAAATGGATATATAGGCAACAGTGTGTGATAAAGAAATAATCTATTTATAGATATTTACTTATTTAACTCACTACCAATGAAAAATTTTGTAAAATTTACATCAAACTTAATTTTTTTTTATTATTTAGGTTTTTTTTAATGGAATGCTGTATTGCTTGAGTAAAGAAGTACTTACTTAGCATGATTTTTAAAAAGTATATTGTCATAAGTATCTATGTAAAGTCAAATAATGTTTGTATACATGGATTTTGGTTTAAAAAATATTATTTGATTAAATTATTTTTATTTTTATTAATTTTAATAATTCTACATCTATTTTAAATTAACAGTTGCTGTTTAATGTTGAAAGGTATTTTAATTAACTTTATAGCACCAGTTTGCATTTTAATTTGTTTCAGTCCTTGTGTTTGAAAATATTCATACAGGTGTGAATTTTTTTTTTTTCATTTTACAGCCAAATTATAAAACAATTAAATTCACATCTGGCACTTGTATCTATGAAATCTGAATAGATAAATTTATATACATTGCCCTAAACCTGTCTAAACTTGATAGAATTATTATTGGGATATCTATTTAAATAGGCTAAACCTGGAATTTGCATTTAACTAAAACCTACATGCTTAAATACCTAGAATATTTTACTTGTCTGGTAACTTTTATAATGTATGTTTAATTAAACTAATTATTAGAATTTATTATAAAAAATCAACTGATAGCACCTACATAGTCATAAGTTTTATTTAGAAGGTGAGTATCTAACTTTATTTGTTTAGTCAGTTGAATTCATTTCTAATTTACTTACTGCTTTTCAAAATTAACAGGCAAGTGGTCTGCTCAAAATGATAAAAAATAAATTTTGCACTGTGGCTTTGGATTTAATTAATTACTTAGTAAGTAAAAGCTTATTGAATGATGTAGAATTAAAATTAATTCACAATAGTTGTCAAAATGTACTACTGTAATAGTATAGTTGTTAAATGCTAATTTAAGCTAATTATTTATGTAAGTACAGGTTGGCGTTGGTTGGTCGTAGTCTTACCGGACAACCGAACCTGACTGAATATCAATTAATACAAAAACAAAACAATAATTGTTTGATATTACACGCTATTTTTGTTGTTAAAATATTTTTTAAAAAGGACGCCATTAGTGACGCTATACAGAATTCAAAAATGGCACGTGAAAAAATGAAAATTTTCATTTTCTTTGAAATTGAAATACTTATGTAGGTACATTTAATTACGACTAAAACACATTAAATAAAGATAAGTAAGCACCAGATAATTAGTTTAGACTTATTCAATAACTTACCGGCCAGGATCGCGTAGCTTGAATGGCTGGTGTCGCCGGAGAAAATCCGTTTTGGAGCACGTTTCATCTGAAATCGTTGTATTCACATCAATTACCATGAAAAAACAACATCTTTAACCACTGCTCATGTAAAATAATGTTTTTTTCACTAAATCATAAACTTACCCTGAAAGAAAAACTTTCACAAGTGACGCCAAAATGGGTGCCACTACAGGGGCGGAAGTGAAAAAATAGAGATGGGAATAACATAATTTAATTAATGACATCGATTTTTTGGTCGATGGAATAGTATTCTTGGAATTTTGTTCAGTGTTTATTTTAAACATAGGTACAAAATGAATGCAAAAGATTTTAATATTTAATATTCATTTGTATATTTTAAGTCAGTATTAGTTGTGAGGTTAAGTATTTTCTATGTATTAATAATATGTGTATGTAATATATTTTAAATCTATACAATATATATTTAATAAAGCAAGAGACCCCGAATTTCTTGTAGGTACATGTTTTTTTACGGAAACGTGTTCAGACGATTTTTTTTTAATGTGCCTCATTTTTTATCGGAAAACTATATTTGTTTGTTTGTGTGTGCGTCCATCTCGTAAAAACTACAGAACGGATTTAACTGAAACTTTACGATATTATAGCTATTAAGCTTGAGATGGTTTTAGGCTATATAGTATTACGCTACATTTCTCCAAAGGGTAGTTATAGAATATTAAAGTTTGTATGGAACCATATTTTTATGAGAGTATCTTTTTTCAAACTATATAATTATGTTATTCAAAACAAATAATTTGATACGGGTTTCGCCGATTTTCAAAATAATAGTAAAACATTTAAAAGTACGGATTAAAGGTGTTATTAGACCAAAAGTTGAATGAACCTGTATCCTCAGGTATACACAATATCTGATTGAAAGTTGCATTTTTATAATTTCCGATGATAAGTGCCGCAATTTATTTCAGTTTTCTACTAAATTCAATGTTTAAGTGGGTAAAAAGAGTGTTGAAAAAGTTTTATTATTGATTGACTTGCTTAGTACTGACTGACACTTTGCTATTCTGTGACATTTCTTCTGCGGGTGGAACAAACAATATCGACAATAAACAATTCTTCCACGGGTGACGAAGTCGCACGCGGGTCAGCTAGTAAGTATGTATATAAATGAGTTTTAAATATTAAATATTAGTTATTTTATTTTTTCGGTACAAAAAGTATTTAGGCTGAGGTTAAAAAGCGGTGCGGAAATATGATTTTATAATTTTTTGTTAATAATATAATGTTATAAACTACCTAATAAATATTAAATTGAAGACTAACTATTTACTATTTCATTATTACATTATTTTTATTCATAATGTGATATTGCGATAACGGTTGTTTATTTTTTATCACGCCGAAGTTCATTGAATCAATTGAACTTACGTTTGGTACAAGTTTAAAACGGTTTATTAGAGCTGACCTTCAATGCGTAAAAGTCGATTTTGAGATATGTTTGGCGGGAGGGGTGCGACGCAATGAGGAAAGTGTCCGGCGGCGTCGCCGGCGGCGTCTATTTGTCGCTTAGTCATTTTTTCGTCGCGGCGGAACCAATAGGCGCTGTCTCGCCTCACCTCATTCGCGCAGAGCTTTTTTCTTCTTTCGCTAAGCACTATTAAAACGTGAAGAATTATTATGAGACGTTAAGAGTATATGTATCGATTTTACCTACTCGTATGCAAGCGTTTATAAATATAATAAAAAAATATATTTAAAATAAGAATATTCTACAAATCAGTACCTAATTAATTATAATTTTACTTTGAGTACATTCAAAAACGAATATATAAACTTTTATATCTATATTTTCATGATATAGATTTAAAAACATTGACTCGATTACGAATTGATAAGCGAACTATTTATGTAAACCCTACTCTATTTCCATAGGTACCTACTCAAATTTCGTAACAAAATTCACACAAAATTAAAAGTCAAACTATATTCTTAAATTATTTCAAACCAAAAAATGTAACAAAAACCAACAATTAAATATAGTTTTAATATAATTTTGAATTATGTTTATGAAATTAATTTAAATCGATTATTTATTGAAAGTCTGTTGTGTAAAAAGTATTTTTTTTTGATTCGCTCATCATTAGCGCTGCTAAATCTATTGAAAAATTAATAATAGTTGCCATCATGAATTAATAAGTCAATTTTTTGTTTCTTTTACAAAATATTATTAAATTATTTTTGAACCGTCGTCGTTGGCGTCAATTACGCGGCACTTACAGATGTGTAAGCATTCCAAGCGAGCGGTCAAAATATGGCGCTTCGGTACCTATGTTTAAGAATTTTGAATCTAGAGGTTATACCAAAATTAAGTTACATGGTGGTTCAAAGTACTATTAGAATGAGATCAAAAAATTAACCAAGGTTATTATTACAATCTTATCATAAGGAGTTTATTTATTTTTTATGGTACTTACCTACCAACTTTCCGACTTGATTCATTGGCTTAAAAATCTATTGTGTAAGTATCAGAAAATTTTGTTAAAAGCAAGCAATGAGATCATGTTACTTAAGAGTATTTTTTAATGTTCTCACAATAGTTTGTCAATTCCTTGTGTTTTTTGAAAATTATATTGGCAACACCATATGTCGTAAATAAACATAACCTCAAAGCATCGGCCAAAACATAGACCTAGGACCAAGGCCAAAGTAATTCAAACGTTTGTTTACACAAAATACATCAAATATATTATACCTACTTACAACGATAAGACGAACAAATGAATCTTATAACTTGTAGTTTGTTCATTTAGGAAGCTTGCTGAATGCTAGTGTATAATTTGTCACTTTGTCTTTTTATTTGTCTGCAAGTTGTGGAAGAAAAACCATCATCCTTCCCCGGACTTTATAGTCTTACAGGAGCAGCTTCTACCAGGATACGACCTACCCTGGTCAGTGTGGAAGTCATTGAATCGACTCTGCACTCAAGTTGGCCGCTGTAGGTCGAATCTATTTGAATGTGGGTACAGAGATCCTAGCCTCACTAACTGTAATTGAGGAGTTCATATCCAAACTATGTTACATTTGCAAGACTGTCCCCTGGGGCCCAAATTCTGCTCGAGGGATGAACTTAATGAAGCCAGTGACAACGCAATTGAGCTAGCCATCTATCATTCCGGGACTTTATGTATACTACACTTGTATACCATTGATTCATTGATAATTGTAATAATGGTTATGCGATAGATAGAAAGAAAGAAGGTATGTCTATTCTACACAAATTTACAAACTCATTTATATTTTATTTAGGTCCTCATTCTTACTAACATACTAACAATATTATTATGTATTTATTTCATTAAAAATAATACAATTCAGAACTTAGAAATCTATCACCAGCAGTAGATTGCTTTATGCTGATAATGTTTGCTGTTATTATTTTGTTACTGAAAATTACTGGAAGTAAACTTATCTACTAATATGGTAGTAAGATTGTAGTTTATTTTATTTACTATCAATATGTTAGGTTCTTACCTCCTGTTGATTTTGTTTCAGATTTCTATATTAATAAATACTTGTATGAAGAAAACTGTTCAAAATATTAAACATTATAATGATGATATTCATTGGAACTCCTACCTAGATGAGTACATGTTAATGCAATATCTAAATACTCAAATTCAAAAGATAATATTATGCTTATGATGTATCAAATACACAATGACAAGTACTGTATCAACCAGTTTAAAATGCTGAATGCGTCCTACAACGTGGTGCAGAAAGCTGCAGCCGAAACCAATGAAAATAGGCCATCTGCAGATATATGATGAGAAGATATTATGCTGATTTCAATTTTCAATCGTAAAGTATTCACCACAGAAGAAGCTGCATCAACTTGATTGTGTATAGTTCTTATCAACCAAAACCATCCTATAAATTTGTAAAAGAAACTCCGTAAATAGATTTTCAGTGGCATTATTATGAGAATACATAACTATTCTTTTAGTAAAAATATGGTTTTATTAATAATAAAATGACACCAAACTCTGATGAATGATCCCATAATTTCACCACGGTGAAGGAAAATATCTTGAGGTAACCAGCATGTTAAAAAACAAAGTAATAAAGTTAATAATGTTTTGTGGTAAGTGACATTCGTCAACCAATGGGCATTGGGTCTTCTCATAAATACTCAATATTCAGACAAATTAAATATTTATTTGAATATAATGTAAGTAATCTTTGGTAAGTATTAATTTTTAATGGCTGTTGTATGAATCAAAGTTTGTAAAATCAAGAGTTGTACGAAATATTGGATTTATAGTAAAATGTAATAGTCATGGTTTGTAAGAAAGACAAGAATACATTCAGTATCTAAGAAATACAAAAAGTAAATAGGGAAAATATGATATAGCATAACAAATTAAGTACACAATGTATTTATTTTGTTAAAAATCTATATACATTAGGTATTGTATTCATTTAAAAGTTACCTACACCACATAAAATACAAGCAAAACCATTGATGTATAAAGTTTAGATATGCCCTGGTACCGAAAATCTTTGCCATTTGTTTGAATGTGTGCATAAGCATAATGCCGACGCGCGCACACTAAAGAGTTGTTTAAAAAAGGTGTTCATGCTAATTAACTTAATTGCATCTAACACCAATTATTGTGCAATCATTTTGCATAAACTTTTGTGAAATAATGAGCGTCCTGTGTGCCCTGACCACAAAAATATCTTCTATCGAGTAATATGGTGCGTAAATTGCGTCATCAATACCGTGCATAGGTACGGTCAGCAAACTCAACAGATTAAAGTTTAATAACTAAATAGTAAAGTGATATGGGAACTAAAAATAAAATACGTTATTTACAAAGAATGTTTGTTTATTCGTTTTTAAAATACAAAACACACACTTATCCTGTACTATATTTTTAATAAGAATATATCCATAAAAAATGGCAAAATAGTCATTTTGCTTAAAATTTACTGAGCAAACTCTACTAAATTGTATATGGCTATGTATCCATTCATCATCCCATTGGTCTTTTCGTATAATTTAAATTCATTTTTCCTTACAACGTGGGTCTTGCAGAAATCTAAAACAAAATAAAAATAATTTTATTAAAATACTATGCATAAAATAAACTTCAATTATTAAAACACGCATTTGTGAAGCAGGGAATTTTCATTTTGTATATGTAAATAGGGGAGTAATAATTTTATTATTACAAAAAAAGATGGGATAAGTGACTATTTCAAAAATTAAAGATACATTTACAAATCCAAAATTTGTTTTGAGAATTCGATAGTTTTATTTAATCAATCCCAATAAAAATATTATAATTTAAAATGATTTTATTTTTTATTAAATAGAGTTTAATCTAATTAATTAACACAAAATATTGATTTTATTTAAGAAATGTTGAGAATTTCGTAACATCATTTTTGTAACTGTACAATAATTTTGAGAAAAAGTCATGTATAAACTTCTCGAATCTATTTGTGAACAAAAAAATTATTCGTGCTTACGATTGTCTAGCTAGATAATCCATTATCAATAAAATGACCTAATGATGCTGCTGACGCTACCGATTGTGTAGTGCAATATTGTCCATGTTTTCGTGCAATAATGCCCATTGGTAGATGATCCCTTATTACCCGAGTTCTCGGTACACCCGCGTGTCTAAATATAATGGTCATAAGCATTAAGTCACAGCGCATGTACTGAACAAAGGGTCATCTCTTTTTCTCCTATATTTATTGAATATACTACTTCCTCTTTTGTACACTCGCCATTTTGACTGGAATATTGTTGAGAAGGGAAGGAAATAAATTGGATTTATAATATCTTAATACATACGAGTGAAATGTTACACTCTTGCCTTTATTTGTATTTCGGGAATTGTTAGTGCACATCCTGAATGCACACGACGGCATTTTGTTGCACTTTCAAACACTTTTTTGTCTTGCTGCCACACGTACGACTGTCACTGTGTTCAGATGAGCACTGAGTCTAGTAAAGTGAGCTGCACTCAATCCACGGTGGTAGCATTTTGGCGCGGTCACAGTACGGTACGGGCATATCTTAACTTTATACATCAATGAGCAAAACACTAAATAAGCATTAAATTTACACAAGTATGTGAGTACCTAATCATATTTCTGTAGGTATTTGTACTATGGTAATTTTTTCTTAATTAATTTATTTTGATTAGAATGATTCTAATTTAATACTTGAAATAGTACTCAATGATAAATAAATATAAAATGTCTAATGACTGTCAATTTTAATTACCAATAAATAAATCTATTTGAACCCGACTATGGTGAAACAAAAAGGAGGGTTATGATTTTGATCATTAGTGATTGATTATGTGAGTTAGTAAGTATGTTCATCTGTTTCCTCATATTATATCTTCTAAACTACTTATAATATTTTTTCGAATGAGGTAGGTAGTATTGCTAGAAGCATTTTGTCTGTCCGCTGGTAATAGACTATACCTACAATATAATTAAATAGCACTACAGATGTGAGCCAAACATAGGGTTATCCAACCAATTATTGGCACCCAGCCTATTATTGGCACCCTAGAGTTTAATAAGAAAAAACAAGGAAATTGTAGATTATTCAATTGAATAATCTAAAATTTTCTTGTTCTTTAGGGTAAACTTTAGGGTGCCAATAATAGGTTCCTTTACCTTATTTTACCTCCAAACCTAAATTTCAAAATTGGAACAAAAATAAATACTTTTGGCGAAAACTGCAACACTCTACGACTAATACTTTTCGAGATAGCATGTTGGTGCCAAGGTGGACGTGCGAATCGTCAACCTTCGCTACGCTCAGGTTTCCGCTTCGCGGTACGGAGGTCGGTGGCTCGCTTCGCTCGCCCCTCCCTCACTTAAGAAAAAGTTGGAACATCCTCTATAACGAAAAGAGAATCCAAACACCCTATATCCATCCAAGTATTTCCATTCGAAGATAAAGCATAAAAAAAACATAGTTGAAATTTTTGCCATCAATCTACTAACGATTTTGAGTCTATGAACCATGCCTCTATCTCTTACCGTTGCTGAGATATCGCCGTTTAAAGTTTTGTATTGAAAAAAAATATGTTTTGTATGGCAGCCATGTTTTTTTGTATGGCGGCTATATTAGATTTTTCAAAATTTCAAAATTGGAACAAAAATAAATACTTTTGGCGAAAACTGCAACACTCTACGACTAATACTTTTCGACATAGCATGTTGGTGCCAAGGTGGACGTGTGAATCGTCAACCTTCGCTACGCTCAGGTTGCCGCTTCGCAGTACGGAGGTCGGTGGCTCGCTTCGCTCCTCCACCTCCCTGCAAAATTTTTCAACCTTCGCTGCGCTCAGGTTTACAAATTTTGTATGGAAATCAATTTTTTGTATGGTGGCCATGTTGGATTTCTGCCGCTTTGCGTTTCGGAGGTCGGTGGCTCGCTACGCTCGCCACCTCCCGGTATGGGAATCCTACTTTTGTATGAAAATCCATTTTTTTTTGTATGGCGGCCATATTGGATTTTTCAAAATTTCAAAATTGGAACAAAAATAAATACCTTTGACCAAAACTTGTAATACACCAAGTCTTATACTTTTCGAGATACCACGTTTAGTCCCTAGGGCGTAAATGAAAAGTGAAAAGTCGAGGTTTTCCCCAACTCACCCCGTCTTTCTCTTTACATTCCCCATGTTAGATTTTTCAAAATAAGACTGCATCTGGGAGAACAATGATGTCAATGAGTGAGTGAGTGAGTGAGTGGTAATTCATTTTTATATATGTTGAACTTATGTTGAATGGCAGCACAGCACACGCCACAATGGATGGGTAAATGTCAAAGTCATGTCATAGTCTTGCTTCTAAAAATAGAGTAGTATGCGAGGCAACACCTTGACACGACGAGCTCCCTCACTGTGGTACCACGATTGAGTACTAATGTAAGAGCCATAAGTCACAGGGAAGCAAAATACGCAATTAGTTCACTTCAACGACTTTTTTTTCAGTTAATTTGATTTAAAACCTTAACTACTGAACCGATTTTGATAAAATTTCTATGGGACCAATCTGAAAGTATAACCTTAAAAATAATATTTTTTCAAATCGGTTTATAAACAACAAAGTTCAGAGGTAACAAACATAAAGAAAATGATATTTTTTATATATTTTTTTTAGTTATAAGTTTGTTACCTCATAACTTCGTTGTTTATAAACCGATTTGTAAAATTATTTTGTTTGAGAGAATTTTATCTAAATCAGTTCAGTAGTTAAGATTAAAAATCTAAACAACTGAACAAAAAGTCGTTAAAGTGTACAAAACTGCGTATTTTGCTTCCCTGTGACTTATCAGTGGTGCCTACGGTCACTAGAACAGTCCGATTGAAGTCGGTTGTTGTATGTTTTTGTAAAACCTTGATTCTTTTTATAATTTTCAATACAAACAAAGTTGCAGGTGTTAACTAGTATGAAATAGTAATGTAGAACAAATTTTTCAGGAGTAGAGTTGGTTGAACTAGATTTGGACCCCGAAGACTGGTTCCCAGCGGAGCCCTACAAGATGACTTTCAGCCGCAAGAAGAACCCCAAATGGAAACTCTTACCCTTCAGATGTGAACACTGTTTCAAGGTTAGTTGGTGGCCCTAGAGTTGGTGGAACTAGAGTTTTTGTAACCAGAGTCGGTGGAGCTAGAGTTTTTGTAACTTTTCTTATCGTGTCACTTGTTCTTTCGAACCAGTGTGGTGAAAGGATTTCCAGTGCATTTCGTAAAGGCTCTTTTCGTGCACTTGACACATGTTTTCGAATTTTTTTATGTTCTATGACATGCCGGTTTCCACACGATGTTTTCCTTCACCGCTAAGCACGTGTTTTAAATGCACACATAGATTTTTTAAACAGAAAAAAAAACATTTTTTCATAATGGTGTATGACCGGGTTCGACCGGCTTTGTAACTAGAGTTGGTGAAACTAGACTTGGTGAAACTAGAGTTGGCGTAACTAGAGTTGGTGGAATTAGAGTTTTTGTAACTTGCATTTTTAAAACTAGGGTTGTGGAACTAGAGTTGGTAGAACTGAAGTTTTTGGAACCAGGGTTGATGGAACTACATTTCTTAGATTTAGTTAACATTATTAACACTTTCCATTTCCCTCCAGGGCTACCGAGTGCGGTCAACATTACTAACGCACGCGGCAGAGCGACACGGTACTGTCCCTAAACAGCTCGCCATTCCCTGTCCCTGCTGCCCCCACGTGTCCACGTGCAAGAAGCACCACAAGAAACACCTCGAGTCGCACGGGGGCAAACGACACAGGATCTTCTGCGTCTACTGTCTGCCACCAGGTAATAGATAGATAGATAGATAGATAGATGTAATCTTTATTGCACACCTTAAAATAAAAATACATGAAGAAACAATACTGAAGAAAAAGTGGTACAATGGGCGGCCTTATCGCTAAAAGCGATCTCTTCCAGGCAACCTTGGGATGCCCTCGAAATATTTGAACAAAAGAGGACGGCGGCGTACAAATACTTACTAGGAAACTAAAATATTTTAATGAAAAACAATATTTACTTAGTTACATAAAATAAAATAAAATAAAACTAAGTTACATAACTTCATACAAATAAGACAAACTACATGCTAATATACATAAATGTACGATACATAATACTATAATACATACTTATAATAAACGTACACAAATAACATTACCTAAATGTTAGGTACTAATAAGTTCTTTACGTGGTCGTTAATAGATCGAACGAAAAGAAAGAAAGAAAAATGTGTTTATTTACTAGAAAATCCTACTAATATTATAAACGCGAAAGTTTGTAAGGATGGATGGATGGATGTTTGTTCCTCTTTCACGTAAAAACTACCGAATGGATTTTGATGAAACTTTACAATAATATAGTTTATACATCAGAATAACACATAGGCTAAAATTTATACAGATATCTGCGCAGACGAAGTCACGGGCACCAGCTAATTATATATAAAAGTTTAAACTAAAACAAGCTTCCTACCTACCTACAGTTATGAAATAATAGAGAATATAAAGTAAGTAGTAACAAAAACCAAATAAAGAAAAAAAAACCGTGTTGTAGTAGGTTTGTACGTAGTAGGTATGATTTATTTTTGATTTGATTGAAAATGATTGAAAAGAAGTCTCAGAATCTAGATTCTAGAAGAATTGGCGTTTGTATGTGTGTGTTTGTATGTATTGTATCTTTGTCCAATAGTAACTGCCATAATATTATCCCCATATTGGATTTTTGACACTCTATTTTTTTTAATTTTTTTTTCTTTCGAAGAACCTAAGTTCTTCGGTTTTGGCTTCACCTCAAAGGTATATAGCCAGTGTCAAGTAATTGGAGAGATTATTTTGTCATAAGTCAGAGTCGAAAAGTCAAGTCATGCCCCTGTAAAGTTGTGGTGGTTGCGACTTTACTAGAGGCTTCTATGGAGTTTTGGAGGCAACACGAAAAGTCACGTTTTACAGCATTACACTATTCACCAACACTCATACACGTTCACGAGCACTTAATGGATAAAAAAACCACCGTTTTTACACTTAAACACTCAAAGTTATACAAGTTTTGTCAATTAATTTAATGCCGCCAATGCTCCATTTTTCATGTTCCCGCCAAAACTCCCCACTCTATTTTTGTTCTATGACACTTACATGACCGTAAAGAATCTAAAGATATGACCGAAATCCGTTTTTTATAGTTATTTGTCATTTTTTCACACATTTTGGTAATTTGATAAAATTTATATGGGACTTATCTGAAAATATATCCTTTCAAACAA
Source organism: Lobophora halterata (assembly GCA_932526365.1). Lineage (NCBI taxonomy): Eukaryota > Metazoa > Arthropoda > Insecta > Lepidoptera > Geometridae > Lobophora > Lobophora halterata. Next base: position 5,043,267 of record OW052028.1, on the reverse strand, counting down.
AAATAAAAATCCAAAATCAATTGTAAAAAAATACAACATAATTAAAAAAAAAATGTTCACCACTTTTTGAAGTCGGTTGAAAACATAAACCACCTTTTTCGCAAATGGGTAAAAATAACATAACTACCGTTCTTTACCATCACCCTAAAAATTCTATTCTCTTTCAGTAAATCCAAACGAGCCATACATAAAAGAATCCGAGAAGTACCCGTTTGATAAAAATCCCCAATATTGGTACGCTTCGGAAGAGTCTCTTCGGCTACACAAGAAGAGGAAACATCCATATGCCGCCATGTTTAACCACAATTGGCATTGCAGTTGGCGGGAAGCGCAAGCCAACAGCTAAGGACAGGTAACATCATGTTAGACAATTGGTAACATGTGCTAGACAACTGGTAACATGTGTTAGACAACTGGTTACATGTGTTAGACTACTGGTTACATGTGTTAGACAACTGGTAACATGTGTAAGACGACTGGTAACATTTGTTAGACAACTGGTTATATAATTAAGACAACTGTCCATACTACTATTTGTCTAACACATGTTACATGTGTAACAAATGGTAACATAATGTTAGACCACTGGTAATATAATGTTAGACAACTGGTAATATAAATTAGATAACTGGTAAACTAATGTTAGACATCAGGTAAACTATGTTAGATAACTGGTAAACTATGTGAGACAACAGGTCACATGTGTTAGACAACTGGTAAACTATGTGAGACAACAGTTACATTATGTTGGAACTGGTAAACTATTCTATTACATACTTTATTTTATTATCATGTTGGTCTTTATGTTATTATTGTGTTAGATGCCAGGTAACATTAGTTAGACACCTGGTAAACTATGTAAGATAACTGATAAATTATGTTTGGCAACTGGTAAAACTCGATGAGTTAGATAACTGGTAAAACTCAACAAGTTAGCCAACTTAGACAACTGGTAATGTGTATAAATTAAAAATTGACTACTAATGTATAGAATTGAACTACTTATGATACCCGTGATATCCCGGCGAGCGCAGTCGGGTGAACATTATGTGTCTTTGTATTATAATAATAGTATTTTTGTATGAATTCCACTTTTACATACATACACAAACATATTTTTGTGAAGATACCTATTGGCGTAGTGGTTAGGTAGTTTGGCTTTCTATGTAACGAGTGGGGTTCGAATCCGGGACGTGTGTTTGAATTAATATTTGAGAAATGAGAGTTCTAGGTTTTATTACTCCTGATTCGGCCTCTCGTATGTACCTACATTTTTGAAAATTTTAAAAATACTACTTTTTATGTGAAAAAAAAAGATTTTTCATGTTTTTTTTTTACAAGGTTTTACACAGGAAACTTGCTAAAATTGAATTGGATTTTTTACTGTATGTATGTTTGTAATGTTATTTTAAATTTTCAAAAATTTAGGTACTCACAAGTCGGGCGAATCTGGGGTATTCGCCTTAACACAATCAGATTCTGCGTAGTACCTTTTTTGTCGTTGAAGAGCGGTTTGCTCGCGTCCTCCTATTTCTAATGCCAGATCACACGTACCGAGAACTCGGCCGAGACAGTAAAATGTTACTCGGCCGAGACAGTGAAAGCTTACGTAACTCGCTGAGCCGAGCAGTCGGCGCTATGTTTATACCTACCGAGTACTCTCTATACTACTCGGTACGTGTGATCTAGGCATAAGTGGATTGATGAGCACACACCAGTTATGCTGAAATGTTTGAGTATCGTCAAAATAAGTTTGTTAATGATCATTTTAGTGTAGGAAAATGTGATTTTAGCTGGCAATAATATTTAAGGCGTGGTAGCAACACCAATGAGTTTTAGAGGGCTAAGCTTGTGTTCTGTAAAAACGTCTCAAAATTATTGTAGGACTCTGTTTTATATTTTTTTTATTTTGCATTATTATTATTATTTTTACATTTTAATGAAACTTTCGAGAGATTTTTTTAAGACAATCAATGGTGATTATTAGGAGCATGAAAATTTACGTATTTCCTAAGTTAGTGAAATCTAGCAGCTGATTATTTTTTATTTATTTATACACTTATATTCCTATTTGTAAAAAATGCATAATATTTTGACCACGCAATATAATCATCACAAATTAAAAAAAATGTGCCTTGAGTAAAAATGCCATAAGTTTTCTAAGACGTCAGTTTTCATTAATTTGATTATAATTCTTTTGGTCTTGACGTAAGTATTTTTTAATTAATTATAATATTTTATTTATTGTATAAATCTCTTTTAACTTTAGTATTCTGTCGATTTTTTTAAATAAAAAAAAGTAAGGAGGAAGTTCTCAATTTTGACCTTTTTTTAAAATATTTGTATTCCAAAATTGAAATTTCGTTGACAGCTGTATTATTTAAAATTAGCTTTTAATTTAACTAAATACGGAACCCTCTTTAGTAATAAGTTAGACTCACGCTTAATGTCTTGTATAGAATAGGTTAAAAAAGCAATGTACAAATGAAGTATACCAGTATTTTTTTAGGAATTTTAATGCATTTTGTAGATTTAAGTTTATTCTATCAAAGGGCGTCCTGTTTTCACTTCTTCTTACGCCAGTGGCCGATAAATTCCTAATAAAATATCTCTGTTTTGTGAAAACAATAAACCCTAAAATACTAGATTTTAGTCATTTTTCTTTATTGAATGAAAATATCACCGAGACAAAATAATGAAAATCTTCGAAATTTCAAAAGTTGTAGAACAACATTTCTAGCCAGAAAGTGGGGAATACCCACCTTTCGGCCTTATAAAAATAAAATAAAATAAAAATATTTTATTTCAAACTACTATGATCCATATTTCACAAACATTATTAAACATTATTAAGAATCAAATTCAATAAATAATAAAAATTATAGGGACATAATGTACACATAGTAATGCGTCAGGACGCCTATATAGCTTAATGTAACCTAAAAGACCAAAATATAGCAGTATTATGAATACATATAGCTATTCTACGCGAATAACCCTGAAACGGTCTCCACGCGAATCAATTAATTGCTTCTTAATCAGCCTAAATTCTTCCCCAACTGGGATTCAGGCCTACTCTCGGCAGGAGAGCGAATGAGTCTATAGAGGATATGTGAAAATTTGGATTCGCTGCGTTACATTGTTACTCAGTAACGGTACAGGTTACAAAGTTGATGTTAATACAGAGATAACTTAAAGATACAATCTGTATAAATGTAAAACAGAAACACGATTGGTGAAACTTTTCTCGATAGATTTTTTTTAATCAGTATAAAATGTCACATCACGTTTTATAAGTTCACTGGTTGTACGTAAATAAATTGCACAAGGTTTTCCAAAAAGTTACGGAATTTCAGCAAAAAAGATACGTAAATTGTAACTTTTAACATTCAAGCAATTGATTGTTTCGTGTTTAGGCCTTAGAACTAAATCAATGATTCCATGAAATCCCGACTGCAAATATTTTTTCACTATTAGCCATTCAATTAAAAGGCGAACTTTAAGTATCGGCTTAGGCATTCAATAAAATGGCTAACTCGACCAGTTAGCTTCGAAATCTACATTGCGCCAATAAACGTTTTTTTAAAAATGTTTTTGACGTGACTACGTCTAATAAAAATCGGTGAACGCCAGCTGCATGCACGAAAACGTTGACGTCATTGTCCGGTAACGCTCATTGTCCCGTTACGCTGATGACGTTGTCACGTTTAAACTATCGTCCGTAAACCAACTTTAAACAAACATTTTTTTTTCAAGCAAATTGATACAGTAAAATATACAACCTATTTTATGTGCAGTCGGGTAGAAAACGGGTAGTTTTAAGACTGTAAATAAGCAGCTGATTTAGAAATAAACAAACATACACGGCAGCTTTTTTTTAATATTTTTTTTTCATACAACTATTTATTTTAAGATGAAGCCTAGATGACGATTTGTATGTATGTTTCGAACTGAAAAAGTACGCTTCATTATCCTCTTTTGACTGTTATGACCTGTAAATTTACGCTTCATTTTTCTCTGTTGAATGGAACAACTTGTAAAAGTACGCTTCATTACCCGCTTTTGAATGTAACAACCTGTAAATGTACGCCCTATTAGCCTGTTTTGAATGTTACAATCTGTAAAAGTACGCCTTAAGAGCCTCTGTTGAATGTAATAACTTATAAAAGTACGCATCATTACTCTCTTTTGATTGTAACAACCTGTAAAAGTACGCCTCATTACCCTCTTTTGAATGTAACAACCTATAAAAGTACGCCTCATTACTCTCTTTTGAATGTAACAACCTGTAAAAATACGTCTTATTACCCTTTGTTGGATGTTCAAGGTTACACCTCGTTGTCGTTTGTTGAAATATTGTAACTGTTTAATATGGCGTAGTTTTTCAGGTTGCCGATATCAGATTACAAAATTTATTTATAATAAAAAAAAAATGAGCGAGCCTTTTGCAACTACTGCGCATATGATGTGTAACATCTGACATCTCATTTAAATTTGGAATGATTCGATTTACTAATTTCTGATGTTGGTATCATCTGACTTCCTGTTACACACCTCCGTCCCATTTACACGAAATTACGCCCACAAATTGTCAGAAAGCTAGAGAAAGGATGTTACACATCAAAAACGCCATTTAAATCAAATAGAGTAAGAAATAAACATAATAATATAGTAATTATAGTATATTGTGCCTGAATATAATAATAATAATGTAACTAAGACTGTAGTAAGCCTTGAAATACTATAATAACTATAAATTATTATTTTTAATCAAGTTTTACACTAGAGATTTTCTATGTTAAAATGGCATATTACCGCATAGTACCGTACCATTGAGCCCAATCTTCCTAGGCCAACACAAGCTGTGATTTTTTTTCAAAATCAACTGGTTTGATTCCCGGCTTAGTTAATTGATTTTGAAAAAAATTGAGTATGTTTTAGTTTTCATCGAAATCGGCCTCTAGGGTTCTTTGAGCATTTCAATATTTCCCATACTTTAGGATTTGTCTATCGAAACCCAGTTGAAAAATTCTTAGAAATAATAATTAATTTTCGTAGAAAATCTCTACCCTCATTTATTTATCTTTTCTGGTGTGCAAACTTTATACCTAGGTAGTTTATGAAATAACCTCAAAGCCTTAGTACAGTATTTTTATAAATAATGCAAAATAAGCATGTGAATTTGTTAAGTTAAAAACTTTTTCTCGCATATTTGTACATTTTTGAAGATATAAATTGACTGAGTATGAATTTCGAAAAAGTGAAGCGATAAATTTGTTACTACAACCTCACTAATGCCGTCTTGTACCAAACTTTCAAAGTTCCTAAGCAATTACTTTACTCGCTTGGCAGTTCATATCGGTCAAAATCTGGACTGTTAAGAACTACCAAGCGAATAAAGTAATTGCTTAGGTACTTTGACAGTTTGGTGAAAGTAGGCATAAATGTTTTAGTATATTTCTTGTTTTGATTTGTATTACATAAGCGAAAGATATTGGGCAAGATATTGGTTTTTTTCTGTCTATACCCAGTCAATTTACATCTTAAAAAATGTACTAATGAGCGAGTGAGATAACGGCACGACGGATTCTGGGCCTTAACTTTACAAGCAAATCCACGTGCGTAGTTAGCTAGAAACCTACCCTCCTTTAGATTAGAAAAACAAGACTTCAACGAAATACTCCTAGATATAGACTGTGCAGAGATTTTGTAAAAGGATTTGTAAATAAATGCGATTTTATGAAATATATTGTTTTATTTAATTTAACCAGCAGTGGGAATAACATTGCTTATGCTATTTAATTTAACTAGCAGTGGGAACAACATTGCTTATGCTATTTAATTCGAATTTTATATAATAACTTAGATGATTAATTAATGTAAAAAACAACGGGAAATTCACGTATTATCGAATTAATAGTTCGACGTGTTTTGAATGTGAACAGACATTTATTACGGTGGCTTCTCACGGCTTGTGTAAAGCACAGGCCGTGTGAAGCGAGCGGCCCGAGTGTTGTATTGACACAGGTCGTGAGAAGGAGTGATCCGGACTCGTTCGCGGCGCGCGCTCGCCCGTACAGATGACCGCGGCGCGGCGCGGCACGTAGCAAAGGCCGTGTGAAGCCACCATTACGATAAAGGATGGGCCATTTTACATTCGAAATATGTCAAACCAATTCTTTCGACAATACATTATGTGAATTTCCAGTTATTCCTATAATTTTTGAACATAATTGTAACATTTATAGCACAAATTAAGGAATATTATGATTCATTTTAAGTTATTTTCATAATTAATTAACAATTACTTTGATTCCGCCCGCAGACGGCTTTTTCAGCAAACCTGAAAAAGAAAGAAATAAGTTATAAGCATCCTACTAATATTATAAACGCGAAAGTTTGTAAGGATGGATGGATGGATGTTTGTTACTCTTTCACGTAAAAACTACTGAATGGATTTTAATGAAACTTTACAATAATATAGCTTATACATCAGAATAACACATAGGCTATAATTTAAAAATATATCTGCGCAGACGAAGTCGCGGGCACCAGTTAGTATATATAGTTATAAAAACAGAAAACCCGCTTGCCCAAATAATACGGTACACATACATACGTACGTAAGTGAGGACGTGGTGGCCGAGTGGATGAGGCCCTCGCCTTGCGATCTGATGGTCGCTGGTTCGAATCCCGGTGGCAGTCATGCGTAAATGGGTTATTTCGGTCGAAAAAATCTATGTATGCATCCCATGTTCTCGCAACGGTGAAGGAAAACATCGTGAGGAAACCGGCATGTCGTAGAACCTAAAGTTCGAAAATGTGTCGAGTGCACGAAAGGAAGGCGAGGCGTCGAGGCGCACTTGAAATCCTTTCACTACACTGGTTCGAAGGAACTAGTGACACGATAGAAGAAGACATACATTCGAAAAACATTACCCCTCTTTCGCAGTCGGGTAAAAAAAATATACTTACGCGGTAATTTCGAAACGGGTTTCAGTAGTTTCATCTGAATGTTGGAATCAGAGGAACTCTTGAACTTAGAAATGATTCCTGAAAGAAAACAAAATATAAAAAAAAGATAAGATAAAAAACATTTATTTCATAAAGGTCTTAATATAAAGGTAGGTACAAACTTAAGTAAACGTAGCAAAATGAAGAAAGAAATGAATGAAGGCTAAAATTACAAAATGAAACTATAAAATTGACACTATTTTAACTAAGTAGGTATATAATTAATGTATGCTGCATATGAGTTGAAAGTTTTCTTTTCTTTTATTAATTTACTTAAAATAAAAAAGAACTACCTATGTAGTAAAGACCCGAATCAGATGAATCTTTGAGTACCTTGTCCTAACTAAGTACTAGACTTGTAAGTAGGAAGTAGAAGAAAATATCACCTATGTGTAAGCATTACTGTGTTCCGGTTGGACGGGCACTGTAGCTAGTGAAATTACTGGGCTTTCGAGACTGACCAGGAAAATATCTCAAGGTGGACGAGCGCTGATAGCAGTGTTTCACGGGACTATGGGAATCACAGACCTGTGTATCACTGTTATGGTTATGGGCGGTGCACGAAAGGAGGCGCACTTGAAATCCTTTCATCACACTGGTTCGACAGAACTAGTGACACGATAAGAAGATGGTTATGGGCAGGCGTGATCTCTTACCAACAGGAGAGCGCCAATTTAGTGTCGCTGCTTTACTTAAAAAAAGTTTTGTTGATTTATTTTAACCAAATTTAAAATAAAGTCCTTAATTACCCGACTGCCAAGGAAGGGTTATGTTTTTCGCGCGTATCTTGTATGTATGTATGTGAATTTCTGTGTTACCTCGTATCTTTCAAAATGCTGGATGGATTTTGAGAGTTAAGGTATCGTTGGATTCGTCTCAATAATCCGAGTGTTCTTATATGAGTTTTAAAATAATAATATGGCGGATTTTTGGAGTTAAATAGTAAGTCGTTAATATTTTTTTCACACCACCTGCTCTACAATATTCAATTACATATCATGCTATCATCAAGGTAAAGCATAGCATTACCTACCAAGGGAGGTAATGTTGTATGAAACTCCCAAAGGTTATAATGGGATTTGAATTTGGAACGTCAAATTCTTGATGAAACTCGTGGAAAACTCTAAGCCATATAGTAACGCCCATATGGCATTGCAAAAAGGTTTGTTCTAAAATCAAACTGCCCACTCATAAAAAAAAAGAAAAAAGGCGCGACTTCAAAGATAGTGAAACAAAAGACGGTGTTGGCTGCTTAGTTCGGAGCCCTGGCTTTTTATTGCCTCGCAGAAGGTGTGAAAAGTAGAGTATGCTTCTCTGGGATACAGCCTGTCTTCGTCTTGGGTAGATTGAACCCCTCGCGTCACTCAGGACTCTACATAACTCCCTCGCTTCGCTCAGGAGTTAACTGAGTCCCTCGTTCGCTCAGGGTTCAATATGCCACCCGCGACATAAGACACTGCTTTATCCCCTTAGTGCATAATCTACTATTTGCTGACCAAACCTATCGAGTAGGGTACCAAAATGAAGGTACTTTAAAGGAGATTACAAGATTATGTATAAGTTATATGTTTAAATTTAATTTGGAATAATTAATTGACAATGAATGTATAGTATACCGCGATACAGGCTTTGTCCTCGTGCGGGGATCACAGTTAACAAGTGTGTTATTGTAATTTTTAGTTTGGTAAATAAACGATTTTGTATTCTTTGTAATTGTATAATTATTTCGTAGTCGGGTTTTCCGTTTTTTTTTAAACTCGAAGCTTTTTTAAATACTTACTTGGACTTATTCTTAGTGGATTCTGTTGCAAAACCGCTGCATAGTTCGGAGACAATTTTTTCAATGGATTCTTTTTTCCAATTTCATCGCTATGATTGGATTTCAATGTCTTCATATTAGTGATGGTTTTCTTTGGTTTTCCTATTGAGGTTCTGTGCGACATACTTTTTATGGTCATTTTGGATTTTACATTAACTTTGGGCTTATTTTGTTGGATTTGAAAGTTTTTCGGTAGTTCTTTGTTGGGATCAATGCTGGCAACATTACCCTTTTTTGGATCAGTCCTGGCAACATTAATCTTCTTCGGATCAGTGCTGGCAACATTAATCTTCTTTGGATCAGTGCTGGCAAAATTAATCTTCTTTAGATCAGTGCTGGCAACATTGCCCTTTTTTGTGGTATCCTTAACTTTTGGAATGTTATCTGTATTTGATGTGACCATTATTGGTCGTTCTGTCACTTCATTACCTATTTTATTTTTTTGAACATCATTTGTCTGAGAACTATTTCTTGTTAAGTTCTTTGGATCAGTTTTGGAACTTTTCTTAGGATCAATGTTGGCAGTTTTGTTAGCATTGCCAACATTACCAGTTTTTTTAGCATTAGAATCAACGGTAGTTTTCTTAGCATTAGAGTCAGTTTTGGCATTTTTTTTAGCATTAGGATCAACGTTGGTACTTTTCTTTGCATTTGAGTCAGCGTTGGCGGTATTCTTAGCATTATCAACGTTAGCAGTTTTTTTAGCATTAGGATCAACGTTGGTACTTTTCTTTGCATTTGAGTCAGCGTTGGCGGTATTCTTAGCATTATCAACGTTGGTACTTTTCTTTGCATTTGAGTCAGCGTTGGCGGTATTCTTAGCATTATCAACGTTGGTACTTTTCTTTGCATTTGAGTCAGCGTTGGCGGTATTCTTAGCATTATCAACGTTAGCAGTTTTTTTAGCATTAGGATCAACGTTGGCAGTTTTCTTAGCATTGCCAACATTAGCAGTTTTTTTAGAATTCGGATCAACGTTGGCAGTTTTCTTAGCATTAGGATCAATGTTGGCAGTTTCCTTAGCATTAGGGTCAATGTTGGCACTTTTCTTAGCATTGTTAACTTTAGCAATTTTTTTAGCACTAGGATCAACGCTGGCAGTTTTCTTAGCATTATCAATATTGCTAGTTTTCTTAGCATTAGGATTAATGTTGGCAGTTTTCTTAGCATTAGGGATTTTTTCGTTGCCTTCTACGTTTTTGGCCAGTTTTGGGATGCCTGCCACCTTTTTAACAGCCTGAGTGTTCTGTAAAACTTTCTTGGCAGGAGCACTATTTTCCTTTCGTTCATTATCAGTAACTTTAGTAGTTTTGCTTGATTTAGCTTCATTATTCTTACTAACTTTCTCACTATTCTCAAGCTTATTTGATCCTTCTTCAATATGTTTATTCCTGACAACATTTTCATTGACAACTTTCTTAACTTTAGAAATTTTCTTAACATTACGAGTATCATTTTCTTTATCATTTTCCTCATCAATATCATGTTTGGCTTCATCATTATCATTAATACCATCATTTTCATTTTGCAAATCATTATTTTTTACCAAATCAGTAACTGCATCTCGTTTTGCTTTTTTAACGTTAATAGATTCCACATGGCTGCTTCCTCGTTTGACTGATTTACGATTTTCGTCTTTATGTCCCTTCTCCTTAGGTTTAGCCTTCTTTGGCAATGATTTCGGAGGCGCCATTATAAATTCATCTCTTGTACGTTTAGAAGGCGCCTCTTCTACATCATCATCTGTATCAAGAGTAGTTTTATCCATTTTTTTTAATGATTCCTGATCAGATTCCATGCTTTCGTATACCTCTTGTGTTGGAGTCTGTGAAATTAAATACATATGTTGCAATACATTATCGTGAGAAATTGATATTGACCTTTTCAACACTTCCCATCCCCTGTTAGTCTCAAGCGTGTTTTAAACGATAGTTTCTTTGAATCCTAAATTCTAAATTATAAGTGTTTGTCCGTCTACTTCTTTATAATTCTAAACCCCTACTTGCCTTTACCTATTTTTGAAAATCTTTAATTGGCCATCTATACATATATATATATATATATAAACAATCGTGTCCTAGCTGTAAGTTTTCCGAAAAAAATAAAATAAAATATATAAGGCTTATTAGCGATGATTTGCGCGCATTAGCTGGCAGGTCGATGAGAAGAGCCAAAGATTGGGCTCAGTGGCGCGCCGTAGGAGAGACCTACATCTAGCTGTGAAATGCTATAGGTTGATGATGATGCCGATACATAGAAAACACCCAGACTCAGGACAAACACCGATGTTCATCGCATTTGAATGAATTATTATCTAAAATCTATTCTATTATTCAGGCTAATCCTCAAATCCAATTCCATACAAAATGTTTCGGACAAATACTCAAAAAGTACGCCGTATTATAGTAATTTCTTCACAATATTCGTTTCATCCATGTTTTTTGATTTCGTCGGATGGATGGATGTTTGTTACTCTTTCACGTAAAAACTACCGAATGGATTTTAATGAAACTTTACAATAATATAGCTTATACATCAGAATAACACATAGACTACAATTTATAAAGATACCTGCGCAGACGAAGTCGCGGGCACCAGCTAGTATTTTAATACTTCTGTGTGCAATACATATTTAGAATTTATAGAGTACATAAAAAATACCAAGACTCAGGACAAACACCGATGTTCATCACACAAATGTTTGTCCTGAAGCGGGAATCGAACCCGCGACACCGGGCGTGGCAGTCCAACACACTTGCCACTCGACCATCCGTGTCTTTGTAACTATGAGTTTTTACCTGCGCTTCTAAGCAAGTGCTTATAATCTTGGCGAGGAGGTGTGTCCGTTCATCTGTTGTGAGCGAAGGATTGCAAAGCTGAATATGAGCTTGCTTTATTATTTTCAGGTACAATTCATCTGAAAATATATAACGATTATTAATAAGTAACAGGACGAGGACGTGGTGGCCGAGTGGATGAGGCCATTACCTTGCGATCTGATGGTCGCGGGTTCGAATCCCGGAAATTAAAATCCCGTAAATGGATTTTTTCGGTCGAAAAAATCTATGTATGCATCCCACGTTCTCGCAACGGTGAAGGAAAACATCGTGAGGAAACCGGCATGTCGTAGAACCTAAAGTTCGAAAACATGTAACGAGTGCACGAAAGAAGCCTCTTCGAGGCGCACTTGAAATCCTTTTACCACACTGGTTCGAAGGAACTAGTTGCTTGATAAGAAGATTAAGTGACAATTTTATTTATTAACTAACAAAAAACACAAATGCAAATTATAATCCTTTTATGCTTAATACAAGCTAAGTTCAGCTAAGTTAAGTAAAGTTAGTGTATTTACATTTACCAGTGCTTTTTTTTGATAAATTCAAACAATTTAATCGAATTCTCTAACTTTTCATAACTAACCTTTTCACTAGGCAAGCCTGTATCGTAGAGACTTTAGTTTACGATATTTCAAACAAAAAAGTTTACGCAATCTTCGAAATATCGTACAGAAGTATTATGGTATAGAAACATAATGTAGGTTTTTGGCGGGAACATGAAAAATGGCGCATTGGCGGCATTAAATTAATTGACAAAACTTGTATAACTTTGAGTGTTTAAGTGTAAAAACGGTGGTTTTTTATCCTTTATGTGCTCGTCAACGTGTATGAGTGTTGGTGAATAGTGTAATGCTGTAAAACGTGACTTTTCGTGTTGCCTCCAAAACTCCATAGAAGCCTCTAGTAAAGTCGCAACCACCACTACTTTACAGGGGCATGACTTGACTTATCGACTCTGACTTATGACAAAATAATCTCTCCAATTACTTGACACTGGCTATATACCTTTGATGTGAAGCCAAAACCGAAGAACTTAGGTTCTTCAAAAAAAAAAAAAACATAATGTAGTACATTGAAAATGCGACAGTAAAACCAAGACACATTGGTTAACTTCTAGTACATATTGGTCCGGTGCTAATTTTCGAAAAAGAGAAGAAACAGGGCTAGATGAATATTACATATATGTTAAAACTACTAGGTTTTTTTTCATTGCTAATAAAACTACATCGTAAAGTAACAAACATTATTTGAAAATAGAGAGATATTCATTTTTATTGACAATAGGTTTGGTGTGTAAATATTATGTGTTGTGTATTCCGCATCCATTTTGGTTGGATACTGTGTATCTTGGTGTTCTATAGGAACACCGTTATTCATCTATGGGTTATACTTAGAAGGTACATTAAATGAATTAAACCTTAAGGGCAATCCTCAAGGCAAATTTCCATACAAAATGTTTCGGACAAATACTCAAAAAGTACGCCGTATATATAGTAATTTCTTCACACTATTCTACACAATATTGGTCCAGTGTTAATTTTCGAAAAAGATAAGTAACAGGGTTGGACGGTGGTTGGACGTTATTTGAAAATGGGGATATTTCATATTTATTGACAAGTACCCTTAGTATGAGTTTGATAGTTTCCAAAACTCAATAGTTTTGGTGAGCTCGCTCAAACGAATAGTTTACATTGTAATCGGCAGTACGGGCTAAATTTTTCGTATTAAGTTTACACGATATCATCCATCGACTAGCTCGATTGAACGAACTTCATGGTATATACTTCTAACTCTTTTACACGTCGGCAAAAGAAAGAGACGAACATATCCTTTACGTTTGGCGCTATGTACCACGTTTGTTTTTTTTTTAATTTGCGCATTGTGTTGGCTAAAGTCATATGACCATACTGCCTTGTCATACGTTTATTATTATTTTTTATGGAGGCGTCGTTTTTTTAAAGGAAATATGAGTCCATCACAATTTATAATTATGGATAGATTTCATAGAGTGGTCATTATTTCTCTCTCTGGAAAAAAGTCTACAAGATGTGTCTCGAAATTTGTATAATAACCCTACCCATATCCATAATTTTAGAAATGGTGACTTAAATAAACCGGCCGAAGGCCCTCATGTCAGGCTGAGAGCAATAAAATGTGGCAGGATTTACAAATATTTACAAATACTAGCTTGTTCGCATAGCTCTCACCGAATTTTATGTAGTGAGTGCGAATACTACAAAAGTTTTCGTAAACGTCCTAGTTTACTACCGCTGACTTGACAAAGTTAGAACTCGTACTGCCAAAGTGCCATAAACAGCTCGAAAACTTTTTTGGTATTCGAATACTATGTTTCGATCCAACTCATACTACCGATTTTAGTTCATGAAAGTTTTCGCTAGGGGCGCTGTAAGCAAATGTATGGAAGGAAACGAAACTACATAAAGTTTTCGAAAACTATCGAAACTCGTAATAACAAACAACAAACAAACAAACAAACATTCACACACTCACACCCCTGCACTAGGATTCCCTGTCGCAGGTGGCATGGACACATACAAGACATCACAACATCCAAGACCCGAGAACAAACATTTGTGTTCGTCACAAATATTTGCCCCGGCCGGGGATCGAACCCGGAACACCAAGCTTCGTAGGCAGGGTCACTACCAACTAAGCCACGGTGTCGTCAATAATAATAAGGGCACAGGTGTATAAAATTATTTGCTCCTGTATTCCGCATCAATTTTGGTGTTAAACACCATTATTCATCTACATATGGGAACCAGATGGCTGATAGAACACTTAAATACTGTATTTTTGTAAATACATATGTACATAGAATACATAGATTGATTGATTTAAGTCTGTTGAAAAACTGCATAATATTTATTCATACCCATATACTCGAGTTCAAAATTCATCTTATGCTTGAACGGAGCCAGAGGAGAAAGCTTGTTATCCAATATCCAAGACATTTTCATTAGATCGGCGCATTTCAGGATGAACCCGCCTTCAGCCTGAAAAAAAAAATAAGCATTACTGTGTTCCAGCTAGTGAAGTGAAATTACTGAGATTTAAAGACTAATAAGTAAAATAAGGCATATAAATTATTTTTGGACATTTCACACAGCGACATCTAGCCCTAATGCCTTAATCACACGTAGTACTCGGTACGTATAAACATAGCGCAGAGTGCTTGGCTAAGCGAGTGATGTAAGCTTTCACTGTCTCGGCCGAGTACTCGGTACGTGTGATCTAGTCATTTGTATTTGTATTTATTTATTAACTTTAATTAACATGGATTTACCAATTATATTTCTAGTCATCTAGTCATCACTGTGGCACTAAACTTGTAAGCTTTGCAAGTCACTGTGGCGCTAAACTTGCAAGCTTTGCAAGTCACTGTGGCGCTAAGTTTGCAAGCTTTGCAAGTCACTGTGGCGCTAAACTTGCAAGCTTTGCAAGTCACTGTGGCGCTAAGTTTGCAAGCTTTGCAAGTCACTGTGGCGCTAAACTTGCAAGCTTTGCAAGTCACTGTGGCGCTAAGTTTGCAAGCTTTGCAAGTCACTGTGGCGCTAAGTTTGCAAGCTTTGCAAGTCACTGTGGCGCTAAACTTGCAAGCTTTGCAAGTCACTGTGGCGCTAAGTTTGCAAGCTTTGCAAGTCACTGTGGCGCTAAACTTGCAAGCTTTGCAAGTCACTGTGGCGCTAAGTTTGCAAGCTTTGCAAGTCACTGTGGCGCTAAGTTTGCAAGCTTTGCAAGTCACTGTGGCGCTAAGTTTGCAAGCTTTGCAAGTCACTGTGGCGCTTAACTTGCAAGCTTTGCAAGTTTAGCGCCACAGTGACACTTTCTCACTTCTCAATTTGAAGGCGCTAACCTAAAAAAAAACTTAAAAACCGCTATATCTCCTAAACGAAGTGAGATAGAGCAAAATAATAGAAACGTGGTTTTTAAATATTAATGTGAGCTAGTTAAATACATATTTGAGCTCTCACCAGCGGCTCCATATACAGCGTGTTCGCGTACCGGTCGGCGAGTCTAGCGAGCGTGGTGCGGCGCGAGCGGTACGCCGCTGCGTAGCTCCTTACCACCTGATGATACAGATATAATAATAAGTAGCTTCTGACAACCTGACAATACAATAATAATAAGTAGCTTCTGACAACCTGACAATACAATAATAATAAGTAGCTTCTGACAACCTGGCAATACAATAATAATAAATAGCTTCTGACAATACAATAATAATAAGTAGCTTCTGACAACCTGACAATACAATAATAATAAGTAGCTTCTGACAACCTGACAATACAGTAATAATAAGTAGCTTCTGACAACCTGACAATACAATAATAATAAATAGCTTCTGACAATATAATAATAATAAGTAGCTTCTGACAACCTGGCAATACAATAATAATAAATAGCTTCTGACAATACAATAATAATAAGTAGCTTCTGACAACCTGACAACACAATAATAATAAGTAGCTTCTGACAACCTGGCAATACAATAATAATAAGTAGATTCTGAAACCTGACAATACAGAAACTAAATAATAATAAAGCTTTTGAAACCTGACAATACAGATGATAATAAATAATAATAAAGCTTCTGAAGGCTGACAATACAAATAATTATTATTATCTGTTTATCTATATCTATCTATACATATAATAAAGCAGAAGACCCAGAATTTCTGTACATATGTTTTTTTTTGACGGAAAAGTTTTCAGACGAGATTAATAAACATGCCCCAAAATATTTTTTTTTTGATTGGAAGACTGTTAGTTTGTTGGTGGTAGTCTTTGTTTGTATGTTCTCCCAGTAATTTCACTAACTACAGTGCCCTTCGAACCGGAACACAGTAATGCTTACACATTACTTCTTTGCGGCAGAATATCTGACACTGTGTTGGTTCACAGATGGATAAAAACGAGCAGGTAGCTCAACTGATGTCAACTGAAGTTAGTAAGCATTGTTTAATTGTAACTTTTTATTTTTTGGCAAATAAAAACATTTCTTTCTTTCTTTGATAAATAAATGAACATTCACACACTCACACCCCTGCACTAGGATTCCCTGTCGCAGGTGGCATGGACACATACAACACATCACAACACCCAAGACCCGAGAACAAACATTTGTGTTCGTCACAAATATTTGCCCCGGCCGGGGATCGAACCCGGAACACCAAGCTTCAGCTACTTTTTTTTTATGTATCATTTACCTCGACAGCGTCGCTGGGCTTGGTTACTGTACTCAGTACAGACTTGTACAGTTCGTTTTGATGTGCCACTTTTACGGGCATGACTTGTAGCTCGTGGAATGAATTAGGCGCGAATTTCCTGCTCTGAAATATATAAAAACATAATTTTGTGTGTAGAAGGAATACACTTACAGGTTTATGTGTGAAGAAGGTATACAAATACAGGTTTATGTGTGTATAAGGTTAACACTTACAGGTTTATGTGTGATTATGGTAAACACTTACTGGATGTGTATAGAAGGTATACAAATACTGGTTTATGTGTGTATAATGTATTAACAGGTGTGTAGAAAAAGAAGTGTGCATGCACTTGATTGCTTATGTTTGTAGAAGGAATAAATGTACTTACAGGTTTCTGTGTGTAGAAAGTGTACAAATACATGTTTATGTGTGTAGAACACTTACAGATTTATGTGTGTAGAATGTATACACTTACAGGTTTATGCGTGTAGAAGGTGAGGGAGAATGGCACCAAATCTATCTGACACTCCGCTATTACTTCACGCCAGGAGCCCGGCTCTTTTACTGGCTTTCCACTGTGGCAATAAACAAGAATATTTATAAAAGGTTATATATATATAATTAAAAGGTTATTATATATAAAAAAATATGTATAAAAACATACTACAAAAGACTTCGATTGAACTGTTCTAGTGAGCGTAAACACCACTGAATAGTCACAGGGAAGCAAAATACGCAATTACGTTTACTTGTATGACGTAATTTTTCCAGTTATTATGATTTCAAAGTACTGAACTGGTTTTTGTGATATTTCTATGAGACCATTTTGGAAATATATCCTCTCAAACAATAGTATACAACAAAGTTCTAAGGTAACCAGCATAAAAAAAAATCAACTGTATGGAGAACCTCCTCCAAAATGGTCCCATAAAATTTCATGAAAACCGGTTCAGTACTTTGCTTTTGAAATCAAAGTAACTGAAAAAATTACGTCATCAAAGTAAACGAAATGCGTATTTTCACTGTGACTATTCAGTGGTTTTAACAGTCATTAAACAGTCCAATTGAAGTTGGTTGTAGTATATTTTAGTAAAACCTTGATATTTGAAATCGGTTGAAATCCACATTTTTAGATACTAAACACAGTGACAGATATTATGCCGCAAAACAGTAATGTGTAAGTATTACTGTGTTCCGGTTTGAAGGGCACTAGCTAGTAGCTAATGAAATTACTGGTCTTCCAAGACTGATCATCAACATGTCTCAAAGACCTGTAAGTAAAAATAAACTTAGGTACCATCTCTGATAAGACCTACCCTTTCAAGACAGGATCTTGTACCATGACATTCATTTCCGACTGCAGCACAGTGATGTCCGTAAGCTCCTGCGTGGCTTGAAGACATGTATATAACCGTTTCTGTTCAGCTTGCAACTCGGACATTGATGGATCAGTATTAATTAGCATGGGTAAGATTTCTTCGTCTGAGCTGAAAATATAAATTACAGTACTTCAACTCTAAAGCAGGGGATACACATGCCCGTAGCTTGCACACTTGCATGACAGCTTCTTGCATGTGCCAGCTACTTTTATGTTTATACGCTAACTGGCGTACCTGTAGCTAGCACAACATTTGATTTATTTGCATGCCCGCTGAGGGAGGGGCCGCGGGGGGTTGCCAACCTGGCACGTGTGAACAGACGGGACAGCTACGGGCATGCCAGTAGCTGACTCGTTGTGGCCGTAGGCGCCAGTGTGGTCAACGTAGGCGATTAATCAGCTTTTAGCCAGAGGGCGTGGTAGCCGAGTGGATGAGGCCCTTGCCTTGCGATCTGATGGCCGCGGGTTCGAATCTCGGTGGCAGTCATGCGTAAATGGGTTTTTTCGGTCGAAAAAATCTATGTAGGCATCCCACTTTCTCGCAAGTGTGAAGGAAAACATCGTGAGGAAACCGGCATGTCGTAGAACCTAAAGTTCGAAAACATGTGTCGAGTGCACGAAAGGAGCCTCTTCGAGGTGCACTTGAAATCCTTTCACCACACTGGTTCGAAGGAACTAGTGACACGATAAGAAAAGAAAGACTAGAATTGGCGATGAAAAAATCTGAAAGGCGACTGGTCTTTTATTAGGCTATTTCAGGGACATGCCATTTAAATTAGCTGAATCATAGTAACCAGGTAATATTAAAAAATGATGGCCACACTAGCAGGCGATACTTCCAGAATTATTATTTGTATTAGAAATTATGAAACCAAAAGATGGGGCACATCGTAAATCAAAAGGTATGTAAATCTGACTTTTTAGTACGTACTGGCAACGCTGGGTACGAGTGCCTCACACATACTGTCCTGTGTATACGCTATTGTAATACTTGCATGCCAGTATTACTTGCAAATGTATCCGCAGTGTGCCAGTTACTTGCACATGCCTGTAACTTGCATGCCACCTACTTTCCCGATTTACTGGCATGTGTATACCCCAGCTTAATTCTAAAAAGAGGCTACAGCAGTCTGCACTGGCTTCTGATTGAAGGGTGCATTGTGCATTGCCCTCCCAATATTTACACTGCCCCAGCCATCCTAGCTCCTTGAAATAGTAGGACTCTGGATTAATAAAAACATTCACACACTCACACCCTGCACTAGGATTCCCTGTGTCGCAGGTGGCATGGACACATACAAGACATCACAACATTCAAGACCCGAGAACAAACATATTTTGTGTTCGTCACACAAACATTTGCCCCGGCCGGGGATCGAACCCGGAACACCAAGCTCCGTAGGCCGGGTCACTCCCAACTAAGCCACGGTGTCTTCAAATATCCAAATAAATAAATATCCTTTGATCCTAAATCCTTTTTATTTTGTTTGTTAGTATTTCTATTTTAATTTTACTTTACTAACCTACTTTTATAAAAATATGTACCTACCTACCGCATATCACTATTCAATCACCGGTGCCACAGAAAGCCGGCGCTCAGTAGCATACAATGTCGCTGCATATGCTGAGTGGTCTAGGTCACCTTTATTTATACCTATGTACAACCTACTCTGCTTTTGTAACTGTATTATTAGTGTTTTTTATGGTTTAAAATAAAATAATTCTTATTTTTTTCCAGCTAAATTGAAGACATTCCGAATTTCAACCAAATCAAATTAGTACTTTTGAGTGTACGAGGAACTAACACCTATTAATCCTCACAAACTTTATGCATTTTAAATTACTCGGAATACTTATTAAATTATTAAAAATATTTACCCGCTGTCATCGTAGTAAAATTTCGATTGATTAGTGGGAAACTCCTTGATCCTCTTATCATAATAATGTATATCTTGTAGAAGCTTTTCTTTTAGAGCGATTAGAGTTGCTCTTTTGGCGCTTGTATTTTTCGTCATTTTTTAAGAAAATGAACGCTTAAATTATCAACAACAAACAACCGTCGACCATTTTCAAAATAACTGTTGATCACAGATAAAATAATCAGTGTTGCTGTTATATGCTGGTAAACTACATTTCATACATTCGTTCGTATTCATCCTTTTATTTCCGGTAGTAAGTGTTACCAGTCACTAGATGACCGGCTAATTACCGAAAAAAATTAAGCATTCCGAAATTTTTATTATCTCTTTCATTCTTTTTTCGAAAGAAAATGGTGCAAAAATGTTGGTGCACTATAAAATAAGATCAACTAGTAACTCATTCAGCTGTTTCTTGATTTAAATTATCTTACTGGAATTTAAATTATTTTCAGGGTGTACATTATATACTTATATAATGTACAACCTGAAAATGAATAGCGTATCCGAACGGCTTGTCTTGTCAATGTCACAACAACGTCAAAATAGAACTAAATGTCAGATATGTAGTTACAGCACGGTTGGCGAAATAATTATATAATGTAGCCTAGGTATATGTTTTCCAAACAATTCGCATACCTACCAAATTTTGGTTCAGTAGTTTTGGCGTGATTGAGGAACAAACATCCATTTAGCCATTCGATTGCGAATTTTTAGTATGTATGCATCTGACTGAGTAACGACCGATTAGTAAAATACTAATGTGTATTGTAAAATGTAAGTGTATTGCTTTTTGCATATTTTGACGGCCAAAACAGCATGTTTTCAACCTGTATGTTCAGGAACACGGTTATGTCGAGGTACAGAATAATAACAAAATAGGAAAAGAACAAGATATTCTCAGTCATAATCTCGACACACGACAGTGTGTCCAGCCACGGTCAGGCCCAGCGAACTGGCGAGTAGCACTGTGTGTAAGTTTACACGAACCATCTGGAGCCACTTTTGACTTTGTCATAGCTAAAAAACTAATCAAATAAACACACCAAATTTGGTTTATGTATTGAAAGAGTTAATGAAGTACTTACCTCAAATTTCATAAACACAGCTTAAACGGTCATTTAGATATTAAACGTTCAAAAATCGACATTTTTATCACTGATTGAACAGAAATAAGTAAATTTATAAGTTTTGTTTTTGTTTTTTCAAATAATTCGATTTTATGAGGTAAATTTAGCGCCTTGCCAATTTTTGCAGGATATTTCCATTTCCATGATGAAAGGTTGTTTTTATCGTTTTTACGTACCTTTGAATAGTAATAAATGTATGTACAAAAAGTAATGATATCTGAACAAAACACATGTGAAAATAGAAGCCACGATCGAGAAGTCGTTTTCCCCCGAAAAAAGACTTCAGATCTACATATAATCGTTATAAATAAAGTAATACGTTCTTATAAATAAATTTACGAATGTCTATAGTAGACCTTGGCTAGCCATATATGTAGATCTGAAGTCATTTTTCGGGGAAAGCGACTTCTCGATCGTGGCTTCTATTTTCACATATTATAGGTATGTGTTTTCTTCAGATTTATGGTATTACGGAACACGACATTGTTTTAACATTTATTTATTATATATTACACTACAGCCAGTCAGCGATAGCAATAATGCGGCCGATCTTTTGTTGTATTAAACGTTTAAAAATCAACAATACAAGTACATGCAAGTAATACTTTCAGAGCCTACAATTTTCAAATCACTTTTTGGAGCAAATAACGAGATTTTAGTTGAACAACTACCACTGCTGGGTATTTCATACTAATTCGGAATAAAACTGGTCACTTATGTTCACAGTCAGTTTACTTCACTAGCAGATAATCTATAGCAGTAGTTTCCCGGTGACAATTTCGAGCGCCATCTTGCGGCGCAGGTAGGGCATGTGCGCCTGCGTGAAGGTGTAGGGCGCATTCCGCGCGGAGAACTCAGCGAAGGTGCACGCGAACATGCCGCTGTCGCTGTCGTTCATCTGCTGCGGTATATCCTGCGAACAACGTACCCTCATAACAAACGATGGTCTCATAAAAAAAACCATGTTGGCCGAGTGAGGGGTCTCGACTTTTGATCCGAAGGTCGTGGGTTTGAACCCGGGCGTAAACCAATGGATATTCACGATATATATATTAAAACACGGGCTTAAGGTGAAGGAAAACATCGTGAGGAAACGGGTATGTCATAGACCTGAAAAAGATCGAAAAACATGTGTCAAGTGCACGAAAGGAGCATCTTCGTGCGTGCGTGCGTGACTCCTTAGAAACTGAAACGGAATCCAGCCCTCATACTTCCACTTCCAGCCTGTACAATCCTGGGTCGTACGTTCACGGTCTCGCAGCCAGACTCCTAGCTAACTGTGTGCTCCTCTTTAGAGGTCTTCTTCTTCTTCTTATTGTGTCACTTGTTCTTTCGAACCAGTGCAGTAAGTAAGTGTGAAAGGATTTCAACTACACCTCGAAGAGGCTCCTTTCGTGCACGTCTTTAGAGGTGTTACCTGCCGATTAGAGCTTTCAGTATCGATGACTTTCTGAGTCTCGGGAAAAAAAATCGAGACTCGATGCGGTCTCGAAATTCCCGGGAAAAACGAGACTTTCGAGACTAATTCAAAAGTACTTACTTATAGGCAAACTCATAGGATCGGCATTTAGGCATTTTATGGCCTATTAGCGAACACATCACAGTTAAACTTTATGTAATGTTTAAGTGTATGTGTAACTTTATCCAATATTTGATGATGTTTGGCGATGTTCGATGTTTCAGATTTATCAATATCCACGTTTTTCTTCGAAATCTGGAGTCTCGAAAATCATCAAAAATCGTCGAGACTCTCGAAATCGAGACCGAGACTCCCGGGATGAAAGCCTTGCTGCCTCAAGTGCATACCTTGAGAGTCTTGGTGGTCCACCCCTGGTCGTCGAGCGGCGCGGCCTTCCTGTCCTGGTGCTCGTCGCGCAGGTACTGCATGAGCGCGGCGAGGCAGCGCGGGTTGGGCTCGCCCGTGCTGTCCAGGTAGCTGACGCGCTTGGCGGCGAACTCCACCAGCGCCAGGCACCAGTGCACGCCCAGGTGCACGGGCACCACCATCAGAGAGTGCGCGAATATGTCCACCTGGGGAATGTAAATGTAAATGGACTCCTGTTGGTCCTTTGTGCGTCGGATGTCCACCTGGGGAACACTGACCATGTGGGCCGCGCGTGCGCACCGGGCACAACACACACGCGTCTTGTGTGAACCGGGCACAACAGGAGAGAGCACGTGAGTCATGCGTCTTGTGTGAACCGGGCACAACAGGAGAGAGCACGTGAATCATGCGTCTTGTGTGAACTAGGTGGCTGGTTCTTGTGTCGAAATTTTCAATATATAATAGATACTCATCTAGCTATAATATATATTAATACGAGTATAAATTATAGCTAGGCATATTACGATATATTTTCTATACAAATATTCAAGTGACCGCACACGCAGCTATATTATATATTTCTATGACTTAATATTTGTATAGAAAAAATATCGTAATATTCCTTGCTATAATTTATATTAATATACCTTTATTACAGCTACGTGTTTGACGGGCTTTAGGCTCTTTTTACATTACCGCGGAACAGAATCATGGAGCTAATTGTATGTAAAGGGTTTTACAAAAAACATAGTCACGTCTTCTAGCGAATTGTAAAACACGAAATGTTTAGTGATGAGTCGAGGCGTGCGTGATGTACCTTCCTGGACCAGTGGCGCAGGCCGCGCTGGCCGGCCGTCATCAACTTGTAGTAAAAAAATGTGTTGCAGGCGTACACGCGCGGCAGGTCGCAGGCGCGCTCCTCGCTGCGCTGGTTCAGCAAGTTCATGTAAAAGTTGATCACATTGTCGTTCAGCCAGTTGAGGCCCGACAGCGTCTGGATGTCGCGTCTGGAACGGGACACATTCACGTAATCGAGGGAAGACCGGCCTCCACTGTGTAGGTAGCGTAACCCTACATAATGTGTTTACTTACTATTTAATAAGCTGTGACTCAATACGTCATTATACTTTAGTACTAACTATAAGTCAATCTGTACAGCTCTTGTAAAACCCATAAAGTTAGGGGGCGACAGCCGAAAGTATCCGAGATCTGTGGTAAAACCCAATATAAGATCAGTCTTGGTACAAATGTGAAATAATAATAATTACATGAGTACAAAATATTCGGTTTTTAATTTATAAAACCTAATTAGTTACCTATTTTATTAATTAAATTTAGGGTTTCAACAAAACTAAATAAAGATAACCCTAAAACTGTTTATGAAATTAGCACGAAAGGGATATTGGCTAAATCATAACAAAAGCGTCAACGCATCAACCAAGCGGTTCGCATCGATATTAGTGGTGCGCACCAGCAGGGAGTGGAACTCGCTGCCGGCGTCTGATTTGTCAACGCATCAACCAAGCGGTTCGCATCGATATTAGTGGTGCGCACCAGCAGGGAGTGGAACTCGCTGCCGGCGTCTGTTTTTACACACTATAATCTCGGAGTCTTCAAATCAAGAGTCAATAAGTTCTAACTAGGTAAGCGTGCTAAATCGTCAACCACAACGTCACTTACCATCAGGTGAGGTTGTGGTCAAATGCTTGCTTAGTTCAAATAAAAAAAAATCCTCAGTCATTATGAAATTGAATTGAATTGACATATTGATGGATGTTGGTTGGTGGATCTAGAGAAAAATATGATAGGCTTCCGAAAAAAATGGATGGTCTGAAAATGTAATAATGTATGTTGATGATTAGAAATTGTATTTAGTAAATCTTATTAATTATAAAGATTAATTATAATAATAAATTAATGTATCGAAGGATGATAAAACGGTAGGATCTCAATAATGAAACATAAAAATGTATCCGCGCCGAAAGAAGGGAGGTTCCCGCCAATTTTAAAAAAAGGGATTTGATGGCGCGTTGAAAAAAAAAAGACGATCTATAAAAGATTGATAAAAAGAATATAATATTTTGGATAGGTATTGATCGCATTTTGTAAAAAAAACAGGAATACCTGCTACTAGTAAGTTGAGAAACAAATAAAACTGTAAGTAATGACCCTATTATTTCATTTATTCTTACATTCCATTTAGTATAATGATGGTATAGTTTACGTTGTCACTACACGTATCTAGGTCACCCAATTCTCAGAATAAACTAGGATGTATCTTCCCATACTAAGTAAGTAGCAGCTTTACATAATAGAATGTGGATGACATACCTCCCTAATGTCGTAAGTAAATACATCCTAAGACAGAATTGCAACACTAAGTAGGCATTCCCCTACCACCCTACCAGACAGTTAAGTAAGTACATGAACTTATGTATTAGGTACATCATAGGGCAGTGAACAGCAGTGATGCGGATTAGTAAATGTAAGAATGTAGGCTACAATATGGAGTGAAGATCTCCGAGTTTAGAAACTAGGTAGTCTTGCTATAGGAATAGCAATCCACTGCGACGTAGGTGTCTCCTAAAGTGATGATTAAATGAAGAATTAATTCCAGGGCATAATTATATGCCGAAGAACCGACAACCATTAGCGTAAACGTGTTTTTAAGTGTAGACCACATCTAGGCAAGTATGGTGTAGGACACTAAATGGATCGAATATCTGCATGTTATAGCCAGCAGATGGTGGTTGAGAAGAGCCGAAGACCGCAGATGAGAGACCTTCGTCCAGCAATGTACAGTTTTAGGTCGATGATGATGACATTCAAGTGGTTTGTAAGTATCACTTACTTGTAAATTTGTAGTTCAAATTTGGAGATGAGTAACGAGTCAGGCAAATTGCCAATTTATTAATCTGAGCGATGGTAAGGGCCCAGGTCTGAGAACCATAAGTTAATACTGGCAAGATACAAGAGTCAAAGAGTTTCCTTTTAAGCTTGATGCTGAAATTTTTGCTTTTCATCACCTCTTTTAGTGACCAGTACCGCTTCCATGAATTAGCTATCCGTCTATCAACCTCTCTCTCATTTATGTTTCTTGTGGAAATAACTTGTCCTAGGTATATGTATTCTTCTTGGTAGGATATTGTCTTGTTGTTAATGATCGTTTCCACTTCCTCTCGATTGGTTAATAGCTTAGTTTTTTCAGCATTCATGGTGAGGCCAACTCTTTCACTTTCCATCTGTAAGTCTTTTAGCATTGTCTTTAGTATGTGTGGCGACTCTGAGAAAAGTACTACATCGTCGGCGAATCTCAAGTGTGTCAGCTTCTCTCCATCTATTAGAATTCCTATGTTTTCCCAGTTTAGTTTGCGAAATGCATGCTCTAGTGTTGCTGAGAAAAGTTTAGGTGATATAGGGTCACCTTGACGGACTCCCCTTTCTATTTTAATGCTGTTTCCCTTTTTCTCCAAGCGAACTTTAGCTGTGCTCATTGTATAAACGTTTCTTAGCAGCCTAATGTATTTGCTTTGAACACCTTGCTCCTGCAGTGCTTGCCATATTGAGTTGTGCTCGATCGAATCAAAAGCTTTACTGTAGTCTACAAAAGCGATGTATAGTGGTCTGTTATACTCGTTGTACTTTTCTATAATTTGTTTAACCACATGGATATGATCAATTACAGAATACCCGGCTCTGAAGCCCGCCTGCTCAATTGGTTGGTTTTCATCGAATACATTGGTCAATCTTCGTAGGAGTACTTTGGCAAATATTTTGTAGATGTTGGACATGAGACTGATAGGTCTATAGTTGTTGATATTGAGGCTGTCTCCTTTTTTGAATAGAAGCACGATGTCAGATGTAGTCCACTGTAAAGGTACATTTTCTGTTGTTATGACCTCATTAAATATTTTCGTCAGGAGTTTGGCTGCCACTGTTTTATTATGTAATATTATTTCATTTGATATTTTATCTGGCCCAGGTGCTTTGTCTCGTTTCTGTGTTTCAATTGCTTTCTCAACTTCTCTGACTAATATTTCAGGTATGTCATCATTGTCTTTCTCTAGGGTGACATCTTCCTCATCTTTTTGTTTTTTATAAAGGCATTTATAGAAATCTGTAGCTATATTGAGTATTTCTCGTCTTTTGCTCTTGTCAGATCCTGTTTTATCTTTCAGTTTTGGAATCCATTGCTTTTTGTCTGTTAAATATTTTTGCGCTTTCCTGATACCTCCCGTTTTCATAATATGGTCCTCTATTATTTGTTGTCTGTTTTGTTCCTTATGTTTTCTAATTCTCTCTCGTATTGTTTTGCTCAGGACTGCTATTCTTCTTCTATCTTCTTTGGTTTTTTGGTTTTTACTAATGAGATGCTTCCTTTCTAAAAGACATTTGTTTATTTCTTCATTATCCATTATTTTTTTATGTTTGTCACCTTGTTTCTTAGTTTTCGGTTTTATTATTTCTTCTACAACGTCGTATTTTTCTTGTGTTGTGAGCTGTGATGTTTGATTTTCGTAGTTGTCTAAATGGCTTTGTAGATTATGCCCAATAGTATCGAGTTCAGCATGACCAAGTCTATGTTGAGAACCATGGTGTTTCCTTCTGGATTTTTTCTGTGGTCCCAAGGTGAAGTTTGCTCTTATCATTCTATGGTCAGTATTGAAGTTGAAGTTATTGATTACGCTGACATCATTGAAGTAATTAATGTTGTTAGTCAAAAAGAAGTCAATTTCGTTTTTTGTTTCTCCATCAGGAGAAATCCAGGTCCACTTACGGTTTCTCTTCTTTTTGAATTTACTGTTCATAATTACAAGGTTATTTTCGAAGGCGAAGTTGACTAGTCTCCCACCATTTGTGTTTCTTCGGCCGTCCGTGTAAGGCCCCATTATCAAATCTTCAAATTCTTGTCTTTTGCCTATGATTGCATTGAAATCGCCCATTATTATAAGATTTTTGCGAGCATGGGCTCTTATCGTATTGTTGAGATCATCATAGAATTTTTCTACCTGCTGGACTTTTTCTTTGTCAGTGGGCTCCGTTGGTGAGTAAACTTGGATTATAGACCACTTATATTTGTTATGAAATATCATATTTAAGACAGCAATCCTTTCAGATACACCAATGAATTCTTCTACCTTATCCTTGTGAGTATCTCTGATGATGAAGCCAACTCCGCGTTGCCCAGGGGTTTCTCCTTTGTAGTAAAGGAGGAACTGTCCGTAGTCCTCTATTCTTTCACCTTCTCTTCTGACTTCGCACAGGCCCAAGATATCCCAGTTTATATTGTTCAATGCTAGTTCAAGCTCTAATAGACTTTCTCTCGATTTGAGTGTTCTTGTGTTCAAAGTAGCTATTTTATAGGAATCTGATTTTTCTTTCAGTGATTTAGTTTTGTTTTTTCTATTTGGAGTTAGGGGGTTTTGGTCTGACTCCCCTCGGTGACCAGCCGGGTTGGGGACATTTTGATTGTTGTTGTATAGTGTTGTTTGTTGGTTGCCGGTGTAGAGCCTATCCTATGGCCTGCAGTATGTGTTCTTCTCTGACATGGAGTAAGATCTGGCGCGCATGTATGAGAACGCATCTATTTTTTGAACCTTAGGATCATTCTCTTCTTGAGTTTTTTCATGTATAGCTCGCGGTGATTCTACATTCTCTCTTTTCCTTTTCTCACCATCACGGTTATTTTGTCTTGTGTTCCTGGTCTTTTTTTGCAGCTGCTGTTCTTTAGTGAGGTCTTGCGTAATATATGTGTTAGTAGCCATCTTCTTCTTGTTTCTTAAAATTTCTATCTTTTTACTTGTTGTTGTAGTGGCTAGTAAGATTGGCCGTATCTTCCCGTTGTTTTGTTTCCTCCCCAGACGATAGACATTGTCCACTTCTTGTAGTTCGAGGTTCACATCTAGATCGTGGATTGTTCTCACAGCAAGATCGAGAACTTCGTCTGAGGACTCTGCATCGGGTTCTGGGAGACCGTGAAGTAATACATTATGCTGTCGTGAATTTAGCTCCATTCGATTGATTTTCATATTTAACATTTCCACTTCAGTTTTAAGTAAAGCGTTTTCTTCTTGTATTGGTTTTAGCCTCTCATCTACGGTTTGCATCACCTTTTCTGTGATTTTTTCAGTTATATTTAGTGTTTGTTTATCCATTTCATCTTTTAGTTTTGTAAACAACAGTGACATTTCGGGTGACAGTAATACAGTTGACATCTTGTGATGGTTTGGTTGGATGCGCAGATTGGTCACAGGTTTGCGTGAATGGGGAGCCTTAGCTTGTTGTTATGTTGGTAGTACCGGAGTGTGTTGACTATGGTTTGTCGTTTTTGCTAGTTATCAAGTTTTGACAGCTAACCTCAAAAGAAATCCTGAGGTTTTCTGGTCCTGATTTATCACGTAAAACCAAAGAACTTGTATACCTACTAGTATCTAGAAGGCCGACTCACACGAAAACCGAGAGCCGAAAGAGACTACCCATTAAGGAGTGTGTCACTTTCTAAAAGGGCGTCCATAATTTTTGAACTAAACAGGACAATTTTTGAATTAAACGATTTTCATTAAAAAAATCGTTTCATTTGAATTAGAATCGATATATATCTAGGTTAGGTACCTACCTGCCGAGAAAAATAATTACTGTTCGAATGAAACAGTAATATATACCATTGAATTAGACATAACATTGATCAGAATGAATTGAGCCGTTATACGGCTTATTACTAAAGTGGAAATAAAATAATATAATTTTGTTCAAACACAATATATTGCCAAATTTATTTATTATTAAAAATAAATTATTTTATACAGTTTGACAGTGACTACAATTACACGACATTAGAAAGGGTACAATTAAAAAAATACTTATTGTTAACGGTCATAATATAGCATCAACAATACAGGCACTTAATTTGTAACGCGACCATTTTTGTCAATTTTAATGTTTAATGTTTTAATTGTTAGTTGTTAAATGTTAATTGTTTATGTAACGCTACCATTATTCTATTGTCTGAGAATAGTTTTGCTCAGTGCGTCTAAGGCGTTGTCCTATTTCACTTATAAGATATCATCAAGCGTTGAAGTATCCAGTGGCTGGATTATGAAGACCGGGAGTGCACTACCTTGCCTTTTGAGCGGGCTCCCAGCAGAACCTAAGATATATTTCTTATTATCTTTCAATTAAAGACTAGCTTTCGCCCGCGGCTTTTCCCGCGAGGTATCCATTTAAATTGTAGTCGTCATTTGTCATGTGTTCATGTCGACTAATACTGATGAAATATTTTTTGCTACCTTTTGCGTTATTGCATGAAAGAGTAACATAGGTATATTTCACATACACACAAACTTTGACATTTATAATAGTAGTAAGATAATCTAGTGTTATTGGTACGAATAAGTGTGAGGTTATAAAATTATTTAAAATAAAAAAAACTTTCTTTTACCTTTGGTAAAATAGAAGGAATTGCATCTGATTTAAGCTTCTTTTTAGCTTCAGTTAAATAGTCTTCCTTTTTAAAATGTAAACTACATACCACAGAGTACTCGGACAATTTTACAGAATGTTGCAATTGCAAAATTTCCTTCCATATATTTTTCAAATCTTTCTTAGCAGGCAATCTGCAACAGGGTGGAATTATTGAACAGGGTGGAAACGAGTTGAAACTTATGAACGTTACAAAATTAAATATCTATTTATATAGTGAATATCCTGAAATTAAAAATGAAATGGACACACTACTGATCCATATCGAAATTTTCTTATCTGTGAAAGGATATCCCACAATCTGGATACGACTCTTTCTCACACCCACTTACGACACAAATTTGGACCATTTTAGTAAAACAGTTAAGTAAAATAATAATACAACCAATTTCTTGTAATAATTTAAAATACGCCGCCAATCCAAAGACAAATATCCGCCATGTTGTTTCATTGGTTTGCAAAGAGTTACCAGCATATTGACATCACATTCCTCCTATTTTCCAATAACTCTTATCCAATAAATTGATAAACTACGTTTATAAATTCCTTGCTTTTATAAAACTAAGACACATTCTTGTACTTAGTGAGAAATTAAGTTATTTAATTAGTTGCCTATATAAAATGATCCTTGCGAATATTAAGTGAAATTATGTAGTGCCCAATGTTTCTGTTTTTTCTACCATGTCCATTTTAATTTTGTATGCTGGCGACACTGTGTGAACGAGACACACCACAGAAACGTAGGCTCTCTGTCGATCGATCGTCAGATCGTTTATCGTTATATTTTGATTTAATTAAAAAATAACTTCATTCGGTCGTGATAAGGTTCAGAATTCTTAATCCTTAAAAAAACAAAATGGCGGGTGAGCTATCCTGATCCTGTAGAAAATCCTTGCGTAAAACACCGAATCGTCTCGTAGTTTTTGGCACGATTTAGTCACTGGCACTTTAACTTTGTGTTTTTGTAAAAATATTGCACTGATGTTAAGTTTTTGCACTGAATTCTTGGTAAAAGTGAGGAGCACTTTGTTTTGGTTGTTTACGTATCGACACCGGAACTGGAAAAAAAAAAAAAAAAAAAAAAAAAAAAAAAAAAAAAAAAAAAAATTGGCAATTTGTCAACGAGCCATGGAGAGGAGCATGTTAAGTATAAGAAGGAGAGACAGAATCAAAAATGATCACATTAGACACAAAACTAAAGTAACGGATGTAGTCTGGAAAATAAGATCCTTGAAGTGGAAGTGGTCTGGACACACAGTTCGTGGCACAGATAAGTGGAGCAGGAGAATCACAGTCTGGCAACCGAGAATAGGAAAAAGGAAAAGAGGAAGGCAAGTCAAGCGATGGCGAGACGATATAGAAGCTGTAGGTGGGAAACACTGGACAAGGACAGCAATGGATAGGGGCGCTTGGAAGGAGTTGGGGGAGGCCTATGCCAAGGGGCACACAGACAAACCATGCCGGTGTTTAGATAAGGATAGGGATTAGTTAGGTAATATTAATAATAATAATGAAATCTTATCTATCAATAATTACTAATTGTTAAAAAAATGTCTGAATAAAAGGCTTATTTATTTTTTATTTTATTTTATTAACGAGTCAGGCGAGCCAGGGGCGAGCACTTTCTCCACGAGTTTCTCCTGCTGCGGGGTCAGCGGCGGTAGCTCGGCCGTCGGCTGCGGCTCTTCACAAACACTCTCCGGGATACTCTGCTGCCAAAGAATAAGTAATATTATTACATAAAGAAGCTCAACTCTTTTCAAAGTAGCAAATCAAAGTACGGTATTTTGAGTGCAATTGTCACGATGCTAAAGTTCATATTGTTTTACTCGTCAGAAGTGCATCGGCTAACATAAAAGCAACCGCTCCCACCAACCGCACCTACCCCGCGGCTTCCCTCGAGAAATGTCACTTTACGTCAGGTGTAGAGATAAGGGTGTGCTTACTTTTAACGTCCGAAGAAGGCACAGGCAAAAAAAAATTTCAACCCAATTGATAACCCCTTTCTTTATTGAAAAAAAAAAAATGAGAACTTAAATTGGGTGATCTTTTACAATGTACGATTTAAAAACCGTAAATTTATGAATGATACTTTGATTACTATTTCATGGCAGACTTTTTTTTATAAGTCACGAATACTTTTTCTCAATACTCAGTAGTTTTTACATGTTTTTTATACAAATTCTATACCTACGCTGGCATGATTTTACTTGCGATTTTATAATTTCCGATTTTAAAAATCATTGTACTTATATAAAAAAAATATCGGAAAATTTTCCACCATTTTTTTCTATTTTCGATGAAATTTTTCAGTTTTCCATGAGTTTTTTAAACATTTCACGAAAATTTTTAATTTCTCAAAATATATGAATAAATCCTGAAATTTTATAATATCGTATTTAAGTATAAAAGAAATGTTAAAAAATTCTGAAGTGTTGATTCATTTTGACCCCGAGCTCCCCTTGGTATTATCATGCGATGCGTCGCCGCGCGGAGTAGGCGCGTGGCTCGGGCACGAGATGCCGGACGGGCGGGTGCGCGCCGTGGCGCACGCGAGCCGCACGCTCACGCCCGCCGAGCAGAACTATAGCCAAATATGCAGGGAAGGTTTAGCTATTGTTTTCGGGGTACAAAGTTTTCACGAATATGTATATGGTAGACATTTCATCCTAGTTAGCGACTGCAAGCCGCTTTGTTCCATTTTCGGACCGAAGACGGGCATTCCATTAATGATGGCAGGGAGACTGCAAAGATGGTCAATCATTTTAAGCGAATACGATTACGAGATGAAGTGCGTTAAATCTAACGATAACTGTTTAGCGGACTGTTTGTCGCGAGCGGCGGACATTAAGGTTCATGAGTCATTGAAAGACATCAGCTGTAGCAGTAGGGAGAATAAAACATGCGAGATAGATAAGATTAATTTTATTGACGCACCTAAACCTATCGATTTCAAAGAAATTGCTGAACAAACAAAAAAAGACGCGACATTAAATAAGATATTTGGCTATGTTTTGCATGGCTGGCCAGAATATAAAGATATTCAAAGTGAATGTAAAGATTTTTACAATAGAAAAGATTACATTACTTCAGAGCACGGCTGTTTGTTGTTTGGCTACCGTGTGATAATACCTAAGTGTTTACAAAAATCAGCATTAAAGGAACTACATAGTAGTCATTTAGGCATAGTGAAAATGAAGTCTTTAGCACGGACTTATATCTATTGGCCAAGAATTGATAAGGACATCGAAATAATGTGCGGTTCGTGCGAAGTGTGCGCCAAAGAAAGGGATAATCCCGTCAAAAGTACGTTAGTTCCGTGGCCGTGGCCAACTGTGCCGTGGTACAGGCTCCACTTGGACCATTTAGGTCCATTCGCGAATAATCACTACCTAGTAGTAATTGATTCTCACTCCAAGTGGATAGAGGTTTGTAGGGTGAATTCAACGAATGCCGACACGACCATAAAACAATTGAGGGATATATTCGCAAGGTTTGGGCTTCCTCATGAAGTCGTCACAGATTCGGGGCCAGCGTTTGTAAGTGAAAAATTTTCAGATTTCATGTTGAAAAATGGCATAAGCCATATATTAACGTCACCCCGTCACCCTCGTAGTAATGGCGCCGCCGAGAACGCTGTAGGTTTAGTAAAAAAATGTTTAAAAAAGGCCGCACACGAAGGAATCGCTGTCGACGTCGCTTTGAGTAGGTTCTTACTGAACTATCGTAACTGCGTGCAAAGTACAACTCAAAAGTCGCCCAGTGAAATGTTAGTGGGACGAAAATTACGATCATGTTTAGATTTAATAAAACCTGATACCAGGAACATTGTTACGGATAAGCAATCTAACCAAATTAAGAATTTTGGAGGTAAGAATAGACATGTAACAATAGGAGATGTGGTAATGTTTAAGAAATGGCATAGAAACAAGGAGATTTGGGAAAAAGGTGTAATCTCGCGAAATATTGGAAAAACAATGTACGAAGTTAAATTTAATGATGAACAGCATAGGCGTCATATTGACCAAATATATAAATTGCCAACTGCCAGTGTTAATTTAAATGCGAAACAGTTCGATCCAATGTTCGACGCCGGTGGTTCCGGAGAGTATGATGCTAATGAGTTGTTGCTACCAGATCAAACCCGCGATTTGACTTCAGACCTAACTTGCAACCCTCAGGAATCACATGAGTCTCCTCAATCTGAAGAGGCAGAGAATATTATCGATCTATATGAAGACAATATGAGCAGTGAGAATGAGTCTGTCGATAACGCAGACTTAGGCGAATCCGAATATGTAAACACGCGCCCCAGAAGAAGACAATATTCTCTTGATATAGATTGATAAATATGTACCTACCTAGATTGTATAGTATAGTACTATACTGCATTATCTATACTTAATACTTATTTTTTTTTTCTTTAACATGTTTCATTTATTTTTGTTGTTGTGTTAGTTAACTACCTACTTAGCCAATATCATAAGTTGATAGGTGTAAGTCTAGGTTATGGGGGGGGATATTGTGGTGTACCTAGCTATTTGTAGGTTAAGTATTGCTCTGTCCTATATTAGTCTATGAATGCACTCCAATAAACCAGTTACTCGTTAGACACCGCCTTGTCATTTCACGTAGTAATTAGAGCCGTACACCTCAGTTATTTGCGGCGCCGCGCGTGTCCGCGAAGTCACTTAGCCTTTGCGAGGTTTTCGAGCTATGGACCTTAAGGTTTAAAAATCTTTCACTGAAAGTGCTCGCTACGTTGCTGCAACTTTGGTGTGAATTGAGCCATAGCTTCAAAGGTGGCAAGTGAATTAAGTTGTTTTCCCTATTTATTTATTACATCAACATTATTTTAAGAAACTTCTAAACAATAATGTAGGTTCGACTTTGTAATTGTCTTTACACCCAGCTCACGCCGTTCTCCTATGATTAAATCACTTATGGGTAATATAATGGGTATATCTTGATTGGATAATCACATCAGCAGTTTACTCACGCACACGCGTGATGTGTTTGTGTGAGTGGTTCAATCACAGGAGAACACCAGCGTAAGCTGGGTCTAAAGACAATTATAAAGCCGACTGTACATACATATTAAGGGGAATCCTCAAATCCGAATTCCATACAAAATGATTCGGACAAATACTCAAAAAGTACGCCGTATTATAGTAATTTCTTCACAGTATTCGTTTCGTCCATGTTTTTCGATTTCGTCAACAAAAAAATTAAATTAACCCTACTAACTTAAAAACACGTGTAAAATCTAAATTAAAGTATGAAACCTTTCACTTTTTTTGTTGACTAATCAAAAAACATGGACGAAACGAATAGTGTGAAGAAATTACTATAACACGGCGTACTTTTTGAGTATATTTTGTCCGTAACATTTTGTATGGAATTCGGATTTGAGGATTAGCCCTAAGAAGAGATACCTTGCGCCTCGCTGGGGTCGCGCCCCGAGATGGCCTCGGCCAGTTTCTCGGCCTCGTCCCGCTCCTTGCGCTGGTAGCCCTCCAGCTGCTCACGCAGACCATCGTTCTCTTTTTCCTACAACACGGGTTCATATCAGTTTCGCAAATAAAACGAGATTTATTTGCCTGAAGTATGGTTCTTATGGAGGAGGCCTTCACCCTTAGATGGGTATCCAGATAACAAAGAGATATGTATTGAAATTATAACTTTTTATATAATATTTTTTATCTCTTCGTTTAAATATCATTGTTGGAAATAAACGGCTCATTATTATGGTCATTACAAGGTCTTATGTTATATAACATACTTCGTCGGTAGTCGACATGTAAATTTTACTTATAATAATTTTCTAGTGTTTTAATAAATTATACATAGTCAAGTCATATAACTGACGATAAAAACAACGCAGGAATTTCCAAAAGCTGCGTTGGAGAAATATTGATATACGCAATTTTAATATTGCTTGTTCTGTTCCCTACCGCCCTTTCGTACAGCTTGTTCGTGAGCTGCATGAGCTGGCTGATGATCTTCTGTTCTCGCTCGTACATCGCTCTGGCGTCATCCTGCGGCTCCACTTCCTGTTTCTTGTGAACTTCCTCCCAACCCTGGACACAAAACGTATTAGAATCATTCATACAATCACTCATTCAAACGATTCATCAAACTCTAATATTTAGACTCGAAGACCTTTACATCGTTCGCACCCAACGCAGAGACTTGAAATTTCGAAAATATGTTTGTTGAGATGTGTCGACAATGTAATTCCGACGCAAACAAAGTTTGGAGTGTCTACTAGCATGGCATAATTTATTATAATGTTCGCTAATATAGAGTTACGCAAATAAGGATAAGAAAAGCCGATGATCGTCTCAGTGGCGAACCTAACAGAGCTAAAGGTAGGTACTGACCGGTTTTATAAGGCGAATGTGAACGGTGTAATGTACAGACAGCGTCATAGATTAATTAACCCCGCACCCACACCCAGCCTTATTTTCTTTAAAAAATAGTATAATTTCAAATCTGAATCTGATTAGGCTTACATGGTTACCGATACCAAGATCCCTAACTGCCCTCAACAACCTCCTAGAAGCCAGTCCACATAGTGATATATTTGCGGCGAGAGCTAACCTCACACTTCCATTGGTTTTGCGAATCTAAATTTTAATATATATGTAGGTATAATTAATCATGTATTATTACTTTTGACTATTTTAAATTTATAATGTAAGTGATTTTTAATTTGTGATGTAATAACTTTTTTTTAAGGCTAATCCTCAAATCCGAATTCCATACAAAATGTTTCGGACAAATACTCAAAAAGTACGCCGTATTATATACAATATTATAGTAATTTTTCACACTATTCGTTTCCATGTTTTCGATTTCATCAACAAAAAAAGTGAAAGGTTTCATACTTTAATTTAGATTTTATATGTGTTTTTAAGTTAGTATGGTTATATACGGCGTACATTTTGAGTATTTGTCCGAATAATTTTTTATGGAATTCGGATTTGAGGATTTCCCTTAAAGTAAATAAATAAATACTGAAATACTAAATGGTTTACAATATTTTTTTTTAAAGGCAAAACTTCTTCATAGGCCTCTGCCAACGGCTTCGGCGTTTTAAAGGGATTTGAAGCTAGGTGTCTTGTGCAAGGGGGATACTTATCTATGACGCTGTCTGTACCGTTTGCAGCGAGCTTATTTCAGTCAGTACCCACCTCAACTGTTCAATAGCGGATTGCTTTAAGTTTATTAATGGTTGGGTAGTTAACTGTTCGGCTTCGATGCGTTGTTTCTCGAGGCTGAGCGATGTGTCTGCTATTATTTCCTGCTGATCTAAGATAGATATATAGCAATAAAAGGCATAAGCCTAATGAATGGATCAGGTTAAAAACCAAGCTCAGAGACGAAGATAATCACTACACCCCACAGCGGGACGTCAGTGCAGACCACTTGTAACCCCTTACCCAAATTAGAATTAGAATTAGACGCTATTGAAACGCCGCGAAAGTTTTTGATGCATCGGAATAAATGTTGAAGGGCACTTTTTGAATCTGTCATTATCACATACCTGCCAGGGACTAAAGATTGGATGTAAGAGCTTCTGCGATTGCAATTAACTCTATATACATAATAGACATATGTT
Organism: Lobophora halterata; assembly: GCA_932526365.1. Lineage (NCBI taxonomy): Eukaryota > Metazoa > Arthropoda > Insecta > Lepidoptera > Geometridae > Lobophora > Lobophora halterata. The sequence continues at coordinate 5,005,014 of OW052028.1, read as the reverse complement.
GGTTTACTTTTAGTTGAACGGAACATTCCACTTGAGGGTCATAAAATGCCAGGCCGCACTCATCCTTTGTTTTACAACCATCTGTCCACATCCACGTAGTGTTCGTACGAAAAAGGTGGTCAAAGCAGTAAGGGAAAGAATTCGAAGAAATCCTGTTCGAAAGCACCATGTCGCGAATTTTAAAAGATGACTTAGGACTTGCAGCCTATAAGAGACGTACTGGTCATTTCTAAACTGATAATTTAAAAAATAATAGGATGGTAAAGGGAGGTCACAAAAAAAAATTGTTTACGGATGCGCTTTTTTTTTACAAATGAGCAACATTTTAACAAACAAAATGACCGTATTTATGCTCAAAGCTCTAAGGAAGCTTCCCAATTAGTCGACAGAGTGCAACGTGGGCACTATACGACTTCAGTGATGGTTTGGTGGGGTATTAGCTATGAAGGAGTGACTGAGCCATACTTTTGTGAAAAAGGTATCAAAACATCGGCACAAGTGTATCAAGATACCATTCTTGAGAAGGTAGTGAAGTCCCTTAACAACACCATGTTCAATAACCAAGAATGGTTCTTCCAGCAAATCTCGGCCCCGGGTCATAAAGTTCGGTCTACGCAGTCTTGGTTGGAAACGAACGTTTCGGACATCATCAGATGTTATTTGCAATAGTGAAAATTTTTTTTCTTTGTTTCAGTATTTATGGCAAGACTAGACCTAATTAAAATCAAGAGTTCTTGAGGATAGCCTTTAAAATATATATATCGTGAATGAGATAAATATACAGGCTGATATTTTGCGGGTTTAGGTGGATTTCCTATGCAATAGATTTTTTTGTTATTATGCAAGTAAGTGCCTTTGAATAAAAAGGAGGTAGGTAAATGAAGTGACAGACCAAGAAGATGGTGGGACGAGCTCATTACACAGCGAGGGTAATTGTTTTTTTTTTATTATAATCAAATATTGGTTCATAAAACTGGTTGAACTCAGTAATAAAAATAGGCTAATAAAAACATGGATTATATCAGATTAGCCGCAACCATATTATACCAGGTGAATACCGCCCTTTGAGGGTAATTCCTGGTCGTTAACACTCCGTCATTACCTTGGGTAAGTGCGGCGAGGAGTGCGACCGGCTGAGGGCGGCGGCGCCCGGGCTCTCGCTGGGGGACACCATGTACGTGTCGCCTCCGTCTTCTTCCTGCACACATACGCATGTATCAATGTAAACATCGCTTCATAGTGATAACACCACTGATTGTATTTTTTTTAATATAAGTGACTCTCGCTCCAGCAGCTCGCGCGTGCGCAGCAGCTGCCGCCTCTTCGCGTCGGCGCTGGCGGTGCGCAGGGTGTGCATACCTTGTCCGTGGGCTTGCGCATGGCGCGCGCCTGGTCGAGGCGGCGCGTGCGCTCGCGGTGCGCAGGGTGTGCGTACCTTGTCCGTGGGCTTGCGCATGGCGCGCGCCTGGTCGAGGCGGCGCGTGCGCTCGCGGTGCGCAGGGTGTGCGTACCTTGTCCGTGGGCTTGCGCATGGCGCGCGCCTGGTCGAGGCGGCGCGTGCGCTCGCGGTACGCAGGGTGTGCGTACCTTGTCCGTGGGCTTGCGCATGGCGCGCGCCTGGTCGAGGCGGCGCGTGCGCTCGCGGTGCGCAGGGTGTGCGTACCTTGTCCGTGGGCTTGCGCATGGCGCGCGCCTGGTCGAGGCGGCGCGTGCGCTCGCGGTGCGCAGGGTGTGCGAACCTTGTCCGTGGGCTTGCGCATGGCGCGCGCCTGGTCGAGGCGGCGCGTGCGCTCGCGGTGCGCAGGGTGTGCGTACCTTGTCCGTGGGCTTGCGCATGGCGCGCGCCTGGTCGAGGCGGCGCGTGCGCTCGCGCTCCAGCAGCTCGCGCGTGCGCTCGCGCTCCAGCAGCTCGCGCGTGCGCTCGCGCTCAAGCAGCTCGCGCGTGCGCTCGCCCTCCAGCAGCTCGCGCTCCAGCAGCTCGCGCGTGCGCTAGCCCTCCAGCAGCTCGCGCTCCAGCAGCTCGCGCGTGCGCTCGCCCTCCAGCAGCTCGCGCTCCAGCAGCTCGCGCGTGCGCTCGCCCTCCAGCAGCTCGCGCTCCAGCAGCTCGCGCGTGCGCTCGCCCTCCAGCAGCTCGCGCTCCAGCAGCTCGCGCGTGCGCTCGCCCTCCAGCAGCTCGCGCTCCAGCAGCTCGCGCGTGCGCTCGCCCTCCAGCAGCTCGCGCTCCAGCAGCTCGCGCGTGCGCTCGCGCTCCAGCAGCTCGCGCGTGCGCTCGCCCTCCAGCAGCTCGCGCTCCAGCAGCTCGCGCGTGCGCTCGCCCTCCAGCAGCTCGCGCTCCAGCAGCTCGCGCGTGCGCTCGCCCTCCAGCAGCTCGCGCTCCAGCAGCTCGCGCGTGCGCTCGCGCTCCAGCAGCTCGCGCGTGCGCTTGCGCTCCAGCAGCTCGCGCGTGCGCAGCAGCTGCCGCCTCTGCGCTTCGGCGCTGGCGATGCGGCGTTTGACCAGCGCGGCGCGGCGCGACGCCTCCTCTGCAACACACGCGTCACGTCAATGGTGTAGTCGAGGAAGCCGTAGGAAGGACACATGGATTTAGAAGTATAAAGCTGTTGGTTCTCCAATAAATAAATAAATGGTTATTTGCGGCGCCGCGCGTGTCCGCGAAGTCACTTAGCCTTTGCGAGGTTTTCGAGCTATGGACCTTAAGGTTTAAAAATCTTTCACTGAAAGTGCTCGCTACGTTGCTGCAACTTTGGTGTGAATTGAGCCATAGCTTCAAAGGTGGCAAGTGAATTAAGTTGTTTTCCCTATTTATTTATTACATCAACATTATTTTAAGAAACTTCTAAACAATAATGTAGGTTCGACTTTGTAATTGTCTTTACACCCAGCTCACGCCGTTCTCCTATGATTAAATCACTTATGGGTAATATAATGGGTATATCTTGATTGGATAATCACATCAGCAGTTTACTCACGCACACGCGTGATGTGTTTGTGTGAGTGGTTTAATCACAGGAGAACACCAGCGTAAGCTGGGTCTAAAGACAATTATAAAGCCGACTGTACATACATACAAAATGATTCGGACAAATACTCAAAAAGTACGCCGTATTATAGTAATTTCTTCACAGTATTCGTTTCGTCCATGTTTTTCGATTTCGTCAACAAAAAAATTAAATTAACCCTACTAACTTAAAAACACGTGTAAAATCTAAATTAAAGTATGAAACCTTTCACTTTTTTTGTTGACAAATCAAAAAACATGGACGAAACGAATAGTGTGAAGAAATTACTATAACACGGCGTACTTTTTGAGTATATTTTGTCCGTAACATTTTGTATGGAATTCGGATTTGAGGATTAGCCCTAAGAAGAGATACCTTGCGCCTCGCTGGGGTCGCGCCCCGAGATGGCCTCGGCCAGTTTCTCGGCCTCGTCCCGCTCCTTGCGCTGGTCCTCCAGCTGCTCACGCAGACCATCGTTCTCTTTTTCCTACAACACGGGTTCATATCAGTTTCGCAAATAAAACGAGATTTATTTGCCTGAAGTATGGTTCTTATGGAGGAGGCCTTCACCCTTAGATGGGTATCCAGATAACAAAGAGATATGTATTGAAATTATAACTTTTTATATAATATTTTTTATCTCTTCGTTTAAATATCATTGTTGGAAATAAACGGCTCATTATTATGGTCATTACAAGGTCTTATGTTATATAACATACTTCGTCGGTAGTCGACATGTAAATTTTACTTATAATAATTTTCTAATGTTTTTAATAAATTATACATAGTCAAGTCATATAACTGACGATAAAAACAACGCAGGAATTTCCAAAAGCTGCGTTGGAGAAATATTGATATACGCAATTTTAATATTGCTTGTTCTGTTCCCTACCACCAGCTCATGCAGCTCGAGTACAGAACAAAGCAGTACGAAATGCTTTGTTCTGTACTCGAGCTGCATGAGCTGGCTGGTGATCTCCTTTTCTCGCTCGTACATCGCTCTGACGTCATCCTGCGGCTCCACTTTCTGTTTCTTGTGAACTTCCTCCCAATCCTGGACGTCAAAAAAATTATTAACGGCTTATTATTTGAATGCAAAAATCCGGCATTTTGATTATTTTTTTAACAACCTATGAACACTCGGGTGATTGAGACGAATCTAACGATACTTTAATTTTTAATAGTTTTTCGTAGACTTTCGCGATCACACGCACGCGGAACGCTTTTAAAACACCGCTTAAGTGTCCGGATGTCGTCAGTGTGGTGTGCCGACCGAACATTTTTAACGCCCAAAATGAGGGTAGTTCCCTCATTTCACCGCGACGGTAGCTCCAATACGCCAGTCAGCCCGTGACCACGGCTGTTGCAATACACTCGAAACGTCGGAACACAAAAACATACGAGGTGAGCGCGACAAATACCCGTTATAATCAAATAACTATACTTTAATTTTTGTTCACAATTTATGTTTTTGTTTGTATTCCTTTTTCTTGATTCTAGGTTTAATTTGATCTCTTTACATAATAATTATAATATGTGATCTTGCGTTGTTTAATTGTAAGTACCTATATTTCCGACACAATATAAAAATTGTTTGAGAATAAATGAAATGAAATGAAATTGTGAAAATCCATAGAGTTGTTTGGATAGATTACTACTAGATTATTAGATACGAGATAACTCAGAAATGTACATACATACAAGATACGCGCGAAAAACATAACCCTTTCTTGGCAGTCGGGTAAAAATAGATATTAAAAAAGGGCGAAATGATGATGATGATGTAAAGGCAACTTAGGATAGCGTGTGCGGCGGGGGCGGGCGGTACCTTGCTGGTGCGGTCGACGGCGGGCTCGCGGCGGGCGGGCGGCGCGGCGGGGGGCGGCGTCTCGCTCCACTCGGGGTAGTCTATACCACCTGGAATACAAATACACCCACTTTTACTTATTTAGCTGAAGAACTGGTATGGCCTTTCCACCAGAGATGTGCTATGCAACTATGCGTAGATGTGAAATCTACGCTACGAAAATATGTGACCGTTTACACCAATACTAAGGTATGTAGCTGTGCGACGAAGATGCGCTGTGAAGATGCGCCGCCGCAAAGTAGCTGCGCGAGAAAGATGCGCAGCTCGAGCGCCGCAAAGTAGCTGCGCGAGAAAGATGCGCAGCTCGAGCCATGCGATGTATCGATAGTAGGGAAGCGTATACATAGCACGCATCCATAGCACACATTCTTCCATATAAAAAAACATAGCTAAGTTGAATCCGATTGTTGGATATCAAACGCATCTATAGCAACGTAGCATAGCACATCTCTGGTGGAAAAGCACCCTTAGACTAACGTATTAAACCTGCATAATATAAAAAAGCACAATATAAAAAAGAAACTGCAAAAGGAATTAGATCTGTTAAATATGCAAAAACCTAATTAAACTTTATACTAATTTTACATAATATTTGTTGACTTTGTTACTATAACTGTTCTTGTCAGTTGCATGCAGCACTACCTAATGTAAAGTACCTGTACCTACCTACCTATGCCTGTTATAAGGCTACCACGCGGGATAAACTTGAAGCGACAAAAGAATACGCACACTAGAATACATACCAACTCAATCTTGGCAAGTATAGTTTTTCCGTGTCATCGAGGAACAATCCTCGATGGATCCATCCAACCTCATAAACATTCGCATTAATCAATCATTGCTTTGTCCTGACTGATTGACGACTAGACACGCTAAAACAACTTTATGTTGTACATGTGATCTTAAATTATACATAAATGAGTACCAAATATACACCCTGTGAGATAAACATTTTTTTATTAGTACGAATTATAATATCCCTTTAAAAATGCCTCTCTATAAATTGTCTTCTTCTTATATCACCCCTTAGGGTGCCAGGGACAGGGCCATTTCCACGGTGAGGTTGATGTTCGGGTTCCATAACTTCAGAAAAGACGCCTTCTTTCATATCCAGTGCGATATTATGCAATACTGCACAAGCCACAATAGTAGTTTTCGCAACTTCAATTTTTACGAAATTTCATCGCAACAGGCATCGAAAACGTTGTTTCCACAAACCGAAACACCTTTCCACCATATTTCGGGTTCGGATATGTGCACTGTTGTTTCTCTGTTCCTGCTGCGATGAAGGATTTAGTAACGGTGTGAATAGGTAGCTCTGACATGCATAGCCGCTGTCTCCCAGGAGAACCCCATGAAAGGCTCCTGCCTCGAATCTCTCTTTCAAGAAGCTCTCCCGGTATATGCGAGAATCATTGACACTGCCTCGCCACCGTGCTACTAAGTCCATGATCCTGAGTTTAGCATTACATACCACCTGAAACAAATAATGAGTTTATTAATTTATTTATGTTTATGATACAAGATATACGATACTTACAAGATACCTAAGCCAAGCTTTAAGTAAGTAGATAAGGTCGGTAGATATTTTTTAATATTAGGTAAGGTAAAATAGTTGGCAAAAGATTTCACCTACCTGGACATTTATCGAAGGATATTGTTTCCTATTACTTGAAGACCTTCAACTTTGCTTTATGACTAAGTATCTAATACTAGTATTACTAGGTATCTAAGGTACTTATATACACTTACCTCATATCGAGCCCAGCAACGTAAGGCACAACACACTTGAATCTCTGGAGACACCACGGGAGTCCCTCGGTTGTCTTTTGGCAGGCGATCTTTCACGAGATTCACAATCTTTGAGGCGAACAGTTTAGTGAAGCGATATTTGTATCGGAATTCCTCTTCTCTCAAAGCCTCGAAAGGATTGATCCTCTCGCGTTGCCGATTTGGTTCACGACTCCCAAGAAACTCCAAATCGTCCAAGTCTTCAAAATCAAAGCTGCCTAGCTCGTCTACGTCCATTTTATTCCGATTCAAATTCCAATTATTTTTGGTAGGTAGGTACAAAATATAATAAAGTCTAAAATTTTCCGACCAAAGAAAATGGACGGTAAAGCGACGAAGAAACCTCGCTAAACTTTTTTTTTCCCTTGTTGGGGAGGCTAAAGTCTTACGACCATACCGCCTTGTCGTTTTATTTTTTATATTTCATACGTGAGCTATATTGTTTATTTTAGTCATCAGACAAAGTCGTTAAGTCAAGTCATGCCTCTGTAAAGTGGTGGTGGTGGTTTTTACAGCATTACACCATTCACCAACACTCATACACGTTCACGAGCACTTAATGGGTAAAAAACCACGATAAATACACTTTAACAGCTCTCAACGTAACACATGTTTTAGAAATTATTGTAATGCCGCTATCCTTCCATTCTCACGTTCCCGCCAAAACTTCCCTCGCTAAACTAGGTGACTGACAGGTTTGACATAATACCAGAGTTCACCCATGGTTAGTCCTAGAACTCGTTTCATAATGAAAAATAGTCCCTGGCTAGAGTTGACCAAGGATTTTTCGAAAGTCTAGACATAAAACAGGAAAGTTAATAAACACTAGGTTTTATAATAATAATAGCGGCGTTTTCCCTGAAAGAAAACGCATATTAAATACTTACCTTAATATTAAGCTTTTTGCTTATAGAGAGCAGCATTTGATTTCCGTTTGAGTTAGTCAAGTGCTGATAGTCCATTTCCACCGTAAGTGGCGCCACCTAGCGGCTTTGTGTGGTATTTTTATGTCTACCGATAATGGCCGCTCAATTACTTCTCATTGGCTTTTTATTACGTATTTTCACCAGGCAGAAATCAAACTAAAGCTTAATATTAAGGTAAGTATTTAATATGCGTTTTCTTTCAGGGAAAACGCCGCTATTAAATACTGTACCGTTAATATTAAGCTTTTTGCTTATAGAGATTCTGTTTGCTATCGCCTGGTGACGCCACTTGCAACGTGAAATTTCAGGTTCTTACACGCCAATGTGATGATTTATTGTAAGTTTTTAATAAAACATAAGTTATTATCATTTTTCAATATGAACCTGTAATAAAGAATTATGATATTTTGTTTGTTTTAATAACAATCATTGTATTTGCTACGTTAAACATAACTCGCAACTTACTGTCTTATGTAATAAGTATAGGATATAGGATATTTAAATACTGATTATGACAGACCTTCAGCGAGGTCAAACAATATTTCAGAAACCACTGCCGGAGGTTGGTTACTCTCATAACACATTTTCAGGGTTACTGCGTTCACAGCTTCGATATAATTATCATTCGGTATACTTGCTACACAGCCATGTGTGCCTAATCAGTTTTGTTCGATACCTTCGAAATATAAGTGAACATTATTATTTACAAATGTATTGTAGTATTTACTAGCATAGTACTTCATACTAATTTAATTAAACTGTATTTAAAATACAAATACTTTGTTTCGAATCGAATGAGAGTGATTAAGTTATTATGTTAAATCAATTTTATATATTTTCTCAAAAAAAAGTTTAAAAACAATTTCACATTGCCTTCCTCTCTATATTTTTTTATGTGGTTATAATAAACTAGAGGGAAAATAATAAAAATAATCAATGTAATATAATATAATGTTATAGTTTTTTAAAATTATTAGCGTGATGATAATTGGGTGTGTCGACACTATCCAATTATTCGTAATTCCAGTTAGGTAGTTTAATATTATTTAGAGACACTTCTATTATGCTTCCAATGCAGTGATTTTGATCACTGTATCAAGTTAAGTAGATACAATAACATTAATTACTAGACAATTACCGAATCACCTAGTTTAGGTAGCTATTTGGCAAATTAAATGTTAGTGATTCTAAACGAACCTCTTCGAGACGCACATGAAATCCTTTTACCACACTGGTTCGAAAGAACTGGTGACACGATAAGAAATTATTATATTGCAATAGTCAACAATAACAACAAGCGTTAAGGAAAATAGGATAGAATTGTAGATATAGAATTGTAATTACTCAAAGTTCCCGAAATTGAAATCCACGGAGAATTCATAATATATATGTTTTTTAAAATTATACATGTCTTGCTTCAGACACAGTACATCTTTTGTAAAACCATAGGTTACCCTAATGTTAAGCTTTTATTGTTACTATTACACCACTATTACAACCTAGAAAATTACTGCGTATTCAAATCAAAATTACTGTTCTAAGGAGGTGTGACTCTAAATTATTTGTGTGAGGGCTTGCTTGGTGGTAGAAATGATTTCTACAACAAATCCGAATAATTTTGCAACATTATTTAATTTCAATAAAAATCGGGTAGGTAGTCGAAAAACAATTAAATTAGGTATTATTATTGCTCAAATCTTACGGGTTTTCTGAAGAAAACATATTTCTCTTGAATAGGTATGATACCTACTCCCACAACGTAAGGTGCATGTACTTAAACGTATTTTCCCCCTTTTTTTTTGCTAGACAATGCCACCTGGAGTGGTCTAAATGAGAATTGTGTAGGAATATTTACATACTAACCAAAAAACATCTAAACGATTGGACCTACATTAGAACTAGTCATCGGATCTTTTGGAACAGACGGTTCCTATGTCAATGGCTTTTCGACAAAAAACTTCGTAGAACAGTTAAGTACTCAAGTTCATACTATCATTAAAACGTTCGTAACGTTGTTTAATATGAAAGTTTATTTCTTTAGTAATAGCACCAGTCGTGGACTTGCGTACTAGGAAAATAAACGTTGAACCACTGACCCGAAAAGACTATTAGAATCACTTCAACAAAATTTAAAAAAGTTTGCGTAGCTCACCGATTTTCATGAATATAGTGCACTCACGCGCAGAATCCTGCTCGGATAGTTCGACGAGCTGCCGTTTATAGGGCTGCATGACCTGCAGCTTGAGCTTGATAGCTATATAGGTAGCTTGTAGCGCAAATTCACGCTATCTAGATCAATAAATTTAAATTTAAACACTTTTTCTTATGTAACTGGGGAATCTCATCAAGTGTTTCTGCTACACAAACCTGGGCGGATGGACAATATCTTTATCTTTATTTTGTATACACATACATGTTATACCGAACGGAATAAACCGTTAAATAATTCAATTTAATAAAGCCATATCGGCTACATTAAGAAAAGAGGGTACTTACATTTTCCCCTTTTGCACTTTTTAAACACTTTATTTCTTTTTCGAATGATAGTTTCGAATTCGATATTGAAAACTTATAATAAGTATGGAGCAGTCCTAGGTAGGAGCTGTTCGGACGTGTTAACTCGGCGGAATACAAAACGCCAATGTGAAGTAATTGAGCGGCCATTATCGGTAGACATAAAAATACCACACAAAGCCGCTAGGTGGCGCCACTTACGGTGGAAATGGACTATCAGCACTTGACTAACTCGAACGGAAATCAAATGCTGCTCTCTATAAGCAAAAAGCTTAATATTAACGGTACAGTATTTAATATAAATAATTATTTCCCTACTAATATTTTATAAGTTGGTCGCCTTTTTAACCATAAATAAAAATAATACTGTTCTACCTACTACAACACAATGTTGTCTACTTTACTTAATATTATTTTATACTCTAACTATCCTGTATATTAAGTAGTAAAGTTTTTAATTTCTTACCTACACATATTTAATGTAATTATTAATTATTGTGGTCAATTTTGTTTTATGTCTAACTATATGTATTTAATCTTTTGATATTAAGCTTCGCTGCCTTGTTCAAATATTTTTTTATTTTTTCTTATTTTATTTTAAGTAAAGCTACTTGTTTTATTTATATAATTACTCACGCCTATTTGATGCTGATTTTGCACGTTTTAAGTCACATATTCATGTACATAATAATTAATGATTTGTTGGCTGGATAATTAATTAACTAGAAAGTTCAAATTTGGCATCCAGCTAGGTAATTGTGTGTATACAAAGGAAAAAATCAGAAAACAGTAAATTTATAAGATTTGAATTTTTTTTCAAATTATTCGCATTTATGAGGAAAATTTAGCGCCTTGCAAATTATGAGAGCAATTGCCTTGCAAATTTTTGCAGGATATTTCCATTTCCATGATGAAAGGTTGTTTTTATCGTTTTATGTACTTATTTTAATATCAATATTTAAAAATTCGAAAAAGAGCCCAGATGAAAGCAAGCTAGTGGAAATGTAAATTGTCGGAAAACACTTTATCTACGCTATTTAGGTAGGTTAGGTACTTAACTTATTTTACTTTTACCTGCCTACATACATTTAGAGGCGATGATGGTGGTGTGTAAGAAAAATAAATAAATAGGTAGGTTACTATTATAAAAATAGTAGGTACCTAACCTATATACCTTTGAATAGTAATAAATTGATTTACAAAAAGCATTGATAACTGAACAAAATCACATAATATAATATGTGAAAATGGAGGAGCCACGGTTCGATGGACCGGATTATGATGTCGTTTGTCCCGAAAAAAGACTCGAGATCTACATAATTTTATCAATACTACTGATTCAGTACTTTAGTTCTTTAATAAATTTCAAAAAAACTATAACATAATTTATTTTATAAACAAATTAATGTGGGTAATTATTGTAAGTTCCTTATTAATTATCAAATGACCTATAAAGTTTGAATTTATAAGTTATGTATCTGTATTTTTATTAAAAGAATTGTTAAAAATATGTCGTAGAAGGAAAATAAATTACGTGCGTATTTTTCTTTCTGACTTTTCAGTGGTATTAACGATCACTAAAACAGTCCAATTGAAGTTGGTTGTAGAACCTATGTTTTAGTAAAACTTAGAAAAGTTAAAATCAGTTAAAATAATAACAAAGCTTTCACAAAAAACATACGACTTCAATTAAACTGTAAACACCATTGAATGGTCACAGGGAAGCGATATATACAATTTTGTCTACTTTGATGACATATTTTTTTACAGTTCTTTTGATATAAGTAAATACATAGATACAAATAATTTATCAATTAAAACTTAATTAACTACATACTTTTTTTCAGTTAATTTGTATTAACAACTAAACTACTGAACCGATTTTGATAAAATGTGTGTGACAATTTTGAAAGTATATTTAAAAAAAAAAATATTTGCTGGGCAGTATCCTGGAGAGCGAGTGGGATAGGGTCAGCGCCGGTGTTGGTGTCCTGGATCACTTGCAGTGCAAGGATCAGGACACGGCTGTGTTGTTGTGGGCGAGGGTTGAGAGGAGGCTACAGAGCTGAGGACTGCTGTTGATAGTGTGGGTGATGTTGGGACGTCTGGGGCGGGGCCGACAATGGTGAGGCATACCGGCTTGTTGTTGTGGGTGGACTGGGGGCTCTGCTTCGATGTCCGAAATGAAGGCCGCTTGGTGGAGTGCTTAAAGCCTTGGTAACGATGACATTGCGCGAGATCTTTCTTGTTTCTCCAGTGTTTGACTACCTCGGCGGGGTGGAAGGGCGGCCCCAGCGAGGCGGACGGACTAAGAAGGGTGGGTGGACTCGGCCGAGCGGTAGGTTTCAGCGGGGCGGGTGAACTTGCAGGGCGGGCGGGTGAACTTGTAGGGCGGGCGGGTGAACTTGTAGGGCGGGCGGATGAACTTGCAGGGCGGGCGGGTGAACTTGCAGGGCGGGCGGGTGAACTTGCAGGGCGGGCAGGTGAACTTGCAGGGCGGGCGGGTGAACTTGCAGGGCGGGTTCAGTCGAGTAGGCGGCCCCAGCAGGGCGGTCCCAGCAAGGCGGGCGGGTTCGGCAGGGCGAACGAGTTCGGCCGAGCGGTCGACATCAGTGGGGTGGGCGGACTCGCAGCGCAGGCGGGCTCGGCACGGCGAGTTAGTCTTGGGTCTCGGGGCGGCGATGTTGCGAGGGAGGCGTATGATGAGGCCGTGGATGCTGTCGTGTTGTCGATAGCGAAACAGACGGTGTAGTTACGTCTACGCGCTGCGGCGTGGATGCGATGCGGCTGGGTCTAGGGTGAGGCGTTTCAGGGCGTCGTCGAGTGCGTATGACGGATCATTTTTGCGCTTGCGGGAGTGAGTTGGTGCGGGAATCTCGGTGAGCTCACATTTCTGAAGATGGTTGTTGATCCTCTTCAAGAGCTCTGAGCTGAGGATTACAGCTTTCGCCATCGAATAACTGGTCGCAGAGGAGATTGGATTTCGACGACAGAGCACCCTTAAATTGAAGGTGAGTTTCAATCGGGTCCTCTGTTTGGGGGCGACTGTGCCGGTATCGATGGTGCGCTTCCCAAAACGGAGTTTAGGTCGCGGCGTTCACTCGAGCTGGAGGCAAGTCCGGATAGTATGCGGGCTGTGCAGGGTGGGCTTGTTTGGGTGGCTTCTTTATATTTTTTTGTCGTCCGTGATGGAGTGAGAGGAGTGCCGGATGCGCTGGTTATTCAAACTGGACGTTCGGCTAGAGGCTGCGGTACTCGTGGCTGACGAGTTCGAGATGGCGGTTTCTCTTCACGATACCTGACCGGTATGGGCGGACTGGGCAGAAAGGGGCGATCTGCCGTTTGCTGGCGATGTTGAGTGACTTGCTGGGCGGGGGGGGCATTGCGATCGTAGTACCGGGGGACGCTTCCCGACGTGTGATCTTTCGGCTTCGTAAAGTTCGAAGGGCTCCTCATATGAGTGAGATGTCGAACTCGGCAGTCGTTTTCAAGAGAAAATTCTACCAAGATGGAATGCCACAGTAAATGGTCCAAACGTATTGTGGCACACACACACACTAAATTTAAATACAGATTGTAAGAAAACACCAGAAGTGGTAATATTATAAGTGTAAGCATTACGGTGTTCCGGTTTGAAGGGCATTGTAGTTAGTGAAATTACTAGGCTTTTGAGACTGCTAATCGAAATGTTTAATAGCGAATGAGCGCAAATAGCAGTGTGGCACCCACCTATTATCGTTCAATTTAGCACTGTTTTGGTCATGGGCAGGCGTGACCTCTTAGCATTAAGAGAACGATTAGTTCATAATTTCACTTAAGAATAAATACATTCGACCCTAGTCTAGAAAGCGCTTGCGTTTTCGTTAGTGCGATGCAGGTTTTCATCTAGATTCGGTAGCGACCTCTAGTTTGATCTTTAAGTATTAACTCTAGCACCACGTTGCTTGAAAATGTTAGTATCAAATAATGTCAAGTACCTACAGTTCCGTTAAGATGTCGCCACTCGTATTTATCAAACTTCATCAAACATTATTTTGTAAAAAAGATTTATAAGTAAAAGCTATTTTTAAATATGAAATTAATCAGTATTTTTAAATATGAAATCAATCAGTATTTTTAAATATTGAATGAATAGAAACAACAGTTGACATTCAACATCTCTAGTACGGATACAGTTTATAAATGAAAGGATTTATATAGATTTTTTTTTTACTCAAAATAATATAAATGGATATATAGGCAACAGTGTGTGATAAAGAAATAATCTATTTATAGATATTTACTTATTTAACTCACTACCAATGAAAAATTTTGTAAAATTTACATCAAACTTAATTTTTTTTTATTATTTAGGTTTTTTTGAATGGAATGCTGTATTGCTTGAGTAAAGAAGTACTTACTTAGCATGATTTTTAAAAAGTATATTGTCATAAGTATCTATGTAAAGTCAAATAATGTTTGTATACATGGATTTTGGTTTAAAAAATATTATTTGATTAAATTATTTTTATTTTTATTAATTTTAATAGTTCTACATCTATTTTAAATTAACAGTTGCTGTTTAATGTTGAAAGGTATTTTAATTAACTTTATAGCACCAGTTTGCATTTTAATTTGTTTCAGTCCTTGTGTTTGAAAATATTCATACAGGTGTGAATTTTTTTTTTTCATTTTACAGCCAAATTATAAAACAATTAAATTCACATCTGGCACTTGTATCTATGAAATCTGAATAGATAAATTTATATACATTGCCCTAAACCTGTCTAAACTTGATAGAATTATTATTGGGATATCTATTTAAATAGGCTAAACCTGGAATTTGCATTTAACTAAAACCTACATGCTTAAATACCTAGAATATTTTACTTGTCTGGTAACTTTTATAATGTATGTTTAATTAAACTAATTATTAGAATTTATTATAAAAAATCAACTGATAGCACCTACATAGTCATAAGTTTTATTTAGAAGGTGAGTATCTAACTTTATTTGTTTAGTCAGTTGAATTCATTTCTAATTTACTTACTGCTTTTCAAAATTAACAGGCAAGTGGTCTGCTCAAAATGATAAAAAATAAATTTTGCACTGTGGCTTTGGATTTAATTAATTACTTAGTAAGTAAAAGCTTATTGAATGATGTAGAATTAAAATTAATTCACAATAGTCGTCAAAATGTACTACTGTAATAGTATAGTTGTTAAATGCTAATTTAAGCTAATTATTTATGTAAGTACAGGTTGCCGTTGGTCGTGGTCTTACCGGACAACCGAACCTGACTGAATATCAATTAATACAAAAACAAAACAATAATTGTTTGATATTACACGCTATTTTTGTTGTTAAAATATTTTTTAAAAAGGACGCCATTAGTGACGCTATACAGAATTCAAAAATGGAACTTTGAAAAAATGAAAATTTTCGATTTTCATTTTCTTTGAAATTGAAATACTTATGTAGGTACATTTAATTACGACTAAAACACATTAAATAAAGATAAGTAAGCACCAGATAATTAGTTTAGACTTATTCAATAACTTACCGGCCAGGATCGCGTAGCTTGAATGGCTGGTGTCGCCGGAGAAAATCCGTTTTGGAGCACGTTTCATCTGAAATCGTTGTATTCACATCAATTACCATGAAAAAACAACATCTTTAACCACTGCTCATGTAAAATAATGTTTTTTTCACTAAATCATAAACTTACCCTGAAAGAAAAACTTTCACAAGTGACGCCAAAATGGGTGCCACTACAGGGGCGGAAGTGTAAAAATAGAGATGGGAATAACATAATTTAATTAATGACATCGATTTTTTGGTCGATGGAATAGTATTCTTGGAATTTTGTTCAGTGTTTATTTTAAACATAGGTACAAAATGAATGCAAAAGATTTTAATATTTAATATTCATTTGTATATTTTAAGTCAGTATTAGTTGTGAGGTTAAGTATTTTCTATGTATTAATAATATGTGTATGTAATATATTTTAAATCTATATAATATATATTTAATAAAGCAAGAGACCCCGAATTTCTTGTAGGTACATGTTTTTTTACGGAAACGTGTTCAGACGATTTTTTTTTAATGTGCCTCATTTTTTATCGGAAAACTATATTTGTTTGTTTGTGTGTGCGTCCATCTCGTAAAAACTACTGAACGGATTTAACTGAAACTTTACGATATTATAGCTATTAAGCTTGAGATGGTTTTAGGCTATATATTATTACGCTACATTTCTCCAAAGGGTAGTTATAGAATATTAAAGTTTGTATGGAACCATATTTTTATGAGAGTATCTTTTTTCAAACTATATAATTATGTTATTCAAAACAAATAATTTGATACGGGTTTCGCCGATTTTCAAAATTATAGTAAAACATTTAAAAGTACGGATTAAAGGTGTTATTAGACCAAAAGTTGAATGAACCTGTATCCTCAGGTATACACAATATCTGATTGAAAGTTGCATTTTTATAATTTCCGATGATAAGTGCCGCAATTTATTTCAGTTTTCTACTAAATTCAATGTTTAAGTGGGTAAAAAGAGTGTTGAAAAAGTTTTATTATTGATTGACTTGCTTAGTACTGACTGACACTTTGCTATTCTGTGACATTTCTTCTGCGGGTGGAACAAACAATATCGACAATAAACAATTCTTCCACGGGTGACGAAGTCGCACGCGGGTCAGCTAGTAAGTATGTATATAAATGAGTTTTAAATATTAAATATTAGTTATTTTATTTTTTCGGTACAAAAAATATTTAGGCTGAGGTTAAAAAGCGGTGCGGAAATATGATTTTATAATTTTTTGTTAATAATATAATGTTATAAACTACCTAATAAATATTAAATTGAAGACTAACTATTTACTATTTCATTATTACATTATTTTTATTCATAATGTGATATTGCGATAACGGTTGTTTATTTTTTATCACGCCGAAGTTCATTGAATCAATTGAACTTACGTTTGGTACAAGTTTAAAACGGTTTATTAGAGCTGACCTTCAATGCGTAAAAGTCGATTTTGAGATATGTTTGGCGGGAGGGGTGCGACGCAATGAGGAAAGTGTCCGGCGGCGTCGCCGGCGGCGTCTATTTGTCGCTTAGTCATTTTTTCGTCGCGGCGGAACCAATAGGCGCTGTCTCGCCTCACCTCATTCGCGCAGAGCTTTTTTCTTCTTTCGCTAAGCACTATTAAAACGTGAAGAATTATTATGAGACGTTAAGAGTATATGTATCGATTTTACCTACTCGTATGCAAGCGTTTATAAATATAATAAAAAAATATATTTAAAATAAGAATATTCTACAAATCAGTACCTAATTAATTATAATTTTACTTTGAGTACATTCAAAAACGAATATATAAACTTTTATATCTATATTTTCATGATATAGATTTAAAAACATTGACTCGATTACGAATTGATAAGCGAACTATTTATGTAAACCCTACTCTATTTCCATAGGTACCTACTCTAATTTCGTAACAAAATTCACACAAAATTAAAAGTCAAACTATATTCTTAAATTATTTCAAACCAAAAAATGTAACAAAAACCAACAATTAAATATAGTTTTAATATAATTTTGAATTATGTTTATGAAATTAATTTAAATCGATTATTTATTGAAAGTCTGTTGTGTAAAAAGTATTTTTTTTTGATTCGCTCATCATTAGCGCTGCTAAATCTATTGAAAAATTAATAATAGTTGCCATCATGAATTAATAAGTCAATTTTTTGTTTCTTTTACAAAATATTATTAAATTATTTTTGAACCGTCGTCGTTGGCGTCAATTACGCGGCACTTACAGATGTGTAAGCATTCCAAGCGAGCGGTCAAAATATGGCGCTTCGGTACCTATGTTTAAGAATTTTGAATCTAGAGGTTATACCAAAATTAAGTTACATGGTGGTTCAAAGTACTATTAGAATGAGATCAAAAAATTAACCAAGGTTATTATTACAATCTTATCATAAGGAGTTTATTTATTTTTTATGGTACTTACCTACCAACTTTCCGACTTGATTCATTGGCTTAAAAATCTATTGTGTAAGTATCAGAAAATTTTGTTAAAAGCAAGCAATGAGATCATGTTACTTAAGAGTATTTTTTAATGTTCTCACAATAGTTTGTCAATTCCTTGTGTTTTTTGAAAATTATATTGGCAACACCATATGTCGTAAATAAACATAACCTCAAAGCATCGGCCAAAACATAGACCTAGGACCAAGGCCAAAGCTATTCAAACGTTTGTTTACACAAAATACATCAAATATATTATACCTACTTACAACGATAAGACGAACAAATGAATCTTATAACTTGTAGTTTGTTCATTTAGGAAGCTTGCTGAATGCTAGTGTATAATTTGTCACTTTCTGCAAGTTGTGGAAGAAAAACCATCATCCTTCCCCGGACTTTATAGTCTTACAGGAGCAGCTTCTACCAGGATACGACCTACCCTGGTCAGTGTGGAAGTCATTGAATCGACTCTGCACTCAAGTTGGCCGCTGTAGGTCGAATCTATTTGAATGTGGGTACAGAGATCCTAGCCTCACTAACTGTAATTGAGGAGTTCATATCCAAACTATGTTACATTTGCAAGACTGTCCCCTGGGGCCCAAATTCTGCTCGAGGGATGAACTTAATGAAGCCAGTGACAACGCAATTGAGCTAGCCATCTATCATTCCGGGACTTTATGTATACTACACTTGTATACCATTGATTCATTGATAATTGTAATAATGGTTATGCGATAGATAGAAAAAAAGAAGGTATGTCTATTCTACACAAATTTACAAACTCATTTATATTTTATTTAGGTCCTCATTCTTACTAACATACTAACAATATTATTATGTATTTATTTCATTAAAAATAATACAATTCAGAACTTAGAAATCTATCACCAGCAGTAGATTGCTTTATGCTGATAATGTTTGCTGTTATTATTTTGTTACTGAAAATTACTGGAAGTAAACTTATCTACTAATATGGTAGTAAGATTGTAGTTTATTTTATTTACTATCAATATGTTAGGTTCTTACCTCCTGTTGATTTTGTTTCAGATTTCTATATTAATAAATACTTATATGAAGAAAACTGTTCAAAATATTAAACATTATAATGATGATATTCATTGGAACTCCTACCTAGATGAGTACATGTTAATGCAATATCTAAATACTCAAATTCAAAAGATAATATTATGCTTATGATGTATCAAATACACAATTACAAGGACTGTATCAACCAGTTTAAAATGCTGAATGCGTCCTACAACGTGGTGCAGAAAGCTGCAGCCGAAACCAATGAAAATAGGCCATCTGCAGATATATGATGAGAAGATATTATGCTGATTTCAATTTTCAATCGTAAAGTATTCACCACAGAAGAAGCTGCATCAACTTGATTGTGTATAGTTCTTATCAACCAAAACCATCCTATAAATTTGTAAAAGAAACTCCGTAAATAGATTTTCAGTGGCATTATTTTAATCAATTTAATTATTTTTTTTACATTATGAGAATACATAACTATTCTTTTAGTAAAAATATGGTTTTATTAATAATAAAATGACACCAAACTCTGATGAATGATCCCATAATTTCACCACGGTGAAGGAAAATATCTTGAGGTAACCAGCATGTTAAAAAACAAAGTAATAAAGTTAATCATGTTTTGTGGTAAGTGACATTCGTCAACCAATGGGCATTGGGTCTTCTCATAAATACTCAATATTCAGACAAATTAAATATTTATTTGAATATAATGTAAGTAATCTTTGGTAAGTATTAATTTTTAATGGCTGTTGTATGAATCAAAGTTTGTAAAATCAAGAGTTGTACGGAATATTGGATTTATAGTAAAATGTAATAGTCATGGTTTGTAAGAAAGACAAGAATACATTCAGTATCTAAGAAATACAAAAAGTAAATAGGGAAAATATGATATAGCATAACAAATTAAGTACACAATGTATTTATTTTGTTAAAAATCTATATACATTAGGTATTGTATTCATTTAAAAGTTACCTACACCACATAAAATACAAGCAAAACCATTGATGTATAAAGTTTAGATATGCCCTGGTACCGAAAATCTTTGCCATTTGTTTGAATGTGTGCATAAGCATAATGCCGACGCGCGCACACTAAAGAGTTGTTTAAAAAAGGTGTTCATGCTAATTAACTTAATTGCATCTAACACCAATTATTGTGCAATCATTTTGCATAAACTTTTGTGAAATAATGAGCGTCCTGTGTGCCCTGACCACAAAAATATCTTCTATCGAGTAATATGGTGCGTAAATTATTGACTCCTTAACCCTGTGGCCAACCACAGATCAAGCCCATTCCTATGCCATTAGTTAGTGACTTATAAGTGACGAACAATGGTCTGACTCCCAGGATTTGTGACAGCCCCGTTCCTGAGATATCAGCGAAAATACCTGGCCCACGGTTCTGGATCCAGAACCCTGTGGCCAAGTACTTTTGCAAATAATACACAAACCACTGCATCTTATGGCCCCAGATTTTTAATTTGCGTTTGAAACGCCAGTCACTAAGCCCTAGACAAAAAACTAACTTCCTAGGCCCAAGAATACCGAAGTTAAAAAAGTCCAGTCTAACATTTTGAGGTTATTTTTATAACCTCAAAATGTTAGACCAGCTACCCGAAGGAAGCATGCTAGGAGGCTGATTACTATGCCGAACCTTAGTGACTCATTTGTGACTAACAATGAACTGAGTCCCGGAATTCGTGACAGCCTAGTTGCAGAGATATAAGCGAAAATACTTGGCCACAGGGTTCTGGTCCAGAACCCTGTGGCCAGGGCTTTTAGCTAATTTCTCAAAAACCGCTGCATATTATGACTCCATTTTTTGTATATGCTTTAAAAACGCCAGTCACTAAACCCTAGACCTAAAATTAGCTTCCTAGGTTGTTTAATAATAAATCCTAGAAACATGTTTTGAGGTTATAATTTATTAACAGAGTGACCATATATTTTGCTTCATTGAGACTTTCCTTGTTTTGCGTTACGTTACGTCATGCTATACTTACCTATTGTCTATGACATTCACATCCTAGAATATTGTTTTAGGCAGGCAAGTACCTATGTAGAGATCTTTCAGTCTAAATATGCATGCCCCTTCACTATCTTGGAAGTAAAACTAAAATATAATATTTTGCTCTGGATTGCCGCTAGTGCTCACGATGATCTAGCTGTTGCTTCTTTCCGTAGAAGGAATGCTGAAAATATACTTATTATTATACTTCTATGTACCTACTGTAGTCAGCTAGACTTGTAATACTTACATTTAAAGTTTGATTCAGTCCTTATTATATACATAGGGTATATCAGTCTTGTTTTGTTTACAATCTTTCCTCTATTGTGCCGGTCGTTCTACGTTGGTGAATAAACTTACTTTCCATTACACTGTCCTTTTGCTTGATTCGTAAATTTTGTAATAAACCTTCATGTGGATATCATGTGAATATAATACTTTGAATTAGCACGCAATAAAAGTTTAAATGTACTACAAATTCTGAAATATAACGACTCTTTCTCATTTTTCTTAATATGAGTCGGGACGGCTATTGTCATAAATTAGTACTGCCAATTTACCTTAAACTTTGCTTGAACTGAATTATATTTTTGCGGAAAACTGCTGTACAACAGTGACTTGGAGCTTGTGTAGACCATGGAGTGTAGATTTTGTGTTCATTTTATATTGTAGACCATGAGTGTAGATTTTATACTCCGGATGCGTGCTTTATTTTCGAACTTTATTGTGATTTTGTCTTAAACGCAGCTTCAATGTGGGATTATTATTATTGCAGCTCCACTTTATTATTGACCGCCTTCATGATTGAGTTCTATTGCGTAGATAAAAACACACCACAATAATTTTAATAGTTTGCCTTAAGGATAATCCGTCTCTGCTTACCTGCCTGAAACAGTAGTCTTCTACAATAGTCTAGGCTAGAATGTGAATGCAATAGACAATAGGTATTATAGCATTTACGTTAAGCAGCAATACGTTATGTTACGTAACACAAAACAAGGAAAGTCTCAATGAAGCAAAATATATGGTCACTCTGTTAATAAATTATAACCTCAAAACATGTTTCTAGGATTTATTATTAAACAACCTAGGAAGCTAATTTTAGGTCTAGGGTTTAGTGACTGGCGTTTTTAAAGCATATACAAAAAATGGAGTCATAATATGCAGCGGTTTTTGAGAAATTAGCTAAAAGCCCTGGCCACAGGGTTCTGGACCAGAACCCTGTGGCCAAGTATTTTCGCTTATATCTCTGCAACTAGGCTGTCACGAATTCCGGGACTCAGTTCATTGTTAGTCACAAATGAGTCACTAAGGTTCGGCATAGTAATCAGCCTCCTAGCATGCTTCCTTCGGGTAGCTGGTCTAACATTTTGAGGTTATAAAAATAACCTCAAAATGTTAGACTGGACTTTTTTAACTTCGGTATTCTTGGGCCTAGGAAGTTAGTTTTTTGTCTAGGGCTTAGTGACTGGCGTTTCTAACGCAAATTAAAAATCTGGGGCCATAAGATGCAGTGGTTTGTGTATTATTTGCAAAAGTACTTGGCCACAGGGTTCTGGATCCAGAACCGTGGGCCAGGTATTTTCGCTGATATCTTAGGAACGGGGCTGTCACAAATCCTGGGAGTCAGACCATTGTTCGTCACTTATAAGTCACTAACTAATGGCATAGGAATGGGCTTGATCTGTGGTTGGCCACAGGGTTAAGGAGTCAATCGTAAATTGCGTCATCAATACCGTGCATAGGTACGGTCAGCAAACTCAACAGATTAAAGTTTAATAACTAAATAGTAAAGTGATATGGGAACTAAAAATAAAATACTTTATTTACAAAGAATGTTTGTTTATTCGTTTTTAAAATACAAAACACACACTTATCCTGTACTATATTTTTAATAAGAATATATCCATAAAAAATGGCAAAATAGTCATTTTGCTTAAAATTTACTGAGCAAACTCTACTAAATTGTATATGGCTATGTATCCATTCATCATCCCATTGGTCTTTTCGTATAATTTAAATTCATTTTTCCTTACAACGTGGGTCTTGCAGAAATCTAAAACAAAATAAAAATAATTTTATTAAAATACTATGCATAAAATAAACTTCAATTATTAAAACACGCATTTGTGAAGCAGGGAATTATGTATTTACATTTTGTATATGTAAATAGGGGAGTAATAATTTTATTATTACAAAAAAAGATGGGATAAGTGACTATTTCAAAAATTAAAGGTACATTTACAAATCCAAAATTTGTTTTGAGAATTCGATAGTTTTATTTAATCAATCCCAATAAAAATATTATAATTTAAAATGATTTTTTTTTCATTTTTTATTAAATAGAGTTTAATCTAATTAATTAACACAAAATATTGATTTTATTTAAGAAATGTTGAGAATTTCGTAACATCATTTTTGTAACTGTACAATAATTTTGAGAAAAAGTCATGTATAAACTTCTCGAATCATTTTTGTGAACAAAAAAATTATTTGTGCTTACGATTGTCTAGCTAGATAATCCATTATCAATAAAATGACCTAATGATGCTGCTGACGCTACCGATTGTGTAGTGCAATATTGTCCATGTTTTCGTGCAATAATGCCCATTGGTAGATGATCCCTTATTACCCGAGTTCTCGGTACACCCGCGTGTCTAAATATAATGGTCATAAGCATTAAGTCACAGCGCATGTACTGAACAAAGGGTCATCTCTTTTTCTCCTATATTTATTGAATATACTACTTCCTCTTTTGTACACTCGCCATTTTGACTGGAATATTGTTGAGAAGGGAAGGAAATAAATTGGATTTATAATGATATCTTAATACATACGAGTGAAATGTTACACTCTTGCCTTTATTTGTATTTCGGGAATTGTTAGTGCACATCCTGAATGCACACGACGGCATTTTGTTGCACTTTCAAACACTTTTTTGTCTTGCTGCCACACGTACGACTGTCACTGTGTTCAGATGAGCACTGAGTCTAGTAAAGTGAGCTGCACTCAATCCACGGTGGTAGCATTTTGGCGCGGTCACAGTACGGTACGGGCATATCTAAACTTTATACATCAATGAGCAAAACACTAAATAAGCATTAAATTTACACAAGTATGTGAGTACCTAATCATATTTCTGTAGGTATTTGTACTATGGTAAATTTTTCTTAATTAATTCATTTTGATTAGAATGATTCTAATTTAATACTTGAAATAGTACTCAATGATAAATAAATATAAAATGTCTAATGACTGTCAATTTTAATTACCAATAAATAAATCTATTTGAACCCGACTATGGTGAAACAAAAAGGAGGGTTATGATTTTGATCATTAGTGATTGATTATGTGAGTTAGTAAGTATGTTCATCTGTTTCCTCATATTATATCTTCTAAACTACTTATAATATTTTTTCGAATGAGGTAGGTAGTATTGCTAGAAGCATTTTGTCTGTCCGCTGGTAATAGACTATACCTACAATATAATTAAATAGCACTACAGATGTGAGCCAAACATAGGGTTATCCAACCAATTATTGGCACCCAGCCTATTATTGGCACCCTAGAGTTTAATAAGAAAAAACAAGGAAATTGTAGATTATTCAATTGAATAATCTACAATTTTCTTGTTCTTTAGGGTAAACTTTAGGGTGCCAATAATAGGTTCCTTTACCTTATTTTACCTCCAAACCTAAATTTCAAAATTGGAACAAAAATAAATACTTTTGGCGAAAACTGCAACACTCTACGACTAATACTTTTCGAGATAGCATGTTGGTGCCAAGGTGGACGTGCGAATCGTCAACCTTCGCTACGCTCAGGTTTCCGTTTCGCGGTACGGAGGTCGGTGGCTCGCTTCGCTCGCCCCTCCCTCACTTAAGAAAAAGTTGGAACATCCTCTATAACGAAAAGAGAATCCAAACACCCTATATCCATCCAAGTATTTCCATTCGAAGATAAAGCATAAAAAAAATATAGTTGAAATTTTTGCCATCAATCTACTAACGATTTTGAGTCTATGAACCATGCCTCTATCTCTTACCGTTGCTGAGATATCGCCGTTTAAACTTTTGTATTGAAAAAAAATATGTTTTGTATGGCAGCCATGTTTTTTTGTATGGCGGCTATAGTGGATTTTTTAAAATTTCAAAATTGGAACAAAAATTAATACCTTGTGTGAAAACCGCATGTCAATACGACTAATACTTTTCGAGATAGCATGTAGGTGCCAAGGTAGACGTGCGAATCGTCAACCTTCGCTACGCTCAGGTTGCCGCTTCGCAGTGCGGAGGTCGGTGGCTCGCTTCGCTCGCCACCTCCCTGCAAAATTTTTCTACCTTCGCTTCGCTAAGGTTTTAAAATTTTGTATGAAAATCCATTTTTTTGTGTGGCATCCATGATGGATTTTTCTAAATTTCAAAATCGGAACAAAAATTAATACCTTGTGTGAAAACCGCATGTCAATACGACTAATACTTTTGAGATAGCATGTAGGTGCCAAGGTAGACGTGCGAATCGTCAACCTTCGCTACGCTCAGGTTGCCGCTTCGCAGTGCGGAGGTCGGTGGCTCGCTTCGCTCGCCACCTCCCTGCAAAATTTTTCAACTTTCGCTTCGCTCAGGTTTTAAAATTTTGTATGGAAATCCATTTTTTTGTATGGCATCCATGATGGATTTTTCAAAATTTCAAAATCGGAACAAAAATTAATACCTTGTGTGAAAACCGCATGTCAATACGACTAATACTTTTCGAGATAGCATGTAGGTGCCAAGGTAGACGTGCGAATCGTCAACCTTCGCTACGCTCAGGTTGCCGCTTCGCAGTACGGAGGTCGGTGGCTCGCTTCGCTCGCCCCCCTCCCTCACTTAAGAAAAAGTTGGAACATCCTCTATAACGAAAAGAGAATCCAAACACCCTATATCCATCCAAGTATTTCCATTCGAAGATAAAGCATAAAAAAAATAGTTGACATTTTACTAACGATTTTAAGTCTATGTACCATGCCTCTATCTCTTACCGTTGCTGAGATATCGGCGTTTAAAGTTTTGTATTAAAAAAAAATATGTTTTGTATGGCAGCCATGTTTTTTTGTATGGCGGCTATATTAGATTTTTCAAAATTTCAAAATTGGAACAAAAATAAATACTTTTGGCGAAAACTGCAACACTCTACGACTAATACTTTTCGACATAGCATGTTGGTGCCAAGGTGGACGTGTGAATCGTCAACCTTCGCTACGCTCAGGTTGCCGCTTCGCAGTACGGAGGTCGGTGGCTCGCTTCGCTCCTCCACCTCCCTGCAAAATTTTTCAACCTTCGCTGCGCTCAGGTTTACAAATTTTGTATGGAAATCAATTTTTTGTATGGTGGCCATGTTGGATTTCTGCCGCTTTGCGTTTCGGAGGTCGGTGGCTCGCTACGCTCGCCACCTCCCGGTATGGGAATCCTACTTTTGTATGAAAATCCATTTTTTTTGTATGGCGGCCATATTGGATTTTTCAAAATTTCAAAATTGGAACAAAAATAAATACCTTTGACCAAAACTTGTAATACACCAAGTCTTATACTTTTCGAGATACCACGTTTAGTCCCTAGGGCGTAAATGAAAAGTGAAAAGTCGAGGTTTTCCCCAACTCACCCCGTCTTTCTCTTTACATTCCCCATGTTAGATTTTTCAAAATAAGACTGCATCTGGGAGAACAATGATGTCAATGAGTGAGTGAGTGAGTGAGTGGTAATTCATTTTTATATATGTTGAACTTATGTTGAATGGCAGCACAGCACACGCCAAAATGGATGGGTAAATGTCAAAGTCATGTCATAGTCTTGCTTCTAAAAATAGAGTAGTATGCGAGGCAACACCTTGACACGACGAGCTCCCTCACTGTGGTACCACGATTGAGTACTAATGTAAGAGCCATAAGTCACAGGGAAGCAAAATACGCAATTAGTTCTCTTCAACGACTTTTTTTTCAGTTAATTTGATTTAAAACCTTAACTACTGAACCGATTTTGATAAAATTTCTATGGGACCAATCTGAAAGTATAACCTTAAAAATAATATTTTTTCAAATCGGTTTATAAACAACAAAGTTCAGAGGTAACAAACATAAAGAAAATGATATTTTTTATATATTTTTTTTAGTTATAAGTTTGTTACCTCATAACTTCGTTGTTTATAAACCGATTTGTAAAATTATTTTGTTTGAGAGAATTTTATCTAAATCAGTTCAGTAGTTAAGATTAAAAATCTAAACAACTGAACAAAAAGTCGTTAAAGTGTACAAAACTGCGTATTTTGCTTCCCTGTGACTTATCAGTGGTGCCTACGGTCACTAGAACAGTCCGATTGAAGTCGGTTGTTGTATGTTTTTGTAAAACCTTGATTCTTTTTATAATTTTCAATACAAACAAAGTTGCAGGTGTTAACTAGTATGAAATAGTAATGTAGAACAAATTTTTCAGGAGTAGAGTTGGTTGAACTAGATTTGGACCCCGAAGACTGGTTCCCAGCGGAGCCCTACAAGATGACTTTCAGCCGCAAGAAGAACCCCAAATGGAAACTCTTACCCTTCAGATGTGAACACTGTTTCAAGGTTAGTTGGTGGCCCTAGAGTTGGTGGAACTAGAGTTTTTGTAACCAGAGTCGGTGGAGCTAGAGTTTTTGTAACTTTTCTTATCGTGTCACTTGTTCTTTCGAACCAGTGTGGTGAAAGGATTTCCAGTGCATTTCGTAAAGGCTCTTTTCGTGCACTTGACACATGTTTTCGAATTTTTTTATGTTCTATGACATGCCGGTTTCCTCACGATGTTTTCCTTCACCGCTAAGCACGTGTTTTAAATGCACACATAGATTTTTTAAACAGAAAAAAAAACATTTTTTCATAATGGTGTATGACTGGGTTCGACCGGCTTTGTAACTAGAGTTGGTGAAACTAGACTTGGTGAAACTAGAGTTGGCGTAACTAGAGTTGGTGGAATTAGAGTTTTTGTAACTTGCATTTTTAAAACTAGGGTTGTGGAACTAGAGTTGGTAGAACTGAAGTTTTTGGAACCAGAGTTGATGGAACTACATTTCTTAGATTTAGTTAACATTATTAACACTTTCCATTTCCCTCCAGGGCTACCGAGTGCGGTCAACATTACTAACGCACGCGGCAGAGCGACACGGTACTGTCCCTAAACAGCTCGCCATTCCCTGTCCCTGCTGCCCCCACGTGTCCACGTGCAAGAAGCACCACAAGAAACACCTCGAGTCGCACGGGGGCAAACGACACAGGATCTTCTGCGTCTACTGTCTGCCACCAGGTAATAGATAGATAGATAGATAGATAGATGTAATCTTTATTGCACACCTTAAAATAAAAATACATGAAGAAACAATACTGAAGAAAAAGTGGTACAATGGGCGGCCTTATCGCTAAAAGCGATCTCTTCCAGGCAACCTTGGGATGCCCTCGAAATATTTGAACAAAAGAGGACGGCGGCGTACAAATACTTACTAGGAAACTAAAATATTTTAATGAAAAACAATATTTACTTAGTTACATAAAATAAAATAAAATAAAACTAAGTTACATAACTTCATACAAATAAGACAAACTACATGCTAATATACATAAATGTACGATACATAATACTATAATACATACTTATAATAAACGTACACAAATAACATTACCTAAATGTTAGGTACTAATAAGTTCTTTACGTGGTCGTTAATAGATCGAACGAAAAGAAAGAAAGAAAAATGTGTTTATTTACTAGAAAATCCTACTAATATTATAAACGCGAAAGTTTGTAAGGATGGATGGATGGATGTTTGTTCCTCTTTCACGTAAAAACTACCGAATGGATTTTGATGAAACTTTACAATAATATAGTTTATACATCAGAATAACACATAGGCTAAAATTTATACAGATATCTGCGCAGACGAAGTCACGGGCACCAGCTAATTATATATAAAAGTTTAAACTAAAACAAGCTTCCTACCTACCTACAGTTATGAAATAATAAAGAATATAAAGTAAGTAGTAATAAAAACCAAATAAAGAAAAAAAAACCGTGTTGTAGTAGGTTTGTATGTAGTAGGTATGATTTATTTTTGATTTGATTGAAAATGATTGAAAAGAAGTCTCGAATCTAGATTCTAGAAGAATTGGCGTTTGTATAAACATAACATAACATAAACATAAACATTCACACACTCACACCCCTGCACTAGGATTCCCTGTGTCGCAGGTGGCATGGACACATACAACACATCACAACATCCAAGACCCGAGAACAAACATTTGTGCTCGTCACAAATATTTGCCCCGGCCGGGGATCGAACCCGGAACACCAAGCTTCGTAGGCAGGGTCACTACCAACTAAGCCACGGTGTATGTGTGTGTTTGTATGTATTGTATCTTTGTCCAATAGTAACTGCCATAATATTATCCCCATATTGGATTTTTGACACTCTATTTTTGTTCTATGACACTTACATGACCGTAAAGAATCTAAAGTTAGGACCGAAATCCGTTTTTTATAGTTATCTGTCATTTTTTCACACATTTTGGTAATTTGATAAAATTTATATGGGACTTATCTGAAAATATATCCTTTCAAACAAAAATAAAAATCCAAAATCAATTGTAAATAAAAAACAACATAATTGAAAAAAAAATGTTCACCACTTTTTGAAGTCGGTTGAAAACATAAACCACCTTCTTCGCAAATGGGTAAAAATAACATAACTACCGTTCTTTACCATCACCCTAAAAATTCTATTCTCTTTCAGTAAATCCAAACGAGCCATACATAAAAGAATCCGAGAAGTACCCGTTTGATAAAAATCCCCAATATTGGTACGCTTCGGAAGAGTCTCTTCGGCTACACAAGAAGAGGAAACATCCATATGCCGCCATGTTTAACCACAATTGGCATTGCAGTTGGCGGGAAGCGCAAGCCAACAGCTAAGGACAGGTAACATCATGTTAGACAATTGGTAACATGTGTTAGACAACTGGTAACATGTGTTAGACAACTGGTAACATGTGTTAGACAACTGGTAATATAACTTAGACAACTGGTTACATGTGTTAGACAAATGGTAACATAATGTTAGACCACTGGTAATATAATGTTAGACAACTGGTAATATAAGTTAGATAACTGGTAAACTAATGTTAGACATCAGGTAAACTATGTTAGACAACTGGTAAACTATGTGAGACAACAGTTACATTATGTTGGAACTGGTAAACTATTCTATTACATACTTTATTTTATTATCCAACCAACCAACATGGTCTTTATGTTATTATTGTGTTAGACGCCAGGTAACATTAGTTAGACACCTGGTTACTATGTAAGATAACTGATAAATTATGTTTGGCAACTGGTAAAACTCGATGAGTTAGATAACTGGTAAAACTCAACAAGTTAGCAAACAGGTAAAACTCAACAAGTTAGCCAACTTAGACAACTGGTAATGTGTATAAATTAAAAATTGACTACTGTATAGAATTGAACTACTTATGATACCCGTGATATCCCGGCGAGCGCAGTCGGGTGAACATTATGTGTCTTTGTATTATAATAATAGTATTTTTGTATGAATTCCACTTTTACATACATACACAAACATATTTTTGTGAAGATACCTATTGGCGTAGTGGTTAGGTAGTTTGGCTTTCTATGTAACGAGTGGGGTTCGGATCCGGGACGTGTGTTTGAATTAATATTTGAGAAATGAGAGTTCTAGGTTTTATTACTCCTGATTCGGCCTCTCGTATGTACCTACATTTTTGAAAATTTAAAAAATACTACTTTTAATGTGAAAAAAAAAGATTTTTCATGTTTTTTTTTACAAGGTTTTATACAGTAAACTTGCTAAAATTGAATTGGATTTTTTACTGTATGTATGTTTGTAATGTTATTTTAAATTTTCAAAAATTTAGGTACTCACAAGTCGGGCGAATCTGGGGTATTCGCCTTAACACAATCAGATTCTGCGTAGCACCTTTTTTGTCGTTGAAGAGCGGTTTGCTCGCCTCCTATTTCTAATGCCTAGATCACACGTACCGAGAACTCGGCCGAGACAGTAAAATGTTACTCGGCCGAGACAGTGAAAGCTTACGTAATTCGCTGAGCCGAGCAGTCGGCGCTATGTTTATACCTACCGAGTACTCTCTATACTACTCGGTACGTGTGATCTAGGCATAAGTGGATTGATGAGTGGACGGTTACCTGCTCGAGCTAAAACTACTGCACCAATTATGCTGAAATGTTTGAGTATCGTCAAAATAAGTTTGTTAATGTATGATCATTTTAGTGTAGGAAAATGTGATTTTAGCTGGCAATAATATTTAAGGCGTGGTAGCAACACCAATGAGTTTTAGAGGGCTAAGCTTGTGTTCTGTAAAAACGTCTCAAAATTATTGTAGGACTCTGTTTTATATTTTTTTTATTTTGCATTATTATTATTATTTTTACATTTTAATGAAACTTTCGAGAGATTTTTTTAAGACAATCAATGGTGATTATTAGGAGCATGAAAATTTACGTATTTCCTAAGTTAGTGAAATCTAGCAGCTGATTATTTTTTATTTATTTATACACTTATATTCCTATTTGTAAAAATGCATAATATTTTGACCACGCAATATAATCATCACAAATTAAAAAAAATGTGCCTTGAGTAAAAATGCCATAAGTTTTCTAAGACGTCAGTTTTCATTAATTTGATTATAATTCTTTTGGTCTTGACGTAAGTATTTTTTAATTAATTATAATATTTTATTTATTGTATAAATCTCTTTTAACTTTAGTATTCTGTCGATTTTTTTAAATAAAAAAAAGTAAGGAGGAAGTTCTCAATTTTGACCTTTTTTAAAATATTTGTATTCCAAAATTGAAATTACGTTGACAGCTGTATTATTTAAAATTAGCTTTTAATTTAACTAAATACGGAACCCTCTTTAGTAATAAGTTAGACTCACGCTTAATGTCTTGTATAGAATAGGTTAAAAAAGCAATGTACAAATGAAGTATACCAGTATTTTTTTAGGAATTTTAATGCATTTTGTAGTTTTAAGTTTATTCTATCAAAGGGCGTCCTGTTTTCGCTTCTTCTTACGCCAGTGGCCGATAAATTCCTAATAAAATATCTCTGTTTTGTGAAAACAATAAACCCTAAAATACTAGATTTTAGTCATTTTTCTTTAATGAATGAAAATATCACCGAGACAAAATAATGAAAATCTTCGAAATTTCAAAAGTTGTAGAACAACATTTCTAGCCAGAAAGTGGGGAATACCCACCTTTCGGCCTTATAAAAATAAAATAAAATAAAAATATTTTATTTCAGACTACTATGATCCATATTTCACAAACATTATTAAACATTATTAAGAATCAAATTCAATAAATAATAAAAATTATAGGGACATTATTATACACATAGTAATGCGTCAGGACGCCTATATAGCTTAATGTAACCTAAAAGACCAAAATATAGCAGTATTATGAATACATATAGCTATTCTACGCGAATAACCCTGAAACGGTCTCCACGCGAATCAATTAATTGCTTCTTAATCAGCCTAAATTCTTCCCCAACTGGGATTCAGGCCTACTCTCGGCAGGAGAGCGAATGAGTCTATAGAGGATATGTGAAAATTTGGATTCGCTGCGTTACATTGTTACTCAGTAACGGTACAGGTTACAAAGTTGATGTTAATACAGAGATAACTTAAAGATACAATCTGTATAAATGTAAAACAGAAACACGATTGGTGAAACTTTTCTCGATAGATTTTTTTTAATCAGTATAAAATGTCACATCACGTTTTATAAGTTCACTGGTTGTACGTAAATAAATTGCACAAGGTTTTCCAAAAAGTTACGGAATTTCAGCAAAAAAGATACGTAAATTGTAACTTTTAACATTCAAGCAATTGATTGTTTCGTGTTTAGGCCTTAGAACTAAATCAATGATTCCATGAAATCCCGACTGCAAATATTTTTTCACTATTAGCCATTCAATTAAAAGGCGAACTTTAAGTATCGGCTTAGGCATTCAATAAAATGGCTAACTCGACCAGTTAGCTTCGAAATCTACATTGCGCCAATAAACGTTTTTTTAAAAATGTTTTTGACGTGACTACGTCTAATAAAAATCGGTGAACGCCAGCTGCATGCACGAAAACGTTGACGTCATTGTCCGGTAACGCTCATTGTCCCGTTACGCTGATGACGTTGTCACGTTTAAACTATCGTCCGTAAACCAACTTTAAACAAACATTTTTTTTTCAAGCAAATTGATACAGTAAAATATACAACCTATTTTATGTGCAGTCGGGTAGAAAACGGGTAGTTTTAAGACTGTAAATAAGCAGCTGATTTAGAAATAAACAAACATACACGGCAGCTTTTTTTTAATATATTTTTTTCATACAACTATTTATTTTAAGATGAAGCCTAGATGACGATTTGTATGTATGTTTCGAACTGAAAAAGTACGCTTCATTATCCTCTTTTGACTGTTATGACCTGTAAATTTACGCTTCATTTTTCTCTGTTGAATGGAACAACTTGTAAAAGTACGCTTCATTACCCGCTTTTGAATGTAACAACCTGTAAATGTACGCCCTATTAGCCTGTTTTGAATGTTACAATCTGTAAAAGTACGCCTTAAGAGCCTCTGTTGAATGTAATAACTTATAAAAGTACGCATCATTACTCTCTTTTGATTGTAACAACCTGTAAAAGTACGCCTCATTACCCTCTTTTGAATGTAACAACCTATAAAAGTACGCCTCATTACTCTCTTTTGAATGTAACAACCTGTAAAAATACGTCTTATTACCCTTTGTTGGATGTTCAAGGTTACACCTCGTTGTCGTTTGTTGAAATATTGTAACTGTTTAATATGGCGTAGTTTTTCAGGTTGCCGATATCAGATTACAAAATTTATTTATAATAAAAAAAAATGAGCGAGCCTTTTGCAACTACTGCGCATATGATGTGTAACATCTGACATCTCATTTAAATTTGGAATGATTCGATTTACTAATTTCTGATGTTGGTATCATCTGACTTCCTGTTACACACCTCCGTCCCATTTACACGAAATTACGCCCACAAATTGTCAGAAAGCTAGAGAAAGGATGTTACACATCAAAAACGCCATTTAAATCAAATAGAGTAAGAAATAAACATAATAATATAGTAATTATAGTATATTGTGCCTGAATATAATAATAATAATGTAACTAAGACTGTAGTAAGCCTTGAAATACTATAATAACTATAAATTATTATTTTTAATCAAGTTTTACACTAGAGATTTTCTATGTTAAAATGGCATATTACCGCATAGTACCGTACCATTGAGCCCAATCTTCCTAGGCCAACACAAGCTGTGATTTTTTTTCAAAATCAACTGGTTTGATTCCCGGCTTAGTTAATTGATTTTGAAAAAAATTGAGTATGTTTTAGTTTTCATCGAAATCGGCCTCTAGGGTTCTTTGAGCATTTCAATATTTCCCATACTTTAGGATTTGTCTATCGAAACCCAGTTGAAAAATTCTTAGAAATAATAATTAATTTTCGTAGAAAATCTCTACCCTCATTTATTTATCTTTTCTGGTGTGCAAACTTTATACCTAGGTAGTTTATGAAATAACCTCAAAGCCTTAGTACAGTATTTTTATAAATAATGCAAAATAAGCATGTGAATTTGTTAAGTTAAAAACTTTTTCTCGCATATTTGTACATTTTTGAAGATATAAATTGACTGAGTATGAATTTCGAAAAAGTGAAGCGATAAATTTGTTACTACAACCTCACTAATGCCGTCTTGTACCAAACTTTCAAAGTTCCTAAGCAATTACTTTACTCGCTTGGCAGTTCATATCGGTCAAAATCTGGACTGTTAAGAACTACCAAGCGAATAAAGTAATTGCTTAGGTACTTTGACAGTTTGGTGAAAGTAGGCATAAATGTTTTAGTATATTTCTTGTTTTGATTTGTATTACATAAGCGAAATATATTGGGCAAGATATTGGTTTTTTTCTGTCTATACCCAGTCAATTTACATCTTAAAAAATGTACCAATGAGCGAGTGAGATAACGGCACTACGGATTCTGGGCCTTAACTTTACAAGCAAATCCACGTGCGTATAGTTAGCTAGAAACCTACCCTCCTTTAGATTAGAAAAACAAGACTACATCGAAATACTCCTAGATATAGACTGTGCAGAGATTTTGTAAAAGGATTTGTAAATAAATGCGATTTTATCAAATATATTGTTTTATTTAATTTAACCAGCAGTGGGAATAACATTGCTTATGCTATTTAATTTAACTAGCAGTGGGAACAACATTGCTTATGCTATTTAATTCGAATTTTATATAATAACTTAGATGATTAATTAATGTAAAAAACAACTGGAAATTCACGTATTATCGAATTAATAGTTCGACGTGTTTTGAATGTGAACAGACATTTATTACGGTGGCTTCTCACGGCTTGTGTAAAGCACAGGCCGTGTGAAGCGAGCGGCCCGAGTGTTGTATTGACACAGGTCGTGAGAAGGAGTGATCCGGACTCGTTCGCGGCGCGCGCTCGCCCGTACAGATGACCGCGGCGCGGCGCGGCACGTAGCAAAGGCCGTGTGAAGCCACCATTACGATAAAGGATGGGCCATTTTACATTCGAAATATGTCAAACCAATTCTTTCGACAATACATTATGTGAATTTCCAGTTATTCTTATAATTTTTGAACGTAATTGTAACATTTATAGCACAAATTAAGGAATATTTTGATTCATTTTAAGTTATTTTCATAATTAATTAACAATTACTTTGATTCCGCCCGCAGACGGCTTTTTCAGCAAACCTGAAAAAGAAAGAAATAAGTTATAAGCATCCTACTAATATTATAAACGCGAAAGTTTGTAAGGATGGATGGATGGATGTTTGTTACTCTTTCACGTAAAAACTACTGAATGGATTTTAATGAAACTTTACAATAATATAGCTTATACATCAGAATAACACATAGACTACAATTTATAAATATACCTGCGCAGACGAAGTCGCGGGCACCAGCTAGTATAGTTATAAAAACAAAACCCGCTTGCCCAAATAATACGGTACACATACATACGTACGTAAGTGAGGACGTGGTGGCCGAGTGGATGAGGCCCTTGCCTTGCGATTGCGCTGGTTCGAATCCCGGTGGCAGTCATGCGTAAATGGGTTATTTCGGTCGAAAAAATCTATGTATGCATCCCACGTTCTCGTAACGGTGAAGGAAAACATCGTGAGGAAACCGGCATGTCGTAGAACCTAAAAAGTTCGAAAACATGTGTCGAGTGCACGAAAGGAGCCTCTTCGAGGCGCACTTGACATCCTTTCACCACACTGGTTCGAAGGAACTAGTGACACGATAGAAGACATACATTCAAAAACATTACCCCTCTTTCGCAGTCGGGTAAAAAAATATACTTACGCGGTAATTTCGAAACGGGTTTCAGTAGTTTCATCTGAATGTTGGAATCAGAGGAACTCTTGAACTTAGAAACGATTCCTGAAAGAAAATAAAATATCACCTATGTGTAAGCATTACTGTGTTCCGGTTGGACGGGCACTGTAGCTAGTGAAATTACTGGGCTTTCGAGACTGACCAGGAAAATATCTCAAGGTGGACGAGCGCTGATAGCAGTGTTTCACGGGACTATGGGAATCACAGACCTGTGTATCACTGTTATGGTTACGGGCGGTGCACGAAAGGAGGCGCACTTGAAATCCTTTCATCACACTGGTTCAACAGAACTAGTGACACGATAAGAAGATGGTTATGGGCAGGCGTGATCTCTTACCAACAGGAGAGCGCCAATTTAGTGTCGCTGCTTTACTTAAAAAAAAGTTTTGTTGATTTATTTTAACCAAATTTAAAATAAAGTCCTTAATTACCCGACTGCCAAGGAAGGGTAATGTTTTTCGCGCGTATCTTGTTTGTATGTATGTGAATTTCTGTGTTACCTCGTATCTTTCAAAATGCTGGATGGATTTTGAGAGTTAAGGTATCGTTGGATTCGTCTCAATAATCCGAGTGTTCTTATATGAGTTTTAAAATAATAATATGGCGGATTTTTGGAGTTAAATAGTAAGTCGTTAATATTTTTTTCACACCACCTGCTCTACAATATTCAATTACATATCATGCTATCATCAAGGTAAAGCATAGCATTACCTACCAAGGGAGGTAATGTTGTATGAAACTCCCAAGGGTTATAATGGGATTTGAATTTGGAACGTCAAATTCGTGTGGAAACTCGTGGAAAACTCTAAGCCATATAGTAACGCCCATATGGCATTGCAAAAAGGTTTGTTCTAAAATCAAACTGCCCACTCATAAAAAAAAAGAAAAAAGGCGCGACTTCAAAGATAGTGAAACAAAAGACGGTGTTGGCTGCTTAGTTCGGAGCCCTGGCTTTTTATTGCCTCACAGAAGGTGTGAAAAGTAGAGTATGCTTCTCTGGGATACAGCCTGTCTTCGTCTTGGGTAGATTGAACCCCTCGCGTCACTCAGGACTCTACATAACTCCCTCGCTTCGCTCAGGAGTTAACTGAGTCCCTCGTTCGCTCAGGGTTCAATATGCCACCCGCGACATAAGACACTGCTTTATCCCCTTAGTGCATAATCTACTATTTGCTGACCAAACCTATCGAGTAGGGTACCAAAATGAAGGTACTTTAAAGGAGATTACAAGATTATGTATAAGTTATATGTTTAAATTTAATTTGGAATAATTAATTGACAATGAATGTATAGTATACCGCGATACAGGCTTTGTCCTCGTGCGGGGATCACAGTTAACAAGTGTGTTATTGTAATTTTTAGTTTGATAAATAAACGATTTTGTATTCTTTGTAATTGTATAATTATTTCGTAGTCGGGTTTTCCGTTTTTTTTTTTAAACTCGAAGCTTTTTTAAATACTTACTTGGACTTATTCTTAGTGGATTCTGTTGCAAAACCGCTGCATAGTTCGGAGACAATTTTTTCAATGGATTCTTTTTTCCAATTTCATCGCTATGATTGGATTTCAATGTCTTCATATTAGTGATGGTTTTCTTTGGTTTTCCTATTGAGGTTCTGTGCGACATACTTTTTATGGTCATTTTGGATTTTACATTAACTTTGGGCTTATTTTGTTGGATTTGAAAGTTTTTCGGTAGTTCTTTGTTGGGATCAATGCTGGCAACATTACCCTTTTTTGGATCAGTCCTGGCAACATTAATCTTCTTCGGATCAGTGCTGGCAACATTAATCTTCTTTGGATCAGTGCTGGCAAAATTAATCTTCTTTAGATCAGTGCTGGCAACATTGCCCTTTTTTGTGGTATCCTTAACTTTTGGAATGTTATCTGTATTTGATGTGACCATTATTGGTCGTTCTGTCACTTCATTACCTATTTTATTTTTTTGAACATCATTTGTCTGAGAACTATTTCTTGTTAAGTTCTTTGGATCAGTTTTGGAACTTTTCTTAGGATCAATGTTGGCAGTTTTGTTAGCATTGCCAACATTACCAGTTTTTTTAGCATTAGAATCAACGGTAGTTTTCTTAGCATTAGAGTCAGTTTTGGCATTTTTTTTAGCATTAGGATCAACGTTGGTACTTTTCTTTGCATTTGAGTCAGCGTTGGCGGTATTCTTAGCATTATCAACGTTAGCAGTTTTTTTAGCATTAAGATCAACGTTGGTACTTTTCTTTGCATTTGAGTCAGCGTTGGCGGTATTCTTAGCATTATCAACGTTGGTACTTTTCTTTGCATTTGAGTCAGCGTTGGCGGTATTCTTAGCATTATCAACGTTGGTACTTTTCTTTGCATTTGAGTCAGCGTTGGCGGTATTCTTAGCATTATCAACGTTGGTACTTTTCTTTGCATTTGAGTCAGCGTTGGCGGTATTCTTAGCATTATCAACGTTAGCAGTTTTTTTAGCATTAAGATCAACGTTGGTACTTTTCTTTGCATTTGAGTCAGCGTTGGCGGTATTCTTAGCATTATCAACGTTGGTACTTTTCTTTGCATTTGAGTCAGCGTTGGCGGTATTCTTAGCATTATCAACGTTGGTACTTTTCTTTGCATTTGAGTCAGCGTTGGCGGTATTCTTAGCATTATCAACGTTGGTACTTTTCTTTGCATTTGAGTCAGCGTTGGCGGTATTCTTAGCATTATCAACGTTAGCAGTTTTTTTAGCATTAGGATCAACGTTGGCAGTTTTCTTAGCATTGCCAACATTAGCAGTTTTTTTAGAATTCGGATCAACGTTGGCAGTTTTCTTAGCATTAGGATCAATGTTGGCAGATTCCTTAGCATTAGGGTCAATGTTGGCACTTTTCTTAGCATTGTTAACTTTAGCAATTTTTTTAGCACTAGGATCAACGCTGGCAGTTTTCTTAGCATTATCAATATTGCTAGTTTTCTTAGCATTAGGATCAATGTTGGCAGTTTTCTTAGCATTAGGGATTTTTTCGTTGCCTTCTACGTTTTTGGCCAGTTTTGGGATGCCTGCCACCTTTTTAACAGCCTGAGTGTTCTGTAAAACTTTCTTGGCAGGAGCACTATTTTCCTTTCGTTCATTATCAGTAACTTTAGTAGTTTTGCTTGATTTAGCTTCATTATTCTTACTAACTTTCTCACTATTCTCAAGCTTATTTGATCCTTCTTCAATATGTTTATTCCTGACAACATTTTCATTGACAACTTTCTTAACTTTAGAAATTTTCTTAACATTACGAGTATCATTTTCTTTATCATTTTCCTCATCAATATCATGTTTGGCTTCATCATTATCATTAATACCATCATTTTCATTTTGCAAATCATTATTTTTTACCAAATCAGTAACTGCATCTCGTTTTGCTTTTTTAACGTTAATAGATTCCACATGGCTGCTTCCTCGTTTGACTGATTTACGATTTTCGTCTTTATGTCCCTTCTCCTTAGGTTTAGCCTTCTTTGGCAATGATTTCGGAGGCGCCATTATAAATTCATCTCTTGTACGTTTAGAAGGCGCCTCTTCTACATCATCATCGGTATCAAGAGTAGTTTTATCCATTTTTTTTAATGATTCCTGATCAGATTCCATGCTTTCGTATACCTCTTGTGTTGGAGTCTGTGGAATTAAATACATAAGTTTCAATACATTGTCGCGAGAAATTGATATTGACCTTTTCATCACTTCCCATCCCCTGTTAGTCTCAAGCGTGTTTTAAACGATAGTTTCTTTGAATCCTAAATTCTAAATTATAAGTGTTTGTCCGTCTACTTCTTTATAATTCTAAACACCTACTTGCCTTTACCTATTTTTGAAAATCTTTAATTGGCCATCTATATATATATATATAAACAATCGTGTCCTAGCTGTAAGTTTTCCGAAAAAATTAAAATAAAATATATAAGGCTTATTAGCGATGATTTTCGCGCAATAGCTGGCAGGTCGATGAGAAGAGCCAAAGATTGGGCTCAGTGGCGCACCGTAGGAGAGACCTACATCTAGCTGTGAAATGCTATAGGTTGATGATGATGACGATACATAGAAAACACCCAGACTCAGGACAAACACCGATGTTCATCGCATTTGAATGAATTATTATCTAAAATCTATTCTATTATTAAGGCTAATCCTCAAATCCAATTCCATACAAAATGTTTCGGACAAATACTCAAAAAGTACGCCGTATTATAGTAATTTCTTCACACTATTCGTTTCGTCCATGTTTTTTGATTTCGTCAACAAAAAAAGTGAAAGGTTTCATACTTTAATTTAGATTTTATACGTGTTTTTAAGTTAGTAGGGTTAATTTTTAAACACGTATAAAATCTAAATAAAAAGTTTAAAAAAGGGAAAGTTGTTGACGAAATCAAAAAACATGGACGAAACGAATAGTGTGAAGAAATTACTATAATACGGCGTACTTTTTGAGTATTTGTCCGAAACATTTTGTATGGAAATTTGCCTTAAGGATTGCCCTTAAGGTTTAATTCATAGATGAATAACGGTGTTCCTATAGAACACCAAGATACACAGTATCCAACCGAAATGGATGCGGAATACACAACACATAATATTTACACACCAAACCTATTGTCAATTATTATTTAAAGTCATAACCAAGAAAGCTAACACAGCATTAATGCATAAAAGCATGTTCTGCACAGCTTCGTCTATATATAATCAATTGCCAAAGTCAATAAGAGAGCTGCCTTGTAGAGGTATTATTCACCAAATGTTACTACACGTTAAATGAATTTAAAATTGACAAAAACTTCATAAAAACACTATAATTTAATTTAAACTCAAGATAGGTATATATTATTATTTTTTATTTCATTTTGTATTTTTTCGATTTTGTCTTTTAATGTTATAAAGTGTTGTTGTACATACATAATAGGTATACTTTTTGTTTGTAAAAACAACATTGCACGCCCGAGACGGCAGAATATATTGATACCAATGTAAATATTTAAGATCTGTAAAAACATATATTTCATGCAATAAATTAACTTTGAACTTGAACTTTGAATAATAAAAATGAAATATCTCTCTATTTTCAAATAATGTTTGTTACTTTACGATGTAGTTTTATTAGCAATGAGAAAAAACCTAGTAGTTTTAACATATATGTAATATTTATCTAGCCCTGTAACTTCTCTTTTTCGAAAATTAGCACCGGACCAAAATGTACTAGAAGATAGCCAATGCGGCTTCTTTTATTGGTCGCATTTCATTGTGTTTATATATTTTAATACTTCTGTGTGCAATACATATTTAGAATTTATAGAATACATAGAAAATACCCAGACTCAGGACAAACACCGATGTTCATCACACAAATGTTTGTCCTGAGGCGAGAATCGAACCCGCGACACCGGGCGTGGCAGTCCAACACACTTGCCACTCGACCATCCGTGTCTTTGTAACTATGAGTTTTTACCTGCACTTCTAAGCAAGTGCTTATAATCTTGGCGAGGAGGTGTGTCCGTTCATCTGTTGTGAGCGAAGGATTGCAAAGCTGAATATGAGCTTGCTTTATTATTTTCAGGTACAATTCATCTGAAAATATATAACGATTATTAATAAGTAACAGGACGAGTGGTGGCCGAGTGGATGAGGCCATTACCTTGCGATCTGATGGTCGCGGGTTCGAATCCCGGAAATTAAAATCCCGTAAATGGATTTTTTCGGTCGAAAAAATCTATGTATGCATCCCACGTTCTCGCAACGGTGAAGGAAAACATCGTGAGGAAACCGGCATGTCGTAGAACCTAAAGTTCGAAAACATGTAACGAGTGCACGAAAGGAGCCTCTTCGAGGCGCACTTG
Organism: Lobophora halterata; assembly: GCA_932526365.1. Lineage (NCBI taxonomy): Eukaryota > Metazoa > Arthropoda > Insecta > Lepidoptera > Geometridae > Lobophora > Lobophora halterata. The sequence goes on along the minus strand of OW052028.1, from coordinate 4,962,437 downwards.
AAATCCTTTTACCACACAGGTTCGAAGGAACTAGTTGCTTGATAAGAACATTAAGTGACAATATTATTTATTAACTAACAAAAAACACAAATGCAAATTATAATCCTTATATGCTTAATACAAGCTAAGTTCAGCTAAGTTAAGTAAAGTTAGTGTATTTACATTTACCAGTGCTTTTTTTTGATAAATTCAAACAATTTAATCGAATTCTCTAACTTTTCATAACTAACCTTTTCACTAGGCAAGCCTGTATCGTAGAGATTTTAGTTTACGATATTTCAAACAAAAAAGTTTACGCAATCTTCGAAATATCCGAGTACAGAAGTATTATATTATAGAAACATAATGTAGGTTTTTGGCGGGAACATGAAAAATGGCGCATTGGCGGCATTAAATTAATTGACAAAACTTGTATAACTTTGAGTGTTTAAGTGTAAAAACTGTGGTTTTTTATCCATTAAGTGCTCGTGAACGTGTATGAGTGTTGGTGAATAGTGTAATGCTGTAAAACTTGACTTTTCGTGTTGCCTCCAAAACTCCATAGAAGCCTCTAGTAAAGTCGCAACCACCACTACTTTACAGGGGCATGACTTGACTTATCGACTCTGACTTATGACAAAATAATCTCTCCAATTACTTGACACTGGCTATATACCTTTGATGTGAAGCCAAAACCGAAGAACTTAGGTTCTTCAAAAAAAAAAAAGAAAACATAATGTAGTACATTGAAAATGCGACAGTAAAACCAAGACACATTGGTTAACTTCTAGTACATATTGGTCCGGTGCTAATTTTCGAAAAAGAGAAGAAACAGGGCTAGATGAATATTACATATATGTTAAAACTACTAGGTTTTTTTTCATTGCTAATAAAACTACATCGTAAAGTAACAAACATTATTTGAAAATAGAGAGATATTTCATTTTTATTGACAATAGGTTTGGTGTGTAAATATTATGTGTTGTGTATTCCGCATCCATTTCGGTTGGATACTGTGTATCTTGGTGTTCTATAGGAACACCGTTATTCATCTATGGGTTATACTTAGAAGGTACATTAAATGAATTAAACCTTAAGGGCAATCCTCAAGGCAAATTTCCCTACAAAATGTTTCGGACAAATACTCAAAAAGTACGCCGTATTATAGTAATTTCTTCACACTATTCTACATTATTGGTCCAGTGTTAATTTTCGAAAAAGATAAGTAACAGGGTTGGACGGTGGTTGGACGTTATTTGAAAATGGAGATATTTCATATTTATTGACAAGTACCCTTAGTATGAGTTTGATAGTTTCCAAAACTCAATAGTTTTGGTGAGCTCGCTCAAACGAATAGTTTACGTTGTAATCGGCAGTACGGGCTAAATTTTTCGTATTAAGTTTACACGATATCAACCATAGACTAGCTCGATTGAACGAACTTCATGGTATATACTTCTAACTCTTTTACACGTCGGCAAAAGAAAGAGGCGAACATATCCTTTACGTTTGGCGCTTTGTACCACGTTAGTTTTTTTTTAATTTGCGCATTGTGTTGGCTAAAGTAATATGACCATACTGCCTTGTCATACGTTTATTATTATTTTTTATGGAGGCGTCGTTTTTTTAAAGGAAATATGAGTCCATCACAATTTATAATTATGGATAGATTTCATAGAGTGGTCATTATTTCTCTCTCTGGAAAAAAGTCTACAAGATGTGTCTCGAAATTTGTATAATAACCCTACCCATATCCATAATTTTAGAAATGGTGACTTAAATAAACCGGCCGAAGGCCCTCATGTCAGGCTGAGAGCTATAAAATGTGGCAGGATTTACAAATATTTACAAATACTAGCTTGTTCGCATAGCTCTCACCGAATTTTATCTAGTGAGTGCGAATATTACAAAAGTTGTCGTAAACGTCCTAGTTTACTACCGCTGACTTGTCAAAGTTAGAACTCGTACTGCCAAAGTGCCATAAACAGCTCGAAAACTTTTTTGGTATTCGAATACTATGTTTCTATCTAACTCATACTGCCGACTTTTAGTTCATGAAAGTTTTCGCTAGGGGCGCTGTAAGCAAATGTATGGAAGGAAACGAAACTACATAAAGTTTTCGAAAACTATCGAAACTCGTAATAACAAACAACAAACAAACAAACAAACATTCACACACTCACACCCCTGCACTAGGATTCCCTGTGTCGCAGGTGGCATGGACACATACAACACATCACAACATCCAAGACCCGAGAACAAACATTTGTGTTCGTCACAAATATTTGCCCCGGCCGGGGATCGAACTCGGAACACCAAGCTTCGTAGGCAGGAACACTACCAACTAAGCCACGGTGTCGTCAATAATAATAAGGGTACAGATGTATAAAATTTTTTGGTCCTGTATTCCGCATCAATTTTGGTGTTAAACACCATTATTCATCTACATATGGGAACCAGATGGCTGATAGAACACTTAAATACTGTATTTTTGTAAATACATATGTACATAGAATACATAGATTGATTGATTTAAGTCTGTTGAAAAACTGCATAATATTTATTCATACCCATATACTCGAGTTCAAAATTCATCTTATGCTTGAACGGAGCCAGAGGAGAAAGCTTGTTATCCAATATCCAAGACATTTTCATTAGATCGGCGCATTTCAGGATGAACCCGCCTTCAGCCTGAAAAAAAAAATAAGCATTACTGTGTTCCAGCTAGTGAAGTGAAATTACTGAGATTTAAAGACTAATAAGTAAAATAAGGCATATAAATTATTTTTGGACATTTCACACAGCGACATCTAGCCCTAATGCCTTAATCACACGTAGTACTCGGTACGTATAAACATAGCGCAGAGTGCTTGGCTAAGCGAGTGATGTAAGCTTTCACTGTCTCGGCCGAGTACTCGGTACGTGTGATCTAGTCATTTGTATTTGTATTTATTTATTAACTTTAATTAACATGGATTTACCAATTATATTTCTAGTCATCTAGTCATCACTGTGGCACTAAACTTGTAAGCTTTGCAAGTCACTGTGGCGCTAAACTTGCAAGCTTTGCAAGTCACTGTGGCGCTAAGTTTGCAAGCTTTGCAAGTCACTGTGGCGCTAAGTTTGCAAGCTTTGCAAGTCACTGTGGCGCTTAACTTGCAAGCTTTGCAAGTTTAGCGCCACAGTGACACTTTCTCACTTCTCAATTTGAAGGCGCTAACCTAAAAAAAAACTTAAAAACCGCTATATCTCCTAAACGAAGTGAGATAGAGCAAAATAATAGAAACGTGGTTTTTAAATATTAATGTAAGCTAGTTAAATACATATTTGAGCTCTCACCAGCGGCTCCATATACAGCGTGTTCGCGTACCGGTCGGCGAGTCTAGCGAGCGTGGTGCGGCGCGAGCGGTACGCCGCTGCGTAGCTCCTTACCACCTGATGATACAGATATAATAATAAGTAGCTTCTGACAACCTGACAATACAATAATAATAAGTAGCTTCTGACAACCTGACAATACAATAATAATAAGTAGCTACTGACAACCTGACAATACAGTAATAATAAGTAGCTTCTGACAACCTGACAATACAATAATAATAAATAGCTTCTGACAATATAATAATAATAAGTAGCTTCTGACAACCTGGCAATACAATAATAATAAATAGCTTCTGACAATACAATAATAATAAGTAGCTTCTGACAACCTGGCAATACAATAATAATAAGTAACTTCTGACAACCTGACAACACAATAATAATAAGTAGCTTCTGACAACCTGGCAATACAATAATAATAAGTAGATTCTGAAACCTGACAATACAGAAACTAAATAATAATAAAGCTTTTGAAACCTGACAATACAGATGATAATAAATAATAATAAAGCTTTTGAAACCTGACAATACAAATAATTATTATTATCTGTTTATCTATATCTATCTATACATATAATAAAGCAGAAGACCCCGAATTTCTGTACATATGTTTTTATTGACGGAAAAGTTTTCAGACACGATTAATAAACATGCCCCAAAATATATTTTTTTTGATTGGAAGACTTTGTTAGTTTGTTGGTGGTAGTCTTTGTTTGTATGTTCTCCCAGTAATTTCACTAACTACAGTGCCCTTCGAACCGGAACACAGTAATGCTTACACATTACTTCTTTGCGGCAGAATATCTGACACTGTGTTGGTTCACAGATGGATAAAAACGAGCAGGTAGCTCAACTGATGTCAACTGAAGTTAGTAAGCATTGTTTAATTGTAACTTTTTATTTTTTGGCAAATAAAAACATTTCTTTCTTTCTTTGATAAATAAATAAACATTCACACACTCACACCCCTGCACTAGGATTCCCTGTGTCGCAGGTGGCATGGACACATACAACACATCACAACATCCAAGACCCGAGAACAAACATTTGTGCTCGTCACAAATATTTGCCCCGGCCGGGGATCGAACCCGGAACACCAAGCTTCAGCTACTTTTTTTTTTATGTATCATTTACCTCGACAGCGTCGCTGGGCTTGGTTACTGTACTCAGTACAGACTTGTACAGTTCGTTTTGATGTGCCACCTTTACGGGCATGACTTGTAGCTCGTGGAATGAATTAGGCGCGAATTTCCTGCTCTGAAATATATAAAAACATAATTTTGTGTGTAGAAGGAATACACTTACAGGTTTATGTGTGAAGAAGGTATACAAATACAGGTTTATGTGTGTATAAGGTTAACACTTACAGGTTTATGTGTGATTATGGTAAACACTTACTGGATGTGTATAGAAGGTATACAAATACTGGTTTATGTGTGTATAATGTATTAACAGGTGTGTAGAATAAGAAGTGTGCATGCACTTGATTGCTTATGTTTGTAGAAGGAATAAATGTACTTACAGGTTTCTGTGTGTAGAAAGTGTACAAATACATGTTTATGTGTGCAGAACACTTACAGATTTATGTGTGTAGAATGTATACACTTACAGGTTTATGCGTGTAGAAGGTGAGGGAGAATGGCACCAAATCTATCTGACACTCCGCTATTACTTCACGCCAGGAGCCCGGCTCTTTTACTGGCTTTCCACTGTGGCAATAAACAAGAATATTTATAAAAGGTTATATATATATAATTAAAAGGTTATTATATATAAAAAAATATGTATAAAAACATACTACAAAAGACTTCGATTGAACTGTTCTAGTGAGCGTAAACACCACTGAATAGTCACAGGGAAGCAAAATACGCAATTACGTTTACTTGTATGACGTAATTTTTCCAGTTATTATGATTTCAAAGTACTGAACTGGTTTTTGTGATATTTCTATGAGACCATTTTGGAAATATATCCTCTCAAACAATAGTATACAACAAAGTTCTAAGGTAACCAGCATAAAAAAAATCAACTGTATGGAGAACCTCCTCCAAAATGGTCCCATAAAATTTCATGAAAACCGGTTCAGTACTTTGCTTTTGAAATCAAAGTAACTGAAAAAATTACATCATCAAAGTAAACGAAATGCGTATTTTCACTGTGACTATTCAGTGGTTTTAACAGTCACTAAACAGTCCAATTGAAGTTGGTTGTAGTATATTTTAGTAAACCTTGATATTTGAAATCGGTTGAAATCCACATTTTTAGATACCAAACACAGTGACAGATATTATGCCGCAAAACAGTAATGTGTAAGTATTACTGTGTTCCGGTTTGAAGGGCACTATAGCTAATGAAATTACTGGTCTTCCAAGACTGATCATCAACATGTCTCAAAGACCTGTAAGTAAAAATAAACTTAGGTACCATCTCTGATAAGACCTACCCTTTCAAGACAGGATCTTGTACCATGACATTCATTTCCGACTGCAGCACAGTGATGTCCGTAAGCTCCTGCGTGGCTTGAAGACATGTATATAACCGTTTCTGTTCAGCTTGCAACTCGGACATTGATGGATCAGTATTAATTAGCATGGGTAAGATTTCTTCGTCTGAGCTGAAAATATAAATTACAGTACTTCAACTCTAAAGCAGGGGATACACATGCCCGTAGCTTGCACACTTGCATGACAGCTTCTTGCATGTGCCAGCTACTTTTATGTTTATACGCTAACTGGCGTACCTGTAGCTAGCACAACATTTGATTTATTTGCATGCCCGCTGAGGGAGGGGCCGCGGGGGGTTGCCAACCTGGCACGTGTGAACAGACGGGACAGCTACGGGCATGCCAGTAGCTGACTCGTTGTGGCCGTAGGCGCCAGTGTGGTCAACGTAGGCGATTAATCAGCTTTTAGCCAGAGGGCGTGGTAGCCGAGTGGATTAATCAGCTTTTAGCCAGAGGGCGTGGTAGCCGAGTGGATGAGGCCCTTGCCTTGCGATCTGATGGCCGCGGGTTCGAATCTCGGTGGCAGTCATGCGTAAATGGGTTTTTTCGGTCGAAAAAATCTATGTAGGCATCCCACTTTCTCGCAAGTGTGAAGGAAAACATCGTGAGGAAACCGGCATGTCGTAGAACCTAAAGTTCGAAAACATGTGTCGAGTGCACGAAAGGAGCCTCTTCGAGGTGCACTTGAAATCCTTTCACCACACTGGTTCGAAGGAACTAGTGACACGATACGAAAAGAAGGACTAGAATTGGCGATGAAAAAAACTGAAAGGCGACTGGTCTTTTATTAGGCTATTTCAGGGACATGCCATTTAAATTAGCTGAATCATAGTAACCAGGTAATATTAAAAAATGATGGCCACACTAGCAGGCAATACTTCCAGAATTATTATTTGTATTAGAAATTATGAAACCAAAGGATGGGGCACATCGTAAATCAAAAGGTATGTAAATCTGACTTTTTAGTACACACTGGCAACGCTGGGTACGAGTGCCTCACACATACTGTCCTGTGTATACGCTATTGTAATACTTGCATGCCAGTATTACTTGCAAATGTATCCGCAGTGTGCCAGTTACTTGCACATGCCTGTAACTTGCATGCCACCTACTTTCCCGATTTACTGGCATGTGTATACCCCAGCTTAATTCTAAAAAGAGGCTACAGCAGTCTGCACTGGCTTCTGATTGAAGGGTGCATTGTGCATTGCCCTCCCAATATTTACACTGCCCCAGCCATCCTAGCTCCTTGAAATAGTAGGACTCTGGATTAATAAAAACATTCACACACTCACACCCTGCACTAGGATTCCCTGTGTCGCAGGTGGCATGGACACATACAAGACATCACAACATTCAAGACCCGAGAACAAACATATTTTGTGTTCGTCACACAAACATTTGCCCCGGCCGGGGATCGAACCCGGAACACCAAGCTTCGTAGGCCGGGTCACTCCCAACTAAGCCACGGTGTCGTCAAATATCCAAATAAATAAATATCCTTTGATCCTAAATCCTTTTTATTTTGTTTGTTAGTATTTCTATTTTAATTTTACTTTACTAACCTACTTTTATAAAAATATGTACCTACCTACCGCATATCACTATTCAATCACCGGTGCCACAGAAAGCCGGCGCTCAGTAGCATACAATGTCGCTGCATATGCTGAGTGGTCTAGGTCACCTTTATTTATACCTATGTACAACCTACTCTGCTTTTGTAACTGTATTATTAGTGTTTTTTATGGTTTAAAATAAAATAATTCTTATTTTTTTCCAGCTAAATTGAAGACATTCCGAATTTCAACCAAATCAAATTAGTACTTTTGAGTGTACGAGGAACTAACACCTATTAATCCTCACAAACTTTATGCATTTTAAATTACTCGGAATACTTATTAAATTATTAAAAATATTTACCCGCTGTCATCGTAGTAAAATTTCGATTGATTAGTGGGAAACTCCTTGATCCTCTTATCATAATAATGTATATCTTGTAGAAGCTTTTCTTTTAGAGCGATTAGAGTTGCTCTTTTGGCGCTTGGGGCTATATTTTTCGTCATTTTTTAAGAAAATGAACGCTTAAATTATCAACAACAAACAACCGTCGACCATTTTCAAAATAACTGTTGATCACAGATAAAATAATCAGTGTTGCTGTTATATGCTGGTAAACTACATTTCATACATTCGTTCGTATTCATCCTTTTATTTCCGGTAGTAAGTGTTACCAGTCACTAGATGACCGGCTAATTACCGAAAAAAATTAAGCATTCCGAAATTTTTATTATCTCTTTCATTCTTTTTTCGAAAGAAAATGGTGCAAAAATGTTGGTGCACTATAAAATAAGATCAACTAGTAACTCATTCAGCTGTTTCTTGATTTAAATTATCTTACTGGAATTTAAATTATTTTCAGGGTGTACATTATATACTTATATAATGTACAACCTGAAAATGAATAGCGTATCCGAACGGCTTGTCTTGTCAATGTCACAACAACGTCAAAATAGAACTAAATGTCAGATATGTAGTTACAGCACGGTTGGCGAAATAATTATATAATGTAGCCTAGGTATATGTTTTCCAAACAATTCGCATACCTACCAAATTTTGGTTCAGTAGTTTTGGCGTGATTGAGGAACAAACATCCATTTAGCCATTCGATTGCGAATTTTTAGTATGTATGCATCTGACTGAGTAACGACCGATTAGTAAAATACTAATGTGTATTGTAAAATGTAAGTGTATTGCTTTTTGCATATTTTGACGGCCAAAACAGCATGTTTTCAACCTGTATGTTCAGGAACACGGTTATGTCGAGGTACAGAATAATAACAAAATAGGAAAAGAACAAGATATTCTCAGTCATAATCTCGACACACGACAGTGTGTCCAGCCACGGTCAGGCCCAGCGAACTGGCGAGTAGCACTGTGTGTAAGTTTACACGAACCATCTGGAGCCACTTTTGACTTTGTCATAGCTAAAAAACTAATCAAATAAACACACCAAATTTGGTTTATGTATTGAAAGAGTTAATGAAGTACTTACCTCAAATTTCATAAACACAGCTTAAACGGTCATTTAGATATTAAACGTTCAAAAATCGACATTTTTATCACTGATTGAACAGAAATAAGTAAATTTATAAGTTTTGTTTTTGTTTTTTCAAATAATTCGATTTTATGAGGTAAATTTAGCGCCTTGCCAATTTTTGCAGGATATTTCCATTTCCATGATGAAAGGTTGTTTTTATCGTTTTTACGTACCTTTGAATAGTAATAAATGTATGTACAAAAAGTAATGATATCTGAACAAAACACATGTGAAAATAGAAGCCACGATCGAGAAGTCGTTTTCCCCCGAAAAAAGACTTCAGATCTACATATAATCGTTATAAATAAAGTAATACGTTCTTATAAATAAATTTACGAATGTCTATAGTAGACCTTGGCTAGCCATATATGTAGATCTGAAGTCATTTTTCGGGGAAAGCGACTTCTCGATCGTGGCTTCTATTTTCACATATTATAGGTATGTGTTTTCTTCAGATTTATGGTATTACGGAACACGACATTGTTTTAACATTTATTTATTATATATTACACTACAGCCAGTCAGCGATAGCAATAATGCGGCCGATCTTTTGTTGTATTAAACGTTTAAAAATCAACAATACAAGTACATGCAAGTAATACTTTCAGAGCCTACAATTTTCAAATCACTTTTTGGAGCAAATAACGAGATTTTAGTTGAACAACTACCACTGCTGGGTATTTCATACTAATTCGGAATAAAACTGGTCACTTATGTTCACAGTCAGTTTACTTCACTAGCAGATAATCTATAGCAGTAGTTTCCCGGTGACAATTTCGAGCGCCATCTTGCGGCGCAGGTAGGGCATGTGCGCCTGCGTGAAGGTGTAGGGCGCATTCCGCGCGGAGAACTCAGCGAAGGTGCACGCGAACATGCCGCTGTCGCTGTCGTTCATCTGCTGCGGTATATCCTGCGAACAACGTACCCTCATAACAAACGATGGTCTCATAAAAAAAACCATGTTGGCCGAGTGAGGGGTCTCGACTTTTGATCCGAAGGTCGTGGGTTTGAACCCGGGCGTAAACCAATGGATATTCACGATATATATATTAAAACACGGGCTTAAGGTGAAGGAAAACATCGTGAGGAAACGGGTATGTCATAGACCTGAAAAAGATCGAAAAACATGTGTCAAGTGCACGAAAGGAGCATCTTCGTGCGTGCGTGCGTGACTCCTTAGAAACTGAAACGGAATCCAGCCCTCATACTTCCACTTCCAGCCTGTACAATCCTGGGTCGTACGTTCACGGTCTCGCAGCCAGACTCCTAGCTAACTGTGTGCTCCTCTTTAGAGGTCTTCTTCTTCGTCTTATTGTGTCACTTGTTCTTTCGAACCAGTGCAGTAAGTAAGTGTGAAAGGATTTCAACTACACCTCGAAGAGGCTCCTTTCGTGCACGTCTTTAGAGGTGTTACCTGCCGATTAGAGCTTTCAGTATCGATGACTTTCTGAGTCTCGGGAAAAAAAATCGAGACTCGATGCGGTCTCGAAATTCCCGGGAAAAACGAGACTTTCGAGACTAATTCAAAAGTACTTACTTATAGGCAAACTCATAGGATCGGCATTTAGGCATTTTATGGCCTATTAGCGAACACATCACAGTTAAACTTTATGTAATGTTTAAGTGTATGTGTAACTTTATCCAATATTTGATGATGTTTGGCGATGTTCGATGTTTCAGATTTATCAATATCCACGTTTTTCTTCGAAATCTGGAGTCTCGAAAATCATCAAAAATCGTCGAGACTCTCGAAATCGAGACCGAGACTCCCGGGATGAAAGCCTTGCTGCCTCAAGTGCATACCTTGAGAGTCTTGGTGGTCCACCCCTGGTCGTCGAGCGGCGCGGCCTTCCTGTCCTGGTGCTCGTCGCGCAGGTACTGCATGAGCGCGGCGAGGCAGCGCGGGTTGGGCTCGCCCGTGCTGTCCAGGTAGCTGACGCGCTTGGCGGCGAACTCCACCAGCGCCAGGCACCAGTGCACGCCCAGGTGCACGGGCACCACCATCAGAGAGTGCGCGAATATGTCCACCTGGGGAATGTAAATGTAAATGGACTCCTGTTGGTCCTTTGTGCGTCGGATGTCCACCTGGGGAACACTGACCATGTGGGCCGCGCGTGCGCACCGGGCACAACACACACGCGTCTTGTGTGAACCGGGCACAACAGGAGAGAGCACGTGAGTCATGCGTCTTGTGTGAACCGGGCACAACAGGAGAGAGCACGTGAATCATGCGTCTTGTGTGAACTAGGTGGCTGGTTCTTGTGTCGAAATTTTCAATATATAATAGATACTCATCTAGCTATAATATATATTAATACGAGTATAAATTATAGCTAGGCATATTACGATATATTTTCTATACAAATATTCAAGTGACCGCACACGCAGCTATATTATATATTTCTATGACTTAATATTTGTATAGAAAAAATATCGTAATATTCCTTGCTATAATTTATATTAATATACCTTTATTACAGCTACGTGTTTGACGGGCTTTAGGCTCTTTTTACATTACCGCGGAACAGAATCATGGAGCTAATTGTATGTAAAGGGTTTTACAAAAAACATAGTCACGTCTTCTAGCGAATTGTAAAACACGAAATGTTTAGTGATGAGTCGAGGCGTGCGTGATGTACCTTCCTGGACCAGTGGCGCAGGCCGCGCTGGCCGGCCGTCATCAACTTGTAGTAAAAAAATGTGTTGCAGGCGTACACGCGCGGCAGGTCGCAGGCGCGCTCCTCGCTGCGCTGGTTCAGCAAGTTCATGTAAAAGTTGATCACATTGTCGTTCAGCCAGTTGAGGCCCGACAGCGTCTGGATGTCGCGTCTGGAACGGGACACATTCACGTAATCGAGGGAAGACCGGCCTCCATTGTGTAGGTAGCGTAACCCTACATAATGTGTTTACTTACTATTTAATAAGCTGTGACTCAATACGTCATTATACTTTAGTACTAACTATAAGTCAATCTGTACAGCTCTTGTAAAACCCATAAAGTTAGGGGGCGACAGCCGAAAGTATCCGAGATCTGTGGTAAAACCCAATATAAGATCAGTCTTGGTACAAATGTGAAATAATAATAATTACATGAGTACAAAATATTCGGTTTTTAATTTATAAAACCTAATTAGTTACCTATTTTATTAATTAAATTTAGGGTTTCAACAAAACTAAATAAAGATAACCCTAAAACTGTTTATGAAATTAGCACGAAAGGGATATTGGCTAAATCATAACAAAAGCGTCAACGCATCAACCAAGCGGTTCGCATCGATATTAGTGGTGCGCACCAGCAGGGAGTGGAACTCGCTGCCGGCGTCTGATTTGTCAACGCATCAACCAAGCGGTTCGCATCGATATTAGTGGTGCGCACCAGCAGGGAGTGGAACTCGCTGCCGGCGTCTGTTTTTACACACTATAATCTCGGAGTCTTCAAATCAAGAGTCAATAAGTTCTAACTAGGTAAGCGTGCTAAATCGTCAACCACAACGTCACTTACCATCAGGTGAGGTTGTGGTCAAATGCTTGCTTAGTTCAAATAAAAAAAAATCCTCAGTCATTATGAAATTGAATTGAATTGACATATTGATGGATGTTGGTTGGTGGATCTAGAGAAAAATATGATAGGCTTCCGAAAAAAATGGATGGTCTGAAAATGTAATAATGTATGTTGATGATTAGAAATTGTATTTAGTAAATCTTATTAATTATAAAGATTAATTATAATAATAAATTAATGTATCGAAGGATGATAAAACGGTAGGATCTCAATAATGAAACATAAAAATGTATCCGCGCCGAAAGAAGGGAGGTTCCCGCCAATTTTAAAAAAAGGGATTTGATGGCGCGTTGAAAAAAAAAAGACGATCTATAAAAGATTGATAAAAAGAATATAATATTTTGGATAGGTATTGATCGCATTTTGTAAAAAAAACAGGAATACCTGCTACTAGTAAGTTGAGAAACAAATAAAACTGTAAGTAATGACCCTATTATTTCATTTATTCTTACATTCCATTTAGTATAATGATGGTATAGTTTACGTTGTCACTACACGTATCTAGGTCACCCAATTCTCAGAATAAACTAGGATGTATCTTCCCATACTAAGTAAGTAGCAGCTTTACATAATAGAATGTGGATGACATACCTCCCTAATGTCGTAAGTAAATACATCCTAAGACAGAATTGCAACACTAAGTAGGCATTCCCCTACCACCCTACCAGACAGTTAAGTAAGTACATGAACTTATGTATTAGGTACATCATAGGGCAGTGAACAGCAGTGATGCGGATTAGTAAATGTAAGAATGTAGGCTACAATATGGAGTGAAGATCTCCGAGTTTAGAAACTAGGTAGTCTTGCTATAGGAATAGCAATCCACTGCGACGTAGGTGTCTCCTAAAGTGATGATTAAATGAAGAATTAATTCCAGGGCATAATTATATGCCGAAGAACCGACAACCATTAGCGTAAACGTGTTTTTAAGTGTAGACCACATCTAGGCAAGTATGGTGTAGGACACTAAATGGATCGAATATCTGCATGTTATAGCCAGCAGATGGTGGTTGAGAAGAGCCGAAGACCGCAGATGAGAGACCTTCGTCCAGCAATGTACAGTTTTAGGTCGATGATGATGACATTCAAGTGGTTTGTAAGTATCACTTACTTGTAAATTTGTAGTTCAAATTTGGAGATGAGTAACGAGTCAGGCAAATTGCCAATTTATTAATCTGAGCGATGGTAAGGGCCCAGGTCTGAGAACCATAAGTTAATACTGGCAAGATACAAGAGTCAAAGAGTTTCCTTTTAAGCTTGATGCTGAAATTTTTGCTTTTCATCACCTCTTTTAGTGACCAGTACCGCTTCCATGAATTAGCTATCCGTCTATCAACCTCTCTCTCATTTATGTTTCTTGTGGAAATAACTTGTCCTAGGTATATGTATTCTTCTTGGTAGGATATTGTCTTGTTGTTAATGATCGTTTCCACTTCCTCTCGATTGGTTAATAGCTTAGTTTTTTCAGCATTCATGGTGAGGCCAACTCTTTCACTTTCCATCTGTAAGTCTTTTAGCATTGTCTTTAGTATGTGTGGCGACTCTGAGAAAAGTACTACATCGTCGGCGAATCTCAAGTGTGTCAGCTTCTCTCCATCTATTAGAATTCCTATGTTTTCCCAGTTTAGTTTGCGAAATGCATGCTCTAGTGTTGCTGAGAAAAGTTTAGGTGATATAGGGTCACCTTGACGGACTCCCCTTTCTATTTTAATGCTGTTTCCCTTTTTCTCCAAGCGAACTTTAGCTGTGCTCATTGTATAAACGTTTCTTAGCAGCCTAATGTATTTGCTTTGAACACCTTGCTCCTGCAGTGCTTGCCATATTGAGTTGTGCTCGATCGAATCAAAAGCTTTACTGTAGTCTACAAAAGCGATGTATAGTGGTCTGTTATACTCGTTGTACTTTTCTATAATTTGTTTAACCACATGGATATGATCAATTACAGAATACCCGGCTCTGAAGCCCGCCTGCTCAATTGGTTGGTTTTCATCGAATACATTGGTCAATCTTCGTAGGAGTACTTTGGCAAATATTTTGTAGATGTTGGACATGAGACTGATAGGTCTATAGTTGTTGATATTGAGGCTGTCTCCTTTTTTGAATAGAAGCACGATGTCAGATGTAGTCCACTGTAAAGGTACATTTTCTGTTGTTATGACCTCATTAAATATTTTCGTCAGGAGTTTGGCTGCCACTGTTTTATTATGTAATATTATTTCATTTGATATTTTATCTGGCCCAGGTGCTTTGTCTCGTTTCTGTGTTTCAATTGCTTTCTCAACTTTTCTGACTAATATTTCAGGTATGTCATCATTGTCTTTCTCTAGGGTGACATCTTCCTCATCTTTTTGTTTTTTATAAAGGCATTTATAGAAATCTGTAGCTATATTGAGTATTTCTCGTCTTTTGCTCTTGTCAGATCCTGTTTTATCTTTCAGTTTTGGAATCCATTGCTTTTTGTCTGTTAAATATTTTTGCGCTTTCCTGATACCTCCCGTTTTCATAATATGGTCCTCTATTATTTGTTGTCTGTTTTGTTCCTTATGTTTTCTAATTCTCTCTCGTATTGTTTTGCTCAGGACTGCTATTCTTCTTCTATCTTCTTTGGTTTTTTGGTTTTTACTAATGAGATGCTTCCTTTCTAAAAGACATTTGTTTATTTCTTCATTATCCATTATTTTTTTATGTTTGTCACCTTGTTTCTTAGTTTTCGGTTTTATTATTTCTTCTACAACGTCGTATTTTTCTTGTGTTGTGAGCTGTGATGTTTGATTTTCGTAGTTGTCTAAATGGCTTTGTAGATTATGCCCAATAGTATCGAGTTCAGCATGACCAAGTCTATGTTGAGAACCATGGTGTTTCCTTCTGGATTTTTTCTGTGGTCCCAAGGTGAAGTTTGCTCTTATCATTCTATGGTCAGTATTGAAGTTGAAGTTATTGATTACGCTGACATCATTGAAGTAATTTATGTTGTTAGTCAAAAAGAAGTCAATTTCGTTTTTTGTTTCTCCATCAGGAGAAATCCAGGTCCACTTACGGTTTCTCTTCTTTTTGAATTTACTGTTCATAATTACAAGGTTATTTTCGAAGGCGAAGTTGACTAGTCTCCCACCATTTGTGTTTCTTCGGCCGTCCGTGTAAGGCCCCATTATCAAATCTTCAAATTCTTGTCTTTTGCCTATGATTGCATTGAAATCGCCCATTATTATAAGATTTTTGTGAGCATGGGCTCTTATCGTATTGTTGAGATCATCATAGAATTTTTCTACCTGCTGGACTTTTTCTTTGTCAGTGGGCTCCGTTGGTGAGTAAACTTGGATTATAGACCACTTATATTTGTTATGAAATATCATATTTAAGACAGCAATCCTTTCAGATACACCAATGAATTCTTCTACCTTATCCTTGTGAGTATCTCTGATGATGAAGCCAACTCCGCGTTGCCCAGGGGTTTCTCCTTTGTAGTAAAGGAGGAACTGTCCGTAGTCCTCTATTCTTTCACCTTCTCTTCTGACTTCGCACAGGCCCAAGATATCCCAGTTTATATTGTTCAATGCTAGTTCAAGCTCTAATAGACTTTCTCTCGATTTGAGTGTTCTTGTGTTCAAAGTAGCTATTTTATAGGAATCTGATTTTTCTTTCAGTGATTTAGTTTTGTTTTTTCTATTTGGAGTTAGGGGGTTTTGGTCTGACTCCCCTCGGTGACCAGCCGGGTTGGGGACATTTTGATTGTTGTTGTATAGTGTTGTTTGTTGGTTGCCGGTGTAGAGCCTATCCTATGGCCTGCAGTATGTGTTCTTCTCTGACATGGAGTAAGATCTGGCGCGCATGTATGAGAACGCATCTATTTTTTGAACCTTAGGATCATTCTCTTCTTGAGTTTTTTCATGTATAGCTCGCGGTGATTCTACATTCTCTCTTTTCCTTTTCTCACCATCACGGTTATTTTGTCTTGTGTTCCTGGTCTTTTTTTGCAGCTGCTGTTCTTTAGTGAGGTCTTGCGTAATATATGTGTTAGTAGCCATCTTCTTCTTGTTTCTTAAAATTTCTATCTTTTTACTTGTTGTTGTAGTGGCTAGTAAGATTGGCCGTATCTTCCCGTTGTTTTGTTTCCTCCCCAGACGATAGACATTGTCCACTTCTTGTAGTTCGAGGTTCACATCTAGATCGTGGATTGTTCTCACAGCAAGATCGAGAACTTCGTCTGAGGACTCTGCATCGGGTTCTGGGAGACCGTGAAGTAATACATTATGCTGTCGTGAATTTAGCTCCATTCGATTGATTTTCATATTTAACATTTCCACTTCAGTTTTAAGTAAAGCGTTTTCTTCTTGTATTGGTTTTAGCCTCTCATCTACGGTTTGCATCACCTTTTCTGTGATTTTTTCAGTTATATTTAGTGTTTGTTTATCCATTTCATCTTTTAGTTTTGTAAACAACAGTGACATTTCGGGTGACAGTAATACAGTTGACATCTTGTGATGGTTTGGTTGGATGCGCAGATTGGTCACAGGTTTGCGTGAATGAGGAGCCTTAGCTTGTTGTTATGTTGGTAGTACCGGAGTGTGTTGACTATGGTTTGTCGTTTTTGCTAGTTATCAAGTTTTGACAGCTAACCTCAAAAGAAATCCTGAGGTTTTCTGGTCCTGATTTATCACGTAAAACCAAAGAACTTGTATACCTACTAGTATCTAGAAGGCCGACTCACACGAAAACCGAGAGCCGAAAGAGACTACCCATTAAGGAGTGTGTCACTTTCTAAAAGGGCGTCCATAATTTTTGAACTAAACAGGACAATTTTTGAATTAAACGATTTTCATTAAAAAAATCGTTTCATTTGAATTAGAATCGATATATATCTAGGTTAGGTACCTACCTGCCGAGAAAAATAATTACTGTTCGAATGAAACAGTAATTTAAACCATTGAATTAGACATAACATTGATCAGAATGAATTGAGCCGTTATACGGCTTATTACTAAAGTGGAAATAAAATAATATAATTTTGTTCAAACACAATATATTGCCAAATTTATTTATTATTAAAAATAAATTATTTTATACAGTTTGACAGTGACTACAATTACACGACATTAGAAAGGGTACAATTAAAAAAATACTTATTGTTAACGGTCATAATATAGCATCAACAATACAGGCACTTAATTTGTAACGCGACCATTTTTGTCAATTTTAATGTTTAATGTTTTAATTGTTAGTTGTTAAATGTTAATTGTTTATGTAACGCTACCATTATTCTATTGTCTGAGAATAGTTTTGCTCAGTGCGTCTAAGGCGTTGTCCTATTTCACTTATAAGATATCATCAAGCGTTGAAGTATCCAGTGGCTGGATTATGAAGACCGGGAGTGCACTACCTTGCCTTTTGAGCGGGCTCCCAGCAGAACCTAAGATATATTTCTTATTATCTTTCAATTAAAGACTAGCTTTCGCCCGCGGCTTTTCCCGCGAGGTATCCATTTAAATTGTAGTCGTCATTTGTCATGTGTTCATGTCGACTAATACTGATGAAATATTTTTTGCTACCTTTTGCGTTATTGCATGAAAGAGTAACATAGGTATATTTCACATACACACAAACTTTGACATTTATAATAGTAGTAAGATAATCTAGTGTTATTGGTACGAATAAGTGTGAGGTTATAAAATTATTTAAAATAAAAAAAACTTTCTTTTACCTTTGGTAAAATAGAAGGAATTGCATCTGATTTAAGCTTCTTTTTAGCTTCAGTTAAATAGTCTTCCTTTTTAAAATGTAAACTACATACCACAGAGTACTCGGACAATTTTACAGAATGTTGCAATTGCAAAATTTCCTTCCATATATTTTTCAAATCTTTCTTAGCAGGCAATCTGCAACAGGGTGGAATTATTGAACAGGGTGGAAACGAGTTGAAACTTATGAACGTTACAAAATTAAATATCTATTTATATAGTGAATATCCTGAAATTAAAAATGAAATGGACACACTACTGATCCATATCGAAATTTTCTTATCTGTGAAAGGATATCCCACAATCTGGATACGACTCTTTCTCACACCCACTTACGACACAAATTTGGACCATTTTAGTAAAACAGTTAAGTAAAATAATAATACAACCAATTTCTTGTAATAATTTAAAATACGCCGCCAATCCAAAGACAAATATCCGCCATGTTGTTTCATTGGTTTGCAAAGAGTTACCAGCATATTGACATCACATTCCTCCTATTTTCCAATAACTCTTATCCAATAAATTGATAAACTACGTTTATAAATTCCTTGCTTTTATAAAACTAAGACACATTCTTGTACTTAGTGAGAAATTAAGTTATTTAATTAGTTGCCTATATAAAATGATCCTTGCGAATATTAAGTGAAATTATGTAGTGCCCAATGTTTCTGTTTTTTCTACCATGTCCATTTTAATTTTGTATGCTGGCGACACTGTGTGAACGAGACACACCACAGAAACGTAGGCTCTCTGTCGATCGATCGTCAGATCGTTTATCGTTATATTTTGATTTAATTAAAAAATAACTTCATTCGGTCGTGATAAGGTTCAGAATTCTTAATCCTTAAAAAAACAAAATGGCGGGTGAGCTATCCTGATCCTGTAGAAAATCCTTGCGTAAAACACCGAATCGTCTCGTAGTTTTTGGCACGATTTAGTCACTGGCACTTTAACTTTGTGTTTTTGTAAAAATATTGCACTGATGTTAAGTTTTTGCACTGAATTCTTGGTAAAAGTGAGGAGCACTTTGTTTTGGTTGTTTACGTATCAACACCGGAACTGGAAAAAAAAAAAAAAAAAAAAAAAAAAAAAAAAAAAAAAAAAAAAAAAAAATTGGCAATTTGTCAACGAGCCATGGAGAGGAGCATGTTAAGTATAAGAAGGAGAGACAGAATCAAAAATGATCACATTAGACACAAAACTAAAGTAACGGATGTAGTCTGGAAAATAAGATCCTTGAAGTGGAAGTGGTCTGGACACACAGTTCGTGGCACAGATAAGTGGAGCAGGAGAATCACAGTCTGGCAACCGAGAATAGGAAAAAGGAAAAGAGGAAGGCAAGTCAAGCGATGGCGAGACGATATAGAAGCTGTAGGTGGGAAACACTGGACAAGGACAGCAATGGATAGGGGCGCTTGGAAGGAGTTGGGGGAGGCCTATGCCAAGGGGCACACAGACAAACCATGCCGGTGTTTAGATAAGGATAGGGATTAGTTAGGTAATATTAATAATAATAATGAAATCTTATCTATCAATAATTACTAATTGTTAAAAAAATGTCTGAATAAAAGGCTTATTTATTTTTTATTTTATTTTATTAACGAGTCAGGCGAGCCAGGGGCGAGCACTTTCTCCACGAGTTTCTCCTGCTGCGGGGTCAGCGGCGGTAGCTCGGCCGTCGGCTGCGGCTCTTCACAAACACTCTCCGGGATACTCTGCTGCCAAAGAATAAGTAATATTATTACATAAAGAAGCTCAACTCTTTTCAAAGTAGCAAATCAAAGTACGGTATTTTGAGTGCAATTGTCACGATGCTAAAGTTCATATTGTTTTACTCGTCAGAAGTGCATCGGCTAACATAAAAGCAACCGCTCCCACCAACCGCACCTACCCCGCGGCTTCCCTCGAGAAATGTCACTTTACGTCAGGTGTAGAGATAAGGGTGTGCTTACTTTTAACGTCCGAAGAAGGCACAGGCAAAAAAAAATTTCAACCCAATTGATAACCCCTTTCTTTATTGAAAAAAAAAAATGAGAACTTAAATTGGGTGATCTTTTACAATGTACGATTTAAAAACCGTAAATTTATGAATGATACTTTGATTACTATTTCATGGCAGACTTTTTTTTATAAGTCACGAATACTTTTTCTCAATACTCAGTAGTTTTTACATGTTTTTTATACAAATTCTATACCTACGCTGGCATGATTTTACTTGCGATTTTATAATTTCCGATTTTAAAAATCATTGTACTTATATAAAAAAAATATCGGAAAATTTTCCACCATTTTTTTCTATTTTCGATGAAATTTTTCAGTTTTCCATGAGTTTTTTAAACATTTCACGAAAATTTTTAATTTCTCAAAATATATGAATAAATCCTGAAATTTTATAATATCGTATTTAAGTATAAAAGAAATGTTAAAAAATTCTGAAGTGTTGATTCATTTTGACCCCGAGCTCCCCTTGGTATTATCATGCGATGCGTCGCCGCGCGGAGTAGGCGCGTGGCTCGGGCACGAGATGCCGGACGGGCGGGTGCGCGCCGTGGCGCACGCGAGCCGCACGCTCACGCCCGCCGAGCAGAACTATAGCCAAATATGCAGGGAAGGTTTAGCTATTGTTTTCGGGGTACAAAGTTTTCACGAATATGTATATGGTAGACATTTCATCCTAGTTAGCGACTGCAAGCCGCTTTGTTCCATTTTCGGACCGAAGACGGGCATTCCATTAATGATGGCAGGGAGACTGCAAAGATGGTCAATCATTTTAAGCGAATACGATTACGAGATGAAGTGCGTTAAATCTAACGATAACTGTTTAGCGGACTGTTTGTCGCGAGCGGCGGACATTAAGGTTCATGAGTCATTGAAAGACATCAGCTGTAGCAGTAGGGAGAATAAAACATGCGAGATAGATAAGATTAATTTTATTGACGCACCTAAACCTATCGATTTCAAAGAAATTGCTGAACAAACAAAAAAAGACGCGACATTAAATAAGATATTTGGCTATGTTTTGCATGGCTGGCCAGAATATAAAGATATTCAAAGTGAATGTAAAGATTTTTACAATAGAAAAGATTACATTACTTCAGAGCACGGCTGTTTGTTGTTTGGCTACCGTGTGATAATACCTAAGTGTTTACAAAAATCAGCATTAAAGGAACTACATAGTAGTCATTTAGGCATAGTGAAAATGAAGTCTTTAGCACGGACTTATATCTATTGGCCAAGAATTGATAAGGACATCGAAATAATGTGCGGTTCGTGCGAAGTGTGCGCCAAAGAAAGGGATAATCCCGTCAAAAGTACGTTAGTTCCGTGGCCGTGGCCAACTGTGCCGTGGTACAGGCTCCACTTGGACCATTTAGGTCCATTCGCGAATAATCACTACCTAGTAGTAATTGATTCTCACTCCAAGTGGATAGAGGTTTGTAGGGTGAATTCAACGAATGCCGACACGACCATAAAACAATTGAGGGATATATTCGCAAGGTTTGGGCTTCCTCATGAAGTCGTCACAGATTCGGGGCCAGCGTTTGTAAGTGAAAAATTTTCAGATTTCATGTTGAAAAATGGCATAAGCCATATATTAACGTCACCCCGTCACCCTCGTAGTAATGGCGCCGCCGAGAACGCTGTAGGTTTAGTAAAAAAATGTTTAAAAAAGGCCGCACACGAAGGAATCGCTGTCGACGTCGCTTTGAGTAGGTTCTTACTGAACTATCGTAACTGCGTGCAAAGTACAACTCAAAAGTCGCCCAGTGAAATGTTAGTGGGACGAAAATTACGATCATGTTTAGATTTAATAAAACCTGATACCAGGAACATTGTTACGGATAAGCAATCTAACCAAATTAAGAATTTTGGAGGTAAGAATAGACATGTAACAATAGGAGATGTGGTAATGTTTAAGAAATGGCATAGAAACAAGGAGATTTGGGAAAAAGGTGTAATCTCGCGAAATATT
Organism: Lobophora halterata; assembly: GCA_932526365.1. Lineage (NCBI taxonomy): Eukaryota > Metazoa > Arthropoda > Insecta > Lepidoptera > Geometridae > Lobophora > Lobophora halterata. The sequence goes on along the minus strand of OW052028.1, from coordinate 4,940,204 downwards.
GGAAAAACAATGTACGAAGTTAAATTTAATGATGAACAGCATAGGCGTCATATTGACCAAATATATAAATTGCCAACTGCCAGTGTTAATTTAAATGCGAAACAGTTCGATCCAATGTTCGACGCCGGTGGTTCCGGAGAGTATGATGCTAATGAGTTGTTGCTACCAGATCAAACCCGCGATTTGACTTCAGACCTAACTTGCAACCCTCAGGAATCACATGAGTCTCCTCAATCTGAAGAGGCAGAGAATATTATCGATCTATATGAAGACAATATGAGCAGTGAGAATGAGTCTGTCGATAACGCAGACTTAGGCGAATCCGAATATGTAAACACGCGCCCCAGAAGAAGACAATATTCTCTTGATATAGATTGATAAATATGTACCTACCTAGATTGTATAGTATAGTACTATACTGCATTATCTATACTTAATACTTATTTTTTTTTTCTTTAACATGTTTCATTTATTTTTGTTGTTGTGTTAGTTAACTACCTACTTAGCCAATATCATAAGTTGATAGGTGTAAGTCTAGGTTATGGGGGGGGATATTGTGGTGTACCTAGCTATTTGTAGGTTAAGTATTGCTCTGTCCTATATTAGTCTATGAATGCACTCCAATAAACCAGTTACTCGTTAGACACCGCCTTGTCATTTCACGTAGTAATTAGAGCCGTACACCTCAGTTATTTGCGGCGCCGCGCGTGTCCGCGAAGTCACTTAGCCTTTGCGAGGTTTTCGAGCTATGGACCTTAAGGTTTAAAAATCTTTCACTGAAAGTGCTCGCTACGTTGCTGCAACTTTGGTGTGAATTGAGCCATAGCTTCAAAGGTGGCAAGTGAATTAAGTTGTTTTCCCTATTTATTTATTACATCAACATTATTTTAAGAAACTTCTAAACAATAATGTAGGTTCGACTTTGTAATTGTCTTTACACCCAGCTCACGCCGTTCTCCTATGATTAAATCACTTATGGGTAATATAATGGGTATATCTTGATTGGATAATCACATCAGCAGTTTACTCACGCACACGCGTGATGTGTTTGTGTGAGTGGTTCAATCACAGGAGAACACCAGCGTAAGCTGGGTCTAAAGACAATTATAAAGCCGACTGTACATACATATTAAGGGGAATCCTCAAATCCGAATTCCATACAAAATGATTCGGACAAATACTCAAAAAGTACGCCGTATTATAGTAATTTCTTCACAGTATTCGTTTCGTCCATGTTTTTCGATTTCGTCAACAAAAAAATTAAATTAACCCTACTAACTTAAAAACACGTGTAAAATCTAAATTAAAGTATGAAACCTTTCACTTTTTTTGTTGACAAATCAAAAAACATGGACGAAACGAATAGTGTGAAGAAATTACTATAACACGGCGTACTTTTTGAGTATATTTTGTCCGTAACATTTTGTATGGAATTCGGATTTGAGGATTAGCCCTAAGAAGAGATACCTTGCGCCTCGCTGGGGTCGCGCCCCGAGATGGCCTCGGCCAGTTTCTCGGCCTCGTCCCGCTCCTTGCGCTGGTCCTCCAGCTGCTCACGCAGACCATCGTTCTCTTTTTCCTACAACACGGGTTCATATCAGTTTCGCAAATAAAACGAGATTTATTTGCCTGAAGTATGGTTCTTATGGAGGAGGCCTTCACCCTTAGATGGGTATCCAGATAACAAAGAGATATGTATTGAAATTATAACTTTTTATATAATATTTTTTATCTCTTCGTTTAAATATCATTGTTGGAAATAAACGGCTCATTATTATGGTCATTACAAGGTCTTATGTTATATAACATACTTCGTCGGTAGTCGACATGTAAATTTTACTTATAATAATTTTCTAGTGTTTTAATAAATTATACATAGTCAAGTCATATAACTGACGATAAAAACAACGCAGGAATTTCCAAAAGCTGCGTTGGAGAAATATTGATATACGCAATTTTAATATTGCTTGTTCTGTTCCCTACCGCCCTTTCGTACAGCTTGTTCGTGAGCTGCATGAGCTGGCTGATGATCTTCTGTTCTCGCTCGTACATCGCTCTGGCGTCATCCTGCGGCTCCACTTCCTGTTTCTTGTGAACTTCCTCCCAACCCTGGACACAAAACGTATTAGAATCATTCATACAATCACTCATTCAAACGATTCATCAAACTCTAATATTTAGACTCGAAGACCTTTACATCGTTCGCACCCAACGCAGAGACTTGAAATTTCGAAAATATGTTTGTTGAGATGTGTCGACAATGTAATTCCGACGCAAACAAAGTTTGGAGTGTCTACTAGCATGGCATAATTTATTATAATGTTCGCTAATATAGAGTTACGCAAATAAGGATAAGAAAAGCCGATGATCGTCTCAGTGGCGAACCTAACAGAGCTAAAGGTAGGTACTGACCGGTTTTATAAGGCGAATGTGAACGGTGTAATGTACAGACAGCGTCATAGATTAATTAACCCCGCACCCACACCCAGCCTTATTTTCTTTAAAAAATAGTATAATTTCAAATCTGAATCTGATTAGGCTTACATGGTTACCGATACCAAGATCCCTAACTGCCCTCAACAACCTCCTAGAAGCCAGTCCACATAGTGATATATTTGCGGCGAGAGCTAACCTCACACTTCCATTGGTTTTGCGAATCTAAATTTTAATATATATGTAGGTATAATTAATCATGTATTATTACTTTTGACTATTTTAAATTTATAATGTAAGTGATTTTTAATTTGTGATGTAATAACTTTTTTTTAAGGCTAATCCTCAAATCCGAATTCCATACAAAATGTTTCGGACAAATACTCAAAAAGTACGCCGTATTATATACAATATTATAGTAATTTTTCACACTATTCGTTTCCATGTTTTCGATTTCATCAACAAAAAAAGTGAAAGGTTTCATACTTTAATTTAGATTTTATATGTGTTTTTAAGTTAGTATGGTTATATACGGCGTACATTTTGAGTATTTGTCCGAATAATTTTTTATGGAATTTGGATTTGAGGATTTCCCTTAAAGTAAATAAATAAATACTGAAATACTAAATGGTTTACAATATTTTTTTTTAAAGGCAAAACTTCTTCATAGGCCTCTGCCAACGGCTTCGGCGTTTTAAAGGGATTTGAAGCTAGGTGTCTTGTGCAAGGGGGATACTTATCTATGACGCTGTCTGTACCGTTTGCAGCGAGCTTATTTCAGTCAGTACCCACCTCAACTGTTCAATAGCGGATTGCTTTAAGAGGATTGTCCCTAATAAACGCGCGAATAGGCACTTTTGGCACACTAAGGGCGGCGCGTGCGCTCGCGGTGCGCAGGGTGTGCGTACCTTGTCCGTGGGCTTGCGCATGGCGCGCGCCTGGTCGAGGCGGCGCGTGCGCTCGCGGTGCGCAGGGTGTGCGTACCTTGTCCGTGGGCTTGCGCATGGCGCGCGCCTGGTCGAGGCGGCGCGTGCGCTCGCGGTGCGCAGGGTGTGCGTACCTTGTCCGTGGGCTTGCGCATGGCGCGCGCCTGGTCGAGGCGGCGCGTGCGCTCGCGGTGCGCAGGGTGTGCGTACCTTGTCCGTGGGCTTGCGCATGGCGCGCGCCTGGTCGAGGCGGCGCGTGCGCTCGCGGTGCGCAGGGTGTGCGTACCTTGTCCGTGGGCTTGCGCATGGCGCGCGCCTGGTCGAGGCGGCGCGTGCGCTCGCGGTGCGCAGGGTGTGCGTACCTTGTCCGTGGGCTTGCGCATGGCGCGCGCCTGGTCGAGGCGGCGCGTGCGCTCGCGGTGCGCAGGGTGTGCGTACCTTGTCCGTGGGCTTGCGCATGGCGCGCGCCTGGTCGAGGCGGCGCGTGCGCTCGCGGTGCGCAGGGTGTGCGTACCTTGTCCGTGGGCTTGCGCATGGCGCGCGCCTGGTCGAGGCGGCGCGTGCGCTCGCGGTGCGCAGGGTGTGCGTACCTTGTCCGTGGGCTTGCGCATGGCGCGCGCCTGGTCGAGGCGGCGCGTGCGCTCGCGGTGCGCAGGGTGTGCGTACCTTGTCCGTGGGCTTGCGCATGGCGCGCGCCTGGTCGAGGCGGCGCGTGCGCTCGCGGTGCGCAGGGTGTGCGTACCTTGTCCGTGGGCTTGCGCATGGCGCGCGCCTGGTCGAGGCGGCGCGTGCGCTCGCGGTGCGCAGGGTGTGCGTACCTTGTCCGTGGGCTTGCGCATGGCGCGCGCCTGGTCGAGGCGGCGCGTGCGCTCGCGGTGCGCAGGGTGTGCGTACCTTGTCCGTGGGCTTGCGCATGGCGCGCGCCTGGTCGAGGCGGCGCGTGCGCTCGCGCGTGCGCTCGCGCGTGCGCTTGCGCTCCAGCAGCTCGCGCGTGCGCTTGCGCTCCAGCAGCTCGCGCGTGCGCTTGCGCTCCAGCAGCTCGCGCGTGCGCTTGCGCTCCAGCAGCTCGCGCGTGCGCTTGCGCTCCAGCAGCTCGCGCGTGCGCTCGCCCTCCAGCAGCTCGCGCTCCAGCAGCTCGCGCGTGCGCTCGCCCTCCAGCAGCTCGCGCTCCAGCAGCTCGCGCGTGCGCTCGCCCTCCAGCAGCTCGCGCTCCAGCAGCTCGCGCGTGCGCTCGCCCTCCAGCAGCTCGCGCTCCAGCAGCTCGCGCGTGCGCTCGCCCTCCAGCAGCTCGCGCTCCAGCAGCTCGCGCGTGCGCTCGCCCTCCAGCAGCTCGCGCTCCAGCAGCTCGCGCGTGCGCTCGCCCTCCAGCAGCTCGCGCTCCAGCAGCTCGCGCGTGCGCTCGCCCTCCAGCAGCTCGCGCTCCAGCAGCTCGCGCGTGCGCTCGCCCTCCAGCAGCTCGCGCTCCAGCAGCTCGCGCGTGCGCTCGCCCTCCAGCAGCTCGCGCTCCAGCAGCTCGCGCGTGCGCTCGCCCTCCAGCAGCTCGCGCTCCAGCAGCTCGCGCGTGCGCTCGCCCTCCAGCAGCTCGCGCTCCAGCAGCTCGCGCGTGCGCTCGCGCTCCAGCAGCTCGCGCGTGCGCTTGCGCTCCAGCAGCTCGCGCGTGCGCAGCAGCTGCCGCCTCTGCGCTTCGGCGCTGGCGATGCGGCGTTTGACCAGCGCGGCGCGGCGCGACGCCTCCTCTGCAACACACGCGTCACGTCAATGGTGTAGTCGAGGAAGCCGTAGGAAGGACACATGGATTTAGAAGTATAAAGCTGTTGGTTCTCCAATAAATAAATAAATGGTTATTTGCGGCGCCGCGCGTGTCCGCGAAGTCACTTAGCCTTTGCGAGGTTTTCGAGCTATGGACCTTAAGGTTTAAAAATCTTTCACTGAAAGTGCTCGCTACGTTGCTGCAACTTTGGTGTGAATTGAGCCATAGCTTCAAAGGTGGCAAGTGAATTAAGTTGTTTTCCCTATTTATTTATTACATCAACATTATTTTAAGAAACTTCTAAACAATAATGTAGGTTCGACTTTGTAATTGTCTTTACACCCAGCTCACGCCGTTCTCCTATGATTAAATCACTTATGGGTAATATAATGGGTATATCTTGATTGGATAATCACATCAGCAGTTTACTCACGCACACGCGTGATGTGTTTGTGTGAGTGGTTTAATCACAGGAGAACACCAGCGTAAGCTGGTTCTAAAGACAATTATAAAGCCGACTGTACATACATATTAAGGGGAATCCTCAAATCCGAATTCCATACAAAATGATTCGGACAAATACTCAAAAAGTACGCCGTATTATAGTAATTTCTTCACAGTATTCGTTTCGTCCATGTTTTTCGATTTCGTCAACAAAAAAATTAAATTAACCCTACTAACTTAAAAACACGTGTAAAATCTAAATTAAAGTATGAAACCTTTCACTTTTTTTGTTGACAAATCAAAAAACATGGACGAAACGAATAGTGTGAAGAAATTACTATAACACGGCGTACTTTTTGAGTATATTTTGTCCGTAACATTTTGTATGGAATTCGGATTTGAGGATTAGCCCTAAGAAGAGATACCTTGCGCCTCGCTGGGGTCGCGCCCCGAGATGGCCTCGGCCAGTTTCTCGGCCTCGTCCCGCTCCTTGCGCTGGTCCTCCAGCAGCTCACGCAGACCATCGTTCTCTTGTTCCTACAACACGGGTTCATATCAGTTTCGCAAATAAAACGAGATTTATTTGCCTGAAGTATGGTTCTTATGGAGGAGGCCTTCACCCTTAGATGGGTATCCAGATAACAAAGAGATATGTATTGAAATTATAACTTTTTATATAATATTTTTTATCTCTTCGTTTAAATATCATTGTTGGAAATAAACGGCTCATTATTATGGTCATTACAAGGTCTTATGTTATATAACATACTTCGTCGGTAGTCGACATGTAAATTTTACTTATAATAATTTTCTAATGTTTTTAATAAATTATACATAGTCAAGTCATATAACTGACGATAAAAACAACGCAGGAATTTCCAAAAGCTGCGTTGGAGAAATATTGATATACGCAATTTTAATATTGCTTGTTCTGTTCCCTACCACCAGCTCATGCAGCTCGAGTACAGAACAAAGCAGTACGAAATGCTTTGTTCTGTACTCGAGCTGCATGAGCTGGCTGGTGATCTCCTTTTCTCGCTCGTACATCGCTCTGACGTCATCCTGCGGCTCCACTTTCTGTTTCTTGTGAACTTCCTCCCAATCCTGGACGTCAAAAAAATTATTAACGGCTTATTATTTGAATGCAAAAATCCGGCATTTTGATTATTTTTTTAACAACCTATGAACACTCGGGTGATTGAGACGAATCTAACGATACTTTAATTTTTAATAGTTTTTCGTAGACTTTCGCGATCACACGCACGCGGAACGCTTTTAAAACACCGCTTAAGTGTCCGGATGTCGTCAGTGTGGTGTGCCGACCGAACATTTTTAACGCCCAAAATGAGGGTAGTTCCCTCATTTCACCGCGACGGTAGCTCCAATACGCCAGTCAGCCCGTGACCACGGCTGTTGCAATACACTCGAAACGTCGGAACACAAAAACATACGAGGTGAGCGCGACAAATACCCGTTATAATCAAATAACTATACTTTAATTTTTGTTCACAATTTATGTTTTTGTTTGTATTCCTTTTTCTTGATTCTAGGTTTAATTTGATCTCTTTACATAATAATTATAATATGTGATCTTGCGTTGTTTAATTGTAAGTACCTATATTTCCGACACAATATAAAAATTGTTTGAGAATAAATGAAATGAAATGAAATTGTGAAAATCCATAGAGTTGTTTGGATAGATTACTACTAGATTATTAGATACGAGATAACTCAGAAATGTACATACATACAAGATACGCGCGAAAAACATAACCCTTTCTTGGCAGTCGGGTAAAAATAGATATTAAAAAAGGGCGAAATGATGATGATGATGTAAAGGCAACTTAGGATGGCGTGTGCGGCGGGGGCGGGCGGTACCTTGCTGGTGCGGTCGACGGCGGGCTCGCGGCGGGCGGGCGGCGCGGCGGGGGGCGGCGTCTCGCTCCACTCGGGGTAGTCTATACCACCTGGAATACAAATACACCCACTTTTACTTATTTAGCTGAAGAACTGGTATGGCCTTTCCACCAGAGATGTGCTATGCAACTATGCGTAGATGTGAAATCTACGCTACGAAAATATGTGACCGTTTACACCAATACTAAGGTATGTAGCTGTGCGACGAAGATGCGCTGTGAAGATGCGCCGCCGCAAAGTAGCTGCGCGAGAAAGATGCGCAGCTCGAGCTGTGCGATGTATCGATAGTAGGGAAGCGTATACATAGCACGCATCCATAGCACACATTCTTCCATATAAAAAAACATAGCTAAGTTGAATCCGATTGTTGGATATCAAACGCATCTATAGCAACGTAGCATAGCACATCTCTGGTGGAAAAGCACCCTTAGACTAACGTATTAAACCTGCATAATATAAAAAAGCACAATATAAAAAAGAAACTGCAAAAGGAATTAGATCTGTTAAATATGCAAAAACCTAATTAAACTTTATACTAATTTTACATAATATTTGTTGACTTTGTTACTATAACTGTTCTTGTCAGTTGCATGCAGCACTACCTAATGTAAAGTACCTGTACCTACCTACCTATGCCTGTTATAAGGCTACCACGCGGGATAAACTTGAAGCGACAAAAGAATACGCACACTAGAATACATACCAACTCAATCTTGGCAAGTATAGTTTTTCCGTGTCATCGAGGAACAATCCTCGATGGATCCATCCAACCTCATAAACATTCGCATTAATCAATCATTGCTCTGTCCTGACTGATTGAAGACTAGACACGCTAAAACAACTTTATGTTGTACATGTGATCTTAAATTATACATAAATGAGTACCAAATATACACCCTGTGAGATAAACATTTTTTTATTAGTACGAATTATAATATCCCTTTAAAAATGCCTCTCTAATAATTGTCTTCTTCTTATATCACCCCTTAGGGTGCCAGGGACAGGGCCATTTCCACGGTGAGGTTGATGTTCGGGTTCCATAACTTCAGAAAAGACGCCTTCTTTCATATCCAGTGCGATATTATGCAATACTGCACAAGCCACAATAGTAGTTTTCGCAACTTCAATTTTTACGAAATTTCATCGCAACAGGCATCGAAAACGTTGTTTCCACAAACCGAAACACCTTTCCACCATATTTCGGGTTCGGATATGTGCACTGTTGTATCTCTGTTCCTGCAGCGATGAAGGATTTAGTAACGGTGTGAATAGGTAGCTCTGACATGCATAGCCGCTGTCTCCCAGGAGAACCCCATGAAAGGCTCCTGCCTCGAATCTCTCTTTCAAGAAGCTCTCCCGGTATATGCGAGAATCATTGACACTGCCTCGCCACCGTGCTACTAAGTCCATGATCCTGAGTTTAGCATTACATACCACCTGAAACAAATAATGAGTTTATTAATTTATTTATGTTTATGATACAAGATATACGATACTTACAAGATACCTAAGCCAAGCTTTAAGTAAGTAGATAAGGTCGGTAGATATTTTTTAATATTAGGTAAGGTAAAATAGTTGGCAAAAGATTTCACCTACCTGGACATTTATCGAAGGATATTGTTTCCTATTACTTGAAGACCTTCAACTTTGCTTTATGACTAAGTATCTAATACTAGTATTACTAGGTATCTAAGGTACTTATATACACTTACCTCATGTCGAGCCCAGCAACGTAAGGCACAACACACTTGAATCTCTGGAGACACCACGGGAGTCCCTCGGTTGTCTTTTGGCAGGCGATCTTTCACGAGATTCACAATCTTTGAGGCGAACAGTTTAGTGAAGCGATATTTGTATCGGAATTCCTCTTCTCTCAAAGCCTCGAAAGGATTGATCCTCTCGCGTTGCCGATTTGGTTCACGACTCCCAAGAAACTCCAAATCGTCCAAGTCTTCAAAATCAAAGCTGCCTAGCTCGTCTACGTCCATTTTATTCCGATTCAAATTCCAATTATTTTTGGTAGGTAGGTACAAAATATAATAAAGTCTAAAATTTTCCGACCAAAGAAAATGGACGGTAAAGCGACGAAGAAACCTCGCTAAACTTTTTTTTTCCCTTGTTGGGGAGGCTAAAGTCTTACGACCATACCGCCTTGTCGTTTTATTTTTTATATTTCATACGTGAGCTATATTGTTTATTTTAGTCATCAGACAAAGTCGTTAAGTCAAGTCATGCCTCTGTAAAGAGGTGGTGGTGGTTTTTACAGCATTACACCATTCACCAACACTCATACTCGATCACGAGCACTTAATGGGTAAAAAACCACGATAAATACACTTTAACAGCTCTCAACGTAACACATGTTTTAGAAATTATTGTAATGCCGCTATCCTTCCATTCTCACGTTCCCGCCAAAACTTCCCTCGCTAAACTAGGTGACTGACAGGTTTGACATAATACCAGAGTTCACCCATGGTTAGTCCTAGAACTCGTTTCATAATGAAAAATAGTCCCTGGCTAGAGTTGACCAAGGATTTTTCGAAAGTCTAGACATAAAACAGGAAAGTTAATAAACACTAGGTTTTATAATAATAATAGCGGCGTTTTCCCTGAAAGAAAACGCATATTAAATACTTACCTTAATATTAAGCTTTTTGCTTATAGAGAGCAGCATTTGATTTCCGTTCGAGTTAGTCAAGTGCTGATAGTCCATTTCCACCGTAAGTGGCGCCACCTAGCGGCTTTGTGTGGTATTTTTATGTCTACCGATAATGGCCGCTCAATTACTTCTCATTGGCTTTTTATTACGTATTTTCACCAGGCAGAAATCAAACTAAAGCTTAATATTAAGGTAAGTATTTAATATGCGTTTTCTTTCAGGGAAAACGCCGCTATTAAATACTGTACCGTTAATATTAAGCTTTTTGCTTATAGAGATTCTGTTTGCTATCGCCTGGTGACGCCACTTGCAACGTGAAATTTCAGGTTCTTACACGCCAATGTGATGATTTATTGTAAGTTCTTAATAAAACATAAGTTATTATCATTTTTCAATATGAACCTGTAATAAAGTATATGAATTATGATATTTTGTTTGTTTTAATAACAATCATTGTATTTGCTACGTTAAACATAACTCGCAACTTACTGTCTTATGTAATAAGTATAGGATATAGGATATTTAAATACTGATTATGACAGACCTTCAGCGAGGTCAAACAATATTTCAGAAACCACTGCCGGAGGTTGGTTACTCTCATAACACATTTTCAGGGTTACTGCGTTCACAGCTTCGATATAATTATCATTCGGTATACTTGCTACACAGCCATGTGTGCCTAATCAGTTTTGTTCGATACCTTCGAAATATAAGTGAACATTATTATTTACAAATGTATTGTAGTATTTACTAGCATAATACTTCATACTAATTTAATTAAACTATATTTAAAATACAAATACTTTGTTTCGAATCGAATGAGAGTGATTAAGTTATTATGTTAAATCAATTTTATATATTTTCTCAAAAAAAAGTTTAAAAACAATTTCACATTGCCTTCCTCTCTATATTTTTTTATGTGGTTATAATAAACTAGAGGGAAAATAATAAAAATAATCAATGTAATATAATATAATGTTATAGTTTTTTAAAATTATTAGCGTGATGATAATTGGGTGTGTCGACACTATCCAATTATTCGTAATTCCAGTTAGGTAGTTTAATATTATTTAGAGACACTTCTATTATGCTTCCAATGCAGTGATTTTGATCACTGTATCAAGTTAAGTAGATACAATAACATTAATTACTAGACAATTACCGAATCACCTAGTTTAGGTAGCTATTTGGCAAATTAAATGTTAGTGATTCTAAACGAACCTCTTCGAGACGCACATGAAATCCTTTTACCACACTGGTTCGAAAGAACTGGTGACACGATAAGAAATTATTATATTGCAATAGTCAACAATAACAACAAGCGTTAAGGAAAATAGGATAGAATTGTAGATATAGAATTGTAGTTACTCAAAGTTCCCGAAATTGAAATCCACGGAGAATTCATAATATATATGTTTTTTTAAAATTATACATGTCTTGCTTCAGACACAGTACATCTTTTGTAAAACCATAGGTTACCCTAATGTTAAGCTTTTATTGTTACTATTACACCACTATTACAACCTAGAAAATTACTGCGTATTCAAATCAAAATTACTGTTCTAAGGAGGTGTGACTCTAAATTATTTGTGTGAGGGCTTGCTTGGTGGTAGAAATGATTTCTACAACAAATCCGAATAATTTTGCAACATTATTTAATTTCAATAAAAATCGGGTAGGTAGTCGAAAAACAATTAAATTAGGTATTATTATTGCTCAAATCTTACGGGTTTTCTGAAGAAAACCTATTTCTCTTGAATAGGTATGATACCTACTCCCACAACGTAAGGTGCATGTACTTAAACGTATTTTTCCCCTTTTTTTTTGCTAGACAATGCCACCTGGAGTGGTCTAAATGAGAATTGTGTAGGAATATTTACATACTAACCAAAAAACATCTAAACGATTGAACCTACATTAGAACTAGTCATCGGATCTTTTGGAACAGACGGTTCCTATGTCAATGGCTTTTCGACAAAAAACTTCGTAGAACAGTTAAGTACTCAAGTTCATACTATCATTAAAACGTTCGTAACGTTGTTTAATATGAAAGTTTATTTCTTTAGTAATAGCACCAGTCGTGGACTTGCGTACTAGGAAAATAAACGTTGAACCACTGACCCGAAAAGACTATTAGCATCACTTCAACAAAATTTAAAAAAGTTTGCGTAGCTCACCGATTTTCATGAATATAGTGCACTCACGCGCAGAATCCTGCTCGGATAGTTCGACGAGCTGCCGTTTATAGGGCTGCATGACCTGCAGCTTGAGCTTGAAAGCTATATAGGTAGCTTGTAGCGCAAATTCACGCTATCTAGATCAATAAATTTAAATTTAAACACTTTTTCTTATGTAACTGGGGAATCTCATCAAGTGTTTCTGCTACACAAACCTGGGCGGATGGACAATATCTTTATCTTTATTTTGTATACACATACATGTTATACCGAACGGAATAAACCGTTAAATAATTCAATTTAATAAAGCTACATTAAGAAAAGAGGGTACTTACATTTTCCCCTTTTGCACTTTTTAAACACTTTATTTCTTTTTCGAATGATAGTTTCGAATTCGATATTGAAAACTTATAATAAGTATGGAGCAGTCCTAGGTAGGAGCTGTTCGGAGTCGGACGTGTTAACTCGGCGGAATACAAAACGCCAATGTGAAGTAATTGAGCGGCCATTATCGGTAGACATAAAAATACCACACAAAGCCGCTAGGTGGCGCCACTTACGGTGGAAATGGACTATCAGCACTTGACTAACTCGAACGGAAATCAAATGCTGCTCTCTATAAGCAAAAAGCTTAATATTAACGGTACAGTATTTAATATAAATAATTATTTCCCTACTAATATTTTATAAGTTGGTCGCCTTTTTAACCATGAATAAAAATAATACTGTTCTACCTACTACAACACAATGTTGTCTACTTTACTTAATATTATTTTATACTCTAACTATCCTGTATATTAAGTAGTAAAGTTTTTAATTTCTTACCTACACATATTTAATGTAATTATTAATTATTGTGGTCAATTTTGTTTTATGTCTAACTATATGTATTTAATCTTTTGATATTAAGCTTCGCTGCCTTGTTCAAATATTTTTATATTTTTTCTTATTTTATTTTAAGTAAAGCTACTTGTTTTATTTATATAATTACTCACGCCTATTTGATGCTGATTTTGCTCGTTTTAAGTCACATATTCATGTACATAATAAGTAATGATTTGTTGGCTGGATAATTAATTAACTAGAAAGTTCAAATTTGGCATCCAGCTAGGTAATTGTGTGTTTACAAAGGAAAAAATCAGAAAACAGTAAATTTATAAGATTTGTTTTTTTTTTCAAATTATTCGCATTTATGAGGAAAATTTAGCGCCTTGCAAATTATGAGAGCAATTGCCTTGCAAATTTTTGCAGGATATTTCCATTTCCATGATGAAAGGTTGTTTTTATCGTTTTATGTACTTATTTTAATATCAATATTTAAAAATTCGAAAAAGAGCCCAGATGAAAGCAAGCTAGTGGAAATGTAAATTGTCGGAAAACACTTTATCTACGCTATTTAGGTAGGTTAGGTACCTAACTTATTTTACTTTTACCTGCCTACATACATTTAGAGGCGATGATGGTGGTGTGTAAGAAAAATAAATAAATAGGTAGGTTACTATTATAAAAATAGTAGGTACCTAACCTATATACCTTTGAATAGTAATAAATTGATTTACAAAAAGCATTGATAACTGAACAAAATCACATAATATAATATGTGAAAATGGAGGAGCCACGGTTCGATGGACCGGATTATGATGTCGTTTGTCCCGAAAAAAGACTCGAGATCTACATAATTTTATCAATACTACTGATTCAGTACTTTAGTTCTTTAATAAATTTCAAAAAAACTATAACATAATTTATTTTATAAACAAATTAATGTGGGTAATTATTGTAAGTTCCTTATTAATTATCAAATGACCTATAAAGTTTGAATTTATAAGTTATGTATCTGTATTTTTATTAAAAGAATTGTTAAAAATATGTCGTAGAAGGAAAATAAATTACGTGCGTATTTTTCTTTCTGACTTTTCAGTGGTATTAACGATCACTAAAACAGTCCAATTGAAGTTGGTTGTAGAACCTATGTTTTAGTAAAACTTAGAAAAGTTAAAATCAGTTAAAATAATAACAAAGCTTTCACAAAAAACATACGACTTCAATTAAACTGTAAACACCATTGAATGGTCACAGGGAAGCGATATATACAATTTTGTCTACTTTGATGACATATTTTTTTACAGTTCTTTTGATATAAGTAAATACATAGATACAAATAATTTATCAATTAAAACTTAATTAACTACATACTTTTTTTCAGTTAATTTGTATTAAAAACTAAACTACTGAACCGATTTTGATAAAATGTGTGTGACAATTTTGAAAGTATATTTAAAAAAAAAAATATTTGCTGGGCAGTATCCTGGAGAGCGAGTGGGATAGGGTCAGCGCCGGTGTTGGTGTCCTGGATCACTTGCAGTGCAAGGATCAGGACACGGCTGTGTTGTTGTGGGCGAGGGTTGAGAGGAGGCTACAGAGCTGAGGACTGCTGTTGATAGTGTGGGTGATGTTGGGACGTCTGGGGCGGGGCCGACAATGGTGAGGCATACCGGCTTGTTGTTGTGGGTGGACTGGGGGCTCTGCTTCGATGTCCAAAATGAAGGCCGCTTGGTGGAGTGCTTAAAGCCTTGGTAACGATGACATTGCGCGAGATCTTTCTTGTTTCTCCAGTGTTTGACTACCTCGGCGGGGTGGAAGGGCGGCCCCAGCGAGGCGGACGGACTTAGAAGGGTGGGTGGACTCGGCCGAGCGGTAGGTTTCAGCGGGGCGGGTGAACTTGCAGGGCGGGCGGGTGAACTTGCAGGGCGGGCGGGTGAACTTGCAGGGCGGGCGGGTGAACTTGCAGGGCGGGCAGGTGAACTTGCAGGGCGGGCGGGTGAACTTGCAGGGCGGGTTCAGTCGAGTAGGCGGCCCCAGCAGGGCGGTCCCAGCAAGGCGGGCGGGTTCGGCAGGGCGAACGAGTTCGGCCGAGCGGTCGACATCAGTGGGGTGGGCGGACTCGCAGCGCAGGCGGGCTCGGCACGGCGAGTTAGTCTTGGGTCTCGGGGCGGCGATGTTGCGAGGGAGGCGTATGATGAGACCGTGGATGCGATGCGGCTGGGTCTAGGGTGAGGCGTTTCAGGGCGTCGTCGAGTGCGTATGACGGATCATTTTTGCGCTTGCGGGAGTGAGTTGGTGCGGGAATCTCGGTGAGCTCACATTTCTGAAGATAGTTGTTGATCCTCTTCAAGAGCTCTGAGCTGAGGATTACAGCTTTCGCCATCGAATAACTGGTCGCAGAGGAGATTGGATTTCGACGACAGAGCACCCTTAAATTGAAGGTGAGTTTCAATCGGGTCCTCTGTTTGGGGGCGACTGTGCCGGTATCGATGGTGCGCTTCCCAAAACGGAGTTTAGGTCGCGGCGTTCACTCGAGCTGGAGGCAAGTCCGGATAGTATGCGGGCTGTGCAGGGTGGGCTTGTTTGGGTGGCTTCTTTATATTTTTTTGTCGTCCGTGATGGAGTGAGAGGAGTGCCGGATGCGCTGGTTATTCAAACTGGACGTTCGGCTAGAGGCTGCGGTACTCGTGGCTGACGAGTTCGAGATGGCGGTTTCTCTTCACGATACCTGACCGGTATGGGCGGACTGGGCAGAAAGGGGCGATCTGCCGTTTGCTGGCGATGTTGAGTGACTTGCTGGGCGGGGGGGGCATTGCGATCGTAGTACCGGGGGACGCTTCCCGACGCGTGATCTTTCGGCTTCGTAAAGTTCGAAGGGCTCCTCATATGAGTGAGATGTCGAACTCGGCAGTCGTTTTCAAGAGAAAATTCTACCAAGATGGAATGCCACAGTAAATGGTCCAAACGTATTGTGGCACACACACACACTAAATTTAAATACAGATTGTAAGAAAACACCAGAAGTGGTAATATTATAAGTGTAAGCATTACGGTGTTCCGGTTTGAAGGGTGTTATGTATTTGTCAAATGATTGTAAATCTACTTGTGGGTAGGATTTGAATAAAGTTTAGTTTTGTTATAAACTCGAAATGGCGTGTTTCTTTTAGTGGCGACTGCGGAAAATAAATTGCAATTGTGCTAAAATGGCATTCAATATTGGGAATATTGTGTTGCCTGGGCAGTTTAGCGCGAAAACAGACTCGTGGTGTGATTATAAGGAACAGTTACTATGTGCTTTCGACGCGGCGGGACTCGGAACAAAAGACGATGACAAAATGCGTTCCCTGTTTTTGTCTCAGTGCGGAAAGGACATGTACGCGCTAATCGCATCATTGTTAGTGCCAATACGCCCAACGCAAGTGAAATTTATGAAAATTTTAGAGGTCTTGGACAAATTTTATGAACCGGAGGTGAATGAAATATTGCAAGCCGGACGATTTCATAAACGAGTGCAATTGCAAAGTGAAAGCGTGCAAGACTTTGTGGCTGCGATAAGTACCTTATGTGTGAAGTGCAATTTTTCAGACATTAATCGCCAATTGCGGGACAGGCTCGTGTTAGGCGTGCGGGACGAGCGCTTACGACGTGAACTACTGAAGACCAAAGGACTGACATATGAAATGGCCGCTCAAATATGCATTAACCATCAAGCTACATTTGAGGATATGGACTCCGGCCTGAGTCATACTTCGTCTCCGGTCTCCGAGCCAATGGATATTGGCAGAATTAAGTCAAATGAATGCAAACATTGTACACGAGTGCACAAGGCAGGGGAGCAGTGTACATTTGCTAAGGCAAAGTGTTTTAAGTGCCAGAAATATGGGCATATCGCCAGGGCCTGTGAGAAGAAAGGAAAAGTGCATCAGGTGGAAGAGAAAGAACCTGCTGCAGAACCGGAAGACATGATGGGTGTCTACGTGTGCTCGGACAGCTACCAACCACCTATAAAGGCGGATGTGGTTATTGATGGAGCAAGCCTGAAAATGGAGGTGGACTCAGGTGCATCGCGAAGCATCATATCAGAAAAGACCTATATGAAGTTATGGTCGACCCCTCCCGCGCTCCGTGATACGAAGTTGAAGCTGATGACGTGGACACGGGACGCATTGAATGTTTTGGGACTGGCTAATGTTCGAGTAGAGTTGGGTGATAAAGAGGCTCAATGTGAACTTGTGGTTGTGTCTGGCGATGGACCTAGCCTATTGGGCCGCAACTGGTTTGCACCTCTAAGCCTTCAAGTGACCGGCTTATATTGGAGTAATGAAGACTTGGTGCCTTTCCTGAATGAGTTCCCTGATTTATTCAAAGAAGAACTTGGTGTTTACAAAGGTCCAGAAGTAACCCTACATCTACGTGGAGGTGCAACACCACGTTTCCTGAAGGCCCGGGCAGTGCCTTTCCCTCTTAAGATGCAAGTTGAAGAGGAACTTAACCGAATGGTGGATACAGGAGTACTGACCCCAGTTAGATACTCAGAATGGGCGACTCCGTTGCGAATTGTGAAGAAAGACGACGGAACGCTACGTATCTGCGGCGATTATCGCTCTACAGTGAACGCCTCCATACAAGTGGACAACTACCCATTGCCAACCTCTGTAGAAGCATTTGTCAAACTAAGTGGAGGTCAAGTTTTTAGTAAACTTGATCTGAAACAGGCGTATACTCAATTGAAAGTGGATGAGGAGACAGCCAAGATGCTAACGCTGAATACACCTGTTGGACTTATGAAAATGAACCGCTTAGCTTTTGGTGTAAGTGCGGCGCCGAGTATTTTTCAGAGGGTGATGTCTTCTGCTCTGGCTGGCATGGAGGGCGTGGCGTGTCTGCTGGACGACGTGGCGGTGACCGGGGCGACGCTGGAGCAGCATAATGAGAGGCTTCGTCGCGTGATGCTGAAGTTACAGGAGATGGGCTTCCGACTAAATAGTAAGAAATGCATTTTTGCTGCAAATAGCATTACATTTTTGGGGCACATGATCGACGGAGAAGGACTACACCCAGCACCGGCTAAGGTAAAAGAAATACAAGAAAAACCGGCGCCGACGAATAAAGAAACGTTAAGGGCTTTTCTTGGGCTATACAATTTCTATCAAAAGTTTTTACCTGATAGAGCCACGTTACTGGAGCCCTTGTACCGGTTGCTGGAGTCGAAGACCCCGTGGAACTGGAGTGAACGTGAGCAGAATGTGTTTGAGAAAGCAAAAAGCTTGCTGTCGTCGGATCTCACGTTGGTGGGATATGATTTAGAGAGGGAACTACTGCTGATATGTGACTCATCTGAGTATGGAGTCGGAGCTATAATAGCTCATGTTATGGACGATGGATCGGAGAGACCGATCATGATGGCGTCACGGACTTTACAGGCTCACGAGAGGAAGTATGGCCAAATTGATAAAGAGGCTTTAGCTATTATGTTTGGACTGCTAAAATTTCACGAGTTCCTATTAGGGCGCAGATTTTGTATTGTGACCGATCATAAGCCATTGGTTGGCTTGTTCAATCAACTGAAACCGATACCTGACCAGATTTCGCCAAGAATGCTGCGATGGTCCTTGAAACTAGCTTGCTATGATTACACTATAAAGCACAGACCAGGAAAATCGATCGGCAATGCGGATGCTTTGAGCAGGTGGACGGCGCCATCTACAGGAACAATAGTTGAGGAGGCACTAAGAGACGTACTGCTGTTGGAAGAACAACCTAGTGGCTGGAATCTAGACGCACAGAGGATCGCAGCAGAAACAAAGAAGGATCCTTTGCTTCAGAAGGTTTTGTTTCATGTGCTGCATGGTTGGCCAAATAAGAACTCTGACCCAGACTTGCAACCTTTTTGGACCAGAAGAGAGGCCCTTTCACACACTAAAGACTGTTTATTGTGGAGTAACAGGGTCATCGTACCTTTGAAGCTACAGGAAGAGGTACTGAAAATATTGCATGCCCCACATGCAGGTATTGTCCAAACAAAGGCGTATGCAAGAGGCTACGTGTGGTGGGTTCAGATGGACAACCAAATTGAACGGATTGTGACCAGCTGTGAACAGTGTCAGCTAGTAAGAAACAGTCCTCCGAGAGATCCTCAGACTTGGGTTATGTCGGAGAAACCCTGGAGTCGGGTACACATAGACTTCGCTGGACCGTTCCAAGGAAAAACGTTTTTCGTGTTGATCGATAGCCATAGTAAATGGATCGAAGCAGAAATTATTAATGCTATGAGTAGTGGAGCTGTAATAACGGTAATGAGGAAAATTTTTGCTTCACAAGGCCTGCCTGAAGTAGTTGTTTCAGACAATGGCAGAGCATTTACATCAGAAGAGTTCAACTGCTTCTTAAAGAAAAATGGAATTAAGCATTTGTTCTCTCCACCGTATCATCCGGCGACCAACGGGCAAGTTGAGAGGGCCATACAGACGTTCAAAAACAAGCTGAAAAAGATTGAGCATGCGGGCTTTCCATGGAGCGAAAAGTTATGCAAAGTGCTGTATCACATGCGCACAGTGCCGAACAGCTCTACCAACAAGACTCCGGCCGAGATGCTCAATGGGCGGAAGTACAGAACGGCGATGTCCGCGCTCCACCCCGAGTGTGCGGCGAGCCGCGGAGAGCAGCAGCTGGAGGCGGCGGCGCAGCGCCCGCCCGCCCGGACCTTCGTGGTTGATCAGCCCGTGCTCGTGCACATGTACGGACCCGGCGAGAAGTGGCGTCGGGCCACCGTCGAGATGGTGGAGGGCCCTAGCTCGTACAGGGTGAGAACGGAAGATGGAGAATTACACCGTCGCCATGCTGACCAGATGTTGGCTAGAACGGCACAGACTGAGACGAGATTGATTGAGAGTAGATCTCCGGATGATTCAGACTCAATGTCATCAAATGAGCCACCTATTGATATTCCACCACCTGAGATGTGGCCGGATATTTTAGGCATACCTAATCAATGTTAAATTATGTAATCATCTCAATTGTTTTAATTAGAATTTTGCTTAGGTTTTGTTTAATTGTTTTTGTTGTTGATCTGGATTATTTATCTCATAAAGTACTTGTTTAATTTTGTATTATTGATTATTATATTTGTAAATAGTTTGTTTATATTTTATAAAAGGAAGGTATGTTATGTATTTGTCAAATGATTGTAAATCTACTTGTGGGTAGGATTTGAATAAAGTTTAGTTTTGTTATAAACTCGAAATGGCGTGTTTCTTTTAAAGGGCATTGTAGTTAGTGAAATTACTAGGCTTTTGAGACTGCTAATCGAAATGTTTAATAGCGAATGAGCGCAAATAGCAGTGTGGCACCCACCTATTATCGTTCAATTTAGCACTGTTTTGGTCATGGGCAGGCGTGACCTCTTAGCATTAAGAGAACGATTAGTTCATAATGTCACTTAAGAATAAATACATTCGACCCTAGTCTAGAAAGCGCTTGCGTTTTCGTTAGTGCGATGCAGGTTTTCATCTAGATTCGGTAGCGACCTCTAGTTTGATCTTTAAGTATTAACTCTAGCACCACGTTGCTTGAAAATGTTAGTATCAAATAATGTCAAGTACCTACAGTTCCGTTAAGATGTCGCCACTCGTATTTATCAAACTTCATCAAACATTATTTTGTAAAAAAGATTTATAAGTAAAAGCTATTTTTAAATATGAAATTAATCAGTATTTTTAAATATGAAATCAATCAGTATTTTTAAATATTGAATGAATAGAAACAACAGTTGACATTCAACATCTCTAGTACGGATACAGTTTATAAATGAAAGGATTTATATAGTTTTTTTTTTACTCAAAATAATATAAATGGATATATAGGCAACAGTGTGTGATAAAGAAATAATCTATTTATAGATATTTACTTATTTAACTCACTACCAATGAAAAATTTTGTAAAATTTACATCAAACTTAATTTTTTTTTATTATTTAGGTTTTTTTGAATGGAATGCTGTATTGCTTGAGTAAAGAAGTACTTACTTAGCATGATTTTTAAAAAGTATATTGTCATAAGTATCTATGTAAAGTCAAATAATGTTTGTATACATGGATTTTGGTTTAAAAAATATTATTTGATTAAATTATTTTTATTTTTATTAATTTTAATAATTCTACATCTATTTTAAATTAACAGTTGCTGTTTAATGTTGAAAGGTATTTTAATTAACTTTATAGCACCAGTTTGCATTTTAATTTGTTTCAGTCCTTGTGTTTGAAAATATTCATACAGGTGTGAATTTTTTTTTTTCATTTTACAGCCAAATTATAAAACAATTAAATTCACATCTGGCACTTGTATCTATGAAATCTGAATAGATAAATTTATATACATTGTCTAAACTTGATAGAATTATTATTGGGATATCTATTTAAATAGGCTAAACCTGGAATTTGCATTTAACTAAAACCTACATGCTTAAATACCTAGAATATTTTACTTGTCTGGTAACTTTTATAATGTATGTTTAATTAAACTAATTATTACAATTTATTATAAAAAATCAACTGATAGCACCTACATAGTCATAAGTTTTATTTAGAAGGTGAGTATCTAACTTTATTTGTTTAGTCAGTTGAATTCATTTCTAATTTACTTACTGCTTTTCAAAATTAACAGGCAAGTGGTCTGCTCAAAATGATAAAAAATAAATTTTGCACTGTGGCTTTGGATTTAATTAATTACTTAGTAAGTAAAAGCTTATTGAATGATGTAGAATTAAAATTAATTCACAATAGTTGTCAAAATGTACTACTGTAATAGTATAGTTGTTAAATGCTAATTTAAGCTAATTATTTATGTAAGTACAGGTTGGCGTTGGTTGGTCGTAGTCTTACCGGACAACCGAACCTGACTGAATATCAATTAATACAAAAACAAAACAATAATTGTTTGATATTACACGCTATTTTTGTTGTTAAAATATTTTTTAAAAAGGACGCCATTAGTGACGCTATACAGAATTCAAAAATGGAACTTTGAAAAAATGAAAATTTTCGATTTTCATTTTCTTTGAAATTGAAATACTTATGTAGGTACATTTAATTACGACTAAAACACATTAAATAAAGATAAGTAAGCACCAGATAATTAGTTTAGACTTATTCAATAACTTACCGGCCAGGATCGCGTAGCTTGAATGGCTGGTGTGGCCGGAGAAAATCCGTTTTGGAGCACGTTTCATCTGAAATCGTTGTATTCACATCAATTACCATGAAAAAACAACATCTTTAACCACTGCTCATGTAAAATAATGTTTTTTTCACTAAATCATAAACTTACCCTGAAAGAAAAACTTTCACAAGTGACGCCAAAATGGGTGCCACTACAGGGGCGGAAGTGAAAAAATAGAGATGGGAATAACATAATTTAATTAATGACATCGATTTTTTGGTCGATGGAATAGTATTCTTGGAATTTTGTTCAGTATTTATTTTAAACATAGGTACAAAATGAATGCAAAAGATTTTAATATTTAATATTCATTTGTATATTTTAAGTCAGTATTAGTTGTGAGGTTAAGTATTTTCTATGTATTAATAATATGTGTATGTAATATATTTTAAATCTATACAATATATATTTAATAAAGCAAGAGACCCCGAATTTCTTGTAGGTACATGTTTTTTTACGGAAACGTGTTCAGACGATTTTTTTTTAATGTGCCTCATTTTTTATCGGAAAACTATATTTGTTTGTTTGTGTGTGCGTCCATCTCGTAAAAACTACTGAACGGATTTAACTGAAACTTTACGATATTATAGCTATTAAGCTTGAGATGGTTTTAGGCTATATAGTATTACGCTACATTTCTCCAAAGGGTAGTTATAGAATATTAAAGTTTGTATGGAACCATATTTTTATGAGAGTATCTTTTTTCAAACTATATAATTATGTTATTCAAAACAAATAATTTGATACGGGTTTCGCCGATTATCAAAATTATAGTAAAACATTTAAAAGTACGGATTAAAGGTGTTATTAGACCAAAAGTTGAATGAACCTGTATCCTCAGGTATACACAATATCTGATTGAAAGTTGCATTTTTATAATTTCCGATGATAAGTGCCGCAATTTATTTCAGTTTTCTACTAAATTCAATGTTTAAGTGGGTAAAAAGAGTGTTGAAAAAGTTTTATTATTGATTGACTTGCTTAGTACTGACTGACACTTTGCTATTCTGTGACATTTCTTCTGCGGGTGGAACAAACAATATCGACAATAAACAATTCTTCCACGGGTGACGAAGTCGCACGCGGGTCAGCTAGTAAGTATGTATATAAATGAGTTTTAAATATTAAATATTAGTTATTTTATTTTTTCGGTACAAAAAATATTTAGGCTGAGGTTAAAAAGCGGTGCGGAAATATGATTTTATAATTTTTTGTTAATAATATAATGTTATAAACTACCTAATAAATATTAAATTGAAGACTAACTATTTACTATTTCATTATTACATTATTTTTATTCATAATGTGATATTGCGATAACGGTTGTTTATTTTTTATCACGCCGAAGTTCATTGAATCAATTGAACTTACGTTTGGTACAAGTTTAAAACGGTTTATTAGAGCTGACCTTCAATGCGTAAAAGTCGATTTTGAGATATGTTTGGCGGGAGGGGTGCGACGCAATGAGGAAAGTGTCCGGCGGCGTCGCCGGCGGCGTCTATTTGTCGCTTAGTCATTTTTTCGTCGCGGCGGAACCAATAGGCGCTGTCTCGCCTCACCTCATTCGCGCAGAGCTTTTTTCTTCTTTCGCTAAGCACTATTAAAACGTGAAGAATTATTATGAGACGTTAAGAGTATATGTATCGATTTTACCTACTCGTATGCAAGCGTTTATAAATATAATAAAAAAATATATTTAAAATAAGAATATTCTACAAATCAGTACCTAATTAATTATAATTTTACTTTGAGTACATTCAAAAACGAATATATAAACTTTTATATCTATATTTTCATGATATAGATTTAAAAACATTGACTCGATTACGAATTGATAAGCGAACTATTTATCCCCTTACCCTACTCTATTTCCATAGGTACCTACTCTAATTTCGTAACAAAATTCACACAAAATTAAAAGTCAAACTATATTCTTAAATTATTTCAAACCAAAAAATGTAACAAAAACCAACAATTAAATATAGTTTTAATATAATTTTGAATTATGTTTATGAAATTAATTTAAATCGATTATTTATTGAAAGTCTGTTGTGTAAAAAGTATTTTTTTTGATTCGCTCATCATTAGCGCTGCTAAATCTATTGAAAAATTAATAATAGTTGCCATCATGAATTAATAAGTCAATTTTTTGTTTCTTTTACAAAATATTATTAAATTATTTTTGAACCGTCGTCGTTGGCGTCAATTACGCGGCACTTACAGATGTGTAAGCATTCCAAGCGAGCGGTCAAAATATGGCGCTTCGGTACCTATGTTTAAGAATTTTGAATCTAGAGGTTATACCAAAATTAAGTTACATGGTGGTTCAAAGTACTATTAGAATGAGATCAAAAAATTAACCAAGGTTATTATTACAATCTTATCATAAGGAGTTTATTTATTTTTTATGGTACTTACCTACCAACTTTCCGACTTGATTCATTGGCTTAAAAATCTATTGTGTAAGTATCAGAAAATTTTGTTAAAAGCAAGCAATGAGATCATGTTACTTAAGAGTATTTTTTAATGTTCTCACAATAGTTTGTCAATTCCTTGTGTTTTTTGAAAATTATATTGGCAACACCATATGTCGTAAATAAACATAACCTCAAAGCATCGGCCAAAACATAGACTTAGGACCAAGGCCAAAGTAATTCAAACGTTTGTTTACACAAAATACATCAAATATATTATACCTACAACGACAAGACGAACAAATGAATCTTATAACTTATAGTTTTTTCATTTAGGAAGCTTGCTGAATGCTAGTGTATAATTTGTCACTTTGTCTTTTTATTTGTCTGCAAGTTGTGGAAGAAAAACCATCATCCTTCCCCGGACTTTATAGTCTTACAGGAGCAGCTTCTACCAGGATACGACCTACCCTGGTCAGTGTGGAAGTCATTGAATCGACTCTGCACTCAAGTTGGCCGCTGTAGGTCGAATCTATTTGAATGTGGGTACAGAGATCCTAGCCTCACTAACTGTAATTGAGGAGTTCATATCCAAACTATGTTACATTTGCAAGACTGTCCCCTGTGGCCCAAATTCTGCTCGAGGGATGAACTTAATGAAGCCAGTGACAACGCAATTGAGCTAGCCATCTATCATTCCGGGACTTTATGTATACTACACTTGTATACCATTGATTCATTGATAATTGTAATAATGGTTATGCGATAGATAGAAAAAAAGAAGGTATGTCTATTCTACACAAATTTACAAACTCATTTATATTTTATTTAGGTCCTCATTCTTACTAACATACTAACAATATTATTATGTATTTATTTCATTAAAAATAATACAATTCAGAACTTAGAAATCTATCACCAGCAGTAGATTGCTTTATGCTGATAATGTTTGCTGTTATTATTTTGTTACTGAAAATTACTGGAAGTAAACTTATCTACTAATATGGTAGTAAGATTGTAGTTTATTTTATTTACTATCAATATGTTAGGTTCTTACCTCCTGTTGATTTTGTTTCAGATTTCTATATTAATAAATACTTGTATGAAGAAAACTGTTCAAAATATTAAACATTATAATGATGATATTCATTGGAACTCCTACCTAGATGAGTACATGTTAATGCAATATCTAAATACTCAAATTCAAAAGATAATATTATGCTTATGATGTATCAAATACACAATTACAAGTGCTGTATCAACCAGTTTAAAATGCTGAATGCGTCCTACAACGTGGTGCAGAAAGCTGCAGCCGAAACCAATGAAAATAGGCCATCTGCAGATATATGATGAGAAGATATTATGCTGATTTCAATTTTCAATCGTAAAGTATTCACCACAGAAGAAGCTGCATCAACTTGATTGTGTATAGTTCTTATCAACCAAAACCATCCTATAAATTTGTAAAAGAAACTCCGTAAATAGATTTTCAGTGGCATTATTATGAGAATACATAACTATTCTTTTAGTAAAAATATGGTTTTATTAATAATAAAATGACACCAAACTCTGATGAATGATCCCATAATTTCACCACGGTGAAGGAAAATATCTTGAGGTAACCAGCATGTTAAAAAACAAAGTAATAAAGTTAATAATGTTTTGTGGTAAGTGACATTCGTCAACCAATGGGCATTGGGTCTTCTCATAAATACTCAATATTCAGACAAATTAAATATTTATTTGAATATAATGTAAGTAATCTTTGGTAAGTATTAATTTTTAATGGCTGTTGTATGAATCAAAGTTTGTAAAATCAAGAGTTGTACGAAATATTGGATTTATAGTAAAATGTAATAGTCATGGTTTGTAAGAAAGACAAGAATACATTCAGTATCTAAGAAATACAAAAAGTAAATAGGGAAAATATGATATAGCATAACAAATTAAGTACACAATGTATTTATTTTGTTAAAAATCTATATACATTAGGTATTGTATTCATTTAAAAGTTACCTACACCACATAAAATACAAGCAAAACACTAAATAAGCATTAAAGGATATTGTTCATTCCTGGCCTCAGTGAACACGATGTTCAGAGAAATCCAATTTGTTCAATAAATCGATTAATTTTGGATATTAATTATTGCGTAATATTTTAGTACCCAGGTGAACCTAAAAAAAGTTTATTTAATTAGTATTTAATATGATAATATTATCCTAGTTTGTCTTATGATTCATCAAACTAGTGTTGTCATTTACTTTCTTCTGAATAGTAATCGAATAATATCTATTTATTTATGAATCGATATCACGATAATGCAAATTGTCATTATGTGATCGAGGGTATTTATGCATTTTTTGAAAGTGAATACTTTTTGAAGCGTGCTGAACACTTGTTTATTTGTGGGTATTCAACGAGATTCAGCCGTTATGCTTTGCTATGTAACACTTGTTAAGGTAAAGTCAGCACGTGTCACCTTGATGAAGTTTTCACTTCTGTCATGTGGTCAAACACATACCGTTTTTTTTGTTTTTAATAGAAGTTCCTTTACACGACTTTTGCTCAGTTGTTTATTATTCGATCGCTAAAAAAATAAATTCCTTAGAAAAAATCGATTCTTTTAATCGATCGATAATTTTAATCTCTTTTTATACTAATATGGCAGCACAGCACACGTCAAAAAGGATCAAAGTCATGTCATAGTCTTGCTTCTAAAAATAGAGTAGTATGCGAGGCAACTCCTTGACACGACGAGCTCCCTCACTGTGGTACCACGATTGAGTACTCATGTAAGAGCCATTTAATTATTAATCTTATTTCTTGTCGCAAGATACTAACAAAAATAGATAGCGTAGCCATATCTTATTGTCGCCACGTTTTATGAGTAATATTAATATTAATCTACCCTTAATAGAGTATGCAGAAAAATCATCAAAAATCAAGGCCAAGGTGAACATTCGAGGGAAGAGTGGTGAGCTGGCTCGTCAAAACAAACGTGATGCCTCACTTGCTGGAAAGAGACGCTTCAACTATTGTAGCAACTGTGAAAGCTACCCAAGTCTACATTACATGTCATGTCATTCATTTTGGACATTTGACTGAATATTTTTTATAATTTTTACAATAATTCAATAAAACATGTTTATTAAATAACTTGACCACGAATGCGATAAATTACTTTACACTGGCTTATAATATACTATGTGTGGAGCCAAACGCGAAGAATAAGAATAATCTTTTTGTATTTTTTTTCCATTTCAACTTATATTTTGAGGAAGTTTTTTTACTCTTAAATGGACAATGGATTCTAATGTTGACCCTCACTTGCTTATGGAATTCATATTGACTGCATTTAGGAGTGGAAACGCAAGCGTATTTATGGCAATGGATGGCTCAGCAAACTGTAAGGTTCATCAATTTCCATTTATTGTTTAATTAATTTAAGTAAGTAATTGTGAAATTCGCTATAACAGATTTCCCTTTATTTATAGATTGGAGCACACTAACATAGGAAGGGAAAATCGTCCCTCAGAACCACCGCATACAAGCAGATTGAGCCAAAATATATACCTATATTGATTTATTTTATTTGAAAGTAATAATTAAAAAAGGAAAGCAATAAAACAGTACTGTTGTAATTGTATTGTAGGCCGTAAAGACGGTGGGTTGCTGTGCTTCATATTGCAACAGTACGGTTCATAAACTGGACAAGGACTACTAAAATAATATGAATCTACCTAGCCAGCTTTTAGATAATGTAATGTATCATATAATTATGATGAAAAATAGAAAATAAAACCCTCCGTCGATCATAAACTTTATGAGTGGGATAGTAGGTCAACCGAACATTTTGATACTAAGATATCCTTATATTCTGGTACCTACTTTTAGAAGCTATTAAGCCTCTATCACAATTATACCAAAAATCACTGTTCACCCTAAGCCATAAGCTCATACAAAGTGGCCAATGTCCTTTACACAAGTATGTGAGTACCTAATCATATTTCTGTAGGTATTTGTACTATGGTAAATTTTTCTTAATTAATTTATTTTGATTAGAATGATTCTAATTTAATACTTGAAATAGTACTCAATGATAAATAAATATAAAATGTCTAATGACTGTCAATTTTAATTACCAATAAATAAATCTATTTGAACCCGACTATGGTGAAACAAAAAGGAGGGTTATGATTTTGATCATTAGTGATTGATTATGTGAGTTAGTAAGTATGTTCATCTGTTTCCTCATATTATATCTTCTAAACTACTTATAATATTTTTTCGAATGAGGTAGGTAGTATTGCTAGAAGCATTTTGTCTGTCCGCTGGTAATAGACTATACCTACAATATAATTAAATAGCACTACAGATGTGAGCCAAACATAGGGTTATCCAACCAATTATTGGCACCCAGCCTATTATTGGCACCCTAGAGTTTAATAAGAAAAAACAAGGAAATTGTAGATTATTCAATTGAATAATCTACAATTTTCTTGTTCTTTAGGGTAAACTTTAGGGTGCCAATAATAGGTTCCTTTACCTTATTTTACCTCCAAACCTAAATTTCAAAATTGGAACAAAAATAAATACTTTTGGCGAAAACTGCAACACTCTACGACTAATACTTTTCGAGATAGCATGTTGGTGCCAAGGTGGACGTGCGAATCGTCAACCTTCGTTACGCTCAGGTTTCCGCTTCGCGGTACGGAGGTCGGTGGCTCGCTTCGCTCGCCCCTCCCTCACTTAAGAAAAAGTTTGAACATCCTCTATAACGAAAAGAGAATCCAAACACCCTATATCCATCCAAGTATTTCCATTCGAAGATAAAGCATAAAAAAAATATAGTTGAAATTTTTGCTATCAATCTACTAACGATTTTGAGTCTATGAACCATGCCTCTATCTCTTACCGTTGCTGAGATATCGCCGTTTAAAGTTTTGTATTGAAAAAAAATATGTTTTTTGGAATCCTACTTTTGTATGAAAATCCATTTTTTTTGTATGGCGGCCATATTGGATTTTTTTAAAATTTCAAAATTGGAACAAAAATAAATACCTTTGACCAAAACTTGTAATACACCAAGTCTTATACTTTTCGAGATACCACGTTTAGTCCCTAGGGCGTAAATGAAAAGTGAAAAGTCGAGGTTTTCCCCAACTCACCCCGTCTTTCTCTTTACATTCCCCATGTTAGATTTTTCAAAATAAGACTGCATCTGGGAGAACAAAGATGTCAATGAGTGAGTGAGTGAGTGAGTGAGTGAGTGGTAATTCATTTTTATATATGTTGAACTTATGTTGAATGGCAGCACAGCACACGCCAAAATGGATGGGTAAATGTCAAAGTCATGTCATAGTCTTGCTTCTAAAAATAGAGTAGTATGCGAGGCAACACCTTGACACGACGAGCTCCCTCACTGTGGTACCACGATTGAGTACTAATGTAAGAGCCATTGAATTATTAATCTTATTTCTTGTCGCAAGAGACTAAGAAAAATAGATAGCGTAGCCATCTCTTGTTGAGTAGCCATGTTTTGTGAGTAATATTAATCTACCCATTAACGAATTAAATGTAACCATTATAATCATTACCTTAGTGCTTTGAAAATTCGTCAAAAAAAATCTGATGGATGCCCGATTGAGGAGTGAACTGTCACCATGAAGTAAACTAAAAGATGCTACCAAGGTGCAAGATTTATTTATTGAATAACAGTGCATAGTATACCCACATTAAAATAAATTATAATCAAGAACGTATCATAAACAATACAACGCCCGCTACCATAGATTATGCAGAAAAATCATCAAAAATCAAGGCCAAGTTGAGTGTTCGAGGAAAGAGTGGTGAGCTGACTCGTCAAAACAAAAGTGAGTGCCTCACTTGCTGGAAAGAGTCGCTTCAACTATTGAAGCAACTGTCAAAGCTACCCAAGTCTAATTTTTACAATAATTCATTAACATGAAGAAAACATGTTTTTATTAAATAACTTGACCACGATAAATTACTTTACACTGGCTTATAATATATACTATGTGTGAAGCCAAATGCGAAGAATAAAAATAAGAATTTTGTAATTTTTCCATTTCAACTTATATTTAGTGGAAGTTTTTTACACGTAAATGGACAATGGATTCTAATGTCGACCCTCGCTTCCTTATGGAGTTCATATTGACTACATTTAGGTATGGAAACGCATGCGGTTTTATGGCAATGGATGGCTCAGCAAACTGTAAGGTTCATCAGTTTCCATTTATTGTTAAGTATTTGTGAAATTCGATATCAGATTTCCCTTTATTTATAGATTGGAGCACACTAACATAGAAAGGGAAAATCGTCCCTCAGAACCACCTCATACAAGCAGATTGCTGTACTTCATAATATTGCAATAGTATGGTTCATTAACTGGACAAGGACTACTAAAATAATATGAATGTTCCTACACAGCTACTAGATAATGTAATGTATCATATAATTGTGATAAAAAATAGAAAATATGTGAAAAAAAACATTTTTATTTTATAAAACCCTCCGTCGATCATGAACTTTATGACCACCTGTATTCCAGAATCGATTCACCGCACAATTTTGAGTATTTTTGACAATCCACAAATTCACAGGTTTTCAATCATTAAGACCAAGGACGCGTGCGCATTTGGCGTTGGATAGCTCTCAACTCCGGAAGCTTTTTTTTCATTGGCGAGTGCAAATTGTTGGAGAGGGATAGCACATAAGATATGTTATTCACATTTATCATAGTCATAGAATTCACATTTACTCAATAAATTTATTGCCTTCACATAGTAAAATACTTACAAAAAACCAACAAAGTGGTAGAATCGCATGTAAGCCCTTTTGGGGCACTAATCTATAGGTAGGGCAGGCAGAACAAGGTTTAGCTGAAAAAAGTATTAAGCTCAAATGTTAACTTTTGTTTAGTATAAATTTAGTAATGTACTCATTTACCTGTTTAAGTTGTATATTATTTAATCTAATAAAAAAATGTCGTCTTAATTCGTGGTTTTTACAAAGTTCAAGGTTCCTTTAATCCAGAGTGAATCTAGATAACGTTATCATAGTCACGGACTTAAAGTTGTTAGGATTGATATATCGATATCGGTATCGGATCATCGAACTGTTAATATCGATATCGATATTTTATGACTTGGACATCTCTGTGGCTCAACGAGTGACAGATGCCCCCTATAATATGACGTACGACAAATGCATGTTTTGTCTCGTTTTATCTAGTGCAAAAAGCGGTATGCGCAAAGAAGATAGCGAATTTGTCAAATTTAGGAGGGATTCTATTTACTTCATTCTTCTGAGTACACAGCCCTGATCACAGATAAAATAATCAGTGTTGCTCATTGACATCTATTCATCCTTTTATTTCCGGTAGTAAGTGTTACCAGTCACTAGATGACCGGTTAATTACCGAAAAAAATTAAGCATTCCGATATTTTTATTATCTTTTTCATTCTTTTTTCCAAAGGAAATGGTGCAATATCACTGAAATATGCAAAAATGTTGGTGCACTATAGAATAAGATGAACTATAGTAACTCATTCAGCTGTTTCATGATCGAAATTATCTTACTGGTCGCATTTTCAGGGTGTACACTATATACTTATATAATGTACAACTTGAAAATGAATGAATAACATATCCGAACGGCTTGTCTTATCAATGTCACAAAAACGTCAAAATAGAACTAAATGTCATTTAGGTAGTTTCAGTACGGCTGGCAAATTAATATAAATTTTAAACGTATTTTACGTTGTAAATAATTGCAATTATCATTAATAGTTAGCATAATAATTTGTGCAATAACAGTGGCGTTTCATCTAGTGTACTAATTGTCAAGATTTGCTAATATGTAACAAGATTCCAACCAGATATTTTATCGTGTATAAATCATAGTTCCAAATAGAAATAAATAGTTGTAAACAACGAGAAACGCGGTACATAGGGCAAGTTTACGTGTATTGTGGACTAATAAGACTTGTTAGTAACATATCACCATGTTGTGAGGCCTAGAATCGGTGTAAATATCAAAAGTTTGCGAGTTTGTGTCAATTGAAGAGAATCATCAAAAATGGGGCAGTCCGGTAGCGCTATCCCTGGTAAGTAATATAAATTACTGATAACGAGTTCTAATGGTGTTCTAATTGGATCGGGAACGCAGTTTACTCGTCATAATAACCTCTTTCGTGCACTATACTTCACTATGTTATCTGTGTGTGTTAAGTTTATTGAGTGTATGTATAACATGCATTTAACACACTGCTAATGTGTTTAGAATGTAGGTATGTTATACTAGAAAGAAAAGCGTAAGTCACTACAAAGACCAACTACAAATAATTCAGGTAGAATTTTAGATTTACCTGTTAGTTAACTGTTACACAATCACTGGTTTTAAACATAATAGAGATCTATAAAAATTGCCTTGAATGGTTCTATTTATTTCATTTTTTAATTATTTATTTCATTTATAGTACATACACTTGAAAGAAAGCTCTCCCTACCAAAGTAAGCTGAAAAACAACTTGTGTCTTGGTAGTGGGTACCATCCACATAATTTTACATATACATGTACTTTCATCTTTAGTGCCAATTTCAAAATTATTACAATATAAAAATATAATCTAATCTAATTCAGACATGCACAAATAAATAGAATTGCTGAGAAATTAATTAAGACTGGTGAGGGGTATTAGGTAATTAGGTAATTAAGCTATGGTTTATAATGTTTATGGAAGTAGAGTTTGTGTATGTATGTAGAGTTTGTGACTATTTTTTTAGCGTGATGGAGTATCAGAAATACATCCATCAAGTTATTAATCTGTACATTCTCACAAATTTTAACAAATATAAATACAAAATAAATAATATTTTTTTCAAAAATAGGTTACATAGTATGTAGGTACTTTTTATTATTTATATTTATTGTGTCTTGCATGGTATCTAGTTTCTATTATTTATTTATTTGTTGATAGACGAGCAGCTTTCACTGATGTGTCCATGTCACTCAGTGTTGGATTGTTGGTTCGTAACCAAATATCTAGTTTGTTTTTGAACAAGTCTGTGAATGCTGCAGAAACAACATCTTCCAGCAGTATTTCCATCTTTATTTCTAATAATAAACTAAACTGGAGGGTTACCCCTAATTCACAAATCCAATCGTAAATCACCAGGGTAGGCACAAATTAATTATTTCGCTTTAAATCATAACCATTTTACGAAAAACACTGTAACGATCCCATCTAGACACCAAACAAATAAATTAATAACAAGAGTACAGTTAATTTTCAATTATCTGTAATGACCTACCCTAATATCAAATACATTAGAATTGTTACAGTTCTTAAAGCTAAGCGTCCACAGGCCGGCATCGGATGTATCGGACGCATCGCATGTAACGGATTTTAGTTTGCCTTGTATAAAAACTCATACAACAGCGTCCACTGATCCACACCATACGGACCGCTCATCGGCAATGCCTACATGCGATGCGTACCGATGACGTCATACGGAATGCTGATCAGTGGACGCGCCCCGCGCGCTCGTTCCGCATCGTCGGCCATTTGCAACAGATTTTTTTAACAAATCAGGAAATAGTGTGTGATATTCTCCATGTTCCGATCTCTTCTTGAATATGTTGTGTATCCAGAAGTTATGCTTCCTTTTTCTAGATTTTTTTTCTTGTTCTTCCTCTTCTGCTAATAAACAAGCAATAACGACTTCTTCATCGCTTTCCTCCTTTCTCACAAACACTTTCCGCACGTACCGATCACTACAAAAATCAGAATGAAGGTGGCATCGGCAATCAGATTGCTGATACTCGCGTCGGCAATCCGATCGCTGCCGATACAGTGGACGCAGTCTAATTAATCCGTTTGATGCGATACGTCCGATGCCGGCCTGTGGACGCAAGCCTTTGTTATGGTCATTATATTGCGAGATACGGTGCGTCAAATTCGTCATTTAACTAATTGAATCGTTGGTCGATGTGTGGTATGCCTGACTGATAAGCAGCAGGGCGGTGGATCGAATCTTAGTACTTGAGACTTTTTGTCTTGAAAGTTTGTTCTCGGATTCGTACATTCCAATGTCCGGCTGGTCACTAAATACAGGAAGTGTGTTTGGTAATGTTAGCAATTAGTATTCTGAAAATAGGTTAAATAAAGCGATCGGCGTGTTCAGCGTCCATTTTGTAAGACACCTTGTGAGAGTGCGGTTGCACGTGTTTGAGTAAACAAAGCTTGTACGAAATTTATGTAATTACCTGGTATCAGGTTATGTTTTTGTTATTGCCATAGGGGTAAGTGATCCAACAAGTGTTTAGTGTGATCGTAGATGTTTGGATCATTGCATAGTCGATCACGTAAGTAGTTTAATTACATTTGTATTTCTTTGTTGTAGCTTACGGTCATGCCCTTTATATTTTGGTCATACCAATTGATGTCACTGGAGTAGTTGAAGAATTGAACTAGCTGCAGTTATACTTACCTGAGATCTCAGTGCGAACTCCGCTAGCTGCCGGTTTATCTGGATTGGCAGGATTCCTTCAGATATTTGTAAAATCCTCCTGGCGCCCTCTTAGGACTAGTTAAGATATAGATATAGCTTAGATAAGGTCTAGATAGATAAGATATTCAGATAAGAAACCTAGAAATGTACGTAACAGGATGAAATATACAAGGCATGAAAAGTATACCGAGTAACATATTATTTATCATGGTATTATACTGATCTCACGTAACAAATGGCGCCCAACGTGGGGCTTTTATTTTATATGTCGTGACCCCAGATTGTTCTGAATGTATTAACTCTTTTAGTACTTTCTTGAGTATAGTTACCGCACACTTAATGTATACACCACGACTCGCTAATTCGAATTCCAGTTCATCCTTTAGTAAGTAGTTGGAATCCATTATTTTTTTTACACGTATTATTGTTATCTAGATTGTAAATTCCAATGTCCTTACAAACCGCAAGTTTTTTTTTTTTTTTTTTTTTTTTTTTTTTTTTTTTTTTTTTTTTTATATATATATATATACAGTTTATTTATTTATTTTGATGACTAACTCTTACTTACAGCATGACAATGCCCTTATAACTACGTCAATTAAACTTTTGTAAAAAACATATATATATAATTTTATATATATTTTGTTTTTTAAAAACCTTACTCACAACCACCCCCGTAATGTCATGTCCAGACTACAATAAACCCTTCATTATCCAATGTGACGCTTCAAATGAAGGAATTGGTGCAGTCCTATGCCAGAAAGTAGAAGATGGTGAGCAGGCTATTGCTTTCTTGAGCAGAAAACTGAGTGACGTTGAAAGAAGATACTCTACTTCGGAAAGGGAATTGTTAAGTGTAGTTTATGCCATTGAAAAATTCAGACCATATGTGGATGGCGTTCATTTTACCGTAGTAACTGATCATAGTGCATTACTATGGCTTCATAAAATGAAAGATCCTCATGGAAGGTTGGCGAGATGGGCTATGAAATTACAGCAATTTTCATTTGACATCCTACATAGACCCGGAAAAGTGAATATGGTACCAGATGCTTTGTCCCGAGCGATTGAGGAGATAAATATTTTAGAAATAACAGAGAAACATAAAGATACTTGGTATAGGAATAAGGTGGAAAATATAATATCTGGAAAGTTTAACGATTCAGCGTGGGCAGTCAAGAATGGACTACTACTTAAAAAGATACCTATGAAACAATACCCTAATGAAGAGGATTTGTGGAAACTATTCATACCGAAAACCTTAAGAAACGAAATCCTTCTATTGTGTCATGATAATCCTACGGCAGGACATTTAGGCATTCGAAAGACACTATTTAGAATAAAAAAAGATTACTTCTGGCCGAATATGTATAGTGACATTAAACAATACGTGAAAAATTGTGAAGTATGTGCCAGACATAAAGTAATGCAAAGTCTTTCCTTGGGTCAAATGGGAAAACATCGCCAAGTCACGGCTCCATGGCAACTCATATCATTGGATTTAATGGGTCCTTTTCCAAAGAGCAAAAAAGGAAACACAATGTTACTCGTAATCACTTGTTTATTCAGTAAACTAACATTGTTATTCCCATTGCGAGCAGCGAAAGCGGATAAGATTTGTGAAATTGTGGAAAACCAGTTCTTACTATTTGGCGCTCCTCAGGCTATAATAAGCGACAACGGTAAGCAATTTGTGTCCAATGTGTTCAAGGAGTTAGTAGCGAAATATCACACAAAACTCTGGTTAACACCGAATTATCATCCACAAAGCAATCCAACTGAACGAGTCAATAGAGTCATAGGTACGATGATATCGACATACATTAAATTCAAGAAACATAATGAATGGGATGCTCATCTGAACGAAATAGGTCATGCTATCAGAACAGCAGTACATGAAACTACGGGTTATACTCCATCCTACTTGTTCTTTGGTAGAGAAACAAGTGTTATTGGCGTGACACAGACTGAAGAAACGACGGAAAAAGTAACATTAGAGTCATTAGATAGTAACGTAGAAAAGTTTATTAATCAGCTTTATGAACGGGATGAAATTTATCAATTGGTTAGTAGTAAGTTACGTGACGCACACAACCAATCTGAAAAAACCTATAACTTGAGACGTCGGCCAGCGAATTTTCAAGTCGGTAACTATGTTTGGAAAAAAACTAAATATT
The DNA here is from genome assembly GCA_932526365.1 of Lobophora halterata. NCBI lineage: Eukaryota > Metazoa > Arthropoda > Insecta > Lepidoptera > Geometridae > Lobophora > Lobophora halterata. The sequence goes on along the minus strand of OW052028.1, from coordinate 4,902,728 downwards.
TATCTAACGCTAATAACAAGTTCATGGCTAAATTAGCACCAAAATTTGAAAAAGCCATTATAGTGAATAAAATGTCAGATAACATTTATAGGCTAAACAACTTACAAGGAAAAGATATAGGTACATGGCATGCTAAGGATTTAAAACCGGTAGATACAGACACACGCATATAAGAAATTTATATTAGAGACATCAAGAAAAATATACATATAGATACACATAGGTATAATATATAATTATAGGCGATATATATTCTGTATTAAGATTGCAAGTCACAGTAATATAATTATATAAATTCTAAAAAAAATATATATAATTTACACGTAGTATATATATTTTTTTTTGTTGGTCGGGGGATTTTGTTATGGTCATTATATTGCGAGATACGGTGCGTCAAATTCGTCATTTAACTAATTGAATCGTTGGTCGATGTGTGGTATGCCTGACTGATAAGCAGCAGGGCGGTGGATCGAATCTTAGTACTTGAGACTTTTTGTCTTGAAAGTTTGTTCTCGGATTCGTACATTCCAATGTCCGGCTGGTCACTAAATACAGGAAGTGTGTTTGGTAATGTTAGCAATTAGTATTCTGAAAATAGGTTAAATAAAGCGATCGGCGTGTTCAGCGTCCATTTTGTAAGACACCTTGTGAGAGTGCGGTTGCACGTGTTTGAGTAAACAAAGCTTGTACGAAATTTATGTAATTACCTGGTATCAGGTTATGTTTTTGTTATTGCCATAGGGGTAAGTGATCCAACAAGTGTTTAGTGTGATCGTAGATGTTTGGATCATTGCATAGTCGATCACGTAAGTAGTTTAATTACATTTGTATTTCTTTGTTGTAGCTTACGGTCATGCCCTTTATATTTTGGTCATACCAATTGATGTCACTGGAGTAGTTGAAGAATTGAACTAGCTGCAGTTATACTTACCTGAGATCTCAGTGCGAACTCCGCTAGCTGCCGGTTTATCTGGATTGGCAGGATTCCTTCAGATATTTGTAAAATCCTCCTGGCGCCCTCTTAGGACTAGTTAAGATATAGATATAGCTTAGATAAGGTCTAGATAGATAAGATATTCAGATAAGAAACCTAGAAATGTACGTAACAGGATGAAATATACAAGGCATGAAAAGTATACCGAGTAACATATTATTTATCATGGTATTATACTGATCTCACGTAACACCTTAAATGTATAGTAAAAAAAAAATCGTGATTAATTACGATTTATTAAAAAAATTACGATTTCGAACTTTTCAAAACATCATGATTTTTTTCTAACGATGTAAATCACCATGAGTTACAGGTAGATAGGTAAGGTTAATGCAATTTTGAGTTTGTAGGTGAGCCAAATCGGGTCAAGGGTTTAGGAGGCGTGGTGTGCGTATGTCATGGTTTGGAGCAAATGCATTGTTTATTCTGGGATTTTTTTCCTGCTTTTGCAGTAAATCCACAGCATCTAGCTCGTATAGGTACTAGAAAACTGGTGTTTTTGCGCATTAACGTATTGTACGAACTAGTTGACTCCTGAAACTTCATTGGCTATGCAAATTAAAAAAAAACCTTAAGCCAAAGTCCTGGACGTAGAGAATTTGGAGGGTATGTTCATCAAGAAGCGTAGGCGATACTTCTCGAAGAACCTACAAACCTCGAAACCTCGAAACCTATGCATTCTCTGTCAGTCAGTCAGGATTTAGCCTTTTGTACTCTCAAACCGTTCTCCCTAGAGTCCGGTGTCGCCGTTACGGCCATCTGGGCCAACTGAATTAAACAGCCATCTCAAAAAATAAAAAAAACACTCCATATCTAGGAAAATCCTGGATATGGGCCTAGATGACCCTACCGGGAAACTGGAACACACCATCCATCAACCCAGGGTCCTGCTCCGCTATTTTGGGGAGCTGGGCTGGCTGGGGTAGAGTTAGTACAAAAAGGGGTCAATGCACAATACACCCCACAGCGGGACGCCAGTGCAGACCATATGTAACCCCTTTCCCAAATTAGAATTAGACTCCGTATCTTTATGAAATTTTGTAGGTGGGCAGGTAATTTTTGAATAATTTGTAAGTTTGTAAAGAAATTGGTTCAGAGTTTTAGAGACAAATAGGGTATAATGTCAAAGTTTGAAGCATACTACTACTTATGTAACAGCGAATTACCAGCTAGTATGAAATATTAAACCATGTTAGTACTAACTAACTAATATGTATTCTGTGCTACCTGAAGACAAGACCAATCTTTTGTAGGTATGATTTGCTACATCCTTTTTTATTATTTTCTCTAATTCACTGGCTGAATGTAAATCGAGTTCCCAGCCTTTCTCCAAAAAAAAAAACCATCTATTCAAACTTTTTTTTTAAATTAGAATTTGAGCTAAATTGAACTCTATGTTCATCGCTTTTAGGGGCAAAATTAATCGTAGAACAATAACTTGGAAACAGCTGACGATCAGCTGTGTAACTCTACCTGTTTTTGATTTTTTTTATTTTTTTTTAAACCCGCAAAAGGACACGTGGAGTTTTGCACAATGGCCAGTGTTAAAATGGACTGTCTTTCCGCAAGCTATTTTCGACTTTATTGCAAAGATACAGCTCTTATTTTACGATGCTCATAAAAGCGATAACATTTTGCATTGAATGTTCGAAAAAAATTGAAATTCTTAAATAGGTTGTACCAAATTGGGCTTTAAGTCTAACTATTAAAGTCTATTTATGAATGCCTAAGCATAACTTTAACAGAAAAGTTTTTTTTTTAAACTTCAGTTATGCAAAGAGGTTGCATTACCTGTTATTGAAATCAGCTGATGGATGTATTTTGGGATCAGCTGATGGAATGACAGACTTCGTATGGTTTGAATTTTAACGTGTGAAACCTAAAGACAAGCTTCTTCTTATCGTGTCACTAGTTCTTTCGAAACAGTGTGGTGAAAGAATTTCAAGTGCGCCTAGACTCTAGACTCTACAGTCTAGAGTCTAGGTGCACTTGAAATTCTTTAGAGTCTAGAGGCTCCTTTCGTGCACTTGGCACATGTTTTTCGAACTTTTTAGGTCCTATGGCATGTCATAGAACTTAAAAAGTTCGAAAAACTTTGTTTCCTCACGAAGTTTTCCTTCACCGCTAAGCACGTGTTATAATGCACACATAGATATTTTTGAACAGAAAAATCTATTGGTACGACGGGTTCGAACTTACGAACTTCGTATCGAAAGTTGAGGCATCTCCCACTCGGCCAACACGGCTTAAATAAAATAAATAAATAAATAAATCAATTTTTATTTCAGATTTTAGTATCCATATATTACAAATTACAAATTAAAAATGTCACATTATGTTAAAGACAAGCTGAAAATTTATAAAAAGTGATAACCCGACTGCAAAAACATTATCGCCAACTCGATTTGCGGTGTTGGTTTTGGTGATTCTTCGCGGTGCTCCATCCCCGCCCCACCCCGCTTGATCCCGACGCAAACTAAGTCATAACAGCGCTAAAGTTGTAAAAGCAGAATCATATTTCCCCTTTCCACTTTTTACCCGACTGCCATGAAGGGTTATGGTTATCGCGCGTATCTTGTAGGTATGTATGTATGTATGTACTTATGTAAATTTCTTATTACCTTGTATCTTCTAAACGGCTGGATGGATTTTGACAGTTAAAGTCCCTTTCTTGACGATTTTCGGATGTGTCAGTTAAGACAGGCCACTTTTTACCCGACTGCCAAGGAAGGGTTATGTTTTTCGCGCGTATCTTGTATCTATGTAAATTTCTTTGTTACCTCGTATCGTATCTTCTGATGGATGGATGATATGATGGATTTTGATAGATAAGGTATCGCTAGATTCGCCTCAATAACCCGAGTGTTCTTAGATGTTTAAAAAAAAAAGAAAAAAAAAATCGTAATGGCGGGTTCTTGACGCTAAATAGTAAGTCGCTGAATTTTTTTTTTAGTTTATTAATCCTATCGAGTAGGGTATTAAAATGAAGGTTATTAAAAGGAGATTTCAAAAATATATAGGTATATAAGCATAATATATTCAAATTTAATTTGAAATAATGAGCATAATTTTTTCGCAGTCGGGTTTTCAGTTTTTTTAAACTTTAACCCTGTTACGTACGATGTAGTTTTATGAACTATGAAAAAGCCTAGTAATTGTAACTTATAAATTATAATATTTCTCTAGCCCTGTTAAGTATTTCTCTTTTTCGAAAATTAGCATCGGACCAAAATGTACTAGAAGTTAGCCAATGTGGTTCCTTTTTTTTCAACGTATATTCAAAGTACTACATTGGGATTCTATACTTTTATACTTCTGTGCCCAAATGTATGTGACGTTGTGATTTTTAAAATGACGTCAAAAAAACAAAGCGCCCACGCAACTTTGAAGTCCCCCATTGAACTCCGGAAGAATGGAACAGAATTCGTTTGCCTCTCCCACGGTGCTCGGTAGAGAATCGTTACGCTACCGTTAGATGGAACGTCGAGCATTTATGGTCTCCTGGTACTTGGTGAGACGGAATGGCAAGGGAATGAAACGATAAAGGAACGATAAAATGTTCCAATATTTGTATGGTCCTCCGTGGTATGGTTTTTAGGTACCTAACCTACTCTTTTATATTATATATAGGGCCATATTACGTAATATATATATGTTACTCTTTAATATTATATTAAGGCCATATGTTCGTATCGTACTGCTACTGTTAGACAGACAAGCTTAAATTTTATAAAAACTGAATACCCGAATGCGAAATTTTTATACTAAGGCTTCCGTCGATTGGGACCACTAGGTATTGGGACCACGGTCCGATTCGCCGGATAACATTTTTGAATCCGTGGACTTAGGTACTTTGATTGCTCATTCATTATTCTAAATTAAATTTAAAATATAACTTATACATATTTTTGTAATCTACTTTTATTTTCTTCATTTTGATACCCTACTCGATAGGTTTGGTAAACAATTTTTTTTATCGACCTTTTATAAATTGAGTGCCAAAAATCCGTCATTTTGATTATTCATTTCAAAAACCCAGACACTCAGGTTATTGAGACGAATCTAACGATAGGTTAACTTTCAAAATCCATCCAGCCGTTTGGAAGATACGAGGTAACAAAGAAATTTACATACACACATACATACAAGATACGCGCGAAAAACATAACCCTTCCTTGGCAGTCGGGTAAAAAGAATGGGAAATTTACCTTGATTTACTTATGCCGACGGTCAGAATCTGGACTGTTAAGAACTACCAAGCGAGTAAAGTAATTGCTTAGGGACTTTGAAAGTTTGGTGCAAGTAGGCATTAGTAGTATAAGATTTGCAACTGCCCTTCGTTCGGGCCTCCCGTAAGCCCAGGCCAGGACAACAGCGAGTATTGTTCTTCTAAATGCAGAATCGCCTCTATTACGTTCTATTATTCTTTCTATTATGCGCGCGGGATTCTAAGCCTTAAAATTTTTTTGTGACGTGCAATGTTGCGTGCGTGGATAGGTCATGATCATTTTTATCCTAATTTGTTTCTCGTAGTTGACTGCCATATTCAGCTACCTACTTTGCTGTTATGAAGTCCTAGTACTTGGTGAGTCAATTGACCTGTTGGTTGTAGTTGGGTGCGTGTAGCTCGTGAAGTGACGTCATGCTATTATCGCATTCACTTCGCCATCCGTGTGTTGATATACCTCTTACTCTGATATGCTTACCTGGTATTACGTGAATCAATGGACCTGTTGATCGCTAAGGAGGAGCCAATGAATGCTCTGCGCATTGTGAATAACGAACCCACAAAGACTGGGTGTGGTTTCGAAATCGTTCTCCTACATTGTTTTGAGCGCCTGGTTGTCATGCTGTTTCAGGCAATCCGTTGCTGTGATATGGAATCTCGATCATTTCGTCCATCCATTAAGAATCTATTCCTAATTTATGGGAGCCTGGTGTTCAGAGTCAACTTTTCCCGTCCTAACCAACGCGGCGCGTCTCAGTGGCGACATCCACAGGCACACATTTCATTATTAATTATTTAATATTGGTTATCAGTGGTACAAACAAATGAAGAATGCTTCTATCTTACAAGTCATGTTTGCCTGGTGATCTATGTGCCAAACAACTACGAGAATTGTAAAGATGCTATTATTTATTGAAATTCCATTGTACTCAGCTAGAGCAAATTAACTCCGACCAATCCGCGCGTTCCGTTGTCACATTGTTCGAAACTATTTTCCCTATCTATGGCCTCCTGGTAGTTTGCGCAGATACCACTGGATGAGGAGGTGGTAGACTTGCCAGTAACAGATGCCACTCGCGTGCTTTCTATTGGTTGCATTTACTAGCGCTATCGGTCATTGTCATTGATCTATCTCCTACGTGTTATGCCCTCCGGGTACTCTCAGCATAAACAACCTGCTGCTGTTGTGACGTCGCATCGCACTTAGTGCACCCACCCGTAAACGGGTCGCTGTTGGTGTAGCATTTTGTCAGCGACCCGTTTGCGGCGCACTTATCGATCCAACCAGTCTACTCCTGGTGAATTCTATAATGTTTCTTGGGTATTCTTCAAAAAATATTATTTAGTTTTAATTTTCATTATTTTTAAATCTTACAGTCTATGCTCGCTCCTATCGCGGCCATTAAAATCCTCTTAATTTATTAAATGACAAAGTTCTGAGGCAACAAACTGGTAAAAAAATCAACCGAATAGAGAACTTCTTCCTTTTTTTGAAGTGGGTTAAAAATGCATGCACTTCCACCGCGATCATTCTAAAGGGTATTTGTATAGCGGCGGTCGTAGGCGTTGTCCTAATAGAACGCGATCACGCGATCGTCGCGCGAATCCGCGATCATACGTACTAACGTCAAATAGGCGTCCCGATTGGCAATCGCGCGATCGCGCGACTCGACGCGAATGACGCGATACCAATTGGGACGCCTATTTGACGTTAGTACGTTTGATCGCGTGATCGCGCGATCGACGTTCGCGTGAACTTGCGATGGTCGCGTCATCGCGTTCTATTATGACACTGCCGTAGGCGGCGTGCATTCTTAGACTGAAATATCTATAAAATAACCCCCCCTTCTCTGTCGCTATGCAGAAATTTCTGAATCTACCCAAGTGTACACATTTCGACCGATCGCTATAAAAAAGCCATTGAACTGCAAAATCATCTGGTCCACACTACAGAGGCCAGGCAAGGCCGGCGCGGGCGCAGAGAAAAAAACATCGACGTATTCACAAAACAGCTGGCAAGGCACGCGTCGGCTTTGTGTTCAGCCAATGAAAAAATTGCAGTTTTTTTTAACCGACTTCAAAAAAGGAGAGTTCTCAATGCCTTCAATTGTATGTTTTTACCCGACTGCCAAGGAAGGTTTATGCGCGTATCTTGTAGGTATGTATGTATGTACATATGTCAATTTCTTTGTTACCTCGTATCTTCCAAACAGCTGGATGGATTTTGAAAAGGTATCGTTAGATTCGTCTCAATCACCCGAGTGTTCTTAGATAAGTTTAAAAAAATAATTAAAATGGCGGATTTTTGGGGCTAAATAGTACTAAAGTCGTTAATATTTTTTTGTTTACCAAACCTAATTACAGGTACTGAAGAAGATAATAATATGTCATCTTTAGTAAACGAAATGGCATATTTTATTTTCTCTGGTGTTTGTGACTTTTCTGTTGTATGGTCTGGTTTCTGGTGTACGGTCACTAGATCAGTCCCAAGTAAAGTCGGTAGTAGTATGTATGTTTTTTTTTAAACATGAACTCTAACAATTTCGGATGAGAATAATTTCTTGTTTCATACTTTTTAGAGCGTGATTTCCGTGGACCCATTAAGAGATGAGAAACAATAGAATTATGGACCTCTGGTATTTTAGTAGACTGGTTTTAGATTTTGATCTTTTTTATCCCGATACTTAACTAATGTTTTTTTGCTTTAAGTATAGCAAAAACAGTAAAGGATTTCTAAAACTGCTCCTAGAGTTAACGCACTCTTCCTACTAATATTATAAACGCGAAAGTTTGTAAGGATGGATGGATGGATGTTTGTTACTATTTCACGTAAAAACTTCTGAATGGATTTTAATGAAACTTTACAATAATATAGCTTATACATCAGAATAACACATAGGCTACAATTTATAAAGATACCTGCGCAGACGAAGTCGCGGGCACCAGCTAGTTGTTCTATATAATTTTCTCGAAAACACCTGTAAAATACAAAAACCTAGGCATTGCAATTACAGAATTCGTAAAGGTCGATTTGTAGTACCACTTACAATATTTGATGCATCTGTCAACAATTATAGAGTTATTTCAATTAAATTTCGCCTATAGTGGTCTTACTGATTCAAATAAAGACTAAATTGCCTCATTATTGAACTGTAATTGAACTGAATATAAAAAATATACAGATACAGTATTGAAAAATATAAATTGTAAAGTATTAAAGTGTACACAACATAATTTAGATTAACAGCTTAATTTAGATTAAAAATCTAAAAACCACGTTTTTTTTACCCGACTGCCAAGGAAGGGTTATGTTTTTCGCGTGTATCTTGTATGTACGTATATATCTGTGTAAATTTCTTCTTTACCTCATATCTTCTAAACAGCTGGATGGATTTTGAAAGTTAAGGTATCGTTAGATTTGTCTCAATAACCCGAGCGTTCTGGGATGGGTTTTTAAAAAAATAATCGAAATGGGGTATTTATAGCGGTAAATAGTAGGTCGTTGAACATTTTTTGTTGACCAAAGCTATCGAGTAGGGTATCAAAATGAAGGAAATTAAAAGGAGATTACATACATATATTTCAATTTAATTTAGATTAATGAATTGGCAATCAATGCATAATATTTTCGCAGTCGGGTTTTCATTTTTTATAAACCTTAAGCATGTTTATCAATGTCGTGCTTGCGGTGTCAGAATATATCTAGGTACTTTTTATATATATAATATTTGGACATTTCACACAACGCCACCTAGCCCCAAACTAAGCAAGCTTATGTGCTTTTATTACGGGAATACATAGAAAACACCGAGACTCAGGACAAACACCGATGTTCATCACGCAAGTGCTTGTCTTGAAGCGGAAATCGAACTCGCGACACCGGCGTGGCAGTCCAACACAATTATTACCACTCGACCAATCGTGATAATGATTGTGATAATGTATAAATATTATCACGATTGTGATAATGAGGATGAAGGGAGTATTAGCACGACGCGACGATGCGTGACGGCGATATTTAATAGTAGATTATGCACTAAGGGGATAAAGCAGTGTCTTATGTCGCGGGTGGCATATTGAACCCTGAGCTAACGAGGGACTCAGTTAACTCCTGAGCGAAGCGAGGGAGTTATGTACAGTCCTGAATGACGCGAGGGGTTCAAGCTACCCAAGACGAAGACAGGCTTTATCCCAGAGGAGCATACTCTACTTTTCACACCTTCTGCGAGGCAATATAAATCCAGGGCTCCAAACTCAGCAGCCAACACCGTCTTTTGTTTCTCAATCTTTGAAGTCGCGCCTTTTTTCTTTTTTTTTATGAGTGGCCAGTTCGATTTTCGAACAAACCTTTTTACAATGCCATATGGGCGTTCTTTTACTTAGAGTTTTCCCACGAGTTTCCACACGAATTTGACGTTCCAAATTCAAATCACATTACAACCCTTGGGAGTTTCATACAACATTACCTCCCTAGAGAGGTAATGCTTTGCTTTACCTCGATGATAGCATGATATGTAATTAGACATTGTCGAGTAGGTGGTGTGAAAATGTACTTTTTATAGCTCAATACCGATAATCTAAACTTCTAAAGAACCCCGACCCGCCTTGCTTCCGGGCACATGTCAATGCATCTGGCAGCTAGTCGATACGAAATGTGTCTGATAATATCGTCTGAAAAAATCGGTGAGGGGTACTTATGATCAAAAAAAAAATTATGGATAAGTCTGGTCTGGATCTAATATACAGAAATTGGCATGACGTTAAAGGGGAATCCTCAAATCCGAATTCCATACAAAATGTTACGGACAAATACTCAAAAAGTACGCCGTATTATAGTAATTTCTTCACACTATTCGTTTCATCCATGTTTTTTTATTTCATCATCAAAAAAAGTGAAAGGTTTCATACTTTAATTTAGATTTTATACGTGTATTTAAGTAGTAGGGTTAATTTTAAAACACGTATAAAATCTAAATTAAATTATGAAACCTTTAACTTTTTTTGATGATGAAATAAAAAAACATGGATGAAACGAATAGTGTGAAGAAATTACTATAATACGGCGTACTTTTTGAGTATTTGTCCGAATCATTTTGTATGGAATTCGGATTTGAGGATTAGCCTTAATTACACGACTGCCAAGTAAGGGTTATGTTTTCCGTGCGTACCTATCTTGTATGTGTCTATGTAAATTTAATTGTTACCTCGTATCTTCTAAACCGGTGGATGGATATTGACAATGAGGTGTTGTTAGATTCGTCTCAATAACCCGAGTGTTCTTAGATGGGCGTTTAAAGAAAAAAAAAATATCCGTGTTTTGGCGCTAAACAGTAAGTCGATAATAAATTTTTGTTTTCCAAACCTATCGAGCAGGGTATCAAAATGAAGGAAATTAAAAGGAGATTACAAAAAATGTAGGTATAAGTTATATTTTTATTTTAATAAGACTGTTATAGATTCAAAAAAACGTCACAGAAATCCAATATGGCGATAATATTTTGGCAGTCGAGTTTTCAGTTTTTATAAATATTAAGCTAGTTCTTAAAAAAATATGTCGTCGCAGTAAGCGAAATTGCGTATTTTGCGTTCCTGTGACTTTTAAGTGGTGTTTACTTACGGTCACTAGAACAGTCCTACCGAAGTCGGTTGTAGTATGCTTTTGTAAAACCTCTTCTCTATCTATCTCCTCTTTAAAATGTCACTAGGTCTGTACAATGCCTCTCAATTCTCAATGTAGATATTCAAGACAATGTTACCAACATTTTACCAATATCGTTGTACTTTTTACCAAGTCTATCAAATTACCTTTAAAGATGGCACGCGTCATCTGTGCCATTACTTATGCCCTTTTCTATGGGCTTTAATTCACCCTAAAAAAAACACCTTTCTATCACACATGTTGCCTTGCCTTCAATACAAAGTCAATGCATACTTTACCCTATTCCTTTACGAATAAGGTTTTATTTACGAATATATCGATGCATCTCACGTATAATGGAAGTCAAATATTTGAGGAAGTTAAATTCTCCTACCTTGTATAGCGTTTTTAGTAGAACCTCGTTTATCCGACTGCAAAGAAATCAATTTCAAAATGTTATTCATTTTAATAATGTTTTCGTGATATTGAATTTACTATGAAGATAATTTAATGTGTAAGTACATGTACCTAATACTATTGCTATATTAAATTGTATCAAGTAAATGTATAAAGCCCAATGCTCAATAATGTAAACAATTTAGAAATAATGTATTAAGTATTCTCTGTAAGCAATTTATGTATGAATATTTTGATAATAAATATCTTAAGAGGATATGTGACACTGCCAGAAATGAAAGCTGCCGAATTGTAAGACATTGATAGCGCAATTAGACACCTTACCCCGAGGGAAGAGGTTTGATATAGATTTTTGTCGCTCAAAAGTAACGGACGTAAGCGACAAATGATAAAAAATCGTATTGCTTGAAAAGTATTAAATTTATAAAAAAATCCTTTTATATTTATCTAAGCTCTGTGTTATCACAGAGTTATCTCAGTCAATAGTATAAAAATAAACCGTCAATATTCTCTTAACTCGGAGGATGGATGTATATCAGATTTTAAGAGGGCCTATTTCAAAAAATAAATCTATCGAGAAAAGTTTCACCAATCGTGTTTCTTGTCTTACATTTATTTAGATTATATCCTCAAGTAATCACTGTATTAACATGAAGTTTGTAAACTATACCGTTACTGAGTAAGAATGAAACGCAGCTACTCCAAATTTTCACATAGCCTCCTAAACCGTAAAAACATAACCTCCTAAATGTTTTTCGCGTATTTGTATGTATGCTTCTATTTCATTATGGCGCCCTGCAGGCTAATCAGCTAAACAGATTTTGACAAATGCGATTTCCTTGAATTCGTCTAGGTCACGAAATTGACATAGGCTATCTAAAATGTAAAAAAATTTAGCCAAAATAAATACATTTTGTAACAAAATGACAGTGCTGCACTGGCCTATGTTAATCAAAGTTCTGCGTAGTAAGCGGTAATGTGTAGGCATTACTGTGTTTTGGATTGAAGGGCCCTGTAGCTAATGAAATGACTGGGCTTTCGAGACGACTTTTCAAATGTCTCGTGCCACCTTTCGTGCCTACCAGCCTTTGTGAATCAAAGTCCTGTGCATCACTTTTCTGGATAGGCGTGATCTCTTGCCATCAGGAGAGCGCCTAGCTAGTCCCGTCACTTGTTCAATTAAAAAAAAACTAGCACATTTCATTCCACATACTCCATCCATTTGAATACTATCAAATAAAGTCGAAAATAGCTTTGGATTTCTAAGTACACACAGCCAAGCTTTGTCTCAATTTGCCATTCGATTATAAGCTTCGTGTTGTAAGAAATAAGGGTTTAGAAAAACACCTTGTGTGGTTCAATTATTTGTGGAAATGAACGGTAATTGTACAGATGTGTGTGCACCTTAGCAAGATGATGTTAAACATTTAAAACACATTTCGCAAAAACACATTTTGATGTGTAACATCTTTCCCATCGCGTTCTGTCCATTTGTGGCCGTGATTTTGTGAAATGGAACGGAAGTGTCTAAGCGTCAGATGATAGGTATCTTCTGTGGCTCGAAATAGGCAATAATCCTATTAACTTCAACAGCTAAAATACCCTTCAAACCGGAACACAGTAATGCTTTCAGATTACTGCTTTGCGGCAGAATATCTGGAACTGTGTTGGTACCCGTCTAGATCGCATTCAGGGTACGCCTTCCAACGAAAATCCGTAATGATATATTAAATTTTAAAGGCTACATCCCAGTTGGACAAGTTTCATTTTTCGTAACACTCGTTTAAGGCTAATCCTCAAATCCGAATTCCATACAAAATGATTCGGACAAATACTCAAAAAGTACGCCGTATTATAGTAATTTCTTCACACTATTCGTTTGGTCCATGTTTTTCGTTAACAAAAAAAGTGAAAGGTTTCATACTTTAATTTTGATTTTATACGTGTTTTTAAGTTAGTAGGGTTAATTTTAAAACACGTATAAAATCTAAATTAAAGTATGAAACCTTACTAATTTTTGTTGACACAATCGGAAAACATAGATGAAACGAATAGTGTGAAGAAATTACTATAATACGGCGTACTTTTTGAGTATTTGTCCGAAACATTTACTTTGAGGTTTCCCCTTAATCAGCTAATCTAAAATCGCACTTACGTCGGATTTTCTGATTTGATACCCGTATGTTTCGGAGTGATTTTAAAGACGTCTCACGTCAAAACCACCCAAGCTGTAACGATTGGACCGGAAGCTATTAACCTCATGACTCGGCTAATACTCGTACACTAATTGAACTAATTAGAAGAGAAGGTGCAGCGTGACGCATCAGCTTGTGCTCATGAACCTCATTGGGAACGTAGGTACTTACGTAATAAGCATTATGTAGATTAAAAATCTAAAATAATTACGTTTTTCATTTCTCATGCTTTTGCTGTATCTGGGTCCCTTACGAAATATAGCGGCGCTTATGTTTTCGTTTTGAGGTTAAGGGGAATCCTCAAATCCGAATTCCATGCAAAATGTTTCGGACAAATACTCAAAAAGTACACTGTATTATAGTAATTTCTTCACACTATTCGTTTCGTCCATGTTTTTTGATTTCGTCAACAAAAAAAGTGACAGGTTTCATTCTTTAATTTAGATTTTATACGTGTTCTAAAATTAACCCTACTAACTTAAAAACACTTATAAAATCTCAATTAAAGTATGAAACCTTTCACTTTTTTTGTTGACGAAATCAAATAACATGGACGAAACGAATAGTGTGAAGAAATTACTATAATACGGCGTAATTTTTGAGTATTTGTCCGAAACATTTCGTATGGAATTCGGATTTGAGGATTCCCCTTAAGTCGGAATTTTCAACCAACTTCAAATAAGCTTAAAGTTTAAAAAACTGAACACCCAACTGCGAAAATATTACCTATGCATTGATTGCCAATTAATCATTCCAAATTAAATTTAAACATATGACATAGGTATTTTTGTATATGTATCTCCTTTTCATTTCCTTCATTTTGATACCCTACTCGATAGATTTGGTTAGCAAAAATTTATAAACGACTACTATTTAGCGCCAAAAATGTTTTTTCTATGGTTATGTCTATGTTTTTTGAGGTAAGGTCGGAATTTTTTCATTGCATTTTTTTATTTATTGTCATCGAGTAGTGAGCTATCTTAAAAGTTTCAGCCGGATAGCTAATCGGGAAGTGTCCCAAATTTGAGTTGCAAGAACCATCCGGTTCCACCCTGAACGACAGACAGGCAAACAATAAAATACTTAATAAAAACGTCGTAAAAAAGCTTGCTTTAGCTTAATATTGCTTAAAAATTTCCCTATACCACTAATAAAATAGGTACAGTCGTCTTCACAAAATTGGTTAATCATTAAGATGGAAATCATAAAGAATTCGTGGACTTTACTGCAATTGATACCATGACAAAAATCTTTAGGGTTAATTTACGTCAAAAGTAAAAGATTAAAAAAAAAAAAAATATGCTGTTATTGTTTTCTTATAAATCGAGGACAAGACTTCTTTCACGACTTTTCTCCAACTTTGTATAAAGTATACAATATGGCTAATTCATTTGGCGATATTAATTAATTAAACTTCAAAAAAAATACCCAGAACCGAGGTACATAATCAATAGTTCAACAAGGTCTTTGTACTATCAAAAAAATTAATCCAGATGTCGCGAAAATTAGAGGTAAAAAAAGGCACGCGTGCAGTCACCACGCAAGGTGCGCGGGCGCATCTGGCGCAATGTGGCGCATAGATGCGCATTACAGAAGAATAATAATGAAATTGAACTTTCCATTTAAGAGGATATGTGAAAATTTGGAGTCGCTGCGTTACATCATGCAGACTTTCAATCGACTTTTGATCCAATAGGCTGCTCCACTATTATATATTTATGATAGGTTTAAATATATTTTTTGTAATGTTTTATTAATGATTTTAATTAATGTTTTTATATGGATCTACATTTAAAGTTGTCCGAAATAAATATTTTGATTTGATTTGATTTGTTACATTCTTATTCAGTAACGGTACAGTTTACAAACTTGATGTTAATACAGTGATTACTTATGCCTAGATCACACGTCCCGAGTGCTCAACCGAGACAGTGCTCTCGATCGAGTACTCGGTACGTATAAACCATCCTCCGAATTTAGAGAATATTTACGGTAAATTTTTAGACTATTGACTGAGTAATCACAGAACTTAGATAAATGTAAAAGGATTTTTTTATAAATTCAATACTTTTTCAATACGATGTTTTATCAATTGTTTTGTCGCTTACGTCAGTTGCTCATGTTGCTATTGAGCGACATAAATCTATATCTCACCTCTTCCCCAGAGTAAGGCGTTGTCCTAATAGAACGCGATCACGCGATCGTCGCGCGAGCAAACGATGCGACCGTCGCGCGATCGCGCGATGGTCGCGTCATCGCGTTCTATTAGGACATTGCCTAAGGTGTGTAATTGCGCTATTACTGTCTTGCAATTCGGCCGCTGTCATTTATATATCATATGAGCCCTAGTTAAGCTACATTGTACTTTTCTTGTGTCTAAAATAAATTAAAAAAATAATTCTGACAGTTTCACAATTTCACATATCCTCTTAATGCTATTTTTGCACTGGGCCATCGAGACAAAGAAAGCTATTAGAATTGGTATAAGTCCTTTCCTTTTATGGCGTCATTATAAGAATAGGGTGGCCTAATGATGAAGTACTTTCATTGTCTTTGCTGTTGACTTTCTCGGGCCCTAGTATTTTCTAATTGATGACACGGATGGCCGAGTGGCAAGTGTGTTGGCCTGCCATGCCGATGTCGCGGGTTCGATTCACTCTTCAGGACAAACATTTGTGTGATGAACATCGGTGTTTGTCCTGAGTCTGGGTGTTTTCTATGTATGTATTTAAAAATAATCGAGGTTTTATAAAAACATATTAAATTGTAGTCAATTTGACCGTTTTAGTGACCATCAACACCACTGAAAAGTCACAGGAAAGCAAAATACGTAATTTTGTATACTTCGACGACATAATATTTTTTTTTAGTTTTAAAAACTAAACTTTGAACTAATTTTGATATTTCTATGGGACCAATCTGAAGGTATATCCTCTGAAACAAACAATATTTTTTTCATCTGGGTTCATAAACAACAAAGTTCTGAGGTAAAAACATAAAATAAAAAACCTAATTGTGAACCTCCTCTTTTTTTGAAGTCTGTTGAAAAAGGTATAAAGGTATTCTATCAGTAAACTGTTTTCCACCCTCTGCGCCCACCGAGGGTCCGGTGACACAGTTACAGCCTTCTACGGCCAACTGCATGCTAAAAGTCCATCCAAAAAAAGCTGGTTTCCATAGTACAAGCTTACTTAGTTTGGGGCTAGATGGCGGTGTGTGAAATGTCCAAAATATGAAAAAAAAATGAATCGGGTATAACTTAATGCCAGTTGTGAGAGATGATGAGAATGAGCTGATTCTTAAGATATGAGCTTTGAAATATGTGTATGATTAATGAAAATAGCGATTCTCATAAAGGCAAGTGTCGTCAAAAATTCATTAAACATCTGTACTTCGAAAACTACGTCACTTTTATTTGATAAGAAAATACTTAAATTATACTTAATTTATCTTCCATCAAAATGTACTCGGAAATTCGCACAGCTAAGACTGAACAGCCCTACGGCCTATTCTGCTAATCCCGAAAATAAAATCTACCCCTGTTGACATTCTCCCAGCGCTATCTCGCTCTAACCCGCGGGGAGAATCGGGACAGCTGCAAGGGCTGACTGCGCACGCAGAGGCATTAGCTCCCGCTCGCTAAGCTGTCACTTCGTTGCTGCGCCGCGTCGCGAGCGGTCGTGTCGCTCCGGGTCTTCGTCGATCGTGATAGGAACAAACGTGACTGTGTAATCGTGTTCGTACGTTCGTGACTGGGATGTACTAAGGTTTTTCAACAATATAACAAATGATGGGCGTTAGCAGTTGTTTGAGCGTGAGGCAAGCTAGGGGTCCGTGTCACTGCCCGGCATGCCCTAGGGCTGCAGGTCAGATGCCGCCCCCGACGCTCGTCCTTCCCCCCATGGCGTTAGAGCCTGAAACCACCCCTGTGAAGGACAAGAAGGGCTCCAAAATGAAGGTGTTGAAGAAGATCAAAAAGAAAATCGGACTTGGTAAGTCTAAACATCTAAAATTCTATGTTGACTGTTAACGGTTTTTGCGGTATCAGATAACATCTTGATAATAACTTTTTTTTTACTTAAATTTCGCAATTAAAATGAATTATTGTTTTTGGAAATTGTGAGATATTGCACTTTCCTAACTAACGTACAGCCGTTTGTTACGGAAGTTTTGGAACATATGTAGTGTAACGGACTTTTAAGAATTCGACGGTTATTTAGTCGTTCTAATGTTACTGAGATATTGTTTATGGCAAAGAAGATTTTTTGTAATAAAAACCTAATGTATTTATTATTATTATTATTTTATTATTGGCCCAATTGTTTCCTTTTGTAAATTTTGTAATATACCTATATATAGATAGTTAGCTTATGCTGTAATAAAAATTATGTATTTAACATAACTACAAATTATGTGGGCGAGTGAGTGTAACCTGGCCCCGAAAATTCTTGTTCCGAATTCTTGTGGTGTCGATGTGCCCCGAAATTCAAATGTATGTGGATCAAAACTTACTACCTGTTATCAAGCTGACGTTAATTGGTAAAACTTCAAAAAAAAAATATTTTATCAAGTCCTCACAGAGAAAATATTAAAATTATTTAAATAATCAATTTCACTTTTGCGTAAATGAGTCCAAATTTTAGATCCATAATTAAGTTAGATAAGACATTAACTACACGATAAACCTAATTCATATTTTTGACGTGACTACGTCTAATAAATAGATGAACGCTGGCTGTATGCACGAAAACGTCATTGTCCGGTAACGCTCATTGTCCCGTTACGCTGGTAGTCACGTTAACTATCGTCCGTAAACCAACTTTACAGACAACCAATTTTTTATGTCACATTTTATACTACAGACAATGTTTCAGTCTAAGAATGCACTCCGCAAATGACATTAATTTAAAAGGCGATTTTGGATTGTATTTTAAGTGCATTTTTAGACTGAAAAAAAGTCTCAAAAGGGGATATTCGCCCCTATTTTTTTTTAAAACATCGTTGGTTTTAAGGGTAATCCTCAAATCCGAGTTCTATACAAAAATGTTTCGGACAAATACTCAAAAAGTACGCCGTATTATAGTAATTTCTACACACTATTCGTTTCGTCCATGTTTTTTGATTTCGTGAACAAAAAAAGTGAAAGGTTTCATACTTTAATTTAGATTTTATACGTGTTTTTAAGTTAGTAGGGTTAATTTTAAAACACGTATAAAATCTAAATTAAAGTATGAAACCTTTCACTTTAATTGTTCACGAAATCAAAAAACATAGAGGAAACGAATAGTCTATAGAAATTACTATAATACGGCGTACTTTTTGAGTATTTGTCCGAAACATTTTTGTATGGAACTCGGATTTGAGGATGCCCCTAAGTTTATTCGCTCATTAAGGTGGCTCGTGTCATCTGCCTACCTACATGATACAGATCCTGTTTTCTGACACCACCTGTCTTGCACCTTGTTCAATTTTTAAGATATTTTACCTACATACCTTTTCAGTTCAATATAAATAAAAATTTACTTGGATAATTATACTTTACTATTTTAAGTGTGCACGAAAGGAGCCTCTTCGAGGCGCACTTGAAATCCTTTCACCACACTGGTTCGAAAGAACTAGTGGCACGAAGAAGATGAAGACTATTTTAATTATCTTGGGCTATTTTATTATATTGTATTTATTCATTTACTTCAATTAAACGGCGACAGTCAACTAAATTAATTAAATATACGTTTTATTAGAAATAAATTAAATTAAATGTGAAATGGTGTGTCAAAAATATAACATGACATTTTCTTAAATTATTAATTACTCTTATTTCGTATTTTATAATTATACACATACACATAATTATAAACATAGGATTAAAATTATGCTCTCAATTTTCCATTTAACTTCAAATCAAATTTTTTTAATAAAAAAAATAGCTTGTCTGTTAAGTTGGTTTACGGACGATAGTTTAACGTGACTACCAGCGTAACGGGACAATGAGCGTTACCGGACAATGACGTCAACGTTTTCGTGCATGCAGCCGGCGTTCATCGATCTACATATTAGACGTAGTCACGTAAAAAAAAAAACTTAGCTTCCAAATTTTGACAAAATATCATTTCATAATTCTCTTTATTGCTACACTTAAACCAACACAAATAACTATTAAAATATTGGGGTTAATGTTGTACAGAAGTGTATACTTGCAGTATAATGACTCTAATTAATTATACTTTAAAACGCGTTTATGTAAATATTAAAGTTTTTAAAGTATTATTAAAAATGTAAGAGTACTCGACTTGCTAAAATCGGATTTGCATTGCATTAATATTCACTCTACTTTAAAGTAGGCAAAAGATGTATTGATGAATAAATAAAGTTTGCTCATTATTCTTGGCTAAAACTACTGAATTGATTCGGCTGAAATTCGCTACGGATATAGTTTATGAGTTGGAAAAGGATACGGAATAATTTTTATTTACATAGATACCACGCAACTGGAGCCGCGGGAAGCTACTAATGCATAAAACCAAGCGTCTATTATTTTCACCGCTAAGCACGTGTTTTAATGCACACATAGATCTTTTTGAACAGAAAAATCCATTGGTGTACGACCGGGTTCGAACTCACGACCTTCGGATCGAAAGTCGAGGCACCTCTCACTCTGCCAACACGGCTTTTTACTGCTAATTAATGGCTATCTACAATTTTTTTTAAAGTTTCAAAACCTTATTCTTTTACAGCCAATAAACCATTGTTTAAGCAAAGCTCAATAGCGCTTAACCTCAAACAAAAGGCTCGACATCTGGCGGCCTTTTCACCTAAAGCGATTACCTGAAAGCGACGCCAGATGTGTGACATTGTTCCTCAATTTCCGGTTATTTCCGGAATAGAGACATCTGTGTGGAGCAGGCTTAATTCCTTTGTGACGGTGCCTTGAGTTTCTTCAGTTTTCAGCTTCGAGAATCTAGCCAAAGGAGATGTTAACGCAAGGCGTACCCCTCTGTTGGCCATATAACCTTCTTGGCCATTCACGTTGAATTAAACTATACGCTGTATTTGATAACTGTGTGCATATTTTAAGATGGTGTGCGAGATTATTATAGTTTGCGTTTACATGAATAATATTTGTAAGGCGCGTGTGCAATGTGTGTTTACCTCGTCCCCCGTCAAAAATGGCAAAAATTTATGTTCGCAGATTCTGACGTTTGACGTTTCCTTTTGCTAGATTCTCGGAGGTTTTCAGTCATGCTCTCTTCTATGAAACTGGGATTTTGTTAGATACTTCTGTGATTTTTTCCAGCTATGGGCCAGGTTAAGAAACACGAATTTTGATTCTTTCGTCTGGTGTCCCCTTTGAGAAACTGCCATTTATAGTTGTTTATGGGGTAAACCGTAAAATTCTTCGGTTTAAGTTAAAACGTTGCCTCTTATTAGTAATGTTTTCAGTCAAAAAACTGTATGGAAAACGTTGCATTATTAGGAATGACTGAAGCACATTAACTATAAATATATAAATATTCACTATTTATATATGTATAGTATAACTTCAACGGAAAATGCTAAAACTATTATACCAATTTTATTTAAAATGACATTTAGATATCAACAAATTATATAAATATATTTAGTAATAAATCCGCTTGATTTCTAAACAAAGGTTTTAATTAACTTAACTTTAGTTTAGAACTTTAGTACATATTACTATATTATAAACCAAAGAGTCAACGAACAGAAAACCAAAGTTCAAAGATACGACACGTGTTTCGCCTCTACACGAGGCATCATCAGGAGGTGAGGACATTTAGATATTTGTATGTAATCTGAAATATTTAAAACCATTTAATAGGACAGAATTTTTGCAGTGCCCTGACAGGGTTATTTACACCGCTAGCTACTATATTAGAACCTAAGCTAATAAGACGATTTTACATGTAAGCAAATGTATTTTTCACATTTTTTTAATTTTTTTTATATGTATTTTTCAATATAAATATAAATACCTATACTATTACCTATGAATGGTTCTAGATCAAAAAGTTTACAATGTAAGTAATAAAAAAAAAAATCGGACTACTAGATCCATATTTCACATACACATTATAAGATTGCACCATTAAATTACATAAAATTAAACTAAATTAAATTAAACTAAAACAAATTGAATTAAATTGAAATAAAATAAATTAAATTGATTGAAAATAAAATAACATTGAACTAAGGTCTACGACGTCCCTTCTTCTCAAGACACCAATTCATTCCTCCCGCTGCTACGGTGACTCTTTCACTGTCCATGCTGTCCAACTGTGGAACTCTCTTCCTCACGCTATTAGAGCCAGTCAGTCACTAACCATTTTTAAAAGCAGAGTCAAAGAGCACTACTTATCTCTGTGATAGATACTTGTCCGTATTTATGCATATTTATATATACTTATAAGTACATTATTTTGTATGTATGGTATAATTATATATTTTATGTAGTTTTATATTTATTTATGTATAGGTATAAATTTTAGTATAGTTAGTATGTATCCAAGTAGTAGTATTTATTATATGTAGGTATTCAAGTATATTTATAAATATTACATATTATAAATATTTTATTTCTTAATTTAGCCATTATTATTTAAATTACAGTACACGCCCCCACATTTACCATAGCCTCTCTCTATCCTCTAAGGTTTGCTGGAAGAAAACTCTTGTTAGGGTTAAGCTCGCCTTTGTACATGTATTTTCTTTTAAATATTTTATACGATATCGTTTTTTGTGTACAATAAAGAATTACAGAATTAAATGGAGTAATGCTTCTACTTATCTTTTAATTTATAATTTGGTTTGAATTGCGTAATTTTTTCACATGAAATTATCTGACTAATTCATGCTTTAATAAAAAATGTAATCTAATTGTTATTATCAAGTAGGAAGTAGTTTTTTTATCATGTCCGCTTATATTGTTATTGTGTGAAAATCTCATAGTGCGTTGTAGGCTTAAGGGGAATCCTCAAATCCGAATTCCATACAAAATGTTTCGGACAAATACTCAAAAAGTACGCCGTATTATAGTAATTTCTTCACACTATTCGTTTCGTCCATGTTTTTTAATTTCGTCAACAAAAAAAGTGTAAGGTTTCATACTTTAATTTAGATTTAAACGTCTTTTTAAGTAAGTAGAGTTAAATTTAAGACACGTATAAAATCTAAATTAAACATTTTGTATGGAATTCGGATTTAAGGATTACCCTTAAGGAATAAAGAATAATTTGAGTACAACTCTATTATTTGATAGTATAACTAGCTTCAGTTCTTGGTTTTGCTTAAAAACTCCTTCATAATAGCTGATCACTGGCTTTCATGTAAGGCAGGAACGACTAGCCTTGAAAAAATGTCTTTCATTCCTATAGATTAAGTAGTTTTAGCTTAATTTCATTACATAACGCTTCTTACAAACTTTCGCGTGGTTGTTTTAAATATGATCTTATCTACGAATAAGTATTAAGTATGTACTTAACTTTAGAATTCTTACCTAACTTTCAGTCTTATCAATTACCAAACAGATGCTCTGTACCTGTCTCGCTCTAACTTAACTGATTATGTCTCGTTCTATCTCTGTTGCACTTATTTTCAAACTTAGAACAGCTGTTTCGCAACGGGATCTTGAAGGCGTGCGCCCGGCGCATAGCCAGGGCTGTCAAAAGTTTTAGATATGTTTATTTCTGAATATAATTTTTGCTATTTGTATATTCATCATCATATTTCTTGCTGAATATAGTTTATTTTTCTAAAATTTGCGTTTGTGAAACTATTTATGTTAACTTTAATAATAATAGATATTTTTGGATATTTCACAACGCTATCTAGCCCCATACTAAGCAGTACTATGGGAACCAGATGACTGATACAATAATTATATATTTTTCTTTGTTAATACATACATAGAATAAATTAAACCACTCAGACTCAGGACAAACACCGATATTCATCACACAAATGTGTGTCCTGAAGCGGGAATCGAACCCGCGACACTCGGCGTAGCAGTCCAACACACTTGCCACTCGACTAATCGTGTCGCCTTTACTAATTAATTACTTTACAAATTGTATCTTCATCGTCATCCTAATTTCAGCTCAATCGCTTCTGTATTTTTTTCTTGTTTGAATAAAGTCAATATGATTCATAACATAATGAACTTCCTTTGTTAATGGTATTCCCGTTACGTAGTTTACGTACAGATAGCGTCAGAGATAAGTATCCCCATTGTACAAGACACCCACCTATAAATCCTCTCAAAAAATTGTAATACTTAAAATTATTTTTAGGCTTACATACGGTTATACACATATAATCTATTTTTTAAAGGCAAAACTTCTCCATACGCCGCGGAGGTGATTTGAAGGTATTTGAAGGTGGGTATTATAATGCAAGGGGGATACTTATCTATGACGCTGTCTGTACATATCATAAAATATATAACAATGTAAAAAGTAAAACTTCCCAGCTACCATACACCATTTCATTTCATATCTACTACACGAATGTTTTATGGTATTTCCGTAAAAATACACAATGACGCAATAAATTTCTTTGAGGACGTGGTGGCCGAGTGGATGAGGCCTTTGCCTTGCGATCTGATGGTCGCGGGTTCGAATCCCGGTGGCAGTCATGCGTAAATGGGTTTTTTCGGTCGAAAATGTAAGCATCCCACGTTCTCGCAACGGTGAAGGAAAACATCGTGAGGAAACCGGCATGTCAAAGGACAGAAAACAAAAAAATGTTGTATGGTATGTGACATCCACCAATCCGCATTGGGTCCGCGCGGTGGATTAAGACCCATTCGCTCTCCTGCCGAGAGTAGGCCTGAGTCCCAGCAGTAGGAACATTATAGGCTGATTATGCAATAAATTTCTTTGTTCTTATATTAATTAATAGGGAATTGATAAGAATATGGGCTACTTTTCTTGATAAGGTAGTTAAAGTACTTGACCATTGAGTTTTGATGTATAACATCTTTCCTCTCGCTTTCTGTCAATTTGCGGGAGTAATTTCGTGAAAATGGGACAGAAGTGGTTAACAGGAAGTTGGCCGTCATAATATGGTACCAACCTCAGGAAAATGAAGTAAATAGAATCGTTCCATATTTAAATTTTGCTTATTACCTACTTTCAAATATAAAAGGTTCTTCCAAAATTTTCAAAAAATGGTTCATTTTACTTATTTAAAATCTAACTCACGAAAATCTGCGTAATTTTTGGGCATCTCGCATTTGCGTAGCAACCCTACCATGCTTGCCAGAATCAGCTGCTCTGGTAATGCTGGCATTTAAAATTCCCAAACATCTGGTCCATTGTCAACTTTTTTTCCATAATCGACCTTCGCCAGGCCGTATGAAGCGTGGCCATTGCCTTTACCAATTTTGAAGAAAAAAAACTCTTGTCTAAGAAGTTACATTTCGCACAAAGAGTCTTTTCTTTGAATTGCATCAGCTGATTTTGAATTTGGATTTTAAATTTCAACGGTCTCAACGGTTTTTGAAGAATTCGAAACCTTCTTCACGTTTAATGGATTCGGTTTTTGTTGTTAACAAGTGACGAGACTAGTTGTAGTGAACACCACTGAAAAGTCACAGGGAAGCACATTACGCAATTTCGTTTACTTGGCGACATATTGTTTTCATTTATTTTGATATACCTACACTAAACTACAGAACCAAGTTTGATGAAATTTGTATGGGACCAATCTGAAAGTCTCTCGAACAAAAAATATTTTTTTCACCTCTCCAGCACGAAAAGGGTGCTTTTGGTGCGTAAAAACTCGCAGCAAAATCGCTTTTTGCTGCGAGCGTGAGGAAAAGTAATTCGAATATGGAACACCGCTTCGGCGCTGAAAAAACTTCACTAGGCGAATTAATTAATGACATTTATCACGAAACATTAGTGTATCCAGCGATGGTGTTAATTGTCTAACTCAAAAATTACCGCACCTGAGTTTGAAAAAACTAACTACCTATACATTTTCTCGCTGGTATTAGCGGGTAGGCTAGAAGCCCAAGCTCTTATTCTTTTATTATAAGTTAGTTCATCTGCTAAAATTCTACCTTACGATTGCGATGTATTGTCTTCACTACTCGCTAGTATGTATAATTATAAGAAATATCCTGTAAAATTCATGGAACATCGATAAAAATGTAATGTGCGTAAGCATTCCTTCTTACGCTTGTTAAAAACGCGCGCAGTGCACGTAAGCAATTGTAAAGATAGTACCAATTTCTTAAAATTATTCCAGATTTAATAGGTTTAAATGTACATAAATTATTATTTTGTCTAGAGACTCTAAGAGGTGTCACATCCTGTCGAGTCACCAGGTCTCCGTTCTGTGCCTTAAATTTTTCAGAACCAAGTCAACCTGACTACTTTTTGCCAAATTAATATTGATTTTGGTTTTGTGGTGTAGGTACTGAATGGATTCCAAATTTAGTTTTAAGTGAGCTGAACAGTGTTTTGTATCATCTAATTGTACTGTTATTATGTTAAATAAAGAACTTTTAAAAACAAACAATCTCGCTGGTAGAGCTGAAAAGTTGCATGTTTCACACGAGAGCAAATTTTTTTATGTCTCGTGCCTTTAAATCACTCACTGTGCTCAGTAGGCTATATTTAAATCACTCGCTACGCTCGTGATTCAATTTTAGCCTACTTCGCTAGTTCGTCATTTAATCTCTACACTCATAACAAAAAATAACTTTGTTCACTTGTTGAACAAATTACTATTTCAAATCATAAACAAACAAGTTCTGAGGTAACAAATATTCAACCGAATTGAGAACCACCTTCTTTTTTGAAGTCGGTTGAAAAAAGGAGAGTAATGGGTAAGTTGCAGTCGAATTCAGTTTTATAGCAAAAAATAACAGCTGTTCTATTCCACGTACATACGTTTAGAACGAGATGAAAGATATATTTAAGTTAAATACCAGAATAGGATAGAGGCATTTGAATTGCGGAAAGGTGGGCAGCTGATGCGTTTATTTTACGGTCCAGCTGTACCAAAATTTATGTTTCTTTATGTATATTCGTTTTTGTGAAGATATTTATCGCTTTACTAACGAAAAATATGAAATATTTAAGTTCTATCATAATACTTGGCTTGGAAATAGAATTTATGATTTGACCTTTGATTTGGATAATTAGGTTTTGTAATTGTTTTAGAAAATTGATAATGTTCAAAATGCTCAAATCCGAATTCCATACAAAATGTTTCGGATAAATACTCAAAAGTACGCCGTATTATAGTAATTTCTACACACTATTCGTTTTTTCCATGTTTTTTGATTTCGTCAACAAAAAAAAGTGTTTAGTTAGTTGATAGGGTTAATTTTAAAACACGTATGAAATCTAAATTAAAGTATGAAACCTTTCATTTTTTTGTTGACGAAATCAAAGAACATGAATCGAATAGTGTGAAGAAATTACTATAATACGGCGTACTTTTTGAGTATTTGTCCGAAACATTTTGTGTGGAATTCGGATTTGAGGATGCCCCTTAAATTGCTTAAAAAATACCTATCAATCAATCAATTAAAAAAATTGTTCAGTAGTTAAGTTTTTATATCAAAATAATTAAAAAAAATATCGTGGAAGTAAACGAAATTGCGTATTTTGCTTCTCTGTGACTTTTCAGTGGTGTTTACAGTCACTACACAAACAAAAGTCCAATTGAAGTCGGTTGTACTATGTTCTTGTAAAACCTTGATTATATGTTTGATTTTGCAATTAACCGTTTCATTTCATTCCAAAGAAGCCATGGGTATTGATGTTACTAATTCTTCATATCATAAGTCATAACTAAAACTTTCCCCAAATCGTGACCGCCTAAACACTTTTTAATTGAACAAAAACGGAAACACTGTAACGTAATTTCGTAACGATGTAACGTACGCATTCTCCGGCGTTCCCACGGTCGTTAGCGGTCAGATTCTGTGTTCAGACGCTTCGCATTCTGATATTTGGATCTGTTTTAGAATGGTTGCATTCCTGGTTCAGGGAGAGGGTCCTTCGATGTTTCGCAATTGCCTTTCGGTTTACGGATCGCATATTAGCATCCAATCGCCGCTCTCCTTTTCGATTTCAATTCGATCTCCATTATGAGCCATATATTGCGATATATTTTACTTGAATCATATTACAATGAAATTGTCAAAGTATATTCAAGAAGTGTCTAAGAAGATATATTTTTCTCGCTACCTGCGACTTCAGTTTTAATCTTCTTCTTCTTATCGTGTCACTAGTTCCTTCGAACCAGTGTGGTGAAAGGATTTCAAGTGCGCCCCGGAGAGGCTCCTTTCGTGCATTCGACACATGTTTTCGAACTTCAGGTTCTACGACATGCCGGTTTCCTCACGATGTTTTCCTTCGACGTTGCGAGAACGTGGGATGCATACATAGATTTTTTCGACCGAAAAAACCCATTTACGCATGACTGCCACCGGGATTCGAACCCGCGACCATCAGATCGCAAGGCAAGGGCCTCATCCACTCGGCCACCACGTCCTCTGTTTTAGTAAAAACTATATTTATATTATTTGCGCCTCTTGAGATCTTCAGCAGAGTGAAGAAGTGAAGCAGTGTGAAGAAATTACTATAATACGCTGTACTTTTTGAGTATTTGTCCGAAACATTTTGTATGGAATTTGGAAACCTCTAACCAATAAGAGCTTCTTATCAATAGTCTTCAAACCTGAAGAGCTTCCTTCAAACCACTTTCAAGCTGCCTTCCACAGCTGACCTTTGAACTTATCGTTCATTCTATCTAGGACGCTGCGGCTTCCTAGTTTCTTATGTCGCAATGACTGTTCTGGGCAGATGATCCCACATCAGCCAGCAAAATGGGATATGTTTTAGTATTTACCCGACTACGTTTAAAGATAAAGATAAAGATTTTTATTTTGCACGATTTTAAAAAAAAAAATTAAACATGAAATATATTTTCTTCGAAAGAGTTAAATTTACAAGTAGTAATTTTCATTATTATAATTTTTTTTAGCCTGTAGTGTCCCACTCCCCTCCTCGATTTTGTGCTCTACTGACCCAATCAGCTTCAAACTTTGTAACGTGGCCGGCCCATTCAAAAACGGAATTTAATGAATAAACTAATTAACATGGCATACCGTACATTAAATATTGCTTCTTTAATATTAGTTTAATTTCAAACCTGTTTATTTTTTTTTTGCCAATCCTCAATCAATTAATAATCGCAAAGTTTATACATTAAATTTTATAGAAATTTATAATTTTTCTATGCTATAAAGTATCGTTTCTGTGTTGTCAATCTTACATTGTTTAAATTACGTACAAGTACACTCACTGTGAGTTACAGGTAGATACTCAATGTTTGTACTTTACTCGTTACCTCAGCGATTCGTGGTTTCTCACGACCTCGCGGCCTCGCTCGCACTCGAACCAGCTTAAAGGTTGTTATATCGATTCATACTAAAAATTATAATGCCTATAATACCCACTTATACTTACGTCAATATTAAAATGAATAATGCAACTGTAGTTCTAATGTAGAGATTGTTCATTTTATAGCCGAAAGACATAGGCTTAAACTTATAAGCACCAATTATGGTTGCTAATGATATTCTTTTAGCTCATAGATAGCCACACCGAATTAGGCACACCGAATTTCTACCAAATTGGTAGTTTTGGCGAGGTTTAGCAATAAATTTACCCATGTCGTCACAAAAAAAAGTATCTACATATATGCCACAACAAAAGTTTCATCTAAACCAAATAAAATCGGATAAAGATAGAAAAATCGTATGAAATACCACGTTTAATCTTCGTTCTATATTTTATGTGAGCAAATTCGTGAGCAGAATTATAATTTCGGATGTAAGCGAGTTCCCAGAAATATCGGTCTAAAGATGCAAACATGATAAAACTTTACGAACGACATTATTATTACAAAAAACACTTTCTAAATGTTTTTGTTTATTTTTCAACAAAACAATCGTAAAAGATTACAATAGGCAAATCATTTGGCACCCAGATGTTAGTAAGACTACCCTTTGAAACAAAAAAAAAGAGAACAATTTCAAGATTTCGTCGAAAAACTTCCGTGGGAATTGTATGCGGTGCCCAGATTGCAACGTCCTTGTTGCTGATCAATGAGTCTTATTTCCATGCCATAAGATGGATTATCCATTGACTATTACTTTTAATTAAGTTAGCTGTACTCGACCGGTGCAAAACTCATTTCACGTTAAATTTAGACTCTATTGATTGTTAAACATGGAGCAATTTCCATTGAAACTTAATTTTCATTCTAAATCTGCGGTGTACGTACAGGTGTAAAGCCTTAATGCATTTTAAATTTAGACCTTTCAATTACTTTAAAGTGCTTCCTTTCAATAAGAGCTTATTTACAATTAAAATAAACTCTATATTAATAGAAATAGTGTATATTTTTGTGTGCAATTGTACTAGCTGTGAAATCATAAGTATCTTTTTAAATTTGCAATATGTTTGGCTTCCGGAATCCTGGTAGAATCTATTATTACCAATCACCTGCCATTGAAGGCACATGATTGTAATATAGCTGTCCGTTTCCGCTGGGAACCATAGACGGTGTTCCGCATTCAAATGAAGAACACCTTGCTATGCCTTTGACACTTGAAAAAATGGGAAATTTTGACTTCCTTTTAGCTATATTACAATCAAGTGCCTTATAGCAAGTGATTGGCAATAATAGATTCTACCAGGATTGACAATGTCAATGACATTAAAGAGTTGACTGCATGATTAGATTAGTCTTTGATTGGCGCTAAAATGTATTAAGGCCAATCCTCAAATTCGAATTCCATACAAAATGATTCGGACAAATACTCAAAAAGTACGCCGTATTATAGTAATTTCTTCACACTATTCGTTTCGTACATGTTTTTTGATTTCGTCAACAAAAAAAGTGAAAGGTTTCATACTTTAATTTAGATTTTATACGTGTTTTTAAGTTAGTAGGGTTAATTTTAAAACACTTATAAAATCTGGCATAGTAACAAATTTCATACTCAAATGTTATTGTGCACCTCGTTTTGCAATCTATCTCGATGTGATTTGTATTTGTCAAGATAAGATCTATTTTTTTTTTTTTCGGATGGACGTTTAATGCAGTTAGCCGCAGATGGCTGTGACTGCGTCACCGGACTCTATAAGATCTATAAGTAGGCCATATAGATTTTATACCTTAGTGTGTAATCTCGTGGTTAGAGTAAACACAGATATTTATTACTATTTTAATAAATTTACTTACTGAAATTAAAATATAAGTTTAGGTTAGTAAAAGAAATTACCATTTTTTTTCCATTCAACTACAACTCCCAAATTAAATTTCGTACAATTACCATAAATAAGTAATTTACTTTCGAAATATAAACATCAAACGCATAGACAACTTATTTATTCAAAACAAACTAAATAATTCTCATTTCACCAATCGAATCGAATCGAATGTCTTAATATCGATACTGTTTACAAACAAACAGAATCGAGTGACAAATCGATGTAGTATCGAAAGGTGATGTTCCCACGGGCCGTGGGAATGTTAAACCGAGAAGAGAGGAGGACGGGAGATGCGTGATTGCGACATTTCACCAGTGAAAGAACGAGACGAATGTAATGATAGTTTAGTTTTTGAAGGCCGACGAAATTTACAGCGGCGCGTGAGTCATAAAGATCTTAATAATAAGTAGCGGTAACGTACTCATTAGAATATTTAGAGCTAGTTTTTATCTGTTATATTTGGATATTTTCTATTAATTACAAATTAAGCTAACTACTACAATCATATTATAAAATAAAATAATAATAAATATAAAAAAAAGCTCTATACCCTTCCTTTATAAAATTTAAATAAATTAAAATGTATGTAGTTGGGTTTGCTTCTTAAGTGTAGGTTCTGCCTCTTGCGGTAAAAGCCTCCTCCAATTCTTTCCAGTCTCTTCTATTTGTTGGTCTCCGTGGCCAGAGGTTTCCGGCCACTTCTTTTATGTCGTCGGCTACGACAAAACATCCATAATACACGTAAAATATAAATCTATAATTAATGTCAATTTAACTTAAATAACTACATTAAATAATTATAATTTAATTTAATTTTTACTAAATTTAGTAATTATATTTTAATTTAATATATATGTATGATTTAAATACCGGTAACGTACTCATTATAATCTTTAGAGCTAATTTTAATCAATTACATTTAGATATTTTCTATTAATTGGTTATTCTTTAACAAAGCGGACGTAGTTGACTTAATTATTAATGATATTCATTAGTTTCATAATTAGTACTTGTAATTTATTAATGATATTATTATAATGATCACATTGGTTAAATTATAAGATCTTGATAAGGGCGATGTAGAGTTTAGTACTGAATACAAATAAGTTAATTTTATTATTTTGTTAAAACCGTTGTAGGTACCAACAACATTAATTTCAAATTAGGATTAGATTAGAAAACATTTGCTACAAATTAATGCCATCAAAAACAATTTTGTAAAAATTTGAAAACTAATTCTCGCTTTCTACCGTAAAAATTTCTGAGATCCATGTAACACCAAGCCGGTTACTTTATTAATTCCCTACTTAAGGGACCTACTGTCTTTAGTTATTACGTAATTAGCTAACCTAACAACATCCTATAGTGACCATTATCAATATTAAAAATCTTTTATGTTTTAAATAAAATAGATTGACTTGGCTTACATTTTTGTGTTAAAAAGTACAAACATTAGGTACTAAATTATTAAAATTTATAAAATAAAACCCTCTCCGGTCAAAATCGATGAGTATGTGTATTAAGTGACTCATGAATTTCGATTTAGAACCATAGACAAATGAATACGTAATCTAACAGACTTACATAGGCTCATTTAAAATGTAAAATAGCTCACAAAGAGCTTCCCTTTGTCTTTGAGAGCTTAAAGCAGAAATAATGGTTGATTATAGAACTTCGATTGTAATAATCGTGAGGCATTTATTAGTCTTCATGACGCAAGTAAATTTAAAAAGAAAATTGATCTATGATCTTGGTAATTGGCGATGTTTATCGTGGGAACGCTAGATGCTTGGCCGTAATTTTAAGTGAATTACAGATTTTGATGTGTCTGTTGACAAATTGTCGTTTACTGTTGTATCTACTAGTTAGCTCGCTTCATTGGTCGTACAATAATATACATTTAAATGTAGGTACTTAGATATACAAGGTGGTTTTTTAAGAAGGGCACGGATGGCCAAGTCCGAAACCACAAGAGTAAGAGAAAAGTCGTGAAAGGAGTCATGCCCTCGATTTATAACTGCGTATCTATTTTTTTATCTTTATATTTGACGGAAATCGACCCGAATGATATAAAAAAAAGACGCCCTGTTTATTGAATCAATGGATTCTGTTGTTGATAAGAATAATGCATTGCAAAAAAATGTATTGGGTACATACTAAAAATTAAAGAAAGTAGCAATTTTTTTTCTTGGTTACCTCGTGTTTTCTAAACGGCTGGATGGATTTTGACAGGTAAGGTATCGCTAGATTCGTCTCAATAACCCAAGTGTACTTAGATGGGTTTTATAAAATAATCAAAATGACGGATTTTTAGGTACCAACATGAAGGAAATCAAAAGGAGATTACAAAAATATGTATAAGTCATATGTTTAAATTTAATTTAAAATAATGAATTGGCAATCAATGTGAGTATAATTTTATCGCAGTCGGGTTTTCAGTTTTTATAAACATTAAGCTTGTTTATTTAACTAGTACAGAATTTAATTAATAAACAAACCATACAATCATAAAACCCTGTATAAATGACATACTACAATGTATTATATGATAGGATGCAATTTCCACTCAACATCTAATCGACACCTCAATCAAGAAAGCTGGTGTTTCCTGAGCTTTCCCACAAGAGATGGTAACCGCAGACAGGATAGGTTGCAACGGATGCGCCCGCGCACCCATATCACGTATCCCGTGTATGAATAACACGTTTGATCAAGATATCCCTAATGGTAATGATATCACTTAGATTAAAACATTATTTGAAAGTAAAAACGAAATTAAGGGCTCTTTCAATTTAGACGTTTCGTGTCGGACCGCTGCAGTGCCGAAGCGGTGCGTTTGTCGTGCGGCGCACGGACGGTCATTTAAATAAATAAATAAATAAATATTATGTATTATTATTATTATATATTTAACTGAACACATCTCAATTTTTTTTCTGTTTTTTTTTATTTTTTAACTTTGCTCTGTTTTGATCCAATTGAATTTATCACCAAGTTTTTGCTAAAGTACATTACCTCCTTAGTTGCTACTCTCGGAGTAAACATTTTTAAATACGTCCTAACACGATATGAACTCTCCTAGTTCCTACAGTTCCTAGTAATTAATTTGGCCTAAGCCGGCAAAGTCGATTTTACTCGAAGACAGTTGTCAAAATAAGCTTTGAATTTCAAAGGAATGTTTAAGAAAATACATTTTTAGTTCATTGAATTTTACTTTTGCCTCGGTTTGGAGTGAATAAAAGTGCTACTTAAATATCAAAGGTAAAGGGTAAGTCCCATTTTATAGTCATCGTTGAAAAAAAATTGCTCTGTTAACCGTCGCGTAAAAAACACTGACAGGAATCGTCCAATTTGAAGACATGTCGTTTATAATGAAAACATGAAACAACAAAGGCGATCATGCTGACTTCTCACGGGGTATAAAAGAAAATGAAATGACTGTGGTCCTGTCACACGGGAACGTACGAGATGTTCGCATTAACTACTGTATATGTTCGCATAAACTATTTGTTCGTTTAAATAAGTGTTATTGGAACTAGATCGCAGTTAAATAATTATACACGGTCAATTTATAATCACCAGAAAAAAATACACATGGTCCGGCAAATTAACACAGAAATGGCAAAAAAAACTTGAAAAAATTAAGTAATATAAGTAATTTTTTTTAATTAAAAATGGATAACTGTTACTGTAGTTTTCCTATGGATTTACATCAAGCGGTACCCTTTATTGATAATAATTTAATGCGCGTTGCGAATTAACAATTATGCACTAAGGGGATAAAGTAGTGTCTTATGTCACGGGCGGCATGTTGAACCCTGAGCAAACGAGGGACTCAGTTAAATCCTGAGCGAAGCGAGGGAGTTATCTAGAGTCCCGAGTGAAGCGAGGGGTTCAAGCTACCCAAGATAAAGACATGTTTTATCCCAGAGGAACATACTGTCTTATTTTTATATCTTAACTTAAATAAGTCTATGGCTGCACTTTTATCTCTACGTTGAATAAAATTAGTTAAAACTATTATAAATTCTTGTTAAATTAACCCATAAAAAAATAATTACTATCTTAACAGTGCAGAGCCGTACAAGTTGTAAAAGTCGAATTGAAAAAAAATTGAAACAAAGAGGTTCAATGAATGGTGAACAGTAAAGAGGGCTCAAAAAAAAGGTAATACGGGTTTTGTGGGAAGCGGGATGCTGTACCGTTATGAGAGTAGCCATCTCATCCTGTTGTTTACTATTTTTAGGGTTCCACAAGTATAATTTACAAGTCTAGTTTTAAACAGCTTGTAAAATGCAAATTGCTTGCGGATGAGGGCTTAAAAAAATAATGAATGGTGTCAGTAAGTTGAGAGAACCTAGAATAAGTAGGGGTGCAACATCGTTCATAAAAATTTCGATATTAAACATCGATGTTTTTAAAAGTAAAACATCGATGTTAATGAACGATATATCGATATTGTTATTCTTATTTTAATTAATTTTAGTCCGACTTACGTTCAATTTCGGAGCAGACTTGACCTATTTACATATGAAATGGACCTTAAGGGTAATCCTCAAATCCGAATTCCATGCAAAAATGTTTCGGACAAATACTCAAAAAGTACGCCGTATTATAGTAATTTCTACACACTATTCGTTTCCTCTATGTTTTTTGATTTCGTGAACAAAAAAAAGTGAGAGGTTTCATACTTTAATTTAGATTTTATACGTGTTTTAAAATTAACCCTACTAACTTAAAAACACGTACTTTTTGAGTATTTGTCCGAAACATTTTTGTATGGAATTCGGATTTGAGGATGCCCCTTAATTGTTTAAAGATCTTATATATTTTATATATCATACATATTTTATAGTCTTTTATGTAAATGTATTCATGTATTAGATTGTGATCAAATTAGTATTTATTTTTATTACAGCATAAGCTAACTACTACAAGCTATATTACAAAATTTACAAAAATAAACAATTGGGCCACCCATAGACCGTTGCAAACGATCTATAGGTAGCTCAACTGCTCCAACTCGATACCCGATGGCAGCGTGCCGAGGATACTGGCTGCATTGCCTCTTTGTATTGCAAGGCTTATTCTTTGGCCGAGATAGCTGCCAGTTCTCTGATCACGCATTAAAAATACATGTGATTAGTAAAATACATTAATTAATTAATTTTATTATAATTTACCACCCCACGCATTTGCATGACGTTTCTAAATACATAAAATAAGTTCAAGGTTCCCTTCACTTTCCCTCCAAAAATACTGTCAACGCGTGAGCCGCCATCTTTAAATATAAACTCTTGTCTATTGCGGGGGAGTAAGCCATAGAGAATGCGTTAATTCTGTAACAAATGTCGAGTGCAGATGGCTGGACCCACGGGGATCAGAATTTATTTATTTTTCTCTTGTTTACGTGTGGTGTAAATTGAACTTTATATTTGGAACGCCTATGTGTGTTTTATTTGTTTTAAATTGTCTATGATACCATCGATCGTTTGTTGACGTTCCTATACGTTCCTATTCTTATGTAAATGTTCCTCATATATTAATAACGGTGTTCCTATAGAACACCAAGATAGACGGTATCAAAACTATCAAACCAAAAAGTATGCGGAATACTGGACAGAAAAATTTCAGACACCCTGTCAATAATTTTTCTAGCGAGTGTCAGTAGCATAAGGCGTCTCTCGAGGCGACAACACGCGTTATCGCGCGTATACTAAGCGTCAAACAACTTGTCCTCTGGCGAACCACGTGAAAAAGATGCGCAGAACCAATTCGACATATGAAATATCTCCATTTTTAAATAATGTTTCTTACTTTTTACGATGTAGTTTCATTAACAATAAAAAGCCTAGTAGTTTTAACATATAATATTTATCTAGCCCAGCTATTTCTCTTTTTTGAAGTTCTGCCTTGGACCAAAATGTACTAGAAGTTAGCCAATCTGGCTCCATTTTTTTTTGCGCATTTTCAATGTAGGCACTACAAATGTAGGTACTACATTGTGTTTCTTTACTTTAATAATTCTATCACAAAGACGGATTGTATGGACGAGGTACAATTTTACAACATCCAGATTCTCTTTCACAATACAAAGATACATTATAATTACTTCGTCTTTGTCTATCATTATATCTATCTCTGTCACTCATCAGGTTGCGTGCGTCACGGTCCGCCACGCATCTTGGGTTTTTAGATCATACATGACTGTAATTTTCACTGTAATGTGTTCAATCTTAACATCAAAAGAATAAGGGTTATAGTCGTTTGGCTAAATTGTAAAGGGTTCTCGAAAAATCGCGGTTTATAAAATAACTTAAAGTTTTTAATTAAATATATCACAACAGACATCTATTGGACTGTTGCAGGCACCGTAAACACCACTGAAAAGTCACTAGGAACTGTGGGAAGCAAAATACGCAATACTATTCAGTTATTTTGATTTCAAAACTAAACTTTGGAATCGATTTTGATGAAATTTCCATGGCACCAATCTGAAAGTATACCCTCTCAAACAAAAGTAATTTTTCAATTTTTTTTTTTTTTGTAACAATAAAGGTTACAAACATAAAAAAAACCCAACCGAATTGAAAACTTCCTCCTTTTTGAAGTCGGTTGATAAAATTTAACCCTCCTGACCCCTAAAAAAAGACCCTATTTGACCCTAAAAAATTAAAATAGTTTAATTCCACTTCCAAGTCAAATGCTCTCTGTACCCTCAGAACACGCCCTCTAAAAAGCAAATGAATTAAATTCCTATAAACTGCCAGTGTTTTCATTTCAATGCTTTTGTGTATGACTGACTCATTTAAAATCCTTTGAACATCTTTGTTTGTTCATCCCTTTTGTTCAGCTTTCGAAAGCTATATTTATTCTTGTCACTGGCTGTGTATGATCTTCATTTTGTCTTAATACCACTGCATATGTTTAAAGAAAAACAATGAAACTTTATCTTCATTAG
The DNA here is from genome assembly GCA_932526365.1 of Lobophora halterata. Lineage (NCBI taxonomy): Eukaryota > Metazoa > Arthropoda > Insecta > Lepidoptera > Geometridae > Lobophora > Lobophora halterata. Next base: position 4,864,974 of record OW052028.1, on the reverse strand, counting down.
CAATATTAGTATACACCGCAATGTTTTCATTATTAGAAAAATATACGCATATTCAGTTGCCGTTACTGAACACAGTAAGGAAAAAAAAAATTAAGTTGATTTCTTGACAAAATAAATTTGATAAAAATTGGATAACTGTTACCGTTAGTCGTTTTCCTATGGGTTTTCTCTCTTGTCTCGTAAAAGAAACGAGACAGAGCCGAATCATAAAAACGTGGTTTGTAGATTTTTAATCTAAATGTCTTGTTTCATCCATTTGTCACATCCATCTATTCTCAACTTTCGCATTTATAATCTCCGAAGATAAGTACCGCCATGTGTTTCGTTTGTTACTTTCAATGTTTGAGTGGGTAAAAAGAGGGTTTGAAAATGTGCAAGTATTGATTGACTTGCTTAGTACTGACACTTTGTTATTATGTGACATTTCTTACGCGGGTGGATCAAAATAACATCGACAATATACAATTTCATTCAGTTAGCTAGTTTATAATATTAGTAGGAGTAGCAAGTGTGAATATTTCGCGTACTGCTCTGAAATTTGGCAAATTTAGAACATCTCATAATTGAATTCCGTGACATTTCATCGTAAAATCTAATCCAATTTCGATACAATTTGGAATTCGTGTCGATCTGCGCCGGATCTAATATCATAATTGAGTAAGTCGTGTCGAATCTACCTACCACCAAACTTTTGACAAGTGTATTCGTATACAATGTGCCACAGAGAAGTCCACAGTTTGTCGTTTTGAAAAAAAATATACTTACTGATAACTAGATTAGCTAGCGCTAGATTTTAAGGGAGCGTCCATTGATTACTTGAGGTGTTTTTGGCGATTTTTTTAAAATTCTAATTTATTGATTTAGCCATATTTAAGTGGAGATATATTTTTTACTTAAATTATGTTTAGTTTTCTCAAAATTTTACTATGTCTTGCAGAAAAAAAATTACACGATGATAACTGGTCCTGATGGCGTTGTGTAAAATGTCCCAACATTATTTATTATTTATTTAACTCTTCTGTGACGGCTTCGATACGAATACACTCGTCGAAAGTTTAGTGATAGGCTACACTTGAGCTTGAGCACTTTTTACCCGGTTAGTTGGTCACGCAGTTCGAGCAAGGTCTCTGACCGCTCAGCGTTCCTGAACGTGGTTTCCTTGGATGAGGGATATAAATGATGGATTACGAGTCGACTAGATCAGGACGGCAGTAAAAGGCACCCCTGCAGGATTCCAACCAAAATTACTGGACCTCCAATTACTGTATCTAACGTTTTAATAACTTAACATAAATATTGATGTGTTTGTATTTCTTTAATCACATCATTATACTCGGAGACAGTCAAAGCTTACATCACTCGCTCAGACGAGCACTCGGCGCTTTGTTTATACGTACCGAGTACTCGGCCGAGAGCACTGTTTTGGCGGGTACTCAGTACGTGTGATCTAGGCATATCCCTGACTTCCACTGTCCGAATGTAAACTGTCAAATATGACGTAAGGGTGATGCCCCATTGTATGCCACCATAGTTATATTTGTTGTATTATGCCAGTGGAAACAATTGCATGACTTTATAATGGTCAAGAATGATGCTATTGTCCAATACTATTGTGTCATTCTTGCAATTTATAAAGAACACACAATAACAGTGTTTGTTCTGCTTAATTAGAGACTGTGAGAAATGTGCTTCAAAGTCCTGTGTAGTTCTGTTCTGGTCATGGGCAGAAGTGATCTCTCCACATCAGGAGAGGCACCTAGATCTTATCACTTCTGTACAAAAAAGCCACGTTAATTATTAAGTTCCATAATAGGATTTCCCTAAGCCTAAATCCCGTTATCTAAATCCAATTTAAGGGCTGCCCTCGCCGTAGCCTCTATGTGCGGTGAGGCGAGAAATAGCCTAAATTTAGCGAGAGGCTAACATCTGTGACCGAAATTAGAGGCAAATCGAATCCCGCCTCGAGGGAAGAGTAGGGGCGCAAGAATGACTCCCTGTGGCACCCCGTCTTTAATTTTATACTTATTCGATTTTTATGAGGATTTCTTAACTGCTTTTAAACGTGGCTGCGTAGAAGCAGTTATTTGTAGGTAATATGTAAGTACTTACATTGAAATTTGACAGGTGACAGCCGTAACCTTTAGTAAAGCGGCGGCCATTTTTCTTCTTACGTAAGTTGAGTTTGAATTTGAGAAATAACTGAAGAATAAATTTAACTAAAGGTTTCGGCTGTCACCTGTCAAATTTCAATGTAACTATTTCCTCGAGTGTAAAAATCGTCTAATACGGGTGAGAGTATTGAAAGAATCCTAGTCAGAATCTCCTTGGTTCTGCCACAATTAGCTTGAGGTCAACCTTGCCTCCACGCTTGACTTCACAGACCTCAGCTTCGCCTGTCTTCATGGATGGCTGTTCCCTACATGGATAAACCCGTCCAGGAGAAACGCAGTATTGTTTAGGTTATGCGCATTGCTTGATAGACGATCATGTGGTTAAGGGGTGCCATGAAATCGGAGATTTCCTTTATAATGATCGTAGTATCGGGTTTTGGTTACTTGTTTACGATATTTTTAAAAATAGTGTCCATTTCTCTTAAGGATTTTTTGAAAATTATTTTCTTTTAACTTAACTCTTTAATTTGTCTCTTGATATTCATTTTAAGTTATTAATTTATCTGTATGAACTACATTTGTTGTGGTAAGCATATTCTAAACATATACTTCATCGTTTTTTTTTAAAACATTAGAAGTTATTAGCCATACTTAACATCAGTATAATGGGTTAAGTAGTTTTGACGTGATTAAATAATTCTATCATCCATCCTCACAAAACTTTGCTTTTATTTTATATTAACAAATTAGTTCGATGTATTTGTACCACTAGACAAGTTCAATCATATCGTACAATGTGTGCATCATTACAATACGCAATGAAGCACTTTTGACCTTACTCAACTCTATATTTCAATCCTTTTTCTCATTAAAACTTGCCAATAGGCTCCTGCAAAAAAATAATAATTGCTAGGCTGCATCTGCAGTCCAGCAAATGCTGAGCAGGTGCTTCGATATGGAACTGACACTTCTCATTGGGACACATTAACTGTGGTTTAGCACTATTTTACGGTAGTTGTCCTTCTTTTGTTTAGTATGTAAGTCCTTCTTTTTTTATAATTTAAATGCTTTAATTTTTTTTGCATAGATTTTCTTAAATTCTGTCTATCATAAATAATTTTATTTTCTTTCATTTTCTTTCTTTCTTCAATAAGTTTTTGGTGGGGTATCTATACATAATGCATACTCATAGGAATAATCATGATTTGCCAGCCCTAGTATAGGAGATGCGCTCGGCTGCGCCAACACATCCTGTCCTATTCACAAAAGAGGAAACTTGATATTTACGTTTAATTACACCGGGGTGTACTCTGATTTGTTTCACTGACAACCATCATTAAACCGGGGGTAAATAAGAAATCCTACCCTAGCATCCTGTCAAAGAAATAAAGGTTGTTTTTTTTTGACGTAACTACGTCTAATAAATCGATGAACGCCCGCTGCATACACGAAAATGTTGACGTCATTGTCCGTAACGCTCATTGTCCCGTTACGCTGGTAGTCACGTTAAACTATCGTCCGTAAACCAACTTTACAGACAACCAATGTTTTGTTATGTTTGCTACCTCAGAATGTTGTTATTTATAAAAAGATTTGAAGGATATACCTACTTTCAATTAAATCCCATAAAAAAATATCAAAATCGATTCAGAAAAATAGTTTTGTAATAGAAATAACTGAAAAAATATGTCATCGATGTAAACAAAATTTCGTATTTCGCTTCCCAGTGACTTTTCAGTGGTTTTTATGGTCACTAAAATAGTCCAATTTAATCAGATTGTTGTATGTTTTTGTAAAACCTTTGATTTATTAATTATGGCTTAAAATATAAAACGAAGCAGTAATAAATTATATATCACAATTTTTTAATTTAAAAAAAAACTTAAATGGGCAATGCAGAAGGGGTACTTCGTTGTATCTGCACAGTCAGAATTTTGGGTTTCTACAAATTGACAGAGTGACACACACAGCGACGCGAGTGCGGCGGGCGAGCCGAGCTTTTGCGAGCTCGCTCAAGCTAGATACCCGGGTTTGCCAAACGATGAATGAAAGTAGAGAAAAAGCTAATCAATAAATTATGTACAGTCAGCGTCAGAGATAAGTATCCCCCTTGCAAAAGACACCCAGCTATAAACCCTTTTAAAAAATTGTAATAATTAAAATTATTTTTAGGCTTAAATACGGTTATAAAAATATAATCTTTATTTTAAAGGCAAAACTTCTCCATTCGCCGCGACGACGGTGATTTAAAGGGATTTGAAGCTGGGTATTATAATGCAAGGGGGGTACTTATCTATGACGTTGTCTGTACCTACGTTTTTTGTATTTCGTAATATTTATATCGAAAGTGATATGTGGGAAGGCAATAATCGACCCACACACGCCCACGAAACCTCTCGATCTTATCCCACATTTCGGGAGGTCAAATAAGTACATTACGAAATACTTATACCACTAACTTATAACTTATAACCTTTGGCTAAGACAGTATCCTAATAGAACGCGATGACGTGACCATCGCGCGATCACGCGATCAAACGTACTAACGTCAAATAGGAGTCTCAATTGGCATCGCGTCGCGTCGCGCGATCGCGCGATTGCCAATCGGGACGCCTATTTGACGTTAGTACGTTTGATCGCGGATTCGCGCGACGGTCGCATCGCTTGCTCGCGCGACGATCGCGTGATCGCGTTCTATTAGGACAACGCCTTATCATTGAGCCTTGTCTTGTATGATTTTACCACGTTTTGACATGACTACGTCTAATAAATCGATGACTGCCGCCTCCGCGACGGCGCCGGCTGCATACACGAAGACGTTGACGTCATTGTACGGTATCGCTCATTGTCCCGTTACGCTGGTAGTTACGTTAAACTATCGTCCGTAAACCAACTTTACAGACTCCCCATTTTTGTTTATATTACTCTAATGCCTACTTGCACCAAACTGTCAAAGCTCCTAAGATTGCTTAAAAGCTTTGACAGTTTGGTGCAAGTAGGCATAAATATCAAATTATATTAAAATATCGCCATAAAACAAATATTTTAAGGCATATTTTTAAACTTATCAACGTGTTCTAGCAACTGCGCCAACAACCTCAAATTAAGTGTCTATTTACCCGACTGCGAAGGAGGGTAATGTTTAATCAATAGTCTTACACCGCGACCTTTACCTTACCCCAGTTTTGCACCCCCCGGGCTTAACCACATCTGTGCTAATGCAGTAATTTCTCAAGGGGATGGGGATAATGAAATCCCCATTGTACGATGCATGTTGCTTCTCGCCTATGCCGCCCTGGTATTTGAGAATATACAAATGTTCATATATACATATTTGTAATGATTTATTTTTAGGATTAGATTTTAGTTATAAGTATGTATTTTATAAGTATGTTTTAGCGATAAGACCGCCCATTGTCCACTATTTTAACATTATTTTCTTCTTTATGTATATTTTTGTTTGTTTTGTGAAGGTGTGCAATAAAGAATAATCTATCTATCTATGTAGTAGTAATTTTAATTTTATTTATTTAAATAATAGGTCTACTCGTGATCTAGTCTAATCTATGACAGCACGTTTCAGTTGATGTCTCCTATTCTAATTTCCAAGGCACCTTTACATCTGTCAATTTGACACTACGACAATTTATGTGACAAAATAAAACTACGCAAGCGTAAATGTCACTGTTTACGTCACAGGTCTTCCTGGTGCAATCCCTAGTCTGAATTTAGAATAGATTGACGTCAAAACTGATCTAGATAATCTAGATCGAAATAGATCTAACTTGTGTAATATTGCGTGTTGTTGGCGCGCGTGCGAATGAACTCTTCGCTTGTTATGAGCGCCTGGTACTTCGGCTACGAAAATGTTTGTTTGTTCGAATGCGCTTGTTTGAAAATTGTTTGATGTAGGTATGGGCTATTTCTAACGTTGTTATGCATTCCTGGTGCATAGTTTGAGTCACTTTCTCGCTTAACCAAGAATTTTTCATAAACCAAACAAATTTTAATAATAATTCAGTTTCTGCTACAAGCCAATTCAGTTTCTGAAAATCTCAGGCATATCAACTTGTCAAAATCCATCGATAGGCAACGAGGTACAGTGTTACTATATATCCTAACGAGTAACATTGTTACTCGTTTAGGTGTTACTTGATGTCGATAGGAACCCATCCATACAAAAGTTACAGCAGTAAAAAAAAAAAGATGGACTTGCACCAACTTTCAAAGTTCCTAAGCAATTACTTTACTCGCTTGGCTGTTCTTGACGGTCAAAATCTGGACTGTTAAGAACTACCAAGCGAGTAAAGTAATTGCTAAGAGACTTTGACAGTTTGGTGATAGTAGGCAAAAGTCTAAAAGAACTCCATTATTTAATATTTTTTTCACACCACCTGCTCGACAATATCCAATTACATATCATGCTATCATCAAGGTAAAGCAAAGCATTACCTACCAAGGGAGGTAATGTTGTATGAAACTCCCAAGGGTAGTAATGTGATTTAAATTTGAAACGTCAAATTTGTGTGAAAACTCGTGGAACTCGTTCTTTTACATAGAGTTTTCTAAGTAAAAGAACGCCCATATGGCATTGTAAAAAGGTTTGTTCTAAAATCTAACTGGCCACTCATAAAAAAAAAAGAAAAAAGGCGCGACTTCAAAGATTGTGAAACAAAAGACGGTGTTGGCTGCTGAGTTTGGAGCCCTGGCTTTATGTTGCCTCGCAGAAGGTGTGAAAAGTAGAGTATGCTCCTCTGGGATAAAGCCTGTCTTCGCCTTGGGTAGCTTGAACCTCTCGCGTCACTCAGGACTCTACATAACTCCCTCGCTTCGCTCAGGAGTTAAATGAGTCCCTCGTTAGCTCAGGGTTCAATATGCCACCCGCGACATAAGACACTGCTTTATCCCCTTAGTGCATAATCTACTAATTCCAATTGTGTTACTCGTTGGGAAAAAAATCCCAACCAGTACAGTGTTTGGAGCCGTAGGACCCCGTAGGACCTTGTGAGTTGATGTATTACTTTCTGCTTTTACAATTATTTATAGAAAAAATCTAAAATAATATTACAATTTCTATTATCATTACATTCTACGGTGTGCACCCCTCCGCGCTAGTCGAGTAGAATAATCGCTACGCAATTCTCCCCTCTCCCCTCATTTGTCAAACACCAATTAGTCACGTCCAATCTATTTCTGCACCGAAATTAATATTCAACACGTGTCTGCTATTTTCGTACATATTTTGGTCTATTTTTGGGTGTAGTTTAAAAATAATCATTTTTGAGTTGTGGAAAGTGATGTTTATCACCATATTAGCTGTGATGAAGATGATGCAATATGACCTGCGCACATTGGCGGACGGTACGGTAGAAAATATTGTGACCTTCAAACTGGAACACAGTAATGCTTACACATTTTAATTTAACTTATAACTTGTTTAAAAAAAATTGTCTGTTAAGTTGGTTTACGGACGATAGTTTAACGTGACTACCAGCGTAACGGGACAATGACAGCGTTACCGGACAATGACGTCAACGTTTTCGTGCATGCAGCCGGCGTTCATCGATGTATTAGACGTCACGGCAAAAAACACTGTTACCCACTTTAGAAAGTTTTGCGCAATGTGTTGCCAAAATATCAAATAACCATCTATAATCTCGATCTTCCGATTTCAAAATCATTTCCTCCGAACTCCCCCAAATTCGATCGATCCACTTCCGCCGGATGTCATCCCCTCGAGATCAAAATGGCAACCCTCTTAAAGCCACCTGGATGTAGAAAGCGTTTAATTTGAGGAGTTTACAGATTTAAAGATACTGAAGGTTTATTATAATCGTTTTATTTTATTTTATTTATTTAACATTAGACTCACAGTTACATTTTTTTCTTGCTATAAGCTATGAAATATATACTATTCTTAAACCAAATTGAGTCTACATTTTGTTTACTGTAAATATATAAGAATTATAGGTAGGTAAGTCTGGGTAGATAATTAGTAACTCTAACAGCAGTAAATTGCAAACAAACAAATAATCGCATTGTGTTTGAGGAACTTTTGTTTTACATGATCGAAGCTATTAACTAAATTCGATCAAGCAGTTACACACAACAATTTTTTAATTACCAGAAACAAAATTGTCTGTAAAGTTGGTTTACGGACGTTAGTTTAACGTGATAACGTCATAAATTCTTCTTCTTATCGTGTCACTGGTTCCTTAGAACCAGTGTGGTGAAAGGATTTCAAGTGCGCCTCGAGAAGCCTCAAGAGGCAAGAGGAAAGGAGACTCAAGAGGCTCCTTTCGTGCACTAGACACATGTTTTCGAACTTTAGGTTCTACGACATGTCGGTTTCCTCACGATGTTTTCCTTCACCGTTGCGAGAACGTGGGATGCATACATAGATTATTTCGACCGAAAAAACCCATTTGCGCATGACTGCCGCCGGGATTCGAACCCGCGACCATCAGATCGCGTGGCAAGAGCCTCATCCACTCGGCCACCACGTCCTCAAACGTCACAACTAACGTAACGGTACAATGAGCGTTATCAGACAATGACGTCAACGTTTTCGTTCATGCAACCGACGTTCATCGATTTATTAGACGTAGTCACATCAAAAAATACGTATAATTTTAGTTGCCGTTACTGAACACAAATATGGCAAAAAAAATGTTTTTTTTTTTTTCAAAACAGACATGGTAAAAATTGGGTATAAGTAACCGTTAGTTGTTTTTCTATGGTGTCAATCGGTACGCATCATTGAAAATTATTTAAGTTTCATTCATCATTTGGCAAACTCGGGTACTTAGCTCAAGCCAGCTTGCTGCAGCTCGGCTCGGGCGCCCCACTCGCTCCGCTGTCACTCTTTCATTTTGTACTCCTGTTCCACATGGACCCTAGGGTATCGACCCCAACCAAAGGGCTCAAATATATACGACCTACCAAGACCTATCAAATATGAAATACATACATATATGTACAGAAATATGACGTCTTTTATATTGTATTCTATGGTCATGCAATATTTTGCTTACAGTTTTTTTTTAAGTATTATTTCTATCTACATATTAAATAATTCTAGCAGGTCGCGTTAGCCCCTATACAGTCTCTCTCCGCTACCCAAGTGGAACACCCCACATGCCAAAGACCCCATACACACCCCATTGTCAGAACACGTGCGAACACTTCCTGAGGGAAGTGCGGAAGTAATGCGAGATTATTGTGTTCCTAATGTACGCGATTACAGCTGTGTTTAGTTATTTGACAGGTCTTTACTTCTAATGCGAATTATGAATGGATTTTTGTTCCTCAAGTAACATTCTAGCTCGGTATGGACACGTGATGCAAAGAAAAGAATGTCATGTGACTAGAAGAGTGCTGAATGTGAAAGTAGATGGATATAAGAGTAGAGGAAAAGATGGACTGTGTGTAAAATAGGTGTAAGTACAGAGATGAAGGCTGATAGAGACGGATGGAAGAAGAATACATGTTGTGCCGATCCCACGTAAGTGGGATAAGGACAAGAAAATCATGATAGATTTTTGTTCCTCAATCACGCTAAATCTACTGAACTGATTCGGCTGAAATTTCTTTTGGGTGCTATGAGCCGACTTTTCATCTTGACGTCACGCAAACGAAATCCCGTAACAATGATTTTAAAAATAAAGATGGTACATGCCAGCGAGTAGCTTAGGCGCTGGTTTTGGTGATTCTGCGCGGTGCTCCACCCCCGCCATTCTGTTCGACCCCGACGCAAGCAACAAGCCATAACAGCGAGCTGACTATTTAGGCTAAATAATGACACTTTACAGATTTATGTTTCTACGATTAATAGTATATTAGTTATTAAGGTAAAACGATATAGACCAATTCCTTACGGTCCAATTTTTTGACATAGGTGATTTTAAAGATGTTTCACGTTGAAAATCGTGTTTTAGTATCATTGATGGCACTAGTGACACGACTATGTATCCTTAGTACCACTAATGGGACTAGTTAAACTAATTTAGGATCTGTAGTAACTTCATGAATATTATTGTATCGCTAGTACAATCTCGATAGAGACTAGGAATTAGCCCTCGTAATTTAAGGTTTTGTGCCTCACCATTGTCTTTGTCTGTGATCTCCTCAAACAGAACTTACTTAAACTTCAGATGCAACAAGAAAAGTACAGTAATTTACTCGTTTACACAATTAAAGTTAACATTTGACATCGACGCAGGAGCAAGCTGCGCGCACATCTGCCTGGCAGGTGACGCGACGCCATCTTGGATTTCAAATGCAAGGGGCGATTACAATTGAATGTTTCTTGGGGTGGAGATATGGTTTTAGACACTATATTTTTCAAAGAGTAACTAGCTGCAGAATATTATGAGCATTTTGTACACAAAATATGCATACGCGTATAGAGATTAAATAATCTTTTAGGAATAGTACTGGTATGGTAACTTTTGTCCCTAAAATAAACTAATTCAAAAAAAAATCTCCATACTTATGGAGATTATTATACGTCTGAAATCTCGCATCTAGGAGACTATTTTATCATCGACTTTCTAAATATCTTAATTATCTAGATATATCAAAATAAAAATAGAATTGAAAATAACTGTTCGTTTTTTAGTTCTGTCTTAACGTAATTTTATTTTCTTTCGTCTAATTAAGTTATTCTTCAAAATAATTTTATCCTTATTCGTCTTATTATTTAGTTCTGTATATAACAGAATTCCCCCCTTTGTTCGTCTAGGATATTTCTGTTAATATCAGCATTATATCTAACAACATTTCTCTTTTGTTCCAGCGCCCCGCACTTCCTGCACCGGTGGAACCCCCAACAATCTACCTCCACTGGGTTTCCACAACATCCACGGGGAGAACGTGAGGATATCCAGAGATGGCTCCACTGCTAGACGAGTGGAGTCCTTCTGCAAGGGAGTGGCTTTCAGCGCGCGGCCCGTGCGCGTCAATGAGAAGGTAAGACTAATATGATAGCTTTATAATCATCGTCAGCCTTGCTATGATCATCAGTTTCTAACAAAATAGCCCCATATAAAGGTGCATGGGTAAAGATGTCTAATGACATGCCACTTTTTTTTTTTTTTTTTTCGAAGAACTTAGGTTGTTTTGTTTTGGTTTCACATCAAAGGTATATAGCCAGTGTCAAGTAATGGAGAGATTATTTTGTTATAAGTCAGAGTCGATAAGTCAAGTCATGCCCCTGTAAAGTGGTGGTGGTGGCGACTTTACTAGAGGCTTCTATGGAGTTTTGGAGGCAACACGAAAAGTCACGTTTTACAGCATTATACTATTTGACCAACACTCATACACGTTCACGAGCACCTAATGGATAAAAAACCACTGTTTTACACATAAACACTCAAAGTAATAAAAGTTTTTTCGAATAATTTAATGCCGCGAATGCGACATGTTCACGTTCCCGCCAAAACTCCGACATGACACTTCTAAATGTCGGTTTCCCACAAAGCAAGACTGACCCTGTCATCTTCTCTTCTCAATCAATTTCTGCCAGCCAAAAGATAAAGCCCATAGAAAACCTAATTAATTTACTGTTATTTCTCTTTTTAAACTCAAATTTCTAATTCCAGGTGTGCATTCGCTTCGTGGAGATCTCCAACAGCTGGAGTGGCGTGATCCGTTTCGGCTTCACCACGCACGACCCTCAGTCTCTCGCCCACTCGCTCCCTAAATACGCCTGTCCAGATCTCACGAACAAACCAGGCAACTGGGCGAAAGCTCTAGGCGAAAGGTTCTGCGAAAAAGACAACATTCTCTACTACTACGTCAACTCAGCTGGAGATGTCCACTTTGGCATCAATGGAGAGGAAAAGGGATTGTTCTTCTCAGGGGTTGACACCAGAAACCCGCTCTGGGCTTTGGTAGATGTGTACGGCAATTGCACAGCTGTTCAATTCGCCGACCCCAGAGCCCCGAATCAAGCGAGACGGAATCACAGCCCTGTGGAAGAAACATTGTCTAACGGCATGAGGTCTCTTGCCATTGACGAAACATTACCAGCTCCAAGATTCCAGGGGCCAGTCGCTCCGAATCCTCTAGTCCCTCTTAGCTTACACAGGATCAAGGGAAGAAACGTGCAGTTCGTAAACGATAGGGGCGTAGCAGCGCGTTCGGAAACTGAGTTCTGCCAGGGTTACGTCTTCACAGCCAGACCAATGCGTCCAGGACAGACAATCGTCGTTCAAATACTAGCTACAGAATCAGCGTACGCGGGCAGCTTAGCGATTGGACTCACCTCGTGTGACCCTTCGACTTTGCGGCCGTGCGATTTACCCGATGACGCGGAATTGCTTTTAGACCGACCTGAATACTGGGTGGTGCGTCGAGACGCAGCGAATGGACTTCGCCGCGGAGACGAGTTAGCTGTGACCCTAACATTAGACGGAGAAGTGAGGGTCAGTCGGAATGGGTCAAACCCTATCACAGTTATGCATGTGGACCATACCCTACGGCTCTGGGCGTTTGTTGATATATACGGGGCCACACAGAAGGTCAGGATGCTGAGTTCCCAAGTGCCCCAGCAGACGCCGCCGCAGCAATTGAGGGTTATTACGTCTTCGGCGGCGCCGATACAGACGGGCGCGGGTGGGACTGTACTCGTCGTCAGTCTACCTCCTCAGAATGGAAACCAGAATGCGATCAATCATCAGCAAATGACGTTGGCCAGCGCTCATTATATAGAGGTGAGTTTTTTATCAATATCTATAAAAGACTTACTTCTGACTGCCTGACTGACTGACTGAATGAATGACTGAATGACTAACTGACTGACTGACTCACTCACTCAGTAGAGACTTGAAATTTTGAGGGTATGATCGTCAAAAAGTGTACCAAGGAATTTTGTTTGTTCTGTAAAGAATACGAGATGAACAAGACTACCTTAAATGTCAAAAAATCCAATATGGTGGCTGTAAGGCATTAAAATGATGACAAGAACCCATTAATTCTTGATGGATTTCGGTAAATGAGGGTATGTTTAGGTTCGTATTTGTCTTGGGAGGTGTATAAGAACAAAAATAAAGTGTCAAAATTGAATTTGGTGAAAGTTTTTTTATAAACTTTAACCATGTTTTAAGATAGATATCTACAATGCATTAAACTATCAATAACATATGTTTTTCTTCTTCCCCAGCCAATTCAATCATCGCAACTCTGCCTGAGCAGCTTACCCATGAGCAATCAACCCACATGCTCTGTCCCTTCACCATACGCCAGACCTCCAATCTCCAGAAACGAACCTCAATGCTCCAGGAACGAACCTCAATGCTCCCGAGTAGAACCTCAATGCTCCCGGGTCGAACCTCAATGCTCCCGGGTCGAACCTCAATGCTCCCGTGTTGAACCTCAATGCAACCGAGTAGAACCTCAATGCAACCGAGTAGAACCTCAATGCTCCCGCAACGAGATCCAATGCTCATCGAGCCAGAACAGCCAAAATGAACAGGTACAAATCCCAAATGGTCACGATCTACGGATAATCAATGGCCCTTCTACGAGCCGACAGAATCTACAGCCAATCTATTCGGTGATTGGTGAGGGTTTGACAGGTACCGAATGTACTATATGCTATGAGAATCCTATAGATAGCGTGCTATATATGTGCGGACATATGTGTATGTGCTATAGATGTGCTGTTCAGCAGTGGAGGGGTAAAGGGGGCGGTCAGTGCCCCCTCTGTAGGGCACAAATCAAAGATGTCATTCGCACTTACAAGTCCTAAATGCCAAAATGTATATGAGAATAATATATAATTAGTTTTTAGGTTATTTATTTCGATTGCGGATGTTGACTTAGGATGAACGTGGAATGATATTTGACGTTAAATGAAGGCAGTGCTTATTTGACGTTAAATTAATGTAGTGCAATGTCACTTATGACGTTAGATGATTTCAATGTCATTTGAAGTTCGATGAATGCAGTGCAATGGTATTTGACGTTAAATGAAAGTTGTGCAATGGTATTTGACGTTAAATGAAAGTTGTGCAATGTCACTTGACGTTAAATGATTGCAGTGCATGTCATTTGCAGTTAAATGAATGCAGTGCAATGTCATTTGTAATTAAATGATTGCAGTGTAAAATGATATGACATTTCATTTGACGGAAGAAGAATGTTAAATGACTTGACGTTTGATCAATACGGTGATAAGCGTTAGTGTTAAATAATTTTAAATAAGACTTCTGATTATGTAGTTTTATTTAAAACTTATATTTCGGTAGTGCAATGTCACTTCACGATAAATGATTGCAGTACCATGTCATTTTAGGTCAAACGAATGCATTGTAAAATGACATGACATGACATTTCATTTGACGTAAAAAGAACGTGAAATTACTTGACGTTTGATGAATACGGTGCATATGCTTTAGTGTTAAAATGATTTTAAATAAGCTTTTGATTATTTTGTCGATTTAAATACATAAATTTCCGACCTGGTAATAAAAAAAATATATTTTATTTTTTGACCACACTGATAATAAAGTTTGACTGAGTATACATTGTACACTCACATATTATAATATTTATTTAGTGTCATTAGAATCTTGATTTATTGTTTTTGACGTGACTACGTCTACTAAATCGATGAACACCGGCTGCATGCATGAAAACGTCGACGTCATTGTCCGATAACGCTGTGATTGTCCGGTAACGCTCATTGTCCCGTTACGCTGGTAGTCACGTTAAACAATCGTCCATAAACTAACTTTACAGACAACCAATTTTTCTTTTATGCCAGGCAACACTGACATTTTAAGTTTTTTTTTAAAGCAACCCTATATTATGTAGTTTTAAAAATACGTAGCTTCGGATAATGAAGAATGAGTTGCCTTATTAGAGTTCTGTCTTAAACATATCTATTAGTTGTGGTTCTGTATAGATATTGCTAGAATTATTTAGGTGTAGATTTAAGCCCAACTTTTCACCTGCCGAGTACTAACCGATATAACTTCGTCCAGGCAAATGAATAGTGATAATCGTTTTAGGATAAATGCATTTATGTAATACATGTTTTTTTAGCTAAAAAAGTAATAAAACCCGGCTGTGACACTTCTATTGAAATAAATCAAGCTGTTTAGGCTTTAGGGGAGGAACAAACGAATGTGCATATTATGCTATGCATTTTTTGTTTGTTTTATCAAAAAGAACATTATACTTTTTTGCGCAGTCGGGTATAAGAAACTAGTTGACTCCAAATGAAAAAGGTTTAATTCCAGTCCACAGTATGTTGTATTTTCTACTATGGCAATACTAAAACGTTGCATAATATTGACCTAAGAAGTTCCTAATAAATGTTTTCTATCGATTTTCCCACTTCGCATCGAATTTTTAGCCAAAACGCAGCCAGTAGATTATAGAAGCTACCGTGCTGAGTTGCCAGCGCTAAAAAATACAGATCGCATGGTAGAAAATCGCTCGAACACATTTTCACATGACAATAGATAAACGTAAAAGATTTTAAATGTAAGACATTCTTAAATATTAATTTATTAAAGTAGGATGATATAGACAATTTTTCTTTTTGTATACGCTCATTTTTTTTTTTTAAAAACTATATAATTTCTTGAATTATATTATTGCTCAATCTATCCTTTAAAATTTGTCAGTATTTCACATATCATTTAATTTTAATTACCAATTGTATTAGTACCAAATTTTGCAGCCAGTTTCGTAGGTTATTTTGTATTAATCGTCTATTTATTCATAATATTAATTTTGATTAAGAACATGTCGCCATTTTTAAGTCGCGTCATCAAAATACGCTAGTTTGATGACGCCATTTAAAGATGGCGTATTTATTTTATTTTTAAGACAATTTAACATTTTCTATACCAAAATAGTATGACCAGTTATAAAATCTAAATAAAGCTTGCTCTTACTAAAAGGGTTTTTAATAGGGACACAAGTTTTCCCTTTTATAGGTCTAAGCTGAAACTTTTGAAGCCAAATCTTTGTAATAAGTGTTTATGTAAATATTATTATTCTTTGGTCATAACATTATAAAATTATGTTTTAATTTTACTTTTTATAAGATGGACACTTCCTTTTATCATACTTATTATCCTTTTTTGATTACCTTTCAATCAAAAATACCTGTATTAGACTCAAAAATGTGTATGGAAGTTTTCTAATAATCTTTACTTATCCAATTCTTTTCTAAGAACCTGTTCTTATAAATAATTGTGTTTTAATTCTATAAGTTCTAGTTTCAAAACTTCAGGGATTCATTTCATATCTAAAATTTGTGATAAAAAACTTATTTAGTGTTCCTTATTTTAATGTACCTTTTTTGTACTTATTTTAATGTACCTTTTATAAACGAAAGGCACTTTTTCTTATTTTCCATTTCTGTTTGTGTACGTTAGACATCTAGTCGTTTCTTATTTTATTATTATTTTGTGTATGTTATTTAGATTAAGTTTCGAATAAAATGGTTATCGATCAAACTTTTTTTTACTAACCCTATGATCTTTTCTAATGGATCATTTTTGACAACAATTTCAAATGATCTAAAGTGATTATGTGGCTATAATGGATCACTAAGGTCTAGCAAACGTTCAGTAGGTTTCATTTGAACCCTAAATAAATAATAGGTCAAAAGAAAAATTATTACATGGAAACACTTTTAAAATAAGAAAATACTTACAATTAAAAAAATACGTTTCTTACCTACCTACATAAAATTAGTTGATATATTACATTGTATTATTAATGACCTACTTAATTTTATCATAAGTAGCAGATAAATGAAAGCCTAAAACGCTATTTTGAATGGATAATATTTGTGCGTATCCCCCATTCTGAAACAAAGACAAAATTTGAAGAAAGACTACAAAAAAAACTTTTTTTTCAGTTAAGTATTTTGATTCAAAACTAAACTACTGAACCGATTTTCATAAAATTTATATAGGACCAATCTGAGACCAACCTCTCAAACAAAAAAAAAAATCAAATCGGTTTTTAAACCACTAAGTTCTGAGGTAACAAACATTAAAAAATAGTAGATTATGCACTAAGGGGATAAAGCAGTGTCTTATGTCGCGGGTGGCATATTGAACCCTGAGCTAACGAGGGACTCAGTTAACTCCTGAGCGAAGCGAGGGAGTTATGTAGAGTCCTGAGTGACGCGAGGGGTTCAAGCTACCCAAGACGAAGACAGGCTTTATCCCAGAGGAGCATACTCTACTTTTCACACCTTCTGCGAGGCAATAAAAAGCCAGGGCGGCAGCAGCGAACATGCATCGTCTTTTGTTTCACAATCTTTGAAGTCGCGCCTTTTTTCTTTTTTTTTATGAGTGGCCAGTTCGATTTTCGAACAAACCTTTTTACAATGCCATATGGGCGTTCTTTTACTTAGAGTTTTCCATGAGTTTCCACACGAATTTGACGTTCCAAATTCAAATCACATTACAACCCTTGGGAGTTTCATACAACATTACCTCCCTAGAGAGGTAATGCTTTGCTTTACCTCGATGATAGCATGAATGTAATTAGACATTGTCGAGCAGGTGGTGTGAAAAGTAATTTAATCTCCTTTTTTGAAATCTGTTGAAAACCGTAGCAAGATTTCGAAATTAAATAGTAGATTATGCCAGTTCGATTTTGGAACAAACCTTTTTACAATGCCATATGGGCATTATTTTACTTAGAGTTTTCCACGAGTTTCCACACGAATTTGACGTTCCAAATTCAAATCACATTAGGTACTACCCTTGGGAGTTTCATACAACATTACCTCCCTAGGTAGGTAATGCTTTGCTTTACCTTGATGATAGCATGATATGAAATTGGATATTGTCGAGCAGGTGGTGTGAAAATTATAATACTCCTCACCCTTTAAAAGTAAAAATCCTCTTATTCCTATTCAAAGCGTGGAGCGCGTCCACCTGCCCTGAAGTCAGACTGAAGCTGAGCGCTCGGAGGTTGTCCCACAGGTGGGCGGTGGAGGAAGCCTTCACTACCACGTTATGCCCACACTCTAACTGATATCTGAAATAAATAAATCAATATTAATAAAAGGCTTGGACATGACTGACTATCAGACAGCGTGCAGGCCAAACCGCTGAACGTAGAGACTTGAAACTTGGAGGATGTAATCATCGAAAGCTGAAAGTGAGTACCAAGAATAGTAGATTATGCACTAAGGGGATAATGCAGTGTCTTATGTCGTGGGTGGCATATTGAACCCTGAGCTAACGAGGGACTCAGTTATGTATATCAGTTATGTAGAGTCCTGAGTGACGCGAGGGGTTCAAGCTGCCCAAGACGAAGACAGGCTTTATCCCAGAGGAGCATACTCTACTTTTCACACCTTCTGCGAGGCAATAAAAATCCAGGGCTCCGAACTAAGCAGCCAACACCGTCTCTTGTTTCACAATCTTTGAAGTCGCGCCTTTTTTCTTTTTTTTATGTGTGGCTAGTTCGGTTTTAGAACAAACCTTTTTACAATGCCATATGGGTTCTTTTACTTAGAGTTTTCCATGAGTTTCCACACGAATTTGACGTTCCAAATTCAAATCACATTACTACCCTAGGGAGTGTCATACAACATTATCTCCCTTGGAAGGTAATGCTTTGCTTTACCTTGATGATAGCATGATATGTAATTGGATATTGTCGAGCAGGTGGTGTGAAAAGGAATTTAAAATATTCGCACACCAAGGGGTCCAAAGTTTTCACATAAATGCCGTATAAGTATCTCTAAAACAACTCATTCTAGAAGCTTGAAAATTGGCATGTAGACATCATCAATATAAAAGGCTTGGCTGACTAACAGACAACGTACAAGCCAAACCGCTAAACGTAGAGACTTGAAACTTGGAGGATGTGATCGGCAAGAACTAAAAGTGTGCTACTAAGAAAGGAATTTTAGAATTTCGTAACGCAAACGAAGTTGCGGGTGTCAGCCAGTAATAAATAGGTAGATACTTTGGACGTTTCACACAACGCCATCTAGTCTCAAACTAAGCAGAGCTTGTGTAGCGTAACTACATAATGTGTTTAATTACTATTGAATAAGCTGTAACTCAATACGTCATTATACTCTAATACTAACTATAAGTCAATCTGTACAGCTCTTGTAAAGCACACTGTAATTCAGTCTCGGTTTAAACGCGATACGGTAAATACATCAGTAAAACAAATTCGGTTTTTAATTTATCGAACCTAATTACCTATTTAATCAATTCAATTTAGGGTTTGATCAAAACGAAATAAACAAAAACCCTAAAGCTTATAATAAAAACAGATAACTGATACAATACCCACACAGGTAGGTACTTTTCTTTTTATAACAATACTTTTAAATACATACATAGAATACATAGAAAACACTCAGGACAAACACCGATGTATGCTAGGTATGCTAAGAACGAGATTCTCACAGATGTCTAAATAACTATCTATCTTCGTACCCCTTTGGGTTATATTGGCTTATTCTACCGATTGTATCCCTTCCCCAAAAATGACACTTTACCATCTAGTTTCACGAACAATGAATCATTCATTCATTCATCCCTACCTGATGAGCAGTTGAGCGGGCGTCACATCCAGCCCTGAAGCCATCACCTGCACCAATGCATCATCTATCGCAGCTGGGTGACCGCTCTTCAACTCCTGGGGAGTACCCTGTGAAATACATAACAATTATCAATAGCAATAATATAATAACAATTCAATTTTAGTGGAAGAGAAAAGAGAGGAATGGGTATTTTAGCAGTTGAGCGCCTAGCGTTAAGGCTTGAGTAAATGAAATGAACAAGTTTTGCTAACACAAATATATCAGGCGTTTTATAAAATTGTAAAATGCATGTAAATTGCATTGCATTGAGGTTACCTAATAATGATAGTTGTAGTGTAGAGACTGTTTAATAAATACTTAATACTTATACTAAAAATATGAGTAATATTAGTTTAAACAGATAAATCGATCAAAAGCCACCTGTGGTTGAATTTTAGTGACCGCGTCTAATGGCTCAAGAATCAAGAAACATTTATTGTATAAAACTGTGTACAAAGATCTTAACATATTTTAGTAGGAAACAACAGTTTATTCTGATAGGACATACAATAAGATTGGTACTTACAACTTAAATGAAATAGATACCTACCTAGTTTTATTTCATCAGATATAGTAGACTATAGTTGCAAACATTTGTTAATTTTTTTTATTTATTTATTTATTTTTCAGTTAACTAGTACCTACTTAGTTATTTTTAGACATTAGTTTTTCGTTTTCAAAATATTCTTTTAGTGTGTAATGAACTTCTTGAACAAGCCATTTTCTCAAAGTGTTTTTAAATCCAATACGAGATAGCTGCTTAAACTCTGTAGGTAGGTGATTGAACACGCAGTTATATATTATGAGCTTTTTTTAAACATGGTATTATTAATTTGAGGTATACATATATTGTACTTATGTTTACTCATTTACTTATGTTCGCTCAGTGGGCGGCAGTTCTTTCTTAGCTACTAATTTTATTTAGGTTGTGTTTAGAAACTACGACTAGTGGCTTAGTAGGCTGCAGTTATCAGCCACTAATGGCCGCGGCTAGTGGCTCAGTGGACAGAGTACTATAACCGTACCGTAGTTTAAACGTCGGGGATAGTGCAAAAGCGTAACCCACAAGTACCTACAAGTTTTATCCAGATGCGTCATTTTAGGTTTTTCTTTGTAATTTTCGTACATTGTCAACCAATTTTAGTGTTTTTTATCATAATATTAGAAGTGTTCTCATTACCTTTGACCCCAGCACGCCGAAACAGCTCAATGTGATGTTACGTTCGCTGCAGAACTGGTCGAGGCGTTGTTGGGAAAGGTACGGGTGGCATTCCACCTGTGGAAAGATACGGGGTTTGAAAATCTTTGCCCAGCATTGGGTCGAACTATAATAAGAAAACTGCTCTCACTTACTCAATAACTTACTGTAAAGCATCGATGACACGAGGCTAGTTTACAAGCTACAAGCCAACCAGTGTAAAAGCAAGCGAGTTAGCGGTCCGGAAGGACATCGACTTTATAAGCTGCTACCGAACTCGCTAGCTTGTAGCTTGTAAACTAGCCTCGTGTCATCGAGACTTTGGCTAAATAAATGACACACTGACACAATGACACCTTATTCATAAATTTGCTCTTCATAAAGTTTGCTCGATATTTAATGTGTTTAGTTGTGCGTACATATTACCTATGTATGTCTCAATCAAATTCAGAACTTTCAAACACAGAATCTTTGTTAAGGCTAATCCTCAAATCAAATTCCATACAACATGTTTCGGACAAATACTCAAAAAGTACGCCATATTATTGTAATTTCTTCACTCTATTCGTTTCGGCTATGTTTCCCGATTGTGTCAACATAAAATTAGTAAGGTTTCATACTTTAATTTAGATTTTATACGTGTTTTTAAGTTAGTAGGGTTAATTTTAAAACACGTATAAAATCTAAATTAAAGTATGAAACTAATAGTGTGAAGAAAGTACTATGAAACGAATGGTGTGTAGAAATTACTATAATACGGCGTACTTTTTGACTATTTGTCCGAAACATTTTGTATGGAAATTTGCCTTGAGGATTCCCCTTAACCTATAATTTTAATTTGTGGTTGTGATGTGTTTTGTGCATTTAAATAAAAAAAAAGTGATTAACCTGATTGACAACCGGCTTAACCCGAGCCCGGTCCAACACCCTCTTCAATTGCACCGAGTTGAAGTTACTAACGCCCAGTCCGCGCGCCCGCCCGTCCAACGTCTCTAGCCCGAACCACGCGTCTAGATAGTCGCTCTCTGAGTATTGCAGCACTGTAGCTATCTTGGGAATGGGAGCGCCTCCTTCCTGGATGTGGGCATAACATGGAGAAAAAATCTCGTTCTATTTACTAAAATTATGGTTGAACTAGCTGGTGCCCGCGACTTCGTCTGCGCAGATATCTTTATAAATTGTAGCCTATGTGTTATTCTGATGTATAAGCTATATTATTGTAAAGTTCCATTAAAATCCATTCAGTAGTTTTTACGTGAAAGAGTAACAAACATCCATCCATCCATCCATCGATCCTTACAAACTTTCGCGTATATAATTAGTAGGATTTGTGACAGCGAGAATAATTTAGTAACGATTACAGCAATAATAATTCCTGCTAACGAAAGTTAGTAACGTTTAAGTACAAATAATAGTTCTAGCTAACAAAAGTTAAGGGTAATCCTCAAATCCGAATTCCATACAAAATGTTTCAGACAAATATTCAAAAAGTACGCCGTATTATATTAATTTCTTCACACTATTCGTTTTGTCCATGTTTTTTGATTTCGTTAACAAAAAAAGTGAAAGGTTTCATACTTTAATTTAGATTTTATACGTGTTTTTAAGTTAGTAGGGTTAATTTTAAAACACGTATAAAATCTAAATTAAGGTATGAAACCTTTCACTTTTTTTGTTGACGCAATCAAAAAACATGGACGAAACGAATAGTGTGTAGATATTATTATAATACGGCGTACTTTTTGAGTATTTGTCCGAAACATTTTGTATGGAATTCGGATTTGAGGATTCCCCTTAATATCGGTACAAGAAAATACTTATACTTATTATAGGTTACTATTTAGTCTTGCTATCTCATTTTTTTTCTCCGTGTAAAAATAAAAGCTGTGTTGGCCGAGTGGAAGGTGCCTCGACTTTCGATCCGAAGGTCGTGAAGTCGAACCCGGTCGTAGGTACACCAATGGATTTTTCTGTTTCAAAAATCTATGTATGCATTATAACACGTGCTCAACGGTGAAGGAAAACATCGTGAGGAAACCGGCATGTCATAGAACCTAAAAAGTTCGAAAACATGTGCCAAGTGCACGAAAGGAGCCTCTTTGAGGCGCACTTGAAATCTTTTCACCACACTGGTTCGAAAGAATATCCGACACTGTGTTGGTACCCATCTGGACGGCATCCTGCAGCGGACGCGTTCCAAAGGTAAAGTAAAACATATTTAAATGATCCTTACCTTGAAAGACATAGGGTTGTGGATGAGGTACAGGTCGAAGTAATCCAGCCCCATCGCATCGAGAGAAGCCTGGCAGGCTGCGGTTACCAGGTCGGCGCGGTGGAACGTGCTCCATAGCTTCGAGATTATGAACAGCTCCGCCCTGAATCAATATTCATGATATTTTTTGCAACAATGTACAGACAGCGTCTTAGATAAGTATCCCCCTTGCATTACAATATCCAGCTTCAAATCCCTTTAAAATCACCGTCGCGGCGAATGGAGAAGTTTTGCCTTTAATAAATAGATTATATTTGTATAACCGTCTGTAAGCCTAAAAATAATTTTAAGTATTACAATTTTTTGAAAGGATTTATAGCTGGGTGTCTTGTGCAACGGGGATACTTATCTCTGACGCTGTCTGTACATAAAAAAAAGAACTTTAATGAAATCACTAAATTAACATATTACAGCATACGTTTTCGGTCGATGTCTGTGTGATGTATGTGATGGTCTGGCGAAAATATTTTTGATAAGTAGAACCTTAGACACAAGGAATAAGAAGATGACTGAGATCATTAGACAAAGAATAGGAAGTATAAACAAGCTTACCTTGTTACAGTTCCATCAGCGATCTTCGCCCTGATAGCCTCTCCGACCACCTTCTCGTTGCCATAGATGAAGGCGGTGTCGATGGCTCGGTAGCCGAGGTCAATGGCCGCTGTCACGATGTGATACGCCAATCGAGGGTCCAGCTACAGAGACACGGATGGTTGAGGACCAAGTCAGTTGGACTCACAGAAGTATTAAAGTTACAGAATCACATGGAAAATGCGCCAAATAAAGGGAGCCACATTGGCTAAATTATAGTACATTTTCCGATGCTAATTTTTGAAAAAGAGAAGTAACTGGGGCGGATGATCATGCCACCAGGCTGACACGTGGATCGGAACTTGATGCTTCCCCCGCTGCACCGCGCGGAGCCCTCCGTGTTGCTTCTACCTCTAATTGCGAAGCCTCATCATTACCAAGTATTGCAGAACCTCTTCTCTATCAAGATTATCCAATTCCACGCTGTACTTTGCACTAACGTCATTCGAGCCAGGTGTCATGTTCATTCGCCCGAGTAGTACCTATAGCACGATGACACACGGCTTTTTGTAAAGTCACCCAGTGTCATCGGTGTTTTAACAATCTGCTTGTTGACAATCCTTCCCAAAAGCTAACACGCTCACACGCTAGCATTTAAAAACGCCAACAATCGCTTGTAAGAAGCCGTGTGTTATCAACGCTTTATATGTCAAAACTACTAGGCTTTTTCATTTTTTAATACAACATCATCGTAAAAAGTAACAAACTTTATTTGAAAATAGAGATATTTCATTCTTATTGACAGGGTGTCTGAAAAAATTCCGTCTTCCACGTCTATTTTGGTTTGATACTATCAAGGTATCTTGGTGTTTTATAGAAACACCGTTATTCATCTATGTTGGAGAATGAGGTGATAACTTACCAGTGCAGTACCAACAGCCATCACAGGCATTGTCATCCCATTCGCCAGTTTAATTCCCGGAACTTTCATCGTGCCATACTTCTTCTTAGCATTCATCAACTCTGCTATCTTCTTCTGGATATCCTCTGTGGTTTCCGACTCCTTCTTTTCTACTATGTCAAACTTCTGTGTCACTGTCCTCTCTTTTTCTATTTTCTGTATAGTTCTCCTGTCTTCTGCTATGGTATGTGTGGGTCTGATTTCTATCTTCTGCATTGCGTTTGTAACTGGCTCCTTCTGTTCTGTTCTACCTACCTTGTGAAATCGGGGTGGATAGAATTCCTTCGCTGGCGTTAGTTTTCTCTAAAATAGAATTTAAATTATTGGATGGTGCCATTTCGTAATGAAACACAAGTTTACATTCAATGTAAACTTTCCATATAAAAACTTATACACCATATTTTTTTTTTATTATATTTTTTTAATTACCAAAAAAAATCAATGGGCAATGCAGACGGGGTACTACGTACTATCTGTGCAGTCAGAATTTCGGATTTCTACAAAATAGGCGAGTGACAGCGAGTGCGGCGCCCGAGCCGAGCTGCGGCGAGCTGGCTCGAGCTAGGTATCCGGGTTTGCCAAACGATGAATAAAACTCAAATTATTATCAATGATGGGTACCTATTGTCGCAAGGCCATAGGGAAACGACTAATGGCACATAACAGTTGTCCAATTTTTATCATATTTATTTTGAAAATAAATCAAAATGTTTTTCTCATTTTTTTGCTATATCCGTGTTCAGTAACGGCAACTGATTATGAGTATTTTTTTTCTGGTAATTAAACTTTTGCGGTGTGAGGCTAACCTAACCTAACTGACAGAATCACTGACAGACAACGCCCAGACCAAACCATTGAACGTAGTTGCCACTGGCACAAGGGCGCACCTTACGATTAATAAAATACACAAAACTGCACCAAAAATCTTAATTTTAAACTAAAATATTCACATAATTTTATTTCCTCGTTTACCACTGTCTAAAAAGACCACATCTCCTCACTTCTTTGGCTAAATGTAGCAATCGTTATCCTAATTACTTAATGATCGTGGCTTTATTTGACTTCTAGTCTAGCTGCTCCCCGTGGCTTTGCCCACATGATATTGAAATAAAAATTGCTTTAAGTTATTTTCCAGCGTATAAAATATTCTTTTGCCAATTTTTAGCTTACTCGGTTCAGTAGTTTTGACGTTGTTGAGGTACAAACATTTATCTATCCTCCCATATTCACAAACTTTTGCATTTGTGTTTTCGAGTGCTTTAAAAATGTGGCATTACAAGTTGTATTTATAAACAAAGGATTTAGCTACACTTATTATTATTTGATGTAATTTCTATGATTTTTTGTTGCAAACGCGTCGCCGACTACAGCGACCGGTTGCGCGCGGCCGCTACACGAGTAGCCAATAGCGGCCCACGCTACAGCAACAAAAAGTATGAAAATTTACAAACATCTGCCACCGCTCGCTGTAGTCGGCGATGCGTTTGCATGTGCACTTAATCTCTAAATCGAAAGTGATAGTTCTACGTTAGATACTAACCTCAAACAAAGCTATTTTCTCCGAAACAGACCTCTTTCGTGGCATTTCTTTGAGATCTATTGGAACCTCCTTCATACCAACCCCTAATTTATCAACAGAATTGATCCTGACTATCATTCTATTCACTTTGCCCTTCACTGCGTCTCCTAAATCAAGCTCAGCGAGTGATTTAGCTCGTCTCAAATCATCATTCGCTCTCCAAGTTTTATAATCTTCATCAGGTCTATCTATTCTGTGTTTTGTTCTATCATCATTTTGAAAAACTTGATTGTAATCAAGGGAGTAATAGTTTTTCTCATTTTCGACAAAAACATCACTGTCACTTTCATATTTATTGTGATTTTCGTTAAGTTTTACATCATCTTCTGCTTTGATTGGTTTGTCGTTATGTGATATGGATTTTATTTCTTCAGGCTTAAAATCGATTGTATTTGTACGAATAAGTGGTATGTTTTCAATCACTTTGTTACTAGGTAAATTTTCTTTTATATCATCTCTTTGATCATTGAGAGATTCAAATCTAAATAATTTCTCTCTTACTGAGACATAATTAGGTATCACAACAGGGACTTTAGCCACTTCTGTGTTTGTTACTAATTCTTTAGCAATATCATTCGTTATGACTTCATTTTTTTCCTCAACTTTCTTAGGCACAGGTGTTAACACTTCTTCTTCAACTTTAGTATCTTGAATAGACAAAGTGTTTGATTCAATGAAAACTTTACTTTCTACTTCATAGACATACTCTGGAGCCTTAATAACTACCATTTCTGCTCTAGAAGTCTCTGTTGCGTAATCTTCATCACCGTTTATTGTATTATCAACCTTATTTACACCATTTAGATCTATTGTTGCTTGGAATGGTTTGAAAACCTCTTCGACTATTAATGGCGTATGGACATGAATGTGTTCAGTTTTGAGAACCGTTGTCTGCAATTTCGGTAGTTTTATCTGTTTTTTAGTATAACAGGTGACTTTAGGTTTAAGTACAACTGGATCTGCTTCATAACGCTGAAAAAAATTTATTATTGACTTCAAAATAATAAATACTTAATGGTCTTTGAAAATCTAACGAATAGTAGTCCTTACCTCAAACATTGCAATTTTAGACATCACTGATTTCTTTTTAGGCAGTTCGGCATTAAAATCTATTTTTGGCTGTTCTCTATCAGGCTCATGTGAATCGATCCTGCTTATTACCTTGCCCACCTTTCCTCTTAATCTCACAGAATCTTGTACATTGTCTTTCTCTTTTATAGCTATTTTTGTATCTTCCAACTCTTTTTGAATTTCCGCTACGATTTCTGGTCTTATATCACTATTATTCTCACTTACATCAGTTATTTCAACAGTATTAGGTTCTGCAATCTCAATAGTTTCAACTTTGGCTTCTTTGAGTTTGATATCTTCATTGTTAGACGTATAAGAAAAAACTTTTTTAACTTCAACTGTTTTTTCTGTTTCACTTTTCTCTGTGTATTCGTGTACAAAAGAATCAAAAACAGGTATCCCTACTCTGATTGAATTTTTATAAATATTTTCTTCGACCATCAGACCCTGTAGCTTTACATTCTGCATACTACTCTCGTCTGTTTTAACCTCTGTTATAGTTGTAGTTCCGACTATTTTTGAATATTCATCATCTTCATTGTTTTTTGAAGATGTTGTAATTATTGTTTTAGTGTATTGACGTTTCACTTCTGATGCAGGAGATGTTTTTTCATTAGACATATCTTTAGGTGTTGTTGTGTTTGATTCATGTTTAGCATCTTTTGTCACTATTTCTCTTGATTCTTGTTTCTCAAATTTCGTTTTGCTTTCTGTTAATTTTTGATTCCAATCATTACTGTCATGTTCAGAACTATGTCTCATCCTCAACTTCTCTCTTGCAAGGATGATTCTACTATTTCTATCAGCCTGCGTGCTAGCATCCGTGTCTTGTTGGCTTCTGCGCCTCAGATACGGAATTTTAGACCTTTTCACTATCTCTACATCAATAGGTTGGACTCTGTTCTCATCATAATCATGTATAATCTCTTCAAATTTACTTTCAAGCTTTTCAGGATCATCTACTTTAGGACTGTTCAAGCCAACATTGATATTTTCATCAGTAGATGCATTATTTACTACTTCCTCATATAATTTTTCGAATTCATCTTCTGGAGCTGTTATTTTTTTAGTGACTTCTGTTTTAGTCACCGTTACTTCTTTTCTTACTGATGCTGGTAACTGGCTGTTTCTCGGTGGTTTTGGAATCGATGATTTTCGAATAGGTATATGAGACTAGAAGAAAAACACGAGTATTATGGTTTGTCAGAAAATAAAGAGATGTTTAACTTTCATGACTACACAGATGGTTAAGTGGCAAGTATGTAGGACTGCCAGGCCAGTGTCGCGGGTTCGATACCCACTTAAAGACAAACATTTGTGTGACGAACCTCGGTGTTTGTTCTGAGTCTCGGTGTTTTCTATGTATTCACAAAAAAATATTATAAGTATTGTATCAGTTATCTGGTTCCCATAGTGCAAGCTCTGCTGAGTTTCGGGCTAGATGGCGCTGTTTGAAATGTTCACAATATTTATTTATCATTATCATGGAGGGAGGGATGAATGCCATGTCACTAGAAGAGTGTTAGATATGAAAGTAGATGGATTTACGAGAAGAGGAAGACCAAAGAAAAGATGGATGGACTGTGTGAAAGAGGATATGAACAAAGCAGGCGTGAGTACAGAGATGACGGCTGATAGAGACGAATTCAAGAAGACATGTTGTGCCGACCCCACCTAAATGTGGGATAAGTGCATGGAGATGATTATCACCCGGTCTTTTGCAGGCCACTGCTGGATATAACCCTCTCCTGAAGTGCGCCATCGCATCCTTGCCACATCCATCTCTTGCCTGCAATGTTTCGCAGATCGTCGCTCCACCTGGCCTGGTTTTTCTTTACCATTCTACAAACCCTCACCTCATTCTTCTGCTTGGACTCTCGTCTCTGAGCCTTCACCTTTTCCACAGTTTGTCTAAATCTTGAAACTGGTATTTTCGTCTTCGCCTTTTTGTCTTCGGCTTTATCTGAAAATTTTGAACTTTAAATATACTTATTTATTTATTTCAGTATCAAGTAAAAAGTAAAAATACACCACCAATTTTTGATTACCAAAAAAAAATTTAATGGACAATGCAGACGGGGCACTACGTTGCATCTATGCAGTCAGAATTATGGATTTCTAAAAAATGGCGGAGTGATAGCGGCGCGAGTGTGGCGCGCGAGCCGAGGTATTGCGAGCTGGCTCGAGCTAGGTACCCGGGTTTCCAAACGATGAATAAAACTTAAATTATTATCAATAAAAGGTACCGCCGATGCAAATCCATCGACGACACCGTGGCTTAGTTGGTAGTGACCCTGCCTACGAAGCTTGGTGTTCCGGGTTCGATCCCCGGCCGGGGCAAATATTTGTGACGAACACAAATGTTTGTTCTCGGGTCTTGGATGTTGTGATGTCTTGTGTGTGTCCATGCCACCTGCGACACAGGGAATCCTAGTGCAGGGGTGTGAGTGTGTGAATGTTTGTTTTGTTTGTTTGTTTTGTTATAGGAAAACGACTAACGGTAACAGATATCCAATTTTAATCAAATTTATTTTGACAGACTTAATTTTTTCAAGTTTTTTTGCCGTATCTGTGTTCAGTAACGGCAACTGACGATGCGTATTTTTTTCTGTTGATTAAAAATTGACCGTGTATAAGTTTTTAACTTTTAATGATATATCTATGTTCTGCAGGTTTTGAGTTCGAATCCAAGCAACAGTTGAATGGCATATTGGGTAATAAAAACCAAAATTCGGCATTTTTTGCATTCTACACATTTAGTGCGGTTTCAAGCGGATTAACCGAGCAAATTCGCCGCTCATGTTTTGTTTTATATATATATATATATACGCGCGACAAGCCGCGAGAGAAACCTCATGCTACTGACACTCGCTAAACAAGAGAGTACGAAGAAAAAACGAGCGTAAACGCTGGTACACGCTCGTATACGCGCGTTCAGCTTTTGAAGTGTTGCCTCCAAAACTCCATAGAAGCCTCTAGTAAAGTCGCCACCACCTACTTTACTGGGGCATGACTTGACTTATCGACTCTGACTTATGACAAAAATAAACATAATCTCACAAATTTCTTGACACTGGCTTTACACCTATGATGTGAAGCCAAAACAGAAGAAAATTTCTTCAACAAAAAAAAATCTAGAGTGCTTGTGGTAGCTTATAAAATAAATAGGTAAATAGGCGAACTCTGTCTGTAACATAATGCTATTTATTACAGACAGAGTTCGCCTATTCCATAGACTTGGCTGAACCATACCTGTGGAAGGTAACCTACCACCAACTTCCTCCTCACGATGTCCGTTAGTGTGTATCACGTGATGTCTGCTCGTCACCTTACCATCTTCTAACACCTCGCTGTGTATTTCAGTGTAGGAAGTCATGTGTGGTTTACTCTGAAATATATAAAGTAGGTGCTAATTTTCATTGTTTTGTTGCCCTTTAAATGGTGATACTCACCAGTGTTAGGTACAGGCCGTAATGTACCATTCGTAGTGAGGATGTTCAAATTTCAAATCGCGTACCTGAAGCGTCAATGACACAAGGTTTTTTTACAAGCTGAATGTTGACGTTTTTAAACGCAAGCGTGTGAGCGTGTTAGCTTTTGGGAAGGATTGTCAACAAGCAGATTGTAAAAACGCTAATGGCACTGGGCGACTTTACACGCTACAAGCGTAAAAAAACGCTGGCTTGTAGCGTGTAAAAAAGCCGTGTATCATCGTACTATAACACTCAAAGAAATTCGCCAAAATGCTCGTTTCCACGTAGGTACTGACTGCACGAATGCTTGCTTTGTAACGTGTAACATTACGCCCCGTAATACCAGTCAGTACCCACCTTAAGATGAGCGATAAAGTTTGTGCCAAAACAAATTAAAATAATTTAAAAAATGGGTAAAGGTTGAATTGAAGTAGTAAGTTGAAATTTACTATTGATAGTTGGAAAAAAACAGATAGATAAATAGGTAATTTGTTCTTGAATGGAAGCAATTTGCAGATAAGCATACCATAATCCATTTGATAAATATTTATTCTCCATGATAATCGCAGTTTTACGATAAATTTTAAATACCAAGTCAAGTTCAAATAGATATGTAACTAATAACTAAATTTTCTGATTGGATAACTAACAATTTAAATACTAAAATATCATAAACTTTTACACTTTTACA
The DNA here is from genome assembly GCA_932526365.1 of Lobophora halterata. NCBI lineage: Eukaryota > Metazoa > Arthropoda > Insecta > Lepidoptera > Geometridae > Lobophora > Lobophora halterata. The sequence goes on along the minus strand of OW052028.1, from coordinate 4,833,497 downwards.
CTTTTTAAACTTTATCATATATTTTTAGTAAAGTTATAACTTTACTAAAAAAACCGAATGGATGCAAAGAAAAATAAAATAATATAAATTAACTAAAAAAAACCAAATGTATTTTAATTTAAATAAAAATATTAAATGAAATAACCCTGTCGGTTGTTGTCTCTACCAGAAGGCCGTAACGGTAACGCTGGATAGGTAAAGTTACGTATCGGTAAAGGTCCTATCCAGCGTAGTTCTACGTAGCTTAAGTATCTTTCATTTAGCCCAAGTCTGTCTACAAACCTAGCCTATATTTGATTAACAACTGTACCTAATTGAGATTATTTATTAATTTATTAAAATATTTTTTTTATATTATTTATTTATATTTTTATTTAGTTGAGTAAGATTTTCTACAGTCAACAGGGTGCTATAATTAAAATGGGTCTAAAAAAACGGTAGACTAATATAATAATATTTTTAATTCATTATCATTTCTTCAACAAAATATTAAGTTTTATGACCTTCTGACAAGTTTCATGTTATAATAAATTCATTTGTTAGTCCAAAATGTTATAATAATAAGTGATATTTGAATATTTAAATCGGTATTTAATATTTATATTCAAACTTCTGAATTTGAGTGACAATTGTTTTTCCTGGTAGAGTTTGCTTCTTGAACAAATGTTGAAAATTGACAGATATATCTTCGGTCACTGTTACTTTTTGCAACTTTAAATCACCCTTCGTAAAAGTAGCTTCATTTTTCGTCACAGTTAAAACAGGCTCCAAAGAAAATGAAGCTGGTATGGTAATTTCCGTATCTGTGACACTTACTTCTGTATTTTCAGCATTTTCTCCATTGCTTTGAATTTCTCGTAAGTTCTGAGTTCCTGGTACTTCAGCCTCGACGTTTTTAGGGTTTTTGTATTCAAATTTGACTTTGGCAGGTTCCTCCATTTCGTTTTTGTTACTGCAAAGAATAATGCGAATGAAAATAAAATATTTAAACAATTTTCAAGTTTCAACGTTCAGCTTCAACAAGCTTCTACGTTTTATTGATAGTAAAAATTACAAGTATTTAGAAAAAAAGAGATTTGGACTAGTTACGAAAACAGGCAGGATAAGGAGATCGACCGTCGCGTTGAGAATGCCTGGAAGAGCTACTGGTCCATGAAAACGCAACTGAAGGGCAACCTTCCTCTGACTCTCAAGCGTAAACTCATTGACATGTGTATTCTGCCCGTCCTTATCTATGGTGCGCAAACATGGTCACTAACCGATTCTCAAAAAACCAAGCTCAAGGTTTGCCAGCGAGCAATGGAACGTAGCGTAGACAAGATACGCAATACTACCCTACGTTCGAAAACAGGCATTGCTGATGTTGGCAAAACAACTGCCAGGCTTAAATGGGATTGGGCGGGCCACGTTAGGAGAATGCACCCTGAGAGGTGGGCCCCGATCGTTACGAAGTGGGTGCCTGAGGACGGGCGACGACGCTGGCGTGACGATATCGAGGCCTACCAGGCAGATTGGTGGGAGGTGGCTAGCGTCCGCAAAAAGTGGAAGGGGATGGGGGAGACCTTTGCGACTAAAAGTGGGACTCAATAATAGGTAAAAAAAGAAAAAAAAAAAAAAAGAGCAAGCCTTCAGTAGTCGCATATACCTAATGTGTAACATCTGACATCTAATTTTTTGGAAGGATTCTATTAACTTCAATTTTCTGAGGTTGGTAACATCTGACGGCTAACTTCCTGTTACACACTTCCGTTGCATTTCACTAAATCACTGACACAAATTGACAGAAAGCCAGAGCAAAGATGTAAAGATGTTACACATCATAAATACTATAATAATAATATTATAATAATACTGTAAGGCTCACTCATTTTTTTTTCAAAACTTTTGTTACAGTTATTTTAAGGAATGTATTAAATTAAATAATTAATAAATATAAATGAAATAAGTAGGTATTTATGTTAATAAACTTACGTGTATCCTTCAGGTAGAACGTACTTCAGTAATCGGCTGTGTTCCATCAAAAATAATAATTATGTTATCGGCATGATAACGTAGTTTATTATGTATCGTGCGATTTATGTTTCTAATGGGATTGGCTAAAATTAAAGAGCAGATTGATTAGCTTTTTACCCGACTGCCAAGGAAGGGTTATGTTTTAATCTTGTATGTGTGTATGTAAATGTCTTTGTTACTTTCTTCCAAACGGCTGGATATATTTTGATAGTTAAGGTATCGTTAGATTCGTCTCAATATCAATCAATCAATCAATCAATATCTTTATTTGCAAAACATGGGTAATTCGGATACAGGTGATGATAGCAATGAAAGTGTCTCCATATTTAGCCTATAGGTGGCGTGCAAATCAATTTAACACGAGTGTTATTAAAAAAATATCAAAATGGCGGCATTTGGAGCTAAACAATAAGTCGTTAATTATTTTTGGATTACCAATTTCGAGTAGGATATCAAAATGAAGGTATTTTAAAGGAGATTACAAATATATATATAAATTTAATTTTGGATAATGAATTGACAGTGAATGTATAATTATTTCGCAGTCGGGTTTATAGTTTTTTTTAAGTCTAAGCTTGTTATTTCTCTTGCTTGTAAAGTTCTTGTTTATGCCCTGTGTAGGTTCTGGATTTCAAGTGCGCCTCAAAGAGGCCCCTTTCGTGCACTTAACACATGTTTTCGAATTTTTTAGGTTCTATGACTTGCCGGTTTCCTCACGATGTTTTCCTTCAACGTTAAGCGAATTATTCCCTTTTGTCTCCCTGCTCTGAAACCCTTGGGTGACAGATGGGACAAGAAGTTCTATCTGTCCCCCTGTTGCTAATAGTGATAGATAGCACAGTGATTTTTTGAACCATTGGTGTATTTTAGTTAGTCCATTGGTGTACAACCGGGTTCGAAACCCGCGACCTACGGATCGAAAGTCGAGGCACCTCCCAATCAGCCAACACAGCTTTTTAAATCCTGGTGTAGGTACACATACATTAAGTGTTTTACTGGCCTTTGAGATTCAAAGTTCTGGTGTAGCACTGTTTTGGCCATGGGCAGGCAAAATCTCTTACCATAAGGAGAGCGTCATAGCTGGTTTGTATATTTATGTGAAAAAAAAATTATGGCTTACTTTAATAGCTTTTTAAATAGGATTTTCACTTCTCATGCTCGTGAAATTCAACTTTGTGCACGCTTTAGAGGGAGTAAAACTGAATTTTAAGCCCTAGGGCAAAAAAATGATACCTTATAAAATCTGTTCAAAGATGTTCAGTTTGTAATAGGTCTCAATCCGGAATTCGAGAACTGTTGAAAATTGTTTCGGTCCTTCATAAATATCCATAGATCATGGTATTATAAGGGACCATACCAAACTTTTTTCGAATTTCAAATTTCGGGATACATTGAATGGTTGGCTCTGTTTTTGAATTGCAAAATAGCGCGCATTCAGTTCGAATTTGTCTAATTTAAACTAAAATGTACCTATACCTCGGTCCTGAAGCCCATTTTATCCTCGACTTGAATATCAACCTAAAATGGCTTGCTTCAGGCCCTTAGTGTACAAATAAATATTTTAGAAAAAAATATATCTACTTACTTCCGCCGTTTTTTTATCAATCCAAAAACACAATCACTTCCAAAATCTATTAATTATAATTATACTTAAACAAAAATATTTTATACATTTGGTAAAAAAATATTAAATGTAAGTTTATGCAAAAAGACAAATTCACACTGAATATTACTAAGTATTCGTTATCTGTGCCCGCATTGATAAACACAGATAATAGTCTTTATTGATTAGCAATAGAGGTTTTACCTACTGATAAAATGTTTTGTGCATGAATTATATGAGCATTTGGTGGCCTAGTGGACTGGCCCTTGCCTTGCAATCTGGTGGACATAAGTTCGATTCTACTTTGTTTATTTTTATTGAAAAAAGTCTAGGTGAGCTAGACGAAAATTAAAACAAGCTTTAAGTTTATAAAAACTGAAAACCCGACTGCGAAGATTTTATACTTTGATTGCCAATTTATTGTTATCGAAGTATTATTTCCAGTTCCATCGGGTATCGAGTTGGAGCAGTTGAGCTACCTATAGATTGTTTGCAACGGTCTATGGGTGGCCCAATTGTTTCCTTATGTAAATTTTGCAATATAGATTGTAGTAGTTAGCTTAATTATGCTGTAATAAACACTTATTGTTTTAAATAAATTTAAATATATGAATTATATACCTGGATATTTGTAATCTTTATTTAATTTCCTTTATTTTGTTACCCCACTCGATAGGTTTGGGTAACAAGCCAAAAAGTCAATATACCTATAACTAGTCTATAAATGTCCTAAAAATATATATTATTATTATTATCATATGTCAGAGTGGTGGCCGAGTGGCTGAGGCCCTTACCTTGCGATCTGACGGTCGCGGGTACGAATCCCGGTGGCAGTCATGCGTAAATAGCTTTTTTCGGTCGAAAAAATCTATGTATGCATCCCACGTTCTCGCAACGGTGAAGGAAAATATCGTGAGGAAACCGGCATGTCGTAGAACCAAAAGTTCGAAAACATGTGTCGAGTGCACGAAAGGTTGAAATCCTTTCACCACACTGGTTTGAAGGAACTAGTGACACGATAAGAAGAAGAAGAATTATTATCATATTATATTTACTAACTCAAAATGCAGGCGAAGCCATGCGCACGATCCAATCATATTAAAACCAAATTTTAGTTCATACACCCACATTTTAATAATACAACACAATATACCTTAATCATTAAACAACATAATGTAACAATAATATTAAACTAAATGATTAATATAATATAACTTATAATAACTTATAATTAACTCGCCGGGCTTTTACCACCGCCAATGTGCCAGCCGTTCTCGAGCCGAACGGTCTAAGTCGTGACGATGGTAACGGCCTGACGGTATGACGCTTATCCCATGGAGAATGGGCAGGCCCTTGGTGTGGGACGCTACATGCGTAGACACTTTGGCACCTTCTCATTTGCCAGGGACGCAAGTTAGGGATGGTGCGGCGGCAAACTCTGCTGAAGATCTCAAGCGGCGTAAATATGTAGGTCTTGATAGGTCGTACTTGTTTGAGCCCTTTGGGGTCGAGACCCTAGGTCCATATGGAATGGGAGCCTTCCGCGTTTTTAAAATTTTGTCTGAGTGTCTGGTCGAAGCGACGCGTGATCAGAGGGCTGGCAGCTATCTGGGCCAAAGAATAAGCCTTGCTATACAAAGAGGCAATGCAGCCAGTATCCTCGGCACGCTGCCATCGGGTATCGAGTTGGAGCAGTTGAGCTACCTATAGATCGTTTGCAACGGTCTATGGGTGGCCCAATTGTTTCCTTTTGTAAATTTTATAATATACCTATATATAGATTGTATATAACTTATACAGGAATAATTAATAATAATAGCAACATTATTTCACTATGACTTTTATCATTATTATATATTGTGTAATTATTTAATAGGTACTAATAACTATTATTCGATTAATAATATTCATATAATTTCACATTTTATCGTAAACTAATATTAACAACATTAAATAATATATCGCATAGTTAATAAAATTCAATATTTGTTTCAGAATAATAAAAATAAAAAAAACAACAAGTATATAATAAGATCTTATTTTTATAGTTTGAAAGCACAAATTATTAGCTGCATTGTGTACTTTTAAATCCTACGACACTAAAATAGGCATCGAAATATCACTACACATCTATCACAATATTAAATATATTTAGATTAATAATCTCAGGATAAAATCCACTAATCATTATTAAAATGGGTATACGAATAAGTATATTCGAATGTCATACTTTTATAATACAAAGACTTCAATTTATTACTAGGATACACTTTCAGCTCTTTTCTTGATTTAACTCCTATCAAGAAAGTTATAACGATTAATATATTTTATTTATAATAATATATCATCATGATATAAATTGTCAAACTAATTTAAGTGCTGCAGATCATATTCAAGATTATGACCAAGATTATAACTTTGACTCAAATTTAAGTTAGCTTTAACTTATAATGAGATTAAAAGTACGTATTTTTGAGGACCCAAACCCAGCTATTGCGTAATTAATACATTTTTCTAGTTTATGATTGTATTTAAAAAAAATATAGTAACTGTAAAAATATCATCTTACTAAAATTAAAATTCAAAATTATGAAATTATTTGATATTTGATTTATCCTCACAGCGTAGTTAGTCATCTAATATCGTCAACTATGAATAACCAATTTTATATATTACATACCTAATGGAAATGTCCATATATTTACGATAAGTATATTGATGAATATTCTAATATTTATTTAAGACTTTTTAAACATGATTATGTAATGGAAGATAAAGTGATACGTTTCATTATTGATAATAATATGTATTCATTTATTATATTTACTCGAAACGGTTAACATACAATCTCATAGAACACAATATCACTTTCACAAAGGTAAGTTTTTAATAAACATCAATAAAACTATTAATAACATTAGATATGAATATTAAAACTTAACTTATCTTCAAAATAACCATAAAACTCTATTAAATAAACATATTATTTTTAACATATTGGTATTGAAGAAAAACGCGGATAATTTTTGATAGGCTATCAAAGACACCAATCATGCAGCCATACATAAATGAGTCCATTTGTGTCCTTGCAAGAAGTATAAATAATATTTTATTGACATAATAATGGTGTATTTGGTACTAATTTAAAAGCTGGTTTATTAATAGGTAAGTATCTAGCTTGATACAAAACTATTTTGTCAAGGCTCTTCTCACTGGAATGACGTCAACGTAACGTAATGTCGACTTGCACTAAACTGTCAAAGTTCCTAAGAAACTTTTTTTCTAGCTTGGTAAAAGTCTTAAAAGTCCAGATTCAGACCGTTTAGTTTTTTAAGTGTGAGTAAAGTAATTGCTTAGGATCTTTGACAGTTGCATCGAGCAAGTGGGCTTATAAGTCCACAAAACATTAAAAATTTGCTTAGATTTTTTATTGAACTATTCATTTTCAGTATAAATATTAGAGAGAAGTTTACATTTACAAGACACAGCCTGAAAAATATTATCCAACGTCATTCCTATTGTTATATCGTGAACCTTACATATTCTAACTACTATTTTCCTACTCAGAACATTCTAAAACACTACACCTAACGATTATCTTAAGTTTCGATAGTTATATGCAGCTAAAATATAGTAATAATGTAATATAAATATTTTATGATTATAATGATTACCATAATGCAATAATGATTTCATGAATTTGAAGTAGTTATGAGAAGTACCTGTAAGTTTCTTTAACAATTTGTATAAAAAGAAAATATTTACCTAAATATTTATATTTTATCTTAATGTACATACTAAGATAAAAAATAAATATTTTGAATGGGTTTAATATATTTCATAAGTTATGTATTTAAAAACTTTTTCGGTGACTAGTGTAAGTACTCTATGCGCTACAGAATTTTTCGAATTTGTCTTCCTTTTTTTCTTAATATCTATATATATTATCATTCATAGTTGATGATATAAGTCAAGAGTTGTTATTTATGATATAATATTATAGTTATTATTAAAAATTAACCAAATATTTAATACTGTTTGAAGTTAACTGAAAATATAAATAAAACCTTTTGAAACATAAAAAAAATATATTATTAATTTACAAAATCACATAAAGTCTAGTTTCTAAATGCAGAACTTTACAACTTACCTTTTCTATTTTATATTATTTACAAGATTTATAATAAGCTTTCAAAAATTATAATCTACTCATTTGGTCCTATACTCAAAACCAGATTAAAAATGTCCAAAAAGTGCACTCAAAAACATGTGATTCAATTTATAAATTATTCTTAATATAAATGATTATTGTCATTAATATAAAACGGTTGAAAAAACGTTATTGTCCTACAAATTTTGATTTTTAAAACTCATAAAAATATATTGTCAAAGTCACATTCGCAAAATACAACAAAATCATTGCAAAAGCATTCAAATAACTTGAATAATGTAAACTTTTAATACTACTGTATATTATTATTGTATATCGTATTATGATTATTATTGAATATTGATTTATATTATTTTAAAAATAGCTTGTAAATATTTATCATAGTTCTAACACACCCTGACTAAACGGCATTATAAAGTTGGTAGAAGTATTTAGAAAGCCTAATAGGTACAGATTATAAAATATACTTAGTTGATACAATATTTTTTTGAGGAAAATTGGTCAGGATACAGTTAGGTACGCACAGAAAGTCTACATATTTCGTTATATGTCTGGGATATGCAAAATATACATTTATCAACTACAGTAAAAATATGTATACTTTGGTCTTAAATAAGAATATCGATATTTTTGTTACTAAATTCGGCACTAATACTGGCACTTATTATGCTAAGCGAACCTCTTTAAAAAAGGGACAATTTTTATTACCACTCCCAAGTTAAAAATAAAAATGGCGGCTTCAAGATGGCGTCGTCAATTTGGCGGGCTTTATTCTTCCTCGTTTTGGTAGCTCACGTAGCGGACAGATGGATTATCGCTGATAATCAGGCTCTGAAGAAAAAACACTAGTCAATTCCTCAATGTTGTTATACTTCGAGAATCTAGCCAAAGGAGATGTTAATGCAAGGCGTACCTCTCTGTTGGCTATATAACCTTCTTGGCCATTCACGTTAAATAAAACGTTTAAAAGTTTTTATTCAGCCAATGAATATTGTTTTGTAGCGGACCAAACGAGCCGCACTAAAATTATCATGGAAAAACTATAATAGAAAATAATATGTAAGAAATTTAGAAGTTAAATCAGATGCTCTAAAAAAAAGAGCTCTAATCTTAAAAACAACGAGCTGGAGTCGCATATGATGTGTAACATCTGGGAATAATTCTATTTATTACTTTAATTTTCGAGGTTGGAACAATCTGACGGCTAACTTTCTGTTACACACTTCCGTTGCATTTCACGAAATCACTGCCACAAATTGACAAAAAGCTAGAGGAAACATGTTACAAACCTAAAATATGAAATACAAGAAATGAAATTAAGACTAATGCCTAGATCACACCGAGCAAACGGGCGAGACAATTAAATGTTACTCGGCCGATACAGTGAAAACGGCCGAATCACTCGCTCAGCCGAGCACTCGGCGCTTTGTTTATACGTACCTGTGTGTGATCTAGGTAATAGGAATTGAGTGTTATAAGTACCTGTTTTTCATTAGTGGCTGGTGGAGATCTCAGGAGTAAGAGGAGAGGTGCGTAGGCGAAGTTCAGCAGCGCAATAATGACCAGCATCCACTCGAAGCCAATGCTGTTCATCAGGGCTCCGGAGAACGCGGGGCCTGAGATATTACAAAATATAAAAAAAAAAATACCAATTAAATTGTTTTAATCTCCCTGAGCTAAAATTAATATAATATGGAATTCCTAAAAAAAAAATATGTGAAATATTATAGCTTTGTTCATGTTATTTCCGAGGCATTACTAATTACAAATAGGCGGATCTAATAGTAGATTATGCACAAAGGGGGATAAAGAAGTGTCTTATGTCACGGGTGGCATATTGAACCCAGAGCTAACGAGGGACTCAGTTAAAGCGAAGCGAGGGAGTTATGTAGAGTCTTGAGTGACGCGAGGGGTTTAAGCTACCCAAGACGAAGACAGGCTTTATCCCAGAGGAGCATACTCTACTTCTCACACCTTCTGCGAGGTAATAAAAAGGGCTCTAGCAGCTTTGCTAGATTCTCGACGCCAGCAGCGAACACCGTCTTTTGTTTCAAAATCTTTGTGGTCGCGGTTTTTTTCTTTTTTTTATGAGTTTTGCTTATGGTGGCCAGTTCGATTTTTGAACAAACCTCTTTACAATGCCATATGGGCGTTCTTTTACTTAGGGTAAGGGCATAAAGCAGTGTCTCATGTCACGGGCTGCATGTTGAACACTGAGCTAACGAGGGACTCAGTTAACTCCTGAGCAAATCGAGGGAGTTATGTTGTCCTGAGTAAAGCAAGGGTCGTACATCAATGGATTTTTCTGTTCAAAAAATCTATGAATGCATTATAACACGTGCTTCGTTAAGTTCACCGTTGTGAAGGAAAACATCGTGAGAAGTGCACGAAAGAAGCCTCTTCGTGGCGCACTGGAAATCCTTTCACCACACTGGTTAGAAAGAACTAGTGACATGATTTGAAGACTCTACCCTCCGGGTTCCAACATACCAACAGCATATCCGAGGCAGAAGGCGGTATCTCCAATCGCGTACACGGATCCATAGACTGCAGCATGGCGGATGTCGACCAGGAAGCCGAGTTCTGGCATCATGGACGAGTCTACCATGCCAATTGCAAAGCCGAGGCCTGCGTTTGGTATCACCAGGTGCTCCAGTTTACGGGCCATCGGGATCTGGGAGAAGATCATTGTTTTTAAATTTGTTTCAATAAATGAATTAATGAATTATTTGTCTTAGGTATGGTTAGTTAAAGGCAAGTCTTATAAATGTACAGTAAAGTAGAGCACAATTTACAAAATATTTTTTTTTAAATTGACCTGCCTCATGATTTTGCTAAATTTTAATTTTAATTTGTTTCTTAATACTTTTCTCGTTTTTATTTAGTTACTGTTGTTAGTGTAGTAAGTAAGTGCAGGTAGGAAGTTTAAATTTTAATAATAAAATATGAACATTATCATCATTTTCTGGTCCTTTTATCTAACTTTTACCAAGTATTCTTCTTCCATCCGTATCTATCACCCGTCATATCTGTACTTACACCTGTTTTATTCATACTAAATTAGTAATTAAAGTAGGTACTGCGCACGATCAATTAAGATAATCCAAGCCATAATAATTATATTTAACCATTGATTGTTTAGGTTAATTATTGTGCTTGTATTATTGATTTTGAAATAAATTGAATTCAAGAACGATATTCTTCAATATCCATTAATTATTTAGGCACTCGACAACCGATCTGTACAAACACTGTAATGTCCCCCTGTTCCACATATCCCTACTGCTCTATTTCTACTGGTAGGGAAGAAAGGATTTTTTTTCCACATTTAGCTACTAGGGGGGACTACTTTTCCGCTTATCTCTACTGATAAAATAATTCAGGAAAGTGGTATCTTCACAATCAAAATGTTTAAGTGCTTCTATAAGTGTTTATTGTAATCATTCTATTTTAAAACTATGCAAACTCCTTCATTACGAGCTGTGTAGAATCTTTTTTCATTGTGAAGTCTAAGAAAATGTCATGTTGTGTCATGTCATTTGTTAAAAATATAACTGAAAATCGAAAAAATATAACTGAAATAATTTTATTTCAATAACTAAATATGAGTGAACCTATTTTTTTAACCAGAGGCCGAGGATCTGTTTTACTTTACGACGGTTACCAATATCACAGAAAAAAGGTCTTGTCTGTTAGGAAGATTTACGTGCTTCAGTGCATAAAGAGGTACCATAAAGATACAGTTCCGAATCTTTCAAATCCTTCAAAGAGAGTATACAAATGCCCAATTCCTAGAGTTAAAAGTACCTTTGCACGTAGACATTTTAATTATACAGGACCGACTTTGTACAATCATCTTTGCAAGACAGTGACAAATGCTAGAAATCTAAGCCCCCACCAACTGAAACTAGTCACTACTGAATGGTTGAACTTACTTACCTATGACAGTATTGAAAAGCTTTTTGAAAAAGTTGTATTAAACTAGTAGGTATGTTGAAATAAACATATAAAATGGCTGCATGCAGCCGCCATCTAAGATCTTCTGATATTTGGAGTAGCCTGTGTCACTTGCGTGAACTTCACAAATTCAAAAAACACCTCATTTGTAAAAAACCATCGAGTTGCAATATTATTTTTTTGTTTTATTGTTTGCTCTGTTATCTAAATTTACTGTGTTTTTGTTTTTGTTTTCATATATAAGTTAATACTAATATATATATTAAGTATTTACATATAATTGTTAAAACAGCATAGAATAAAACATGTACCACTTGTAACGGGAAGGGCTCTGAATTCTGTAATACAGTTCATAAAACTAAAACGGAAAACAGCGACTGTACCATAACTTTGGACAAATGTTTTTGAAATAAACAATTTTGTATTTTTGTATTTGTATTGTAATTAATACATCAAATTCAAGGTTTTAGCAAAAAAACAGTTGTTATTGCACAAGGTGATCGTATATACCAAATCCCAAAACCATGGACACAAAAAATCCCAGAGAGAGCAAAGCGAGCTTACAGACTCATAGAAATAAAATACTCACCAAAATAAGACAGATGCCGATGATGACAAGACCAGAGCAGGCAGCGAGCCAGCGACCCATCTTATGCCCGAGGGGGCCGAAGAGATTCGTGCCTGAAAAGACGCAACTTTTTATATGTTTTTGTATACATTTACATACATATGCTAGAGATTAACAAATATATTATATCTAAGTATTTCACTTCCTATGATTGAGTCTTAGTAAAGTTCTCGCTACTTAGGAATAAAATCCCAAGCCAGTGTAGCGAGCCCCATTCATAACGAGCGTCTTCAAGTGATTGCTACTTTCGATCTCATCAAAAGTAGAAAAATGACAGGTTCTACAAAAACTGCCGATAACTTCAGTAGTTATTACTCGCAGTATGAATACATCCACCAAAATAACATTAAGTCCGCGTGGTGGAATAAGACCCATTGCTACCGCGTGGTGGAATAAGACCTATTCGCTCTCCTAGCAGAGAGTTGGTCTGAGTCCCAGCAATGGAAAATTGTAGGTTGATTTGATTATGCTACGTAACATCTATGTGTCCATTGCTACCGCGTGGTGTATTAAAACCTATTGCTACCGCGTGGTGGATTAAGACCCATTGCTACCGCGTGGTGGATTAAGACCCATTGCTACCGCGTGGTGGAATAATGAATAGGCACATTGTAGGTTGATGATGCTACGTAATATCCATGTATCTCACCGATCAGATAGCAGATGCTGGCGGGCAGGAAAGCGACTCCTTGCTGCCAGCGGCGTGCCTCCATGGTATCCGCCATCCAAATGGGCAGACTCGGCTCTAGCATGGCGATGCCCACGTTTGCGAATGTTATTGCACCTACAAAGAAAAAGTGATTGCTAAATCATTATTCAAAATTAAATTTAAACAAAGGACATAATGTATGTTTGTGTACTCTACCTAAATTTGCAGTAAAAAAACATAGCGAAAAATGCTCAGAGTAATTGCTTCAAACCACGATTCCCTCGATTTTTCCTGTGCGCGATTTGAACCCATTGAATAACAAGCTTAAACCTATTATTAAACCTATTAATAAACTTGTAACACAATAAATAGATTTCAATAGAAATTATAATTAAATAAATTTATTGCCCACATACCTAAAGTACCTAAATACCTAAAGTGTGTTGTTAAAATTGTGTTGTAAAATGTGTTGAATTTGGTTTTTTGTTTTCTTTCTATAGGTCATTACTTTTCTTTGTTTTTATTTAAATTGTTTTGTGTTAATTTTTGTGTATTTTAATTTTCTGTGTGACATTTTAATTGTATTGTATTTTATTTTATGGATTTCGGTCTGAAATAAAATTTAATTAATTAATTTATTTAAAGTTAAAAAAACTGAAAACCCGACTGCGAAATACTTATACATATATTGTCAATTCATTATTCCAAATTAAAATTAAACATACAACTTATACATATCGCGCGAACTTGCGTAATGGTCGAGTCATACCGTTCTATTAGGACACTGTCTAACTGTCAAAATCCATCCAGCCGTTTGGAAGATACAAGGTAACACAGAAATTTGTATACATACATACAAGATACGCGCGAAAAACATAACCCTTCCTTGGCAGTCGGATAAAAAAAAACAATTCGCATTGTAAAATAAACAGCTAGGTATGTTTAAAAAAATCACACTGTAAAAACAGTATGTTTAAGGGGAATCCTCAAATCCGAATTCCATACAAAATGTTTCGGACAAATATTAAAAAAGTACGCCGTATTATAGTAATTTCTTCACACTATATTTATACTTTAATTTAGATTTTATACGTGTTTTAAAATTAACCCTACTAACTTAAAAACACGTATAAAATCTAAATTAAGGTATGAAACCTTTCACTTTTTTTGTTAACGAAATCAAAAAACATAGACGAAACGAATAGTGTGAAGAAATTACTATAATACGGCGTACTTTTTGAGTATTTGTCCGAAACATTGTGTATGGAATTCGGATTTGAGGATTGGCCTTAAATGGTTACCAGCAGCGACGAGAATGTAGGGGTCAGTGACGAGTGCCTTCAAAGATGGAGGCTCCGACTCCTGTCTCACCACTCCTGGTTGCAGGATCATCAGTTGCAGCACTGCACACAAATATTACGTATTAGTATAGTCACAGGAACGGCCCACCAAATGTTTGAGTCATACCTGAAAAACAGATCTCAAATAGTCAAAATCGGTGAATTTCGAAGCAAACCCCATGAAGTGACATTTGGAGTACCACAGGGTTCTATACTTGGGCCATTATAATAACGCCGGCTGCAAACGCTTCGCCGACCATAGTGACCGGCGACTGACGACCATCAGTTTCATATTTTGTTGCCAACGCGTGCGGTACATGTGTCGCCAGTGGCGGCCATGCGCCACACCAACAAGTGTATGTAAAAATAATGTTTGAAATTGATTTAAACTGAAAGTGCTCTGTCGGTCGTTGCCAAAGTGGGAATTGAGCCAAATTAGCATTTTTTTTCTTATTAATGCGCTATGTTAAAATGTCAAAAATGACAGCGGCTAAATTGCAAGACAGTGATAGCGCAATTACACACATTACTTACCTACCCCGAGGGAAGAGGTAAGATATAGATTTTTTCGCTCAAACTGACGTAACTGACTGTACGCAAGCTGGCGTAAGCGACAAATATTAAAATATCGTACTCATTCCAAAAGAGTTGAATATATAAAAAAAAATCCTTTTACATTTATCTAAATTCTGTGATTTGGTTATCCACTCAAAAGTATAGAAAATAATCGTAAATATTCTCTTAATTCGGAGGATGTAAAACAGATTTTATGAGGGACGATTTCAAAATATGGAGAAATGTCTTGCATTTATTTAGATTGTTTAGATTATATCCTCAATTAATCAATGTAATAACATCAAGTTTGTAACCTGTACCGTTACTGAGTAAGAATGTAACGCAGTGACCCCAAATTTTAACATATCGCCTTAAAACCATACTTACCATAAACTCTTTTTAAAAACCGGAAACTGGTATGGCAAGGGCTCAGCCCCTAAATCGGACCACGACAGCCTTCCAGGCGGAAACCGTGGGGCTAACAGCTGGCGGCGAAAGAAATACTGTCGGAACTTGAACGACCGTCAGGAACTAGACAGGCTCACAAAATAATCTTCTCTACAGATAGCGCCGCACTGTTAAATGCACTTAGGCGACCTGACACAAGATCGAAAGCGGTGGCAGAATGCCATACAGCACTACAAAACCTAGCAACCGCACATAAGGTCAATATAAAGTGGACTAAGAACGATGGATCCTGCCCAGGGAACGTCAACGCCGACTCCTTGGCAAAACAGGGGGCGAAACTAGTCCCTAGTTCATCGGACAAAAGCCTAACACATCCGCCAACAGCAGAAATAAAAACTAGACTGAATCAACATTCAGTACAAGAACACCAAAAATTTTGGAACAAAAGAACGGACAGCAAGCACACAAAGATGCTTCTACCGAATATTGATAAGAAACTATTGATAAATAATGAATATTGATATTGACAAAAACAGTCATGAAGATGAGAAGAGAAGAACTACGTACAATGGTAGGAATTATAACCGGCCACTGCGACCTGAATCGTCGAGATGGGTGCGACGGACAGCGTGATCTGCCGCGGTTGCTTCGCAGAGGAGGAAACCGGAGAACACGTGGTTGTGCACTGCACAGCTACAGAAGAGGCCAGAAAGAAGACTGGGTTGAGGAAAATCCTGGATACGGGTCTAGATGACCCTACCGGGAAACTGGAACACACCATCCATCAACCCAGGGTCCTGCTCCGCTATTTTGGGGAGCTGGGCTGGCTGGGGTAAAGTTAGTACAAAAAGGGGTCAATGCACAGTACACGCCACAGCGGGACGTCAGTGCAGACCACATGCAACCCCTTACCCAAATTAGAATTAGAATTAGAAACTCTTTTTCTATACTATTCTACTTACATCCATCACCAAGGGCAAGGGCCGACAGCATCAAAAAGGGCGCTGTTTTTCCAACGAACTCGTACATGAGTCCTCCGAAGGGCGGGCCGATCAGGACGCCTAGGGCGAGCCCGCCCAGGGCGATGCCCATGGCATTGCCGCGCTCCTGTGAGCAGAAATACATGTCTATTATGAATAAGCCTTTGTCTAAAAAAAAATTGGTTGTCTGTAAAGTGGGTTTACGGACGATAGTTTAACGTAACTACCAGCGTAACGGGACAATGAGCGTTACCGCACAATGACTGCGTTACTAGACAATGACAGCGTTACCGGACAATGACGTCAACGTTTTCGTGCATGCAGCCGGCGTTCATCGATTTATTAGACGTAGTCATGTCAAAAATTGTCCCGGATGTCACGTACTACTTTTTGAAATGTTCCCTTATATAACTTGCAAACAAAGAAGTATTCACTTCAACACGTATTTGAAGGTAAATTAATCATGTGAAAGTTGATGTACCTACATTTTTAAAATGTCACGCTAGAGCTACGAGACTCTATGCCAGTGCTACGAATAACACCCTGACTCAGGGTGTTACTCGATGGGAAAAAAAATCGGATCCGGGTCATTTGCGCTAAAGACATGTGCGCGACAAGACATTTGCGCGACTGGAAATTTGCGCGACAGGGACATTTGCGCGAAAAGACATTTGCGCGACTGGACCTTTGCGCGACTGGATATTTGCGCGACGGGACATTTACGCGAAAGACACTTGCGCGACTGGACATTTGCGCTACTGGACATTTGCGCGACTGGGACATTTGCGCGACTGCGAATATCTCAGAAAGTATAAGTCGAAGAGCGTTCGGGTTTTTTGCAAAATGATAAGTTATTCTTCTACTTTCCAAAACTTTACAAAACATCATACTCACCATACAAAAAACATGACTGCCATACAAAAACTTTATATGGTAGACGTAAGGTTTTCATACAATATCTAAAGAACAGCTCAAACTGATAACTCTACGATAAACTAGAATCCTCTACGACTTATTCTTTCAGAAATATACCTATTCGCGCAAATATTTTATGTCAAGATTTGTGCATCGATGATGTAGTGACTGGATCTGCGCAAGTGGGTCATACAGTTTTTTTATGGCGGTCATGTTTTTTGTATGGTGGGTATGATGTTTTTTGGAAAGTTTTGGAAAGTAGAAGAATAAAATATCATTTTGCAAAAAACCCGAACGCTCTACGACTTATACTTTCTGAGATATTTGCAGTCGCGCAAATGTCCCAGTCGCGCAAATGTCCAGTCGCGCAAATGTTCAGTCGCGCAAATGTCCTTTCGCGCAAATGTCCAGTCGCGCAAATGTCCAGTCCCGCAATTTTCTTTTCGCGCAAATGTCCCTGTCGCGCAAATGTCCAGTCGCGCAAATGTCTTGTTGCGCAAATGTCTTTTCGCGCAAATGGAGTCGCGCAAATGTCTGTCGCGCAAATGTCTTTCGCGCAAATGTCCTGATACCAAAAAAATCCCATCGTAACACTATTACTCGTTTAGGTGTTACTCGAAAGTAGGCATGGAAAGTATACCGAATCATTTTATTTATCATGGTATAAAACCGATCACACAAAACATTTGTTACTTTCTGAGACCAAGTCGGTATACGCCGGTTGTCACTGTGATTGATTCATGAAATAATAATTGCCGTCATTTACAATTTCATTCGTATCGTATCGTAAATAATAATAACACTCACTATGAGTGGGACTGATTGCGTGACGTCGCGTCATCGTCATGCGTGAATTATAATATTATGTCATTAGTCACATTAGGCTACTGATGAAATATAACATTATGTTACAAAATCTTATGTGATTTCGCTTTTACAAAATGAAATCATATCACCATGTGACAATTAAATAGAAGTAGCAATCATTTCCATGCCTACTCGAAAGGGAAGCCAGCGTGAGGACGTGGGATGTGCAGATTTCGTAATGTACCTTATCGTCGGGGTATCTCTCAGCCAGCATGCCCATGCCGGAAACGGAAGAACACGAAGAACCGATGCCCTGTAGTGCGCGTGCGATGAACAGAACGCTGTACGAGCGGCCGAACGCGAAGACTGCGGGGGAAAATTCCTTTTGAGACTTTTTTTTAAAGTGCACGCCGTGTTTACACACACGTTTAAGCACAGGCTCTTTGCTCCGCCCTTGTGCCGTACTGTCGCGCGCGTCAACTCACCGATACCTAGGTCCCTAACTGCCTTCAACAACCTCCTAGAAGCCAGTCCACATAGTGACATATTTGCGGATCAATGGAAAGAGCTCACCTCTGATTTCCATTGGTACTGCCAATCAAAATTTTGACATATATATAATTAATTAAGTGTATTATATATTTGATGACTATTTTAAATTTATAATTTAAGTAATTTGTAATTTAATTTTTAATTTAATTTGTATTTTAATAATTTTATTTTTAATCTTTAAATAATGGAATTGGTTGTTTAACCGTTTTATTTAAAGTAAAATAAATAAATACTAAATACACGCTACAAGCCAGCTAGTTTAAAAGCTAGCGAGTAAGCGAGTTTGCTTTCTCGATGACACTTGGCGAGTTTATAAGCTACAAGCGAACTCGCTGGCTTGTAGCTTGTAAAAAAGCCCTGTGTCATCGACGCTTATCATCCCTAGAGCTATGTCTGCGGCCGTGTCTGCGGTAACATCTTTTTTGATTTCGTGAAAAGGACAGATGTGTATTACAGGAAGCGTAGCAAGAATTTGGCCGTCAGATGGTACTTACCTAATTCTTTCATAAAATGAAGAAAATAGAATTATTTGATGTTGAATAGGTTTTGGTTAAATTTGTTCAACATAAAGCGAAAGAGATTGAGCAAAACAGTTTTACCCTATTTCATTTTCTTCACTTATGTTAAACGTTATAAAAACTTTTAGAAATTTATACTCTGTTAATTTATATCTTCCAATATGTACAAATGTGCGAGCGAGATAGCGACTGGTGGGATTCTGAGCCTTAAGAGACTATGTAAAACTGTCAGAAATGACAGCGGCCGAATCGCAAATCAACATAACAGATACCTACTCATTTTTTTCTACATTCATGTAGTGGCGTGGATGTAAACGTATGTTAATGTAAATGGACTCCCATTTTTGCACTTGGACCACTGTCCAAGAAAACTACGTGATTCACTTTCCCATGGTGTAGTAAAACATTCTTTATTCAATACTCACTCAAAGTTGAGAGGAACATCAGAATGAATCCAGTGAACATGGGTACGCTGTAGCCAATCCTGTTAGAAAAAATAATTATTATAAACAATTTACAATACGAGCTGAAATATGCGGAAAGAAGAATGTCATGCATGTTACTATGTTTCGCCAAAATGTTTTCATTCACCGCTGTGAGAAACTGATATACGTTATGCGCATTAGAATCCTGTAATTCTGTAATTCTTTATTGTGCACACAAACATATTAGAATACAAATCATAAAAGAAAAGACATGTACAAAGGCGAGCTTAACCCTAATAAGAGTTTTCTTCCAGCAAACCTTCTGAGGTTAGAGAGAGGCCATGGAAAGTGTGGGGGCGTGTACAGTAATATAAATAATAATGGATAAATTAAAATTATGAAAAAGAAAATATATATAATGTTTGTATAAATATATCTAAATACATATAATAAATACTACTAAGATATATACTAAATAAACAAGAATTAATACCTATACATAAATAAATATATAAGTTACTTATATACATATATATATATATATATATTTATATAAATACTAACATAAATACTGAATATATCACAGTGATAAGTAGTGCTCCTAGGGAATCCTTATCGTAGAAAATAAACACCGCTTTGAAATCACCAGAAAAACATACACACATAATCAGTTGCCGTTACTAAATACAGATTATGGCACAAAGTCACACAAATAAACATACAAACTTAACATACACTTGAAAGAATTCAAAATGCATTATGTATCTAAATTAACGTGAAGTTCAAATTGTAACTAACTACTACAGTAGTTTTTTTTTTTTTTACTATATATATGCTTGCGTTTGACCACCATCTCACCTGATGGTAAGTGACGATGTGGTCGACGATGTAGCACGCTTACCTAGAATAATCCTATTCACTCTTGCCTTGAAGACACCCAAATTATAGTGATCGGGAAACACTGACGCCGGCAGAGCATTCCATTCCTTGGCGGTTCGCATAATGAAAGTGGAAGCAAAGCGCTTTGTGCGAATACATGGTATATCCACTATATAGGGATGGCGCAATCCCGAGCGTCTGGTCGTCCGATGGTGGAACGGTGATGGCGGAACTAAGTCATGTAGTTCCAGCGCACACTCTCCAAAATGCAATCTATAGAACACCGACAGGCAGGCGACTTTACGACGGTGTTCTAGAATCTGGAGCTTCGTCATTACTAGTGAGTCATCGCCTATGAGCTTCTCTATCTATCTATCTATCCTAGCTTCAGTAATTTATTGTTCTTGTGTAATATGTGTATTTTAAAAAAAATGCTTTTAAAAAAATGCTATTACGAGTTGCAAGATTTTATAAACGATTCATTTAGTGACTTAAGAATTTAGTTAAAAATATCGGCCCGTCTCTATCATTTGCAACACCCTATCCGGGTAATATTGTGTAGCTGTACTTTATTTATTTGACCTACTAAGACCTAAAATGTAACCTGCCCAATATTGCAAATAAATACTGAATACTGAATACTGAATGTTATATCTCCAACTACCATACCTGTGTGATCGGTCAATACTTACAATTTTAGTAACTGTGTTATACCTAATAGTTTACCTTTAATACTTAATTTTTGTGGCGTTCATTTATAAATATATTAACTTATGTCTGACTATCCGTGGCATCGACAAATTGGTTCCGACGGAAGACCCGCGTTGGTTGTCTTATCAGCCAACAAATGCTGAGTCGGAGACCTGTTTGCGTCACACACTCTTTATTTTATGTTTCCTATTTTGTGTCGCAAATTAACTGTTTCATTTTCATT
This sequence comes from Lobophora halterata, assembly GCA_932526365.1. Taxonomy (NCBI): domain Eukaryota; kingdom Metazoa; phylum Arthropoda; class Insecta; order Lepidoptera; family Geometridae; genus Lobophora; species Lobophora halterata. The sequence continues at coordinate 4,812,163 of OW052028.1, read as the reverse complement.
TTTCATTTTCAAAAATGTAAACGCCCTTCTTCGCAGTCGAGTAAAATGGATAACTCACTTGTGTGTGAGGGGTCCTACGAAGGGGTTGGCGAGCAGCTGAACCAACGCCTTACTGGCGAACATCACTCCCACCGCCACCGTCTCGTGGATCAGCTCTTGATGACGTTCCTCTTTCTTGGCTGTTATGTTTACTGAGGGAAAACATCATATTAATATCACACTGAAAAATAATACTATTTTTTTTTTGTCAGAGCTAAAATTATACACCACCAATTTTTAATTACCAAAAAAAAATTTATGGGCAATGCAGACGTGGTACTGCGTTGTATCTGTGCAGCAGACAGAATTTTGAATTTCTACAAAATGACAGAGTGACAGCGGCGCGAGTGCGGCGCCCGAGCCGAACTTTTGCGGGCTGGCTCGAGCTAGGTACCCGGGTTTGCCGAACGATGAATAAAACTTAAATTATTATCAATAAAGGGTACCGCCTGATGCAAATCCATAGGAAAACGACTAACAGTAACGGTTATCCATTTTTGATAAAAAAAAATTATTGATTTTCGAGTACAACTGTGATGTAAACACGTCTTAAACTCACTATGTGTGATATTTTGAGCACAACTGTGATGTAAACATGTCTAAAACTCACCATGTGTGATATAGCCGTGCACAACTGTGATGTAAACAAGTTTTAAACTCACCATGTGTGATATTATCGGGTACAACAGTGATGTTCTTCTCGAGGCAAGGGCAGAAGGGTGTCGGCGGGGCGGCAGAGTGGTGATCTCATATAATGACTTCGCTCAGGTCAAAAAATGTTGTATGGCGGCCATGTTGGATTTCTCAAAATTTCAAATATGAACAAAAATAATGCGCGCGTCTAATATGATGTTAACGATGTGTGAAACTCACCATGTGTGATATCTTCGGGCTAAACTGTGATAAAACACGTCTTAAACTCACTATGTGTGATATTTTGAGCACAACTGTGATGTAAACATGTCTAAAACTCACCATGTGTGATATAGCCGTGCACAACTGTGATGTAAACAAGTTTTAAACTCACCATGTGTGATATTATCGGGTACAACAGTGATGTTCTTCTCGAGGCAAGGGCAGAAGGGTGTCGGCGGCGGCAGAGTGGTGATCTCATATAATGACTTCGCTCAGGTCAAAAAATGTTGTATGGCGGCCATGTTGGATTTCTCAAAATTTCAAATATGAACAAAAATAATGCGCGCGTCTAATATGATGTTAACGATGTGTGAAACTCACCATGTGTGATATCTTCGGGCTAAACTGTGATAAAACTCGTCTTAAACACACTATGTGTGATATTTTAGGGCTAAACTGTGATGAAACAAATCTTTAACTTTATGTGTGATGTAAACACGTCCTAAATTCACCAACTGTGATGTAAACACGTCTTAAACTCACCATGTGTGATATTATCGGGTACAACAGTGATGTTCTTCTCGAGGCAAGGGCAGAAGGGTGTCGGTGGAGGTAGCGGTGTGGTGATCTCATCTAAAGACATGGACAGAGGCGCATCCGGGTGGCGGATGTCATACAGGAACTCCGGGATTATCGGCACTGGGGAGAGAGGGTGCTATTAGTTAGACAGAAGATCATTGTAAAAAGCTTGGGACTTAGGTTACTTATGCTGTTTGTAACTAGATCTACGATTAATAATACCTTTTTTTTTACATGGGGAAATCCTCATGGATGCCCACTACCCTTGTGGGAGGGCGGACGCGTATGTTGGACTTTAACCGGCTAAACCCCCATGGTGGCCGACCTCTGCGCATTAGAGGGACCCCGGGATATCCTCAGAACACGTACCGGTGTCCCTCACGCACGTTGCTGTGAGGCCCATCCCAGGGAAGGCTTGCGCCAACCCCGAGCTCCGCTTACAGTGCATGCCTCCCCGTGCACTGCAGCCGTCCCGGGCTCGAGTATACGATTAATAATACCTATCGTGTGTGTGCTTTTGTACGCTGGCGGACGCTGTGATGTCATGATACTTGTCACCATTCACAATTTCATTCGAATCGTAAATAATTATAACAGTCAGTGTGCTGACTGTGAGTGGGAGTGATTGCGTGACGTCGCGTTATGCGTGAATGATACTAAAGCGTCGATGACACAGGGCTTTTTTACAAGAATCCCTCCCAAAAGCTAACTTGCTCACTCGCTAGCTTTTAAACTCGCCGGCTTGTAGCGTGTAATCCAACAGTGTGTCAATGCTTAAAGCATTAGTCACATTAGGCCACTGATGAAAAATAGCAATATGTTACAAAATCACTGGTGTAAGAGCTGTTACATAAATAATCATCACTGTGTGACATTTAAATAGAAGTAGCAATCATTTCCATGCCTAATAAGATACCATGTATGTACGTACGTACAGGTCGTACAGTCCAGTACAGTACGTATTGACCCATAAACGACCCTCATGAAACGCAGCGACCCGTGGAGAGATAGCGATTCATATTTGTAGCTACATTAGCCTACGTATCGAATAAGCTGTATAAAGCTTTGAGATTTCCCGCGTAATTTTGGCCACAACTTAAAAAATAACGTGTTTTTTTAATTTTAAATTTTAAATTGAAATTAAGATACACAGGAATTAGAATCACATAAACCGTTTTAACACTGCTACAGGACTCGTTCACATCAAATATTTTATGGCCAGTAATTTCATAAGCTACAGTGCCTTTCGAACTGGAATACAATAATACTACCAGATTACTTTAAATACTTAGATTATCTGGTACTGTGTTGGTACCCAATTAGGCAGAATTTTGCAAGAGACGCCTCTCTCTGTGGGACCAACCTGAACGTACGAAAAACAAAAAAAATGGTTGTCTATAAAGTTGGTTTACGGACGATAGTTACGTGACTACGAGCGTAACGGGACAATTAACGTTACCGGACAGTGAGCGTTACCGGACAATGATGTCAACGTTTTCGTGCAAGCAGCCGGCGCGGCGGCGCGCGGCGTTCATCGATTTTTTAGACAGTCAAATCAAAAAATAATTTTCCAAATCGGTTGATAAATGACGAAGTTCTGAGATCGGTAACAAAAAAATACAACTGAATTGAGAATCTCCTCAATTTTTGGAGTCGGTTGAAAATAAGGCATGTGACATTTTCCAAGTAAAGGGCCTAAAATGGATCACAAAATTTAGAATCTGATAATAGATCGTGCCATAATCGACCCACCCATCGAAACGCAATCTACAGAAGTGGAGCTACAGCTGAAATGAGCTGTCATATCCAGGGCAGCTGAAGCTTGAAGCTGAAGTACTCTTCAAATCAAATCATACAGCGCTATCATACAAGTGGGAGTGTATTTTTACCCGACTGCGAAGATAGAACATAAATATACCCGAAAGTAGCCAACCACCCTATATTGATCTTAAAAATCCTAACGCTGACATCTATATCTAATCTAAATTAGAAGTTTGTAAGTTCGTAAGAAATTATACAATTTTTTTCAATAAGTATATTGATAAACCTCGCCGGTATCAAAGCATAAACTGAAGATATACGGCTCGGGTCCAAATGCAATGGCGGTAAAATATATAATAAAATTTCAGATAGAATAAAAGTCAGGGAAATGACAACATTTTCGAAATGAGACCGAAACTGAGAGAGAGAATGAACCATCGATAAGAGCTTGTTGCTCCGCCCTATGTTAATCAAAGCCACATGTAGCACTGTTCTGGTCATAGGCAGGCGTGATCTTTTACCATCAGGAGAGCGCCCAGCTCGTTAAGAGTGCTAAAAACCACCAATTTTTTAATTACCATAGAACTTTATGGGCATTGCAGAAGGGGTACTTCTACGTTGTATCCACAGATATATAATGGTTGTATCTGTGCAGTCAGAATTTTGGGTTTCCACAAAATGACAGTGTCAACGGCGCGAGTGCGGCGCCCGAGCCGAGCTTTTGTGAGCTGGCTCGGGTTTGCGAAACGATTTATAAAACTTAAATTATGATTAATGATACCGACTGACGCAAATTCATAGGAAAACGACTAACGGTAACAGTTTTCCAATTTTTATCATATTTATTTTGACAAAAAATCGACTTAATTTTTTCATGTGTTTATGCCGTTATCTGTGTACCGTAACGGCAACTGTTTATGTATGATTATTTTTCTGCTTATTAAAAATGTACGGTGTATAAATGTTGTGTGAAAAATAAGTCGAATAATTTCCACTCATTTGCATACAAGAGCAATTATTTTTTGAGTCAAAGGTTAAAACCTTAAAACTTAAAACCTCTTAAAATGTGAAAAGTCCTTGTTCAACCCTTTGATTTAAAGCTCAAAATGCAATAAGAGAGTCATTATAGCTTTTAGCGGAGTCGAGCGGAAGCGAGGCCAATCTCCCACCCGGGTCAAAGTGGAATTCACTTAGCCGCCTCATCAAAGGCACCGGCAGTAGTGACGTGCAAGAAGTTTATCGATAAAATATTTAGGGCTTTTAAAAACCTCCTCCTCAGTTCTGATGGACTGCTTTTCTCCACATTCCTCTGTCTTCGGCTTGGTGGAGTGCGTGAGTAAGTAGTACTTCGAGGCATTCTGACACCTGGTCTGACCATCGCTTTGAACTTCTTCCTCTTGGTCGCATGCCCTAGATTTTGCCCGTAGAAATAAGATTAAGGTCCAAAAAATCTATGTATGCATCCCAGCATACATAGATTTTTTGGACCGAAAAAACCTACAGCTCCCGAGCGGAAAAATAGTTTTTTTTCGGTTTTAAGGAAAAAATAAATCCAAATAGTTTCTATGTGTCACGTTTGAAAACTATTTCTCAGATTTTATGTAACGCAGAAATAGCTCATAGCGTGGTGGGAATTTCATCGATAATTTAAATCGACATTACCCCCTTCCTATCCCAACTTGAAGAGTCTCTCAAAATCAAATTCAGTCCGGTTTTGAGCGCTCCATGTTTTGGTAGAGCTTCGATATAATGTGATTTAGTTGCGTCTAGTCTATTATTGAAAAGCAAGATGGCGATGTAATTGAATTATTATCGCGGATGATATTAACTGTAATATACCTACAGAATGAGCTTTTAAGCTGTACCTATAACTAAAAATCATAGATAGTTTCAATTTATTGTACATGTACCTACGTACACCCCGAGGGAACATCCTACTAATATAATAAACGCGAAAGTTTGTAAGGTTGGATCCATCCAGGATGGGTGTTTGTTACTCTTTCACGTAAAATCTACTGAATGGATTTTAATGAAACTTTACAATAATATAGCTTATACATCAGAATAACACATAGGTTACAATTTATAAAGATACCTGCGCAGACGAAGTCGCGGGCACCAGCTAGTACAAAATATAAAAAAGCTTAAAATATGAAAATGACAATTTTTTTTGGACATTTTCACGCAACGTCTCGAAACTAAGCAGCAGGGTAGAGCCGGGATAGATGCCCCAGAAGAATAAATAAATAAATAAATAAAGCCCCAGAAGAATAGGTGGCCCTTTCCTAAAAAGCACTTTTGAAAATCCGATGAAAGATACGATACGTAAAGTATGAAGCATTATAATAATACAGGGTGGTTTTTTGAGTAAGGGCACTAATGGGAACTCCGTAACCACGAGAGTTAGAGGTAAGTCGAAAAGGAAATTCTATACTAGAGTTAAGTTAATTCGTGAAAGGAGTCATGCCCTCTTTTTGTAAGAAAACGATAACTGCATATTTAGCAAAATCCATACACAATACACATATATATATATTATGTGTAAAATGCATAAAAAAAATATTGTTCTGTGAAACTAAGTTTAACCAAAAGCTTAAGTACGATACTACAACAGAACTTATTTCCGACGACTCTGTTTGAGTCAGTCTCCCCACTTTGTGGTCTCGACAAACAGAGGTTTACTCGCTTTCAGACGGTTTTTGTTCAGTTTAATTAAGTCTGCTACGTTTCTATATTATGGAAACTTATTTTACTATTTTAGTTTCCGTCTGACATAATGTTTTTTTTTAAACCCGATATAAGAACACTCGGATGATTGAAACGAATCTAACGATACCTGAACTGTCAAAATCCATACAGCCGCTTGGAAGATACGAGGTAACACAGAAATTTACATACATACATACAAGATACACGCGAAAAACATAACCCTTTCACCAAAAAACACCTCTATGCAATACCCTTATAGGCTAGTTAAAATCCGAAAAAGATAGGACATAATTCGTACATTTGTAGAATGTTGCGGGATCGATAGAGGATGCCACCAGGAGTCACCACCTAATTTGCACCGATTCTAGCACCTACTGAACCCTGTTAAATACTCAGTGAAAACTTTGAAAACGGTATAATATGTAAACGGGTAAAGTCTATCTCATGAAATTTGTACCACACATTATGACTATCCTTATGCACCTCTACAAAAAATTTCAAAGTTTTAGAAGTAGAATGACCAGGTAAAAATGATTTTTTGTAGTTATATATGCAGTTATTAGCTCGGAAAACATTGGCACAGTCGGTGCAAATAAATACAAGGTTTCTACAGCTATGATAAACCTTTCGGTGCATTTGCACCATCCTTCCTCATACGGAACATGGTTTTTTTCACCAACTTATGAATCGCCGAACTGTGCTTCGGAGAAAAGGAATTTATTCGTGATTTTTTTTCTGTGATAACTACTAGTAGTTAGTTACAATCACCACTCTTAAAATATACAAGTTTCTCTCAGAAAAATCCAGAAACTTGAGGTTATTTATCACCAATATTACAGGTTAATTAATAGTAGACCCACATAAAACTGCAGTGGTGTGCGTAAATTGAGTTATTCTCTCAATAGCAACATGAGCACCGGCTATATAGTCGGTGCTCATTTTGAGCACCAAGCCAACACCTTTCAATCAGACCTATGGTGGAATACAGTGGGGGGGGGGGGGGTTTAGGGTTTAACCTCCCCCTCCCCGCCCCCCAAAATGTCTAAGTCTAAGAATTTCTTACATTAAACGCACAAGTTCTACAAAAAGTAGAATTTTAACTTGCTCGATAATTGCTCTACAAAAAGTCTTATGCCTACTTGCACCAAACTTTCAAATTTCCTAAGCAATTACTTCACTCGCTTGGCAGTTCTTAACGGTCAGAATCTGGACTGTTAAGAACTACCAAGCGAGTAAAGTAATTGCTTAGGAACTTTGACAGTTTGGTGCAAGTAGGCATTAAGGTCTTTGTCTATTTTTTTGTGAGACTTACAATCTACATAATTTTTATATTAATTAATCATACATTCAACTCCGCTTTCGTCTATGGGTGGCCCAATTGTTGGGCAGCTGCTCGTATTTTCTCATCCCACGACGTAAAAAGTAAAGCTTTGGTTATTTTGGATTTCGGTTCATATTGGAGAATTCTGAGTCTAACAATCTAATCCAGAGTTATCTTTTCAATCGTGCAATATTATTACCTTCTTTTGATTGTGATTTTCTAGTAAACGTCTAATCTACAAAAGCCTTTGGTTATTTCGGATTTCATCACAACAGCCCAATGAATAAATGTCAATTGAGTTACTGAAATATATTTTAAAGTGAAAACTTCTATAAGCGCGTGACAATGTATTGAAGATAATCTTCATTGTAATAGTTCAAATTCAAGTATAACTTGTCATTTGCGCCGTCTAAAGGAATAAACTAACGAAATTATAGTCGGTCGCTTAGTTCCTTAGCAAAATAATAGGTGTCGTGATCACAAGTACGGTACGGTAGTATGAAGCACAAGCTTTTGATACCGACCGAACAATATCATTTAATATTTTTAAGATTATTACTGTAATTTGGGAATACTAATTTGACAAAACAGATCATTTAAAAAATATTCATGACTATACAGAATGTGTTTTTTAAGTATAAGTTAGCGGTTTCATATTGAGATTTCAGTGATTGAAATATCTTTTGATATTGACAAAACGAAGAGAATAACATTGGAACTTTTAGCGTTATATTTCTTTAACTTGAAGTAATCAACATTATCTGCAGTGTATAAAAATATTAAGCAACTTAATTGTGATTGGTCATAAACCATTCACCATTTAAAGAAAATAATAAAATAATGAGTCTGAGCACAGGTGTAGTCGGAGACATTAGTAAAATTAATTGCTACCAAGCTAAACTGATTGGCCTGGAATCAATAAAAAAACATATTGGAAAGCAAGTTTATGAAGTCAAATATCAGAGAAAAAACAGAGTTTTGTCACTTTCAGCAAACAATGCTACTTTGAAAAATAAAAAATAAATAAATCATGATAGAACCTTTTAGTTGGTGCTATTGATAAATCGTCTTGTTTTTTAGGTGCAGTAGCATGAAATTTAAGAATTGAATGGCATTCGAGTGGCATTTTGACAACTGCTTGAGGTTCTATTTTCATTTTAAAGTTTGAACGATCTACATGTTTAGTAGACATTTGTCACGTCAAACAGCATTTTCCTTATTATAAATAAATGACGTATTTATGCGCTTTTAATTAATAGACAAGTCGTTTGGTGTCAAAATCGAACCTGTAAAACTTGCAAACGATGACGCGTTCAATTTTTCATAAATGGAAAAGCTTGTGGAAGAGACTTATTTTGTGTATCTGACGTGAAATGCAACTGTCGCTTCTGTTGGCTAAGTTCCTATGTTATTTACCTATAATGCCCAATAAATACTTGTTCCGTATTAGAATCCGAAAGTTTTTTAACTGGCATACGTTACATTTACCTCGTTAATATATTTGAGATAAGTTTTGAAACTGTGTCGATTTTGCTTGTAGAATTGTGGTGTAAAACCTCTCAATAAATGCGTAAATCTAAGGATATACTCCTTTTTAGAAGACGTAGGCAGTTGAAAATTTGGGAGAGCATTGTGGCAAAGACCTTGACCATTACATCAAAACGTACAACAACAGGAGTTGACCCAGAATAGATTTATCTGCTACCAAAGTATTGTAATTGCTATCACAATTCAAAGGTGTTCCCGGTTTCGGATTTAGCTGAAACTTGGTGGGAATGTGGAGCATGGTGTCGTACAAAATATATCACACTGCACCAACTGTATACAAACGCCTCATCAAGCTATGGCCTTATGAAGGTATCTCCGGATCCAGCCATCTCCGGAGGTTGAAATTTATATATGGTAGGGGCAAATTCATTTGAAATCGATTTATGTAAAAAATTTAGTTTTAAACAAATGTGTTCAATTATGTCCTATCTTTGCTCGAAACACGCCTAATTTGACTGCACTATTAGTTTGTCAATTAAGTGACTTTACTGACGAATCAATTAACTGTCTTTAAGTGACGATGCAATAAAAAAAAACTATAAATGATTTTAAAATATTCTAAGCTTTCTTATAAAATCTAAAAAAATAAATTGACACGGACTGCCATGTCGATATCGCCGGTTCGTTTCCCGCTTCAGGACAAACATTTGTGTGATGAACATCGGTGTTCATCGGTGTTTTCTATGCATTCGATCAATGTATTTATAGATGGCGTTTTGTGAAATATCCAAAATATTTCATTATTTATTTATTTTAACCTACAAAGAAACATACATATCCAATGAACGATGAAAAATGGCATCTGTGGTCTACAGATGCCATTTTTCATCGTTCCACAGACTGTGGAATATATTAAAAGTTCTTTGTACCTCTTCTTAGAGCTAGCAATCACAGAAGTGGTCGATTTGCAATTCAATGGTTACCGACTCTACTAGGGCTTAGCCTCAGTTTTTGTCCAACTACAATGAAGGGGGATGACATTTTACAAGTTTTTACATTTAAGTCTTGTTGGCAGAGTGGAAGGCCTTGACTTTCGATCCGAAGGTCTGGGTTCAAACCCGGTGGCTTAAAACAAAAGGATTTTTCTGTTTAAAAAAATCTATGTGTGTATTTAAAACATGAGCTTAACGGTGAAGGAAAACATCGTGAGGAAACCGGCATGTCATATAACCTAAAAAATTCGAAAACATTTGTCAAGTGCACTAAAGGAGCCTCTGCGAGGCGCACTTGAAATCCTTTTACCACGCTAGTTCGAAAGAACCAGTGACACAATAAGAATACGATTTTACAAGTGTGTGTAAAATCGTAAAATAATAAAAAAAAGGAAATGAATAAGAATTTTATTTTAAACCTACCAAAAAACACTTTTAACAACACACAGTCTGATATTAAAGAAGTAAATAAATTGACATATCCTACCATCCTACCTCCTACCATCCTACCTCCTACCAATATTATAAACGCGAAAGTTTGTAAGTATGGATGGATGGATTGATGTTTGTTACTCTTAAAACGTAAAACACGTAAAAACTACTGAATGGATTTTAATGAAACTTTACAATAATATAGCTTATACATCAGAACAACACATAGGCTACAATTTATAAAGATACCTGCGCAGACGAAGTCGCGGGCTCCAGCTAGTAATTTATAAGAATATGTATATAGTTTATAAATATAATGCAGTTTCGTATGTAACTCCTCTTTATACATTCATACGACCTGCCTGTAACTAACCATAAAGTACTTGAGACAAATAAATCATTCATTCATTCATAATGCAAACCTGGTTGCGATGAATCACATACAAGCATATACATTACATAATTATATTGACAAAAACTAGCTTGCTATTGTCTTTACATAACCCTCCCTTGGGCAGTTGGGTAAAAATTCCAGTCCTCAATAATATTTGTATTATTAAGTCAAGTTATCTCCAACATTTTGACTTCAGGTACGACTCGGGAACATCTTCTGTCAGCAGATAAAATCCAGTGGTTCATGAATTGCAAATAAGGCACTCGATCTCGAAAGAGGGTGAAAATGTGTTTCTATTCTTTGGTTTCCCGTAAAAGCTTAAGCCTATGGGTTTGTGGAATAGGCATTTTTGTCCAATAGGAAAATTCGAAACAGAAAAGTATAATATACTTTTCTTTTTCGAAATTTTTCAGATTTCCAGATGAGATTTTATCATACCACAAATGTTTAAACAGGAACGTTGTATCTGTGCAGTCACTATTTTGGGTTTCTACAAAATGACAGAGAGACAGCGGCGCGAGTGCGGCGCCCGAGCCGAGCCATTGCGAGCTGGCTCGGGCTAGATACCTGAGTTTGGGGGCATTCATTAATTACGTGAGGCTTTTAGGGGAGTGAGGGGGTCGAGTCAAACCTAACTCAATCTCAAGTGGGGGGAGGGGGGGTCTCGTCAAATCTCACGTAATATTTTCCGCAGGAAAAAGTGTAATGCTGTGAAAAAACGGGGTGAAATTCAGTAAATTATTCTCCACTAAAATACGAAAAAAAATCTCACGTGAGATTAAGAGGGTAGGGAGGGGTCGAGCAAAATCTCACGTAATTAATGGATGCCCCCTTTGCTAAACGATGAATGAAACTTAAATTACTAATCTATGATTGACGCAAGGTCAGAGAAAACTGACTAACGAAAACAGTATGCCCATTTTTTATCATTATTAACATTAAAAACAAGTTAGTTTTTTTTACTGATTATGCATTTTTCTGCTGTCATACAAATATGACAAATCTCGTGGCAGCAAGGACCTTGCTAATTGCTACTATCCTTGCCTTAGTTAAGCTAAGCGATTCACCGATAGTAGCCACCAAGTCCATTAGGTAGTGGCGGACTAGTGGCAGCCACTAAACGCCGCCACGAGTGCTTAACTAAGCAACTTATCTATGATAACTATCCTAGATATATCCTAAGAACAATTTTGTGTCGCTACACCCTAACAGGACTTTAAGTTAAGACCATAGATGAATAGAGGTGTTCCTATAGAACACCAATATTGACAGTATCAAAGGAAAATGGATGCGGAACACAGGACAGAAAATTTTCAGACATCTTGTCAATATAAATGAAATATCTTTGTTTCAAAAAATGTTTGTTACTTTTTACGATGGAGTTTTATTATTAATGAAAAAGCCTAGAGTTTTAACATATAATATTTATCTAGCCCTGTTACTTCTCTTATTCGAAAATTAGCCTTGGACCAAAATGTACTAGAAGTTAGCCAAAGTGGCTCCCTTTTTTGTCGCATTTTCAATGACCTACCAGGGCCGACTCTAGCCCATGTTGCGCCCGAGTGCAATCATTACTCTAGCGCCCTCTAGTAAGCGCGCTGAACAGTTTTTTTTCTAAGTTTAGTAGTGATAACACTACTAACATAAGTTTTGTGATCAAAGGAACATGGAAATCATTGTTTTTTCTGCAATCACTAACATTTAATGTAACAGAGTATCTATTTGTGGCGAGCGAAGCGAGCAAAAAGAAATAGAACAAATCTGATCGTGACGAGTGAAGCGAGCCGCTAATTTTTAAGCCATTTGTTTAGTCCCGAAAATCACTATTGCTGGACCTTGAACACATAATAGTATAAACGCGAAAAAAACATGTTTTTGGTTTATTGAGAAAAATCGCTGCATTGGGACCTAAAATTACTCACCTAAAGAGACCCGGTCGCGGCAAGCGAAGCGAGCCGCAATTTTTTTCAGCCGTAGTTAAGTTCTGAAAATTACTATCAGGACCCTTAAAAACGCAACAGAATGAATGTAAATGTTTTTTTTTTCAGGGTAATTAATTAAAAAAACACGCAAATGAATGAATGTTAACGCGGTGAGCGCAGCGAGCCGCAAGTTTTTTAGAGTTTTAATTTACTAGGCAAAAAGCTTTATCAGGGCCCGCGTCGCCAGGGCGTCCGCGGCCGCCCTAGAGCGTTCGCGGCGAGTGTCGCTCAGCGGCCGACCCAGGGCGGAGCGCCACTCACCGCGGCCGCGTCGAGTGGCGCTTGGCGGCCACCCCCGGGCGCCCGCGGCCGCCAAGGCGGCCATACTTTAATACTTCTGTAGTTCAGACCTAATCCATTCAAGCTACGTTACTGAAATTTGGCAGGCTTAATAAGGACCCGTATCAGACTGTATAAGTTAAATTTCACAAATTTATCTCAATAAGAACTAAGGTTACAGTGTGGCTCGAAATGACTCGAAGCGTTTCGTTTCTTTAAGAACTTGCCTTTGATTCACATATTTATGAGTTTGCGCCGAAGCCATACAAAATGAATGACAAATCTCGCAGCAAGGAATTTGTCAGCAATACTCACCGACAGTAGTAAGCAGCATGTTATCCAGCAGCAGAGCGATGGCAACGATTACCAGCACCAGCTTCCTGGACTCGCGGCAGGCGGCGATCTTGGCGCGCCAGCCGTAGCTGAACCCGTCTGACGCCGCTCCCATTATGCTGATCTGCAAGAGACATTCAGTTCAGTTTTTGACGTGAAACGTCTTTAAAATAACAAGGTTAAAAAAAGATAATCAAGGTTTTACAAAAATGTACTAAAACGACTTCAATTGGACATTTTTAGAGACCGTAAACACCACTGTTCATTGGGGCACACCAATTATGACATCATTTCTCGAGGTTGTTATGTAACGATTATTCCTATGTTAGGTACTAGGTAGGTATAAGTAGTAGTCTTTATTTTGTATTAATGTAACTTTTATCTTTCTCTTTGTTACTTACTACCCTAATTGTAACTATTGTGTTTCGACCTGTTTACAGTGTACCTTTAGTTATTCAAAAATAAATAGTGTTTCTTTCTTTCTTTTACTGAAAAGTCACAGGGAAGCAAAATACGATTTTTTTTTTACTTCGACGACATATTTATTTCAGTTATTTTGATTTCAAAAATAAACTGCTGCTAAGAATATTCCAAATTAGTTGATAAATGAAAAATTTTTTGAGTGGCAAACATTAAAAAAAACCAAGCGAGCTCACAGTAGTATCGTATTATGTGTAACATCTAAAATTTCATTTAATTCTCTGGAAGGATTCTATTTACTTTATTTTTCTGAGGGACACTTTCGTTCCATTTCACGAAACCACAAATTGACAGAGATAGATAGATAGATAACTTTTCATTGTAAACACCGAAGAAACATACACATTGAAACAAAAACTTATGCTAAACAACCAGAAATAAAAGAGGTTACAATGGGTGGCCTTAAATTAGGCTTCTAGTCTGGTGAGTCATATTCTAAATATACGATAGATAAATACAAATATGTGCACAAATACATAGATAAATACATATATTATAAAAATTAAAAAAAACTATTAAAAGAGGCATGATAATACCACAGAGTACTAAGATACGATAAGATGAAAAATGAAAAAAAAAATGAAAAAAATATTTATTTACTAACAAAACACAAATCTATAAGCTAAGCTACCCAAGCTAAAATTAAATAAAGCTAAGTGTATTTACTATAATTAACAGTGCATTTTGTAGAGAGATTGAAACATATTTGTATTTATTAACGGCCCCACACTAGGCAAGCCTGTATCGTGGAGACCTTGTATTACGATAATTCAAACAACAAAAGTTAAGGCAACCTTGAAAATATCTGAAAGAAATGAACATTTTCGCTATAATTTGAGTGAGAGAATTTCCTCAGTCTTAGCGAACGATAGTAAAAATAACCAAGTAGTGGCAAGTAGGTGTATAGGAAAATTAAATTGCAATTGAATCTATAAAGGTATACAACATTTTCGCTATGATTTAAGTGAGAGAATTTCCTCAGTCTCGGCGTACGATAATGACAACAACCACTCTCTAACCAGACATTTTAATTGAGCTGGGGATTTATCTTTTATATCACAATGCTTGGCCACGATATTGAAGATATGGGTTTTTATGGCATGACCAAAACGATGAGCAAATCTAGTATTGGTTATGGGGTGCAAAAACCTCACCCTAGTCAGACTGTCACATCCACATTTACCGTCACAATTACAGTTGTAGCTATGCACCTTTAGTTCTGGTAATGATGATGGCGGTATATAGATATATAGATGAAGTACTGGTACTGAAGAGCGAGACGCGCATCCGTACATCCACTCACGAGTATTCACGGAGGTACACGATTTTACCCGCTTTTGCTGAGCTTATGAATGAAATGGAATCACACATGTTTCAGTGTGTGCGTCCAGGTGGGCTAGTTTGTGTAAAAAACATATTAATGGATTAGTTTGCCCAATAATTACTTAGTTTTTGGTATTCATAAAAAAAATTAAAATCATATTTGTTTTTGCCTCAGGTGTGTTCAGTAACGGCAACTGAATATGCGTATTTTTTTTTTATGGTGATTAAAATTTGACCGCGTATACAAAGAGCGAGAGGCAAGATGTAACACTTAAAAAACAACAGAATTTAGCACCTCCCCTTTTCGAAGCCGGTTGTAAACTGCGCAAACACATGACTCTACATTTAGATAAACTCGAGTCCAAGATCACGGTCTTATTATCCAATATAGCATAACCTATCTTAAATTACTGAAAATGATGCAGAAATATGAGTAAGGTCATATAAAAAGATATACTAGACTAGGTTGTAAGGTATCAGAAACAGGAATTTCATTATGCTACGTATTAAGGTCCTGGCTATCACATTTTTTTTTCAAGCATTTTAAAAAAGGAGTTTTCAATTCGGTTGTATTTTTCTAATGTTTGCCTCAGAACTTTGGTTGTTAATAAAACGATTTGATAAATTATTTTTGTTTGAGAGAATATATACACCACCAATTTTTAATTACCAAAAAACATTTAATGGCCAATGCAGACGGGGTACTACGTTGAATTCTGTGAAGTCAGAATTTTGAATTTCTACAAAATGGCAGAGTGACAGCGGAGCGAGTGCGGCGCCCGAGCCGAGGTTTTTATTAGAAAAAGTGTCTAGGTGCTCTCCTGGATTGAAATTGCTAAAGCCAGTGATAAACCGGTGCACCACTGCTAAAACACTCGTCCTTTTCAAAATATTTAAGGGTAATCCTCAAATCCGAATTCCATACAAAATGTTTCGGACAAATACTCAAAAAGTACGCCGTATTATAGTAATTTCTTCACACTACTCATTTTGTCCATGTTTTTTGATTTCGACAACAAAAAAAATTAAGGGTTTCATACTTTAATTTAGATTCTATACGTGTTTTTAAGTTAGTAGGGTTAATTTTAAAACACATATAAAATCTAAATTAAAGTATGAAACCTTTCACTTTTTTTGTTGACGAAATTAAAAAAACATGGACGAAAAGAATAGTGTGAAAAAATTACTATAATACGGCGTATTTTTTGAGTATTTGTCCGAAACATTTTGTATGGAATTCGGATTTGAGGATTCTCCTTAAGTCAATCTCGAAAACCACGTGATTCCATTAGCTAAATTGTCCTTTGAATCGGAATACAGTAATGCTGTGTTTAAATATCTTAGCACTGTGTGTTTAACCATCTATTCAGAATACTGTGACAAATTTGGCATTCGAAAAAATACTTTCTTCTACTTAAAAAGAAATAAAAAGCAGTAATAACTCCAATTATAACGACAATAGGACCCACAGACTATTCAAGATGGCCGCCGGAAATGAGGCGCTAACGACGCGCTCCACGCAATATGGCGGCGCTTCCGGAAACGCTTTTGTCGTAGTTTTATTAATTTGCGCCATTTTAAACTCGTATTTACAAGGCAATTATAATTTCAGGCTTTTAAATTAAATATCACAGCAAATATTACGTATTTTTATGCATCAGACCACCGAAGAAGTGAAATCTTCAAAGTCGAGGTTAATAATATTAGATAAAACTTTTTTTCTCAGATTGACATTCAGTAGGTATATAGACATGATAGTAAAATTCAAATTCAAATTCAAATTTTAAATATTTATTTCAGACTCTTAGTCCATAAAAGTAGGTACAAAATTCATTTTAAGAAGGACAAAACATTAAATTAAAACATAAAATTAAAACTCACACTGAAGCAACAAATTAAAATAATACAATAAATACAGAAGTCTAAAATATAAAAGTGATAAAGAAAAAATAAAATAAAATCAAACAATTATATACCTTTTTTTTTTTTTTTTTTTTACAATGGGAAAATGCTTTACGCATGCCCTTTAGCCAGGGAGGGCTAAAGGGGTATGTCGGGCTCACCACCAGACTACTAGAGGAGTGCTAGTGGTCGGTGGCATACCGACTAAAAACCCATTGATATTCCTTCAATCACCTCAGAGCCAATGCGTCGTCAAACCACTCATCATCAGACGAGAGGTTTGACGGCGCACCAGCACTAGACAGGGTCACGGGGTCCCGGTCGGATTCGACCGCGGCCCTGTCGGTGATTGTCCGCCTGAGGCGGACCCCTCTGCCGCCCCTATGGGGGGGCGGGGGATGTCCCGGAATATTAAGGACATCCCCCGGCGTAGGAGGCCTGTGCGATGCAGGGATGGGGCTCCCCGCACCCATGCCCAGCTGGCCTCCATCGAGCGGAAGAAGGCGGTGGAATTCCCGCCGCCTCCTTCCGGTCCTCCGCCGGCGGAGTGGATCAGCCTGAGGGTCTTCCTCTCTGATCCGCTCCGCTGTCTCCTTCTGCAAGATAACCTCCTCGCAGAAGGCGACCATGGCTTCCCAGGATCTGTCGCCATCAAGCATAGTCTTAACTACGCTCGGTAGCGAGAGATCCGGGCCAACAACGGCCTCCAGTACTTGTCTCTGCGGTGCCCAGGCGCTGCACACTTCCAACGTGTGCTGCGCCGTATCCTCGGGAGCACCGCAGTGTTGGCAGGCCGGAGTCACCTCTCTTAAGGCGACTCGGTGCAGATACCGTCCAAAGCATCCATGGCCAGACAGTATCTGCACCAATCGGAAAGTGAGTGCACCGTGTTTACGTTGCACCCACTCTCCCAGCGCAGGGCGGATGGCGTCGATGGTCCACCGGCCAAACAGGCTGGACTCCATCTCCACCGCCCATTGCTGAATCGCCTCCTCCCTTGCCTGTTCCCTGGCAAAGTGTACCTCCTGAGGAGCCAGGCGAATACCCTCAGCGCGTTTCTCCTCACGGTGTCGGTACAACTTCGCCAGCACTTCCGCCTCCTTGTCCCACGGCAGGGTGCCCGCAATAGCACATGCCGCTCCGTGCGACACAGTGCGGTAACCCCGTATCGCTCTGATTGCCATAATCCTCTGAGGCTTCTGCAGAAGCCTCCGATTACCGGCAGTCAGAGCGTCCGCCCACACTGGTGCACCATAAAGAGCCATGGAGCGGGTCACCCCGGTGAACAGACGGCGGCAGTGAAACAATTATATACCTGTCCTAACATGCAGCTGTATAAGATGCCACAGAATTGGGCTATCTACCCTATCGGCAACAACGCGTAGGATGCTGTTGGTGCTACCGCGGACCCGGCCGAGGATGCTAATTCAAAAATACATTTTGTTCATGGTTTTACTTTAATTATTATTTTACATTAATCAACAATACAGGCACTTTATTCTGTAGTATTAAAATGTTACGCTACCATTATTTTATGTCGTTCAGGTAAAAGAAAAGACAGTAAAAACATTACCATCTTCACTTAGTAGTATTATACCAGCCAACTTTACCCGAAGTAGTGTTACATCCGAGCGTTGGGAGCTCAGTAGCCCAGTCTGATTCACTCCCAACGAAATATTTTGCTCAGTGTGCCAAATAAGTTTTCACTTAAAAATTTGGTACAGTTGGGTTACGGTCGATAGTTTAACGTAACCAGCGTAACGGGACAATTAGCGTTACCGGACAACGACAGCTTTACCGGACAATGAGCGTTACCGAACAATGAGCGTTACCGGACAATGAGCGTTATCGGACAATGACAGCGTTAGTAATGACGTCAACGTTTTCGTGCATGCAGCCGGCGGCGTTCATCGATTTATTAGACGTAGTCACGTTAAAAAATTAGAAAATCTTTTCAAAAGATAAGCACTTGGATCTTTCAATCAAAGTTCGTCCCTCGAGAAATCTCGTAATGCCTTTCAGGGATCCGCGGCAGATAATATAAACGGCAATAATAAATATTTATTGCCGAACATTATGTTTGACTGTGCAATTCGCTTATCTTTCGGTGGTGGTAATATACAGATAGAGAACATTATTTAATGATTTTCATTAATTTTTAACCGACTTCAAAAAGGATGAGATTATCAATTCGGTTGAATGTTTTTTTTTTATTTTGATACCTTAACAAAAAATTTTTTTTTTTGTTTAAATCAAAATAACTGAAAAAAAATGGCGTCAGGTAAACAAAATTGCGTATTTTGCTTCCCTGTGACTTGTCAGTGGTGCCTACGGTCACTAGAACCGTCCGATTGAAGTCGGTTGTTCTATGAATTGGTAAAACTTGATTATATTTGTCTATGGATGGCCCTTGTAAATTTTGTAATATATAATAGCTTATGCTATAATAAATTACTTTCAAACTTATTTGTAAAGATTTAGTATTGTGCAACGATTTTAAATTAATTATGAATTTTCTTATCTGCCTAAGAGGATATTTTGTGAAGATGCGTTTCTTTGGGATAGAAGAGAGATCTAAAATTTGATCTAATTATTCGATCAAAAAAGTAACACCTGTTGGCATTAGGGCCTCCAGTACCGGTTCCTTTTTCCAGTACCGGGATTTCGGTACCGGCACACGGCCGGAACCGGGAGTACCGGGATTTTCGGTATTCCCGAAAATAATTAGTAGCCTATTATTAAGTCAAACAGAAAACTCGTCAAAAAACGATAAAATAAAGAAAAATCGAGCGAAAAATAACGAAAAGTTATAAGTTATATTTTTATATTTATATAATTTACTACAAGCATGATTTGTAAGAGAGAAAATTCGCGTAACTAATTGAATATTGCATTAACAATACAGTCCCAATTTTTAAGTTATATATCAAGTATAAATGGCTTATAACGAAAGTTTTGAAGTGGATATTTCTTTGTTTACAGGATTGTATGGGATTACAGTTCAAAAGTTAGTACGTCACATGCGTAACAACTCTTCTAAACGAAGGTTGATTTGATTTCTGATAAAATAATAGTTTTTAATCGTACTTTATTTGTTATTAATCTTCACAAGTCAATGCTCAATGATCATGTCAATGTCAATGATCGGCCTCATAAGTATGTTAAAATGAGAAAGTGCCAATTTTATTAATTTCCTCTGTGATAAACTATCGATAAGTATATGTGTCAGTTTCAAATTTTTGACAAAGACGTAACATAAAGAAGTATCCACTTATAATTTACGGTTGTATCTTCGACACAACCCGTTGCTTTTTAACCAGTGCGTCCTACTGATAATGAAATACTCAACCAAGGCGTGAACACTCACTGTTCTGCTAGATATCTAGATAAACGACGCAATAATAAACTATGAAACGAGCTACGCTCGGAGTTTGAGATACTTGAAGGGAACTAATGTCATTAACAAAGATAAACCCGTATATCCATTGTCAGCTGGTTTTAATAAACATAAATCACAGTCGCATTGCAGAAAACGGAATCATTATTCATTATTTTTTATTAATAGTAGGCTAATAAACTGTTGATGACAACATCGGAGAAGATGGAGAGACGAGCTAGACTCCTACTTGGAAGACTGGAAGACAGTTGCCCTTGACAGAAAAGAGTGGAAAGAAGGAAGGGAGGCCTTTGGCCTGCAGTGGGACGATTCAGGTTCATAATAAAATAATAATAAGAAATAAAAATAATACGTTCAGTGGCTTAGGTTGTGGAAAGACCGTCACGTCAGTACAAACAACCCCAAAGCCCATGTCATTCTTTAAATAAATGCATTGGGACGACGATACCAAACATAAGCTGATATTGCAACATTTCCTAAGTTCTGAACATCAACAGCACCTTCGAAAGTTAGTAAGATGAGCGGGTAGGATCTAGTGGGTAGAGGAGTTACTGTCTTTCTTTCTTTGTACTAACAGAATGCACTATTTAGCTATGGTTTTAAAGATTAAAACCCTAAAAAAGCTCTTATACACTACATTTTTAGTAATCCCGAAAGTACCGAAAATCCCGGTTCTGGATTTTTCTAGTACCGGTGCTGGAGACAGCCGAGAATCCCGGGATTTCCCGGGATTTTCGGTTCCGGGATTTCCCGGTACTATGCCCTAGTTGGCATAGACATAAGACAGCAGTCGTTTTTTAAATCTTAGTTTTAAGATTGGAAATTATTCATGCATTCGTAGATTATAGATCTAAAAACCACGTATTTTTTATGCACTTGCTCTATTTAATTTAATTATATGGATTTTGAATGCGGTTATTATCGAGTTGTGAGCTACACTGACAGTTTCAGCCGGATATCTAATCGGGAAGTGCGAGAAATTTGAGTTGCAAGATTCCACCCGACACGACAGACAGAGAGACAAATGACTTAATATAACGTAGTAATAATAATAATAACGTAGTAATAAAAAATGGCTAAGATTTTTTGACCTTATATAATATTAATATAATATCAGGCTCTTTCTAGAAAGCCTTAAAGCTTTTCCATTTATTGTTCCATTCAATTCAATTTGAAATAGTTAAGAATTATTTAATTATTTTTAAAATTTGTAACAAAAACTATGTTTACTAAAGTTATTAATTTACATTACTTATCTATTCTCATTGATCGATCAAAACGTAAGATTTATCTTAGATCAATGTTTCAGTGCAAAAAAAATGTACTGAACCCGTATAACGAATCGAATCTTCCCAGATAAGCGTTATTTTTAAATAAAGCTCTACTTCTCTACGAATATGGAGCTATTTAATAGAATTGCTACAACAATAAAATTTTCTTAGTTAAAATTTCTTTAAAAAATTATTATGTCTGCCCAATTTTGCTACTTTTTTAGATATAAAATGAAATGAGCACAACTGAATAAATTCTTATTGTAAAATCTTCTGGTTCTAGACATAAAATAATACCACATTCACAAAAAAATAAGTACCTACCTAAATACCAATACAGCTTTTAGTCTATTAGAAAATACTCACTCTATATCTTCAGGTCAGCCTTCATTTTCACACGTCTACACCCTACGAGCGACGACGCTCGACTGATTTTAACACCCAAGTCAAATGTTAAGCCACCACAACCACCAAATCCACTCGAACCCTGACTTTTGCTTTAGCTCCCCTTATATGAAGGCGTTTGTGTAATGATCCTAGGGGAGGGGAAGGTCGTGAAAATCTGGTCGCTTCTTATCATACTACGCATTTAAACTCACTGTAAATTCAACCTTAATACTTAGGATTTATGGTTGAGAATGGTTCGTAAGGGTGAAATTTAAGGGATGGAGAGGCGTGCAACTGAAAATAGAGGTTATGAGGAAAATATAAGGCTGAGAATCGAGTGTGTTGAGTTACAAGCTACAGGTCTTCGATAAGTCTCTGAAAGTGCGCGTTGGCTTTCAGAATAATGTCGTAATTTCAATTTCTAGGGCGTAACTTATGGATCAATTTTATTGTAAGCAATTTTTTATATGCTGTTGCTGCCCGAGTGGTAGATATCAAGAAAAAAGTATGTTATCACTTATTATAATAAATAGGTACCCATACTAATTTCGGCTTTCTCTATCCATCCATGCTGAGACACTTTTGCCTGCTAATTGTGTGTGAAAAAGTGTCAAAAAACTATCAAAACTTGATAAAGTGCCAAAAATCCAATATGGCGATAATATTTTGGAACCGGCTTATTCTATAAGGAGTAAATATGTTGGTAAGTAGTCTTAACTTAAACTCGACCCGAATGTACTAAAATATCAAAAGTTACACCTCATATTTCCAGACAAAATTACCTATTTCAAAACCATAAAATTTTACGCGCACTAAAATACTATAATATAAAATTTACGACTTTTTTCTCGGGGAGCGTACCGAGAAGTCCTTAATTTGTGTTTCTGTCTCTTTCACACTACAGGTAAAGGTACATCTGTCTCTGTCTTCACTTTTAAGTGCGATTTCCTTCTATCCATTTTCTTTAACTAGTTTTGTGATTCGACTTCTTCTGAATACAGATGGTAAAATTATATGAAATAATTTTAGTATATTGTTCATTGAAATACCTTCGTCGTTTTGATTTGGTCATAGGTAAGCGCGCTAACTGAACGTCTATACACTATTGTATAAGAAAATACTTGAAAAAGCAACAAGTGTTTGTTAGAACAATCCTTTTTAGCATGGAAATGGTTGCTACTACTCAGGCGAATGAACATGACACCCGGCTCGAATGACGTTTGTGCGAAGTACAGCGTGGAATTGGATAATCTTGATAGAGAAGAGG
Source organism: Lobophora halterata (assembly GCA_932526365.1). Classification (NCBI taxonomy): domain Eukaryota; kingdom Metazoa; phylum Arthropoda; class Insecta; order Lepidoptera; family Geometridae; genus Lobophora; species Lobophora halterata. The sequence continues at coordinate 4,788,972 of OW052028.1, read as the reverse complement.
TCCTGCAATACTTGGTAATGATAAGTGATGATAAGGCTTCGCAATTAGAGAAAGGAGAAACACGGAGGGCACCGCGCGGGGGGCGGGGGACGCAGCAAGTGCCGAGCGAGAGTGGCTGCCAGGTGGCATGTTCATTCGCCCGAGTAGTACATCTATTTCAATGTCACATGGATATATGATTTCATTTTCACTCAATGCCGGTGCTACGCGGCGCTACACCAGTGCTATACAACGCTACACCAGTGCTATACAACGCTACGCCAGTGCTACGAGACACTTAGCTGGTGCTACGCGACGCTACGCGTGTGCTACGAGCTGCTACGCAAATGTTGCGAGACATTGTTATCCTACGCGCATAATTACATACAAGAGCTACGAGACTTTACGTGAGTGTTACAAAATTTGATACTAGTGCTACGAAACTAGACGCTTAAAAGAAAGAAATGAATGTAATTTCAGTGCTACGAGACTCTATACCGGTACTGCGAGACTCTACGTCAGTGCTACGAATCTCTGTGCTAGTGCTACGATGCCTATGTCAGTGCTACGACATTCTATGCTAGTGCAACGAGGCGTTATGTCAGTGCTAAGATACTCTACGTCAGTGCTACGAATCTCTATGCTAGTGCTACGAGGCTAATGTCAGTGTTACGACACTCTAAGCTAGTGCTACGATGCCTATGTCAGTGCTACGACATTCTATGCTAGTGCAACGAGGCGTTATGTCAGTGCTAAGATACTCTACGTCAGTGCTACGAGACCTTGTTTCTCTTCTAAACGACTTTACTGCCGACTTGCACCAAACTATCAAAGTTCCTAAGCAATTACTTAACTCACTTGACAGTTCTTAACCTTCTGAATTTGGACCGTTAAGAACTGGCAAGCAAGACAAGTAATTGCTTAGGAGCTCTGACAGTTTGGTGCAAGTAGACATACGTGTTCTCTGAGATGTGCTACGAGACTACGGCCTACGCCATTGCTACACCCCAGTGCTACGTAAGAACTACGAAATAATTGTGTCAAAGTTATAACAGTTAGTGCTTCGAACGCTACGTATTTTATGATACACTTGTAACCAAGATTCAAGTATTCTATAGGAGTTTTGGCGGGAACATGAAAAATGGCGCATTGGCGGCATTAAATTAATTGACAAAACCTGTATATCTTTGAGTGTTTAAGTGTAAAAACGGTGGTTTTTTATCCATTAAGTGCTCGTGAACGTGTATGATGTGTTGGTGAATAGTGTAATGCTGTAAAACGTGACTTTTCGTGTTGCCTCCAAAACTCCATAGAAGCCTCTAGTAAAGTCGCAATCACCACTACTTTACAGGGGCATGACTTGACTTATCGACTCTGACTTATGACAAAATAATCTCTCTAAGTACTTGACACTGGCTATATACCTTTGATGTGAAGCCAAAACCGAAGAACTTCGGTTCTTCGAAAGGAAAAAAAAAAAAAGTATTCTATACTGCAGAAAAAGGTTTTATTATCAGTTTTATGTTCTTATAGGTGTCCAACGGCAGATGGACTGGTCATAAAATTACTGCTTTTTGACTTTGATTTTTATCGTTGTATCCAACTAAATAATAACGAATCCTAAAGCCATTGTATTTTTTTATTATATTTCCTTCATTATTTATTGTTTTTTTTTACATTCACACACTCACACCCCTGCACTAGGATTCCCTGTGTCGCAGGTGGCATGGACACATACAACACATTACAAAATCCAAGACCCGAGAACAAACATTTGTGTTCGTCACAAATATTTGCCCCGGCCGGGGATCGAACCCGGAACACCAAGCTTCGTAGGCAGGGTCACTACCAACTAAGCCACGGTGTCGTCACAAAAATTTCGAAAAAGGTTCGGTTGAATGTTTTTTTGTAACCTCAGAACTATGTTGTTTAAAGACCGATTTGAAAAAAACTTTTTTGTTTAAGAGGTTATACTTTCAGATTCGTCTCATAGATTTTTTATCAAAATCGGTTCAGTAGTTTAGTTGTTAAATCAAAATAACTGAAAAAAAAGTCGTTGAAGTGAACAAGATGATGCGTATTTTGCTTCCCTGTGACTTTTCAGTGGTGCCTACGGTCTCTGAAACAGTCCAATTGAAGTCGGTTATTGTATGTATGTTTAAACCTTGAAAACTTAGCCTCTCTCTACAGCTATAAATACTTTGTTATTTTATATTTATTTAAAGTATTTTTAACTTTAACTTCAGTACATTTTTCTCTCTGTTCAATGTAAATGTTGAAAACTTTGAAAACATAGACGACACGGATGGTCGGGCAAGTTCGTTGGACTGTCGAGTGTCGAGGGTTCGATTCCCGCTTCGGGACCAACATTTGTGTGACGAACATCGATGTTTGTCCTGAGTCTGGGTGTTTTCTATTTATTCTATGTATGTATTTACAAAAAAAAAGTATTTAGATAAGTATTGTATCAGTCATCAGGCTCCCATAGTACAAGTTCTGCTTAGTTTGGGGCTAGATGGCGTTGTGTGAAATGTCCAAAATTTATTTATTTTCTATTATTATTTATTTATAGCTTAATGACGTTACCTTTTTTGTTAAGTGTGCAATCTGTTCCTACGGTAAATAAATAATATGAGTATGAGTATTACTTATATATATTTGTTTTATGGTGTACAATAAAGCATTCATTCATTCATCCATATTTCTATAGTAACATAGATATTCCACAGTATAACGGCTCGCTAGAGTACCTATATCAGTATAAAGACTAGAGACTGAATGATTGATTAATTGCCGGCCGCTCTAGTGGTCGGAACTAAGGCTTGTCGTCCACTGACCAGAGATAAATAAATAAAATAAAAATAAAAAAGCTTTTATTTCCTTAACACAAATTACATATTACAAATATCATAAGGATTATATTTATTATGTGTAGGGACCGCCTATGGCGGTGAAAGCCTCCTCCAGGGTTTTCCATTTTTGCCTGTCCCTAGCTGTTCTAGACCATAGTTTTCCAGCCACCTTTACTATGTCGTCGCTCCAGCGGGTAGCTGGTCTTCTCTCTCTCTCTTCTCCGCTTCGTGTCACGGGGAGTCCAGTTAGTAAAAATTTGGCTCCATCTATTATTTTGTAACCTCTGTATGTGCCCTGCCCAGTTCCATTTAAGACCTAGGATCCGTGACTGACCAGAGATATAAATAAATAATAATCAATTGGTTTTCGTTAACTTTTAAAACGGTCAAAGGAGTCTCGGAAGCGATTTTGATAAAAACTATAAGGACTCAGAATGTAAAATATACACCAAATTGAAAATGATTCCTTAAAGTTTTTATCAAAATCGTTTCCCTTCTCCTTCTCCTTTCTCCTTTGACCGTTTTAAAAGTCAACGAAAAATAATAGTTATGCATATTGCATACTATATTTTACATTCTTAATTTAATCATCCCGGCGCAGTAAAAAAATCACCCTGTTTATTGATATTAGTAGGATATAATATGTTATGAAGATAATAGAGTAATCTTTAAAATCTCCACATGGCTGGAGGCCAGTACTAACTTGAGTGGTTATACCAGAGTGCGGAGCTGTGTAATGGTCCGCGCACAAATGCTGTGGAGTAGACTTCAAATTGTTTTTACTAAATTTTAATGACATGTATTTTTACGAAAAACCCAGTAAGCTTTTAAGCTTCTGAGCGGAGTTTAGTTGGCTAGATTTAAAATCCGGTGCACAAACAACTAATAAGAGCCCATGGATAAAGTCGAACCAGACATATTATGTAAGCCGAGATTAAGCCGAGGATGGAAAGTTGAGCGCCGCGCGTGATATTTAATTTTTTTTATCTTTAATGTGTTTCTCTGCAGTCTTTGCTCTTTTCAACAAAATGGAGGTTCTCAATTCGGTTGAGGGTTTCTTTTTATGTTTGTTACCTCAGAACTTTGTTGTTTATAAACCCATTTGAAATATATATCTTATAATAATAATAATGTGTAATAATCACAGTCCCACATGACGAGAATCTCGTAAAAGCTGAAAAGGATAAGCTTACCAAATACCTTGATTTGGCTCACGAGGTTACCGCCTTGTGGAATGTGGACTCGACGACGATTGTCCCGATAGTCGTTACGGTGAACGGGATAATAGCGAAGAGTCTCGACCAGTACCTAAAGAGGCTCTCGCTTGGTGGCTGGGTCAAGGGCCAGATACAAAAGGTGGTGCTATTAGAGTCGGCTCGCATGGTGAGAAGGTTCCTCACTCTGCAGCCCTAGCCACCAGCCGCTTGGGCTCTACTCCGCGGCTGGTGGTCCACCGTTTTCATATATTTTTTACAATAATACTGCTGTTTTTTTTAAATCGTTTTAAATAGAAAAATATAAATAAATGATAATAATGTAATGTCAAATAAACGAAATTACGTATTTTGCTTACTAGAACAGTCGTATGTTTTGTAAAACCTTGATTATTCTAATGGGACAATTGGCTTCTTAGAAAAAAAAAGACATTTAAACAATCTTTTACTCATAGTGAACTTTCTGAACCATTTTATTAAAAAATAATAGAATAGATTTTTAATAAAAAGGTCATCTACTCCATCCCTTTCTTGTCCACTCCAACTGTCCCAAAGGTCGTGTTAAGTGTTAGAGAGAGAATGGACATTACGAGCGAAGGAGATAGAAGATATCTGTTTCCATAGAAAAAGCGTATTTTATTACTAGGTTATATCTTCTCCACTCTCTTCATTGTCCTTGGACAAAAAAAAATAACTAGGAATAAGCGTAAAAAAATTGGTTGTCTGTAAAGTTGGTTTACGGACGATAGTTTAAGGTGACTACCAGCGTAATGAGCGTTACCGGACATTGACAGCGTTACCGGACCATGACGTCAACGTTTTCGTGCATGCAGCCGGCGTTCATCGATTTATTAGACGTAGTCACGTCAAAAAATTGGATCAGTCGGGCTACTAGATCGTTTCAAACCGAAATAGAAATATTTAATATTATAAAGGCAAAAGTTAGTTAAAATGGATGGATAGAAGCATATTTGCTTCTTAATTATGCCAAAACTACTGAATCGGTTGAGTTGAAATTGAGTATAGTTAAATAGTCGAAGCTGCAAAAACCAATACTTATGTCACTTTTTATCCCAACACCACGTAAGAAAAACCGTGAGTATTAACACTAGTTGAAACTAACCTTATTGATAACCTTTTTTGTAAATATACACACAACTTCGTTTGCGTTATGAATTTTCAAAATTGCTTTCTTAATACTCATCTTGAACTTTTGACAAACACACACTTCAAGTTTCAAGTCTCTAGGTGCAACGGTTTGGCCTGTACGTTGTCTGTCAGTCAGTCAGTCAAGGCTTGCTTATTAATACATATTGATGATGTAGAGTCGGCTCTATAATTGTCTTTACACCCAGCTTACGCCGGTTTTCTCCTGTAATTAAACCACTCACACAAACACATCCTTTTTGTGTGTGAATAAACTACTGATGTGAATAAACCACTTATGATATACCCCAAATATAAACAACAAGTAGTTTAATCACAAAAGAACATCGGCGTAAGCTGGGTGTAAAGACAATTACAGAGCCGACTGTACAAGAAAACCATTGTAAATGGTTGTCTGTAATTGAAATTGTAATTGAATTGGCGACTGGGATGGTTGAGTGACAAGTGTGTTGGACTGTCGCCGGTGTCGGGTTCGATTCCCGCTTCAGGATAAACATTTGTGTATTGTAATAAATTTGTGTGAACATCGATGTTTGCCCTGAGTCTAGCACCCATATTCTAAGTCGATTTTTCACTCTAGGGAATAGATAGATAGAAATACTTTATTGTACACCAGAACTTATGATTAAATCTTTACATAGAAAATATAAAGTACAATGGGCAGTCTTATCGCTACTTACGTTATTACGTTACTTACGTGAGTAGTAAAATGGCCGCTTTACTAAAGGTTCGGCTGTCACCTGTCAAATTTCAAATGTAAGTATTCACTTGAGTGAAAAAAATCGACTTAGAAAATGGTGTAGGTGTTTCAAAGTTCATGTGTTCTGGTTACCACAGTACAAGCTCTGCTTAGGTGGGTCTAGATGGCGTGGTGTGAAATGGCCAAAATATTAATTTATTTAAATTAAAAGGTGTGAACAAAATTGTTCCGCTTCTAGGGTCTTCTACCCTCGGAATACCAGGCTCCTGGGTACCGACGAGCAGGCATGTAGACGAAGACACGTCATCGCTTTATTGAATATCTGACGCGCTAAGCATTCCGATACGAGGCTGTAGGGAGACCATTGGCGCTGGGATCAAGGGACAAAAACATGCAAAGTTCAAAGTTAATTTATTGCATGAAATATATGTTTTTTACAGATCTTAAATATTTACATTGGTATCAATATATTCTGCCGTCTCGGTCGTGCAATGTTGTTTTTACAAACAAAAAGTATACCTATTATAAAGGTATATGTACAACAACACTTTATAACGCCGTCTCCGGAGAATAAAATGGTAATTGCAAAAACACATGTTGTCGCTCTTGATTTGACTTCCCGTTGTGGTACAAATCGGACGTGACGTCAGAGCTGAAGTCAGTGCGAGTGCCTCTCGAACGTCGCGTTGGACTTCACAACGGGCGCACCGATGTCTGCGAGCGCAACGAAGACATGGCCATTCTTTAACTAGCCGTCGACGGGACAAGAAGTAATAAATAAGTACTCACGTCGCCAGAAATAATGACTCTACATTATTTCGATAGTACATCTTGAATTCTATATAATTAAGGAAGATTATTTTAAAGTGAAGTAATTAAGTGTGTAAATTGAAATAAAGTGTGATTATAACGTCTCTATTCTCTTTAATCAGAAGTGCTATTACCACGCTCACGAAATGCCACGTGCTCGGAAGCGGAGATCGAGGCGGGTGTCAACAAGTTCCAGTGGTTCATCCAGTAGCTCCAGCTCAAGCAGCAGTGGCAGCAGTGTAGGCCACCGCAACCGGCATAGGAGGAATAAACGGCGTCATAAGCGATCGCAAACCGTGAGTCAGAATGTAGTATTGTCGTCAGTCATTCCCGAATTCGACCCGCTCGTAGACAGTGTAGATATGTGGTTAAATGTTGTTGAAGCTAACGCAAATGCATTTGGTTGGTCTGATAATATGATTAAGTATCAAGCACTTCAAAAATTACGAAATACCGCGAAAACATGGTTAGACTCGTTGCAAAAAAATCATACAAGGTGGACTGCGTGGAAGTGGAGGCAATGGCGTGATACGTTGTCAGATACGTTTCAAGTTAAACGAGATATGTTTAGATCGCTCAAAGAGTTAGTTGACACAAAGCCTTCGGCTAATCAATCATTGTACGAATTCTTTTTTCAACAAAAAGCTAAAATAGACCGTTTACAGCTAGGATTCCGAGAACGTGATATTATATCGGTTATAGTAGGGTCTATCGGTGACAAAAACATTAGTGTTGCTGCTGAGGCAGGTAATTTTCACAATTGCGACGAGCTAGCGTCATTTTTACATGGCAAAGTTTCCACGACTGCGCCGCCGCCGCTGCCGGTGGAAAAAGAACCTCAAAGGAGTTCATTTGCACCGAAACATTCTTCTCGACCACCACAGTCTATGTTTAACAATAAATCTGATAACAAAGTAGAGCCTTCAGCCAATAGTAGCTTATCAAACACCAGTGGCGTCTGTTGCCGTTGTGGGGAGACTGGCCACAAGAGGAACAACTGTACTGTTAAAGACAGTGTCAGGTGTTCCTCGTGTAACAAATTGGGCCACTTAGAGGCTGCTTGCAAATCCAAACCTAAACCTAAGGCCGAGAAGGATGCTGAGGTGAAAATGATTTCTGATCCTAAAACGAAACAGAAATTTTACAAACCAGTTCAGGTAAATGATAATGAATGTAAAGCATTTTTTGATATGGGGAGTGATTGTTCTCTAATCACAACCGTATTAGTGAATCGTTTAAATTTGCAACCTTTTCCACTGAATAACCCCATTAATTTGGTGGGATTCACAAAATATTCATCCGCCCGAGTGACTGAGTCTGTGGCTGTTACGCTAAAAGTTGACTCTGTACAATTAATGATAACGCTATACGTTATTGATGCGCTTTCCGGCTGTGACATTCTGATAGGAAGGAATTTTACCGAAGATAAAAGTATAATGTACGTTCGTGTGGGCGATACTCTGACTTTTAAATCAGTAGAGGTATTGAATGTATGTAACATTAACGCTTTAAATAACATCCCTTGTGAACATGAGACGACATTGAAAAACATTTTATCTAAATACCCACAGTCTTATTCTGAAGACTTGTCATGTTTGGGGAAAACTTCCTGTGTAGAGTTAGAGATACAGTTAACATCTAGCAAACCTATTTGTCAAAGAGCCTACAGAATGTCAGAATCGGAAAGGGCGATCATGCGTGAGATAACAGATGACCTTTTGAAAAATGGTATCATTCGCAATAGTAATTCCGCTTATGCGAGTCCAGCGCTTTTAGTTGACAAGTCATCAGGGTCTAAAAGGTTATGTGTAGACTATCGACAATTAAATAAAATAACTGTCAAGGAGAAATATCCAATGCCGATGATAGAAGACCTTATTGATAGGTTACAAGGATGTAGGTTCTATACGTCTTTAGATCTGAAAAGTGGTTATCATCAAATTTGTATTAAAGCTGAAGATGTGCACAAAACGGCTTTCATTTCAAATGACGGTCATTTTGAATATTTGAGAATGCCGTTTGGCGTTTGTAATGGTCCTGCAGTGTTCCAAAGACTAATGAATACCGTTTTGGGCAACCTTCGTTTCGGGCGGGTAGTGTGTTACATGGACGATCTACTTATAGCGACTAAAAGTTTGGAAGAAAATGTTATGTGCTTAGAAATGGTATTAGATTTGCTCGTAAAAAATGGACTTACCATTAATTTAGATAAATGCTCGTTTTTCCAAGAGAAAATAACCTTTCTAGGTTATGATATATCCGTAGATGGTATTCGTCCCAGTGCGCGTAAGCTGGATGCTGTTTCAAAATACCCCACTCCAAAGTCTGTTCACCAACTGCGTCAATTTTTAGGCCTTATCAATTATTTTAGAAAATTTATAAAAAACTGTGCTATTCTTTGTAAGCCACTCACTAATTTACTTAAAAAAGAAGTGGCCTGGGAGTGGGGACCGAAACAAGATCAGGCTGTACAAAATGTTAAAGACTCCCTCATAAGCAATGCTGTGTTAAGTGTGTTCGACCCAAAATTACCCATAAATCTTTACACGGATGCCAGTCGTGACGGTATAGGATGTATCCTTGCTCAACTTACTGAAAGTGGAGAAAGGCCCGTTCATTTTTACAGTCGACAAACTAACAATGACGAAAAGAAATATCATTCTTTCGAACTAGAGCTTTTGGCAATCGTAGCAGGTCTACAAAAATTTCGTCATTATCTATTAGGGACACATTTTAAAATTACGACCGATTGCAATGCGGTACGTCATGCTCTGAGCAAACAAGAAATCATACCGCGAATAAGTAGGTGGGTTTTGTATACCCAAGACTTTACATTCGATATTGTTCATAGAGCAGGTTCACAAATGCAGCATGTAGATGCTTTAAGCAGGAACCCCATTAGTGATGATAGTTTACCCACCCCAAAAACCGAATGCGTTAACACAATAACTATAACTGAGAGTGACTGGTTGCTGTCAGTTCAGTTACAAGACCCCGGTATATGTAGTATTCGCGACATATTACAGTCAGGTGAGGCCGAGACTAATAAACAGATATTTAATGAGTACGAATTGCTAGGTAACAAAGTATATCGTAGAACTGAATTCGGAAGACGCTGGTTAGTGCCAAAGCTGTGTATATGGTACGTTATTCGAGCAAACCACGACGACGTAGGTCACTTTGCTGTTGACAAAACCGTTGAAAGAATCAGGTCAAAATATTGGTTCGCCCATATGAAGAAAACTGTGTCTAAATATATAAAAAACTGCTTAAATTGCATTTACTATAAAAATATCCATGGTAAGAAACCAGGCAAATTGCATCCGATTCCTAAATATGCTAGGCCGTTTCACACGCTCCACGTTGACCACCTTGGCCCATTCGTTAAGACAACTCAACAAAATTGTTATCTTTTGGTGATGGTTGATTCATTTACGAAGTTCGTTTTTATTTCTGCTGTAAAAAACACCAAAAGTAAAGTAGTTATTAATGAGCTAAATAAGACATTCAAAGTATTTGGAAATCCAAAGCGTTTGGTGTGTGATGCAGGTAGTGCTTTTACATCCAAATTATTTACGAACTATTGCAAAGACCGAAATATACGAGCTCATATAATTGCTACCGCTGTACCGCGCTCAAATGGACAAGTAGAACGGTACAACCAAACTATATTAGAAGCATTGCGAAGTATGGGTGCTGATACAGATAACAATAAATGGGACCAACACATAAGTAACATACAGCAAGGTATAAATAGTACAATAAATAAAACCACATCTGCTGTACCGAGTGAGGTTTTCTTCGGGTATAGAATTCGAATGAATAACGACGCGATTACTGACGACGACAATACCGAACGTGCTGTTGATGTTACTGCATTGAGAAACATAGTCGATGCAAACATTAAGAAAAATGCCGAAAGTCAAAAGGCATCATTTGACGCCAAGCGAAAAGACGCCCCTGTGTATGCAGTTGGAGACTTGATCGTGCTCAAAATACCAAGTCACTCAAACGACGGCCAAAGTACAAAGCTAATGCCTCAATACAAGGGTCCGTTTCAAGTGACGAGCATCTTGGGTCACGACAGATACCAAGTGGCAGATATGAGAGGAGCTGACAGATCCTCAAAAAAATACAATGGTATAGCATGTGTGGAAAATATGAAGCCATGGATTCACATTGCTGAGTAAGACCGGATGTTGTCACAAAATGAGTACATATTACAGTATATGCAAGTAAGTTGGGTATCGTAATAAGAACATTATGTTATTTTAGTCATTTATTTAAATATCATTTCTATTTATATTTCAGTAAAAATATGTAGGTACATATATTTAATTATCATTTCAGTTTTCAAAGTTGAAACTTAATTCACTTTTTCGTTTGGTCAAATGCAGTCGCTTCAAACCTTGTGGATTGTGGATAAGTACAGTATGGTGATTGATTTGAAATGCTGCAACAGGCATCCTTGTGAACGCTGTTGTGATAGCTGAGCGATACAAGATTAGTTTGATCCTAAATGAACATCATCTAGTCCAAGCTCGATTCGGACACCATAATGTACCTATTCCAATGCTTTGAAGAAAACTGCAAAGCTATGAAACTTTATGTTGTACATAATGATAATTATGTTTTCAGCTTCTGCATCAGACCAAGACGCGATTCGAGGACGAACGCGTAGGCAGGACGGCCGGATGTTGTCGCTCTTGATTTGACTTCCCGTTGTGGTACAAATCGGACGTGACGTCAGAGCTGAAGTCAGTGCGAGTGCCTCTCGAACGTCGCGTTGGACTTCACAACGGGCGCACCGATGTCTGCGAGCGCAACGAAGACATGGCCATTCTTTAACTAGCCGTCGACGGGACAAGAAGTAATAAATAAGTACTCACGTCGCCAGAAATAATGACTCTACATTATTTCGATAGTACATCTTGAATTCTATATAATTAAGGAAGATTATTTTAAAGTGAAGTAATTAAGTGTGTAAATTGAAATAAAGTGTGATTATAACGTCTCTATTCTTTTTAACACAACTATTCAGGAAAAATAAAAAACCGAATTTCGTTAATATCTTGCGAACCACTGGACATTATAAGATATGGGATACCTCAAATGAAAGTTGTTTTTTTTGTATTCTTGTTGTCTTATTGGATAATTAATAACCTTAATCGTATAAGAGATATTAACAAAATAAGATATTAGTAAAATAAAATCAGTGCTAAGAATCTGTATTGTCGATTACCATTTTGTTTCCGGTTTTAAATATTGCATTATTGTCTTACAATTTTATACTATGCCTATTGACGGTTCAGTAAACAAAATTAATAGTAACTTATCATTTTATTCTGGGAAATAGTAAATATGTTTTGTATGGTAATGAAACATTGGATTTTTATTCCTGTTTTTTTAATGAAACTAATTTATGGTAATCCATTGCGCATAATTTTATTTATTCAAATTAAAGTAATATCATAATAATTATTTTTGTTTGTATGTACTTCAAAAGGGAGAAAAATACGAAGTAATAAAAAATTTGAACAAAAGTCGACAAAAAACGAATGTATTTTTTCATTAAACAGCCAAAATGCTACGAAAACTTAAATAAAATAAAGGAATTCAGATAAATCCTCAATGTTACATTCCAACTTAAATAGAATCATCATTAAATAGGCTAAAATAAACGGATAAAGACAAAATCCAGGGCTCTAAAGTAGCTAGATGGTCAAAAAATCAAAATCAGGACTTTCAGCACCTAATATAAATCCCAGAACCTAGGTTTTCATATTTCTAGATAGGTCTTGAATGTATCTGTCGACCTACAGATAAATCTGAAAGGTAGAAACAGGTACAAACAAAATCCAGGGGGCAAAAGTAGGTATTTGGTCAATAAATTAATATGATATGCACCAGGCCATTTTGGGATACAAAATATACTAGGTTGTCACGTTTTGAGACAGATATTAAATGTATCTGACGAATCTGAAGGGTACAAATGGGTAAAAACATAGTCAAGGGGGTCAAAGTAGATATTTGCTCAAAAAATTGATATGAAAGGCATCACGCCATTTCAGCATACAGAATGTACTAAAATACCTTGAATTTCACGTTTTTAGACAGATCTCAATCTTATCTGAATAATTACAGACGAATTTGAAGGGAACAAACTGGTAAAAAGAACATCCAGAGGTCAAATTAAGTTTTCGGTTAAAAAATCAATATGAAAAGCATGTGGCCATTTCAGCATATAAATTGTACCTACGAACCTAGTGTTTCACGTTTATAGATAGATCTTGAATGTATCTGACCAAATACAGATTAATCTGTAGGGTACGAACGGGTACAAACAAAATTTTCGGTCCAAAGTAGCTTGATGATCAAAAAAATTAATATGGAAGGATCAGGCCATTTCAGCATCTGAAATATACTTCAAAACCTAGGTTTTCACATGTCTAGATAGGTTTTAAACGTATCCTTCTTACAAACACATTTGGAAGGTAAAAACGCGTTAAAACAAGGTTTTTAGATGCACAAAGGTGCTTTTGAGCACACTGATTTAAGTAAGCTAATCATACTATCGGTGCCGAGAAGCACTCGCAATATTAAATGATGCTATCACTCTCGAAAGTGTTGCAACGTTGTATCAATTCAAGAAAATTATCAACAAACTAACACGTATTTTTTACGCGAATAAAATGGTAATATTCATAACCATTTTCGTAATTCTTGACAAATTTTGGTAACATTGGTTTGCAATTATGTTTTGAGAATATAAAAACTACGAATATTATTGTATTTTTTTATAACTTCTTAAATAACGCAAGAACAGTTATGAAAAAAATTGTATACATGTATTAGGATCCATAGAACTCAAATATGGCATAACATGAAAACTATGGCAATGTCGATTACCATTATGTTCTCCGGGGACGGCGATAAGTACTATTAATATTAAAATACAAAATCAAAAAATACAAATTGAAATGCAGAAGGGGTTGTTACGTTGCATCTGTGCAGTCAGAATTTTTGGTTATAGTAAGCGTCAAACAAGTTGTCCTCTGGCGAACCACAAGACAAAGATGCGCATAACGCAATTCTTAGATCAAATTGGTTCTGCGCATCTTCGTCACGTGGTTTGTCAAGGACAACTTGTTTTGACGCGTATACTACAAACTTATCGTGACAGCGGTGCGAGTCCGACGCCCGAGCGGAGCTGCGAGTCAAATTTTTATTAATATTGGTACCAATTGACGCAAAGCCAGAGGATTAAGACTAACGGGAACAGTTGTCCAATTGTTTTAATGAATGAATGAATGAATGAAAATGCTTTATTGTACACCATGAAACAAATAACAATAACAAAGAGAAGGAAACATTACAAAATATTTAGTACAATTGGCGTTCTTTTTATAATTATTTTGAAAAAAAAGGCTTATTATTTTCAAGTTTTTTTGCCATATGTTCAGTAACTGCAACTGATTAGGTGTATATTTTTGTCTGTTAATTTTTTTTTTCTGTTTCTTGACATGCCAGTTTCTTCACGATGTTTTCCTTCATCGTTGTGAGAACGTGGGATGCACTCATAGCTTTTTCTGATGAAAAACCCCGTTTATATTTTACGTGAGATTATTTATCTTTATTTAAATTTTTATTCCTTACTTTTCAATTTTCGTTTCATTTTTGAGCATATTCATTGTTTTCAAAGTTTTTCCCTACTCTTCAGAAATCCATAGTTACCCTACTACGACTTAACTCCACCCGTAAAATAAACTTTGCTCCCACATTATCATCTCTATCTCAAGACTATAAAGGCTAATGTTGTATGGCAAAACCTTATCATATTTCAGCAAACAGCTTTCACCGTATTTCGTGTTGTATTTCTATAGATGTAGAGTCGATTTTGGTTCGACAATATATTTCTTTCAATTCATTTCGACTGTAATTTTAGGGTTCCTCTCTACAAGGGGAAAAATCGCAATGGCAACGGTTTTTAGGTGGGTTCCCAACGAGTTACACAGTAACAACATGAGTCTGAGTACTATTTTTATTTATTTATTTAAACGCACAAAACACATCACAATCACAAATAAAAATTTTAGGTTAGGAAAAATTGTACAGTTCTGAACTTGATTGCGAAAAGGGCGGGCTTTATGCATAAAGGCATTCTCATCTTTCATGAATTTTCAGAGTTGGTAATATTATAAGGTTAAAAATTTATAAATTTGTTCCTTAATCACGCCAAAACTACTGAACCGATTGAGCAGAATATAAAAAAAACAGGGAACCAAAGTCTTAAATAAACACTCACACTTGACAACCAAATTTTTTACAATTTCATGTCGTGTCTAGTCGAGATAAGGTGCAATTTAGAGTGTAAACAGTTAGCATAAGAAAACGAAGAGCGAATTTCCTTCAATAGAAGCAAGGGATGCCTAATGGCGTCTGAAATGGGTATAAATTCTTCTATAAATAGGTTAGTGCGAATTGAGAAAGGAGGTCCAAACTTGTTGAATTCAACCTCATAATCAATGAGCGGGTATTCAAAAGGTTTTAGGCCGAAATACTTGTTGAACAAGCGAAAAGACGGTATTTCAGTCAAGATACAAAATGTTCATTTCGGATCGTGACATCACGCGTCTTGTGTCCTAAACCCCTGAAACGATTTGGCTGATCTACAAACTTAAAAATTGTTATGAACTTACCTACCTACCAGCGAAATTTCATCAAAATCAGATTAGGGGTTCGACAGATAGCGTCGGACAAACATATCTACATACACACTTATACAAACCCTGATTCGTTGAGTATCTAGACTGAAAATCCCTGGACTGATTTGGCTCATCTACGAACTTGAAATTTTTTTTGAACTTACCTATCCACCTGCCAAATTTCATGAAGATCGAATGAGCGGTTTGACAGTTATATTCAGAAAAATACTCGTACATACACACACACGTACAAACGCTTATTCATCTAGCTACTCGTTCGTAGTATCTAGAGTCCGAAAAAAAGAGAGAGTCCCAAAAATCCCCGGACTGACCTCGTTCATATACAAAGTTCGTTTTGAACTTAACTAATCAATAAACACCCACCTGCTAAATAAATATCATCAATATTGGATGAGCGGTTTGACAGTTATCGTCGGACAAACATACATACAAACGCCAATTTTTCCAGTATTTAAACTCTGTGACCTCGCTTCGTTCGATCATCTAGACTAATCGGCGTTTGTACGTATGTATGTATGTTTGTCCGACGATAAACGTCGGACCGCATAACCAATCTCCATAAAATTTGGCAAGTAGATAATAATTTCAATTGTTTTTTCACACCACCTGCTCGACAATGTCCAATTACATATCATGCTATCATCAAGGTAAAGCAAAGCATTACCTCAATAGGGAGGTAATATTGTATGAAACTCCCAAGGGTTGTAATGTGATTTAAATTTGGAACGTCAAATTCGTGTGGAAACTCGTGGAAAACTCAGTAATAGAACACCCGCCCATCCATATGGCATTGTAAAAAGGTTTGTTCGAAAATCGAATTGGCCACCATAAGCAGCAAAAAGGCGCAACTTCAAAGATTGTGAAACAAAAGACGGTGTTCGCTGCTGGAGCCCTGGCTTTTTGTTGCCTCGCAGAAGGTGTGAAAAGTAGAGTATGCTCCTCTGGGATAAAGCCTGTCTTCGTCTTGGGTAGCTTAAACCCCTCGCGTCACTCAGGACTCTACATAACTCCCTCGCTTCGCTCATCAGTTAACTGAGTTCCTCGTTAGCTCAGGGTTCAATATGCCACCCGCGACATAAGACACTGCTTTACCCCCTTAGTGCATTATCTACTATTATTTAAGATGGTATAGATGAGCTAAATTGTTTCAAGGGTTTAAGACAGGAGACGCGTAAAGTCATCGGGGTGAACTACCAAAGTTCTACAAGGTCTGCAGACGAATAGAAATCTGGGGTTTAGGAGACGGGAGACATGTATAGTCATCGTTCCGAGTGAATTACAAAAGTTGTTCAATGTCTGCAGACGACTTGTTTCTTGGTGAAAAGTTGTCAAGTAAAATTGGTTCAATAGTGAATAGTCACGCGTTGCCTAGCAACTGAAAACCACAGAGTAACGAAAACTTGAAGCAGTACAGATAGTTGTAAACCCAGCATTGGTCTAGAAGAGATTAGAAACAAGATTAAAGTTAAAAAAAACTGATTCCCCACTGCGAAATAATTTTACATTCATTGTCAATTCATTATTCCAAATTAAATTTAAACATATTACTTATTTATATTTATGTAATCTCCTTTAAAATACCTTCATTTTGATACCCTACTCGATGGGTTTGTTAAACAAAAAACTTACTATTTAGCTCCAAAAATCCGCCATTTTGATTATATTTGATCGGGTGATTGAGCCTTATTTTATGTACAGACAGCGTCATAGATAAGTATTCCCCTTGCATTATAATACCCAGCTTCAAATCCCTTTAAATCATCGTTCCCGGCGAATGGAGAAGTTTTGCCTTAAAAAAATTGATTATATTTTTATAACCGTAAGTAAGCCTAAAAATAATTTTAAGTATTACAATTTTTTGAAAGGATTTATAGCTGGGTGTCTTGTGCAAGGGGTATACTTATCTCTGACGCTGTCTGTACCTTACCTACCTATTTAATGTGAAGACTATCAGCTCACAAACATTATGTTCGATTCTGAGCAAACTAATTTCAGGTTTCGCATCATGAGGCACTGGATGGCGATTATTAAACCTATTAATAAATTTGTAACACAATAAATAGTTTTCAATAGAAATTATAATTGAATAAATTTGTTGCCCACATACCTAAGGTGTACTAAATGCCTAGAGTGTAAAATGTGTTGTTTTTGGTTTTTCGTTTTCTTTCTTTTCGTTATTACTCTTTGTTTTTATTTAAATTGTTTTGTGTAAATTTTTGTGTATTTTAATTTTCTGTGTGACATTCTAATTTTAATTGTATTGTATTGTATTTTATGGATCTCGGTGTGAAATAAAATTTGATTTAATTTGATTTTGATAAACAAATACTAATGTTGTAGACCGCATCCAATTTGGTTTGATACTGTCCATCTTGATGTTCTACATTATAGGAACACCGTTATCTATGGTACGTACCTACTAAGAAAGAAATTTTGTTTAAGGGGAATCCTCAAATCCGAAATCCATACAAAATGTTTCGGACAAATACTCAAAAAGTACGTCGTATTATAGTTATTTCTTCACACTATTCGTTTCATCCATGTTTTTTGATTTGGTCAACAAAAATATTAAAAGTTTTCATACTTTAATTTACATTTTATACGTGTTTTTAAGTTAGTAGGGTTAATTTTAAAACACGTATAAAATCTAAATTAAAGTATGAAACCTTTCACTTTTTTTGTTAACGACATCAAAACACATGGACCAAACGAATAGTGTGAAGAAATTACTATAATACGGCGTACTTTTTGATTATTTGTCCGAATCATTTTGTATGGAATTCGTATTTGAGGATTGGCCTTAATCACTAGTTAACATAAAAAAAAATCTATTCTATTCTATTCTAAATCGGCCACTAGTTTACACAAGAAGAAGGAAGGAATGAAAGTTATTTGGAGAATTTGACCGTCTCGCCGTCATGTATCGGCGCAAACCGGTAATTTTTCAGTCCACTGCATTATTTCATAACATCTATAAATAGGTGTGTGGTTTCCTTACAGACTACATTGTCTGTCTATCTGTCCTGTGTCGTGTGACTTTTTTCAAAATGCGGGTGAGTGAGAATTAACCCTGAAAAAAAAATGTACCATACTCTATCTTTTATAGAAGTTTTTTCAACCCTATCTATTAAGAAAATGATCAATAACTATTGCCTACGTTTTTGATGTGTAACATCATTTCTCACGCTTTCTGTCAATTCTTCGAAGTAATTTTGTGAAAATGGGACGGAAGTGTGTAACAGGATTATTCAAACACCTTTATTCAAATTACTCGGAAACTAAACAACTTTTTTGTTACTTTTTTTCTTATTTCCAGTTGATATGTTTTTGGTGTTTCCTGGTCGCGGTGGTGAGCGCCCAGAATGAATACTACGCTCCTCAGACCTTCAGGCAAAATGTGAGTATTTTTTTACATACTAGTTATGTTGACCCCAAACTTTGACCTCACATGCCCAAACCCCTGATCCGATTTGGTTCATCTACAAACTCAAAAATGGTAGATTATGCACCCAGGGATAAAGCAGTGTTAAGACATAAGTGTCGCGGGCTGCATATTGAACCCTGAGCTAACGAGGAGTTATTTGGAGTCCTGAGTGAAACGAGGTGTTCAAGCTGCCCAAGACAGGTGGTATTTTAGATATTGTGAATACCTGAGGAGACAGGTTCATTCAACTTTTGGTCTAATAACACCTTCAATCCGTTCTTTTAGATCTTTTAAATTTAATGTTGAAAATCGGTGAAACTCATATCAAATTATTTGTTTTGAAGAACATAATTCTAAATATTGAAATAAGATACACACATAAAAGAAAACTGTTTCGATACAAACTTTAAACTTCGATAATCTATCCTCTGAATAGATGTAGCGTAATTATACTTAGCCTATATCTCAGGCTTAGTTCTTCCTATGCTATGATATCGAAAAGTTTCAGTTAAATCCGTTCAGTAGTTTTTACGTGATGGACGCACACACAAATAAACAAACAAAGTCTTCAAATAAAAAATAATGGGCCATTATATTTTAATTCGAATGAACAAGTTTCCGTAAAAATAACATATTATTATGTACAATAATTCGAGGTCTTCTGCTTTATTATATGTATAGATATCTAAATTCTTTTCACAAATCGTCATTTATACCAAGCAGTGCCGGCGTCAGTGTTTCCCGATCACTATAATTTGGGTGTCTTCAAGGCAAGAGTGAATAGGATTATTCTAGGTAAGCGTGCTACATCGTCGACCACATCGTCACTTACCATCAGGTGAGATGGTGGTCAAACGCAAGCCTATATTTAGAAAAAAAAAAAAAAACAGAGCTATACCAAATATTATTTATTCTTTGGTTATACTACGAAAAAAATCGAATAACTCAAAACAAGTAGGTAGGATACCAAATAGAGAACCGGTATTAAATACTTTTCTCCTGAGTCTGGGTGTTTTCTATGTATTCTATGTATGTATTTACAAAAAAAAAAGTATATAAGTATTCTATCAGTTATCTGGATCCCATAGTACAAGCTTGCTTATTTTGGGGCTAGATGGCGCTGTGTGTAATGTCCAAACATTATTAAAAAAAAAATAATGTCATCTTATCAATGTAATGTCTACTTTACAGTACATTAGTTTTGCTCGATTTTACGACACCAATCTAGGCCAGGAATGGGTTACCTCACACATAATTTGCCTATAATTATCCGGCAACCTGGTGCAGGCAAGTGGACCAACTGTCACACCCCACCGGGTTTATAGACCAAATCATTATTAATTTGCTCGTTAAATCAATACGTAGGTATAACTGTAATATGTATGACTAAGTCCTGACTGACTGAGGCCAAACCAATGAGCCTAAGACCTTCTCTTTCTTTGGTCAAAGATCCTGACACCTTCTCTTCGGTCGGTCAAATACTCTGACACCTTATCTTCGTTCGGCCAAAGACTCAGACATCTTATTTTTGTTTGGTCAAATACCCGACACACCTTTGACAGTCAACGACTCTGAGACCTTCTCTTTGTTCGGTCAATGATCCTAAAATCTTCTCTTCGGTCGGTCAAAGACACTAAGACCTTCTCTTTGTTCGGTCAAAGATCCTGACATCTTCTCTTCGTTCGAAGATTTTATCTTAATTCATTCAATGATTTTCTCTTCATTGAGTCAAATACTATAATACTTAATCTTCATTTAGTCAAAGACTCAAATAATTAATCTTCATTTAGTCAAAGACTCAAAGACCTTCTCTTCATTTAGACAAAAACGCTAAGACCTTCTCCTCGTTAGGTCAAATGATATAAATGCAACTTCTTGGTGTACCCAGGTGGGGCGGTTCGGAAGCCCCGCGCTGTTCCAACCTCTGCACCGACCCTGGGATACCGTCAATGACAAAGTAAGAACCAGAAAGGGGTAGACGTGTTACACTTTTTAAGGCTCAGAAATTAGTCAGTTTGCCCCAAACTTTGACCTATAGTGCGTAAACCCCTGAACTGAAAATGAAAAATTAATATTTATTAATTAACAAAAAACACAAATTATTATCTTAATCCTTTCATGCTAAATACAAGCTATGCTTAGCTAAGCTACCTAAATAAAAAAGCCGTTATTGCTTCTGCTTACAAAAGAAAACTGCTTAAATCTAATTAAAACTAATTGAATTCTCTTCTGCAGAAGTCGCCTCTTCGGCGTAGCATAAGCATATGCTAGCATAATCAGCCTATAATGTTCCCACAGCTGGGACGCAGGCCTACTCTTGGCAGGAGAGCGAATGGGTCTTAATCCACCGCGCGGACCCAATGCAGATTGGTGGATGTCACATGCCATACAACATTTTTTTTTTCTGTCCTTTGACATGCCGGTTTCCTCACGATGTTTTCCTTCACCGTTAAGAAAACGTGGGATGCATACATAGATTTTTTCGATCGAAAAACTCCATTAACGCAATACTGCTACCGGGATTTGAACCCGCGACCATCAGATCGCAAAGCAAGAGCCTTATCCACTCGGCCTCCACCTCCTCGTCGGCTATCGGCGTAGGCCTCCCCTAAATTCCTCCATACGTCCATCCCTGTCATAAAACATACACACATAAGAACGCCGATTCACCCCAGTATCTAGCACCCCCATTTCCAAGTAATGCCATTAAACGTGTTGTCCACAGACAGACGGTTACCAGCGGGATTTATTCACGCCGGGGCGAGACGGGACAGCGCAAAGCACCTCGCAGGGTTGGAGCTCCGGGGCCAGAGAGACTTGGGGAGGTATGCTACATCAATATATACACCAGATTTTTTTAATTTCTTACGAAAAAAACTTTAATGGACAATGCAGAAGGGGTATTACGTTATATCTGTGCAGTCAGAATTTTGGGTTTCTACAAAATGACGGAGTGACAGCGGCGCGAGTGCGGCGTCTAGGTACCCGGGTTTGCCGAAGGATGAATAAAACTTAATTTATTATCAGTGATGGGTACCGCCTGACGTAAATCCTTAGGAAAACGACTAACAGTAACAGTTATCCAATTTATCAAATATTTTTTGTCAAAATTCGAATTATTTTTGCCATAATATTATGTGTTCCTTCGACTTAAATTTTTCAAGTTTTTTTGCCTTGCTCAGTGTTCAGTAACGGCAACTGCCCAGCGGGCGGTTTCGTTATACATTCGGAACTAGTTAGGATAACTGTATCTTGAAGCATATAACTGTCCGCCAATTTTACATATCTTGGAGCATATAACTGGACCCCAAATTTACATCTGTTCGGTCAGTAACAATTGGTTTCCAGGACCCGCGCAAACCAGTCCAGCTGTGTTCCCGAAGCAAGATCCTTGGAGACTGCCCGGTCCGGCCAGCAAGGAGCAGCAAGCGCATATCTTGCACCACAAACAGGCTTTACAATCAGGTAACTTTACAACACCTTGGCCTGCATAATCAGCCTATAATGTTCCCACTGCTGGGACTCAGGCCTACTCTCGGCAGGAGAGAGAATATGTCTTAATCCACCACGCGGACCCAATGTGGATTGGTGGATGTCACATGCTGCCATAGAAGTTAGAACATTTTTTTTTCTGTCCTTTGACATGCCGGTTTCCTCACGATGTTTTCCTTCACCTTTGCGAGAACGTGGGATGCATATGTTACTCGTTTGGGTGTTACTGGATGGGAATCCATCATTTTTTCGACCGAAAAACCCCATTTACGCATGACTGCTACCGGGACCGGCGGGGGACTGCCCGCGACCATCAGATCGCCGGGCAAGGGCCTCATCCACTCGGCCACCACGTCCACACCTTGCAGTGCATTTGTTTTGTTTGAACGGATTTTAACGCGCTTTATAAAATCTCTCATGCGAATGGCCCATACAGGCCAAACCGCGGAACGTAGAGACTTGAAACTTGGAGGTTATACATTTTTTTTAATTAAAAATAGGGTTACGTTTGACCACGACTTGCCTGATGGGAAGCGATGTCGTTACCTATTTTGACACGTATACCTAGAAGATGCTTGTTAATGCGATCTTTAAATACACCCAAGTTATAGGTGGTGGGAAACACTGACGAAGGTAGAGCGTTCCACTCTCTTGCTGTTTGTATTATGAAAGAGCTCGAGAATCGTTTCGTTCGTGTAGGCGGAATGTCGACAACGAAGGGGTGGAACGAATCACCTCGCCTGCTTGTCCTGTGGCGGAATGGAGAAGGACATATACATATGTTTGAGCCCTTTGGAGTCGAGACTCTAGGTTCATAGGGAATGGGAGCCTTCCGCATTTTCAAAATGTTGTCAGAGCGTATGGTCGAAGCGACGCGTGATCAGAGGGCTGGCAGCTATCTAGGCCGAAGAATAAGCCTTGCTATACAAAGAGGCAACGCAGCCAGTATCCTCGGCACGCTGCCATCGGGTATCGAGTTGGAGCAGTTGAGCTACCTATTTTTGCAACGGTCTATGGGCGGCCCAATTGTTTTCTTTTTTAAATTTCATAATATCCCTTGTAGTAGTCAGCTTTTGCTGTTTAAGCCATAAATCTATGCAATTTAAGATAACTGATTGATTAAATAAATTAAAATAAATAAATATTTTGGACATATCACAAAATGCCATCTAGCTCCAAACTACGCAGATTCAGGTGTTACTTTGCGGAAATCCATAAACATAAATAAATAGTATAAATATATTTAGTTATGAATCTCCAAAAAGGTCTTAATTAAATTAAATCTAGTTTAGAATTTAAGTATCCAAACCAAAGCGCCGAAAACAGAAAACCCAAGTCAGAACTCGACACGTGTTTCGCCTCTACACGAGACTCGCCGAAATCTGAAAAGAGTCAAGTGAAGGACAACCGTCGTGGATTTATTACTAAATATATTTATACTATTTATCTATACAATTTGTTTCAGATGGTAGTTTCCGTTTCGAGTACGCGTCAGACAACGGCTTAGCGGCTGGGGAGCAGATAGAACCTGACGGGTCGAGGGTGGGTGCCTACCAGTATAAGGACCCCAGCGGACAGCTCGTCAAACTGAAGTACCGAGCTGGCAAGGACGGCTTCCAGGTAATTTTTTAAAAGACTATTTAATTTGTATTATTATAGAAAGTTTAATTTGTATTTACCTGTTGTATTTCTTTGATACAAATTTACTGTGTTTATTGATTTTTTTGTGTAACTTTAATTTTTGTTTAAAAATGTAACGATTTGGATTTCATTCAACATTATGTTTTTAGTAAATAAATATATTCTAAATTCTTGAATGGCATGTTGTAAGTACATTTCAGATCATAAATAATATAAGGTTAAAACACTCTGTTAAACAAATTATAAAAATCTTAAAAACTAGGTACCTAATAAATAACGTTGTACTTATACTTAGGTTATTAGGTAAATATGAACTTTCCTTAGATCTAAAGCTAATACTAACTCGTCCCAAACGGTTATATTAGTTTTAGATTATAAAGCAAAATAAACAATTGAATTAAATTGAATTGAATTGAATTGTTGTTGATAACTCAAAGTTAAAACAGCTCAAAGTCGTGGGCTGTACAATGTACATATAGCTATAAGCTATAAGATCGGAGTGTCTTAACGTAAAATAACGTGATGTATTTACAGATCCTGGAAGGTAGCCACTTACCGAAGAGTCCAGAGCCTGTAGCACCACAAAATCAAGGTACTGGAGTCTGGAACCATAAAATAACTACGAAATAACCATAAAAGAAACC
The DNA here is from genome assembly GCA_932526365.1 of Lobophora halterata. Classification (NCBI taxonomy): domain Eukaryota; kingdom Metazoa; phylum Arthropoda; class Insecta; order Lepidoptera; family Geometridae; genus Lobophora; species Lobophora halterata. The sequence goes on along the minus strand of OW052028.1, from coordinate 4,764,323 downwards.
GTAATAGAACATGAAATAACCATAAAATAACCATTAGTGAACCATAAAGGAACCTTTAAAAGATCCATAAAAGACCCATAACAGTTATCTTCAAGATTTGTGTGCAATCCCCTATAAGACCCGTAATAGAACCATAAAAGACCCATATCAGTTATCTTCGAGATTTGTGTACCAACTACCCATAAAACCTTAAAAGACCCATAACAGTTATCTTCGAGATTTGTGTGCAATCCCCTATAAGACCCGTAATAGAACCATAAAAGACCCATATCAGTTATCGCTTATCCATCGACGAACAGTAGTATCTTCTAGTTTTTCTATCCTTCAAAATTAGCCCAGATATCTAAACCAAGAACTTCTTATCTCCTCAGAGGGCCACTACCAAGAAGCGTACGCGCAGCAGAAGCAGCAGTACAACCTCCAACAGCAGTACAACCAGCAACCAAGAGAGCCGCAGCAGAGGTGGACGCAGGCACAGGTCAAATATTTACTTACTTCTTCTTCTAAAGTGGGGAATTCACTAGACGGACATGCCCGCCGGACCTCGCTTCTATAGTGCCTAGATCACTCGTACCTAGTACTCGGCCAAGACAGTGCTCTCGGCCGAGTACTCGGTACGTATTAACATAGCGCCGAGTGCTCGGCTGAGCGAGTGGCGTAAGCTTTCAATGTCTCGGCCGAGTAACATTTTAATGTCTCGGTAGTATCGGTACGTGCGATCTAGGCATATCTTTCTTTCTTTTTCAGTATTATTTTGTATTTTTTCAGTCATTTATTGCCATATCAGGTAGTTAGGTTACATCTCAGGTTTTAATGAGTTGTCTAGAACTATGAGCAGCTACACTAACACCCGTTTTGGGTGTTGCAATCAATAAAGGCGGGCCGATTTTAGTAGATTATAAGCAGAAAAAAAAAGAAAAATACTTAAGTATTTATAATAATAATAAATTATAGTTATTTTCTTTTCATCTAAGAGTATTATTGCAGCACCAGCAATCCTTGCAGCCGGTTGAGTGAGACAGAGACAATAAACTGATGCGTCTGTAGTCTATTGTGGCGACAGACATGCCCGTACAAACTGCCCGCGGGCATGTTCATCTAGTGAATTCCCCGCTTAATCGTGTCACTGGGTTGTTTTTCTCGGTTCGTCTCGGGTTGATCTTGGTTCTTTCGAACCAGATTAGATTAAAACTCTTTATACCTATACCTACCCCGGAGAAACATACACTGGTCCCACACAAATTTATCAAAAACGGTTCAGAAGTTTAGTTTAGAAATCAAAATATATGAAAAAAAATCGTCGTTGAGATGAACAAAATTGCGTATTTTGCTTCCCTGTGACTTTTCAGTGGTTCCTACGGTCTCTAAAACAGTCCGATTGAAGTCGGGTTTAATATGTTTTTGTAAAACCTTGATTATGTTGCTCAATGATGCTTAAATAGTGCAAATAATGAAAACCACCCAAAAGCTAGTAAAATTGTCGCACCGGGTACAGAACAATGCTTACTTAAATTACATCAAAAAATGCTTACTTTGGACATGTTTTTCCCCAATTAAGTTATGGGTTAATTTTTTGGGGAAATTCTGTTAATATTCAATCCACATTCATACTTCAAAAAAAATGTTTAAGAGCTGTTTACAACATAGATAATACCCAGTCTCTTCGTCATATTTTTAGAAATAACAATATTTTAACACTAACAGATAGTATATTTTAGAACTATGTGTCTGTCAAACAAAATGAACATTATTTTTTCGATGTTAAATCTAGTCGTCATGAGAATTTAAGAAGTAAACATAAGTACAATATATGTATACCTCAAATTAATAATACCATGTTTAAATAAAAGCTCATATATAACTGCAATAAAAGTGTTCAATCATTTACCTACAGAGTTTAAGCAGCTATCTCGTATTGGATTTAAAAACACTTTGAGAAAATGGCTTGTTCAAGAAGTTCATTACACACTAAAAGAATATTTTGAAAACGAAAAACTAATGTCTAAAAATACCTAAGTACTAGTTAACTAAAAAAAAAAAAAATTCACAAATGTTTGCACCTATAGTCTACTACATCTGATGTAATAAAACTAGGTAGGTATCTATCTCATTTTAGTTGTAAGTACCTATCTTATTGTATGTCCTATCAGGATAAACTGTTGTTTCCTACTAAAATATGTTAAGATCTTTGTACACAGTTTTATACAATAAATGTTTCTTGATTCTTGATTCTTGAACGCAAGGTGTGTACGTCCGTCTCGCACTTGGCCATTTTGTACATTACTTAAGTACAAAATGGTCAAGTGCGATAATTATGATTGTATTCCAGGGTTCTGAGCCTGGAAACCAGAAAGGGGCTGGTGGTCAATACTTCAACCAGAACTGGAGTCAACAGCAGAACGGGCAAGAGGATGATGGACAGGTAACCAAACTAGCTTCATCATCAGACGACACGGATGGTTGAGTGGCAAGTTTGTTGGAATGCTACGCCGGTCGCGGGTTCGATTCCCGCTACAGGACAATTTCTGTAATCAAGTCTGGCTGTTTTCGGAGTATGTATTATATTATATGTATGAACATATATACCTATTTAGGTACTAAAAAAGATATAATGATATTCTATAGCTCGACAACACTCGTACGAGTGGCGTCACATGCGCTACAAGAAACAAAACATGAGCTGCGAGGTTTGCCGTAAACAAGCCACCGACCACAGCGACTGGTGGCCAGTGGCTCGTTTGCGTCCAAACAAGCTTAAAGCATATGAAGACTTAAACGAATTCAGAGATGAAAAATAAATAAATAAATACATAAAAGAGAACATAAAGTTATGGTAGCTTTATGTACCGTTTCTAGCAGTTTCTAGTTGCTATTTGGTTTTTGATAACTTACTTGTTAAGCCCTGTGTAAGTGTGTAGCATTGTTATTGTTATGGGAAGGCGTGATCTCTTACCATCAGGAGAGTGCCTAGCTAGTCTTGTCACATGTTCAATTTTTTTTTTCAGTACCGCGAAAATGGCGTGCAAGAAAAAGGACCCCACAGTTTTGGCGGCGGCTACGCTTTCTCATTCGAGGGTTGAAACAGACACTACGTAAATAATATCTGAGGAGTGGGTCGAAATAGTAATAGACTTTAGATTGGACTGGCTTGAATAAAGATTTAGTTCGTTATCCAGCTAGGTCGAATGTACCTATGACGTAGCACTTATAAAAAAAATACTTAGTCAACATACGTAATATCGTAAATTGTACATTTCTAGTATACAATTTACGATAATATTATGTCTACATAACATGCCTACCTATCGTTAGTTACTAAATAATTTCAGTTGTTCTTTGTTTTTATTTTACGGAACCCTAAAAGATCATAAACTCATCCCCAAGGAATTTAGTACTTAAAAATTACTAATTAAATTCTGAATGAATGTTATTTTTTAATCGTATTTGTGATACTATAATAATAATAATTATACTTTTTTAAATACATACCTACTTTAATATAATACTTATAAAACAACACCTAGATTCTAAGTAAGTGGTATATTATGACGTCATAGAGGAATTTAATAAAACCGTGACGTCATGTGAACCTCACCCCGCTACCCTCTGACCTCGTCCTCGACTGGCAAAGAGTAGACCGACAGATGAGCCAACCGATTTGAACCGAATCAGCCTCAGCTTATAGATGCTGTTCCCACTGCTGCTCTACCTACCCTAGCCAAGGAAGAACGAATGAGTCTTTCTAATCCACTAATCCACCACGCGGACCCAATTAGCCATTTTCCTTTGAAGATACCAAAAAAATCAGGCACCAGCAGCAGTAGTAGGTAGTAGGTAATAGGTACTTATATCAGTATATTGAAGGTGCTATTAGACTAATGCCGACTTGCACCAAACTGTCAAGGTCCCTAAGCAATTACTTTACTTACTTGCTAGTTCTTAACAGTTCAAATTCTGGCCGTTAAGAACTGCCACGCGAGTAAAGTATTTGATTAGGAACTTTTATTTGGTGCAAGTAAGGCATACTTAGAAATTAAATGCACCTGTCACCTGAAATAAAGACAAGATCTAAATTCAAGTCACATTTTAATACTTAATCTCAGAAAAAAAAACAACATCGGTTCAACGGTTTAGGATATAGGTAGGTTCGCGTAAGGTTATAGTTCGGAGCGAGTAGGTAGCTAAGTAGACAGAATAATTTGTCCATTCTGTTAGATTTAAAAGGACCTCATACTCTTTGGCCGCGCTGTATCTCAATTATCCGCCATTATCCGTTTCTGCCGGAGACGTTCAATTTCATTCTGAATGCTTCTATTATTGCGTTGTGCACGGAATAAATTATAATTCAAGATGTTCCACATAACTTTGGACCGGCGCAAAAAAAAAAAGTAAATATCGATTGATGTAGGTAGAGTCCGGTGTAGGTACCTAGGTGGTAGGTAACAGCCATCTGCGGCCAACTGCATTAAACAGTGCCCATAGTAGGTACACAAGCTTGCTAAGTTAGGAGCTAGATACTACTTACCTACATCATTCTCTATTTTCAACCGACTTCGAAACATTAGAGGTTATTAATTCGTCAGATTTTTTATGCTTGTTAGACGTAACATAAAAAAAATTCTCTCGTGAGGAGAACTTTGTTGTTAAAAAAAATATTATTATTATTTGTTTAAGAGGATATACCTTCCTACCTACCTACCTCATACCTCATAATCTGATGGTTAAATAGACGTACAGGCAGCGTCGTAGATAAGTATTCCCCTTGCATTATAATACCCAGCTTCAAATCCCTTTAAATCACCGTTCGTCGCGGCGAATGGAGAAGTTTTGCCTTTAAAAATTGATTATATTTGTATAACCGTATGTAAGCCTGAAAATAATTTTAAGTATTACAATTTATTGAAAGGATTTATAACTGGGTGTCTTGTGCAACTTCTTAACTTATCTCTGACGCTGTCTGTACCTACTACGAAAAATCCTGACACCTTACTGTAAACTCTATTTAATGTGAATAAAAGTTTATTTCATTTCATTTCATTACCTACATAAAGATTAGTTAGATAGAACTACATATAGATAGAAATTTAATCAAAGTTTTTTTATTAACTAATCCAAAGAACTGAAAAACTCGGTTGTCTATGTTTTTGTAAAAATTGATTAAAGAATTAGCTTTCGTATTTGTAAGCTTTGTTATTCGAAAATAATGCGAACCATTTGTCCGATATTTATGATTTTTTTTATCAGATCCGATATTCTTCTAAAAAACGGCAGGTAGTGTGCAATTGCTAAATACCAATTTGCTTCCTCCAAAGCTTTCAAACCTAGATTCTGTAGCTATCAAGGAAATAAAGATACAAGATGAATGGGTAGTCTAGTCTAGCGCCTGCCAAAACATGAATAGCAAAAGTACATTCCCAGACAATTGCATTTTCTTCTGAAAAAGTGTGTGCATGCGGATTGAGGGCCACTTTTATAACTACCCAGTTACGCTGTACCTAGATCTAGACAATTCTGAAACCTTGGATCCAAGTTTTCAGAATCCACTTAAAAAAATATTCGTCCTGGCGTGCTGACAGACAAAGTACAGCCCAGACTACTGAACGTAGAGACTTGAAAATAAGAGGAAAGGTATGTTTTTATGTATGTTGTATGTAACAAAGATGAGGGTATCAGTAAGGCGTATGAAAATAAAACCAAGAACGTAAAACTTCATCATTTTTATTCTCTTCCTTATACTAGTCAATCTATCTTTATTCGAAATCGGCTTCTTCTTATTCGAATGCTTCTCTTTCCACTCAATCTCTTTAATTTTACTCTCTCTATAAATAATAGTTTTCTTCACAACATTAACGGAGAAAAAACTATTACAGCACATATCGCATTTCTGCGTCATACCCAAAACGCATTGTTCGGATAAATTATCATAAATGGTTCGACTATTTCGTTTCAAATTAACCGTTTTTCTCGCACAAACCAAGCAAATCTCACACATATGTACCATTTTGGACACTTCCTTGTGCAAAACTACGGGTAAATCCGAACAATTGTGCAAATTTATTTTCTCCTTTTCGAAATACATCCCGCATTCCCCGCAGTTGTATATTTGATGGTAATTCCGGATGTGGCGGAATTGATCGTGGTAAGTTAGGTGGCATGTGGCACATCTTTTGGAGGGCAACTTCCGGTCTTCGTGGTTGGGATGATTTGTGGCTATATGTCGCCGCAATATGAGGTAATTTCCGGCAACATGACGGTCGCAAATGGTACATAAACACGACCTGCCGCGAGGGCGTGTAAGTCGTATATGCGACACTTCGTGTTTTATTAATTCGATTCTGCAACAAGATGAAATTAGATATCAATTAAATTATCAATAATGCCTAGATCACACGTACCGAGTACTCGGCCGAGACAGTAATGCCTAGATCAGACATACCGAGCACCTACGCGGCGGAGACATAGCATAACATAGCGCCGAGTGCTCGGCTGAGCGAGTGATGTAAGTTTTCAGTGTCTCGGCCGAGCAACATTTTACTGTCTCGGCCGAGTACTCGGTACGTGTGATCTCGGCATTAGAGATGCAAGGGATATCCGGTAACTATTCTGTATCCGGCCTATCCGGCCGTTTTATGCTATTCGGTATTCGAACTACTATTCGTTGCGCTAATATCAATATCAAATAAATAATGAATGAAAATGAAATAAATAAACAAATAATGTGAATTAACAATAGTTATTTTTTCACCAAGGGCCTAAAGCAAGACATTTCATACGAGTATAAGGAGCAGGAGCGAGGTATATAAAGATTTTTCATTTCAATTGCGAGGAAAATAAATAAACTTAAACTGAAATAATCGCCAATTTCGTAATTCATAAACAGAGACAGCCATCTTATGTAACAACGATGTTCGAAATTATGCAATATTTAAGTCCCCCATAATACCCTGATTTGTTTTTTATTTATTTTTTTAATTTAAAAAAGTTCTCATCTTTTACCATGAAACCTATTACAAACTGAACTTCTTTGTAGAAAATTTATAAGCAAATTACTTTTTTTTCCCTAGGGCCTTAAATGCAGTTTTACTCTCAGTAAAGCATGCACTAAGTAGAACTTTACGAGCATGAGAAGTGAAAAAAACCGTTTTTAGTAGGCGTCTGCACATTTTACGAACGTACCTTTGAAATTGCAAGTCTCTACGTTCATTGGTTTGGCCTGTGCGTATCTGTCAGTCAATCAGTCCGTCAAGGCGAAGCCTTTTTGTATAAATAGAAAGATATTCTCACCTGTTCGCAAACACCAGTTTGCAATATCTACATTTGCACTCGCCCGGTTCTATTAAATCGTCAAAATGAATACTTGGTGCATAATTTGGTTCTTCTATAACCATACTTGTAACAGCCGGATCCTGTATACTACTATTTGTCGGGATTAGACTATTCAATGTCGGAATTGGACTATTCGATGCCGGTATTAGACTGTTTGATGCCGGAATTAAACTATTCGATGTCGGAATTATTCTGTTTGATGCCGGAATTACAGTATTCGATGTCAGAATTTGACTAAGAACACTCTGATATTGACTATTCATATTCATATGATCAATTTGACCATTTGCATGCTGAATTTCATTTTTCAAAGTATGGATTAGGCTATCTGTAGTCTCAATTTTACTATTCTTAGTTTGAATTAGACTATTCGTGGTCGGCATTAGACCATTCGTCATGTTCTGAATTAGACTATTCGGTTCACTCACTCCAAATTGATAAGGTATAACCTGAAAAAAAAAACAGTTTAAAAAATACATACAGAACAAGAAATTCTGTCTTATAGTTCGGTCTTCTTAATATCGTGTCATTAGTTATTTTATACCAGTATGATAAAAGGATTTCAAGTGCGTCTCGAGAGGCTCCTCGAGGCTCCTTCCGTGCACAAGACACATGTTTTTAAACTTTAGGTTCTATGATATGCTGGTGTCCTCACGATGTTTGTCACCTAACGGTGATGGAAGCACGTGTTTTAATACACACATAGATTTTTTGAACAGAAAAATCGGTGTACGACCGGGTTCGAACCTACAATATTTATAATTTAATATTTTGGGAAATCCGATAAATGCCATCGGATTTCCCAAAATATTAACCTCTACATGGCATTTATCGATTACTCGAAAGCCTTTGACAGCATAAGTCACAAGGCCATATGGGAGAGTCTAGAACAGCAAGGAGTACCCTCAAACTATACCAACATTATAAAGAACATCTACTCGAACAGCGAAGTAAGGGTCTAACTAGAAACCCTAGGAAACAAGTTCAAGATAGAGAAAGGAGTGAGACAAGGAGATCCTCTATCACCGAAATTGTTTTCAGCCGCCCTGGAGGGCATATTCCGCAAACTAAAAGATACAACCGCGGTCTAAATGTGCGAGGTGTAAAACTGAACCACCTAAGATTTGCGGATGATATAGTCCTGTTCGAAGAAAACCCGGCAAACTTAAAGACAATAATTAAACCACTTATGGAAGAAAGCACAAAAGTAGGCCTCTTCATGAACAAAGACAAAACTAAATTACTAACTAACTCTGAACCAGTAATCATAGATATTGAAAACCAGACGCTCGAATATGTGACAGAATACATCTATCTAGGACAGATAATCTCTCGCAAAGACCAAACCTCCAAAGAAATTGATAGGAGAACTGCAAATGGATGGAAGAGATACTGGTCCCTGAAAGAAGTCATGAAATCAAACGAGTTAAGCATGCAAATTAAAAGGAGTCTTTGACACATGTATTCTTCCAGTCATCAGTCAGGTTGCGAAACTTGGTCACTCACCAAACATCATAGTGAAAAGCTGAAACGCTGCCAGAGAGCTATGGAGAGAAGCCTAACAGGAATAAAGAAAATAGACAAAGTAAGAAGTAGCATTATAAGGGAAAAACTAAAGTAGTCGATATAATTACCCAAATTGACAAACAGAAGTGGAGATGGACAGGTCACATGATCCGAGATCCTCAAGACAAATGGTGCAAAAGGGTCACTGATTGGTACCCCAGAGACGGCAAACGCAATAGAGGGCGTCAACAAACAAGTTGGGATGACCTAAAACTTACAGCTGGACAGCACTGGAGAAGGGTAGCACAAGACAGAACCCAGTGGAAGGGGTTAGAGGAGGCCTATGCCAAGAGGCACACCGAACTGCGGGACATCCTTTAATACTTTATTTATATTTACATTATGACCTAAACCTAAAGTTTGGAATAAATGGCTTATTATTATTATTTTGGGAAATCCTGCAGGGGAAGGCTCCCAAAGGTACAGCTCACCTTTCTTGGGAGACATGGTCTGTCCGGAAGAATTTCCTCAGGTTCATACATTTCTTCATAGTTATTATCCTCTTCAAATTGAATTCTAAATTTCATGGGTGCAAAGTCAATTGACTCTTCTTTGATTTCAGGACTCAAAGTCATTTGAGTCGATGACACAGTTAAAGAACTATTTATTTGACTGTTTGACACACTCAAAGGACTCTTTTGACTGGATGACACATTCATAGTACTTTTTTGACTGGTGGACATAGTCAAAGGGCTCTTTTGACTGGTTGACACACTCAAAGTACTTTTACTTTCACTGGTGGTCACAGTCAAAGGGATTTTTAATCGACCGGCTGATGTTAAACTTTGACAATGATTAAGTTTGGCATCCACAAAATCCTTGAACATCAAAGAAAAGCTGAGAGCGGTATTCGGCCTACTTTCTACATCCTTTTTGGAGGTTTGACATATTTCTAGGCTATTTAAGTACAAATTATCTTTGCGTTTGACAGTTGGGTTAAATTTCTCATCTTTTGAAAGGTTATTTTGAGTGTTTTGGTCCCAATTGGGACTTAATCTATCCGGACTAATTAGACCGTTTTCTACAATACTGATTTTACTATTCCGACTACTTTTGGGACTATTCTTAACAATCATGCTTTCTTCATCCGAACTAATTTCAACAATATCCAATAGTTCAGTTCTTGCGTTCACTGAATTTTTTTTTGTGCCCAAATCCAATTTGGGGTTGTAAATGGATTTCTCATTGACGTTGGATGTTTCGTTAATTTGTATATTTAATTCTCGAAATTCATCCTTGCATTTTATTACTACTTGCTTCTCAATCATGCTTTTTAGGATTTCTTGCTTCGGTATTTTGGATTTTGATGGTTTGTGATGTTTTTTTGTGATGTGTATATTCAAGTCCTCGATCGAAGTGAAATGAAATAGGCACTCATTGCATTGGTGTACCGTTTGCTTGATCAACGGAATTATTATGTGTGTAGCGTTGTGTTTGATGCTTGAAAACCTGAAAAATTAATCAAAATTTCACAAAAATATACAACAATCAACTTCAATTGGACTGTTCTAGTGACTGTAAACACAACTGAACAGTCACAGGGAAGCAAATCAGATCAGTAGTAACCACATCATGTGTGTGTGTGTGTGTGTGTGTGTGTGTGTGTGTGTGTGTGTGTGTGTGTGTGTGTGTGTGTGTGTGTGTGTGTGAGTGGTTTAATCACAGAAGAACACCGGCGTAAGCGCAGTGTAAAAAATAATTATAGAGTCGACTGTACTTATTTATTGGCAAGAACATCCTACTAATATTATAAACGTGAAAGTTTGTAAGGATGGATGGATGTTTGTTACTCTGTCACGTAAAAACTACTGAATGGATTTTATGGATTTTAATGAAACTTTACAATAATATAGCTTATACATCAGAATAACACAAAGGTTACAATTTATAAAGATACCTGCGCAGACGAAGTCGCGGGCACCAGCTAGTAGTTTATATAATTATAGTAGGTATATATAACGTACCTGTCAGGAAAATATTCATCACAGAATTCACACGGTGTCCAAAACTTTTTACACAAATGGTTGTATGAATTCTTCATTTCTACGGGGCTGTGTGGGTGGGGCATTATACCAAGTCACTTTCTCCTTTCACTCTTTCAAGGTTGTTTGGGTCCTGTAAATAAAAAACAGTTGTCATTGGAAAGAGTCCCGTGCAAGATTCGGTCTTTTTGATGGTGGGAGTCATCACAGGTAACTGTGATCTCAACCACCATCTAGTTAAGACGGTGATGTGGTGGCCGAGTGGATGAGGCCCTTACCTTGCGATCTGATGGTCGCGGGTTCGAATCTCTGTGGCAGTCATGCGTATGCATCCCACATTGGTGAAGGAAAACATTGTGAGGAAACCGGCATGTCGTAGAACCTTAAGTTCGAAAACAGTCTCTTCGAGGCGCACTTGAAATCCTTTTACCACACTGGTTCAAAGGAACTAGTGACACGATAAGAAGGTAGCTATGGATATTGACATCTGTAGAGGCTGCCTACAAAATCAGGAGACCGTGGAGCACGTAATCATCCACTGTCAAGCTATAGAGGAGAGTAGGGTTAGGACAGGCTTGCGTAGGCTGCTAGACTCCTTTCCACCAAATGTGTCGGGCAGCACTTTACTGGAACGGTGCTATCATCAACCCAGTATCCTTCTCCATTACTTCAAGGAGCTGGAATGGCTGGGGCAGGGCTAATAGATTTTTTCCTGGGGGCAATGCACAATGCACCCTTCAACGGGATGCCAGTGCAGACCGCTGTACCTCCCAAAATAAGACTGTAAAGATTCTGTCAGATGAGGTAGGTTAGGTACCAAGTATGTTCTACTGCAATAAATGTGTAAGTATTACTGTTTTATCTACTGTTCAAACAGATCTTAAGGTACCATATTTACCAAAAATTGTAGTCTATGATTATTTTGGTTGTATTTCGTCCGCCATGATGGATTTCTTGACATTTTATGTACCTATTTCGCGTGAACTTAAAGAATCCAATGACACTAATTTTGTTCAAATCAATGAAGCCGTTTAACCTACAGGGCACCCAAATTCAGGGTTTGACAAACATAAATAGGTAGATGCAGATAAATAAATCCATACATACATAACACCAGAAACACGGGGTGCAACCTCTTTTGCAGTCGGGTAAAATATTGTTGTTTCTATATTTAAAAATATAGTATTTCAAATAAAACAATCCTAATGCTTTAATTCATTGGTAATAAACTTACCTAATTTATAATAAAATTAATCGCTATATTTTTCAAACTAAGTTTTTTTACCTACTCAAAAAAAAACACTGTCGTAGTTTTCTCAGTGTACACTTTTCTAGTATTTTTCAATTTATAACATGGTCTTCCATTTTTTATTAGGGTTCTACGCTTGGCTCTCATGATAACGCATCTCATGTTTTAATGAGGTATAAGTAGCGGCACGTAAGTCTAGCGCTGAACGATACGCAGGGGGTGTTACTGCGCATGTTAATTGTATGTGTAGTCCCCCTCAGGTAAATTACGTTTTACTTCTGCGCAATAACGGTCAGCGCTGAAGTTACGTGCCGCTCTATTTCAAAGAGAATATAATCACTACGTTCTACTCTATTTGTAGGACATTTTACGAAAAAAAATGGAATACATACATACATACCTACATGAAAATAGCGGTAACTGTAAGCTCGCAATAAAAAGTCAAATGACACTTCGTGGATGAACGAATGGGTGATGACGTCCACCGCCTGATGACGTCGACGCCTCTCACAGCGATTACTCAATCGGCGTAAAAAGATTCCGACAGTGTATATGTCGTGGCCGGATCATTGAATTGACCATTTCATGAAGTGGCTGGCCATTTCATGAAATGGCCAATACCCGCTAGCCACATCATGAAATGGCCTGGCCAGATCAATGAATAGTCAGCGTATAATGATATGAACAGCTAAACGCGTGGTCATTTCATGAAATGGCCAAATTGATGTTCGCTAACGTTTGGCCACTTCATGAAAGGGCCAAGAATTATTGATCATATCGTAAAATAGTTACATTATCCACCGTTAGAGGCGCTGATATCGTTTTCTTTTTGTGATGCAACATGGCGGCGGACAGTTATTCTGATAAAAAAAGGGTGACCACGCAACGAAAATTGATGGACTGTTATTGGATTACAAAATATGACTTCATGGAAATTGCGGGAGAAAGACTATAATTAAAAAAAACTAATGTACATGTTTCAAAACCTATATTTAAGTGTTTATGCCATCAGTAATCTGTATAAACTGGTATTATTATAAGTACTATCTGCCTGCGATGATTTTCTGTTATGAGGCTGAGCACGCTCACTTCGTTCGCGTGTGGACGCGCAAAAAAAACCTAATAATCTACCGTCACTTAACTTCTATCTTAGCCTTAGATAATTTTCTTTAGTTACGTTGTGCATCTACATCATGGAAACCCTACATTTATGCTATGGCCAAACGTGGATGGCCATATCATTAAACGTTGACGTTTGAACGATATGGCCAATATTAGCTGGCCATTTCATGAAATACGGCCATTTCATGAAATGGCCAGCCACTTCATGAAATGGCCAATTCAATGATCCGGCCACGACATATATATTGTATTCTTTATAAAATAGACAGTTTTCAGGTTATATTCCATCATAATATTTTCACAGTTGTCATCTAAATAACGTAAATATTAAGGTGCAACTGCAAGATTGTCGTTAATTCTCATTAACAGTAACAGCTGTTGTTGCCTGAAAATAAAACTATTATTATTTAAAAATATAATCGCGAGAATTTATAATATATACAAAAATGTCTACGGGCGAACCCTTTCATGTGTATAGCGTAGCAAGTGCTTGGCGGTATAAAATTATACTTTTTTTTTGCTTGCCACATAGATTAAAACCCAACTCGTCATATATGTTTTACTGTTAGTGTCAATCAAATGCAAATGTCAAATAGGTAGGATGGACATCCTTCATAAAAAACATCGATATAAGAACATCGATGTTTTTAAAAGTAAAACATCGATCTTCTTCTGCGTATCGTATCACTAGTTCTTTCGAACCAGGGTGGTGAGAGGATTACAAGTGCGCCTCGAAGAGGCTCCTTTTTTGCACTTGACACATGTTTTCGAACTTTTTAGGTTGTATAACATATGTTATACAACCTAAAAAGTTGATGTTGTCCTTCACCGTTAAACACGTGTTTCTTATACACACAAAGATTTTTTGAACAGAAAAATGCATTGGTGTACGATCGGGTTCGAACCAACGACCTTCGGATCGAAAGTCAAGGCATCTCCCACTCAGCCCACACACGACTATATGAACGATATATCGATGTGTTTAAGACCTTTTATATATTAGTAATGTACCTACTATAAAATTGTGATCTCCATCAAAAAATCGTTTGTGTACATAATTTTTGGGTCAATGAGTGTTAGATATCGCATATTATTCGTATAAGACTACGTAGTGGTTAACATTATGGAACAAACAAAAAATAATCATATTGATCATCGATGCAGTCGGCGAGCGAAGAAACTGCTTCGTTTTGCGCGCGTTTGCATTGCAGAGCGAACGAGAAGCTAATTAGAAAAAAAACTATTACGGAACACTGAAATCGGCGCTATGGTAAAACATCGTTCTTATAACGCGTTGCCGATGCGAAGAACGATGTATCGTGGATGTTTTGGGTCTCAACATCGATGTTTATGAACGATATATCGATGTTTCAAAAACATCGAAATATCGTTTGTAACCCTATTTGCTATTTTTTTTTTTTTTCTTTCGAAGAACCTAAGTTCTTCGGTTTTGGCTTCACATCAAAGGTATATAGCCAGTGTCAAGTAATTGGAGAGATTATTTTGTCATAAGTCAGAGTCGTTAAGTCAAGTCATGCCCCTGTAAAGTAGTGGTGGTTGCGACTTTACTAGAGGCTTCTATGGAGTTTTGGAGGCAACACGAAAAGTCACGTTTTACAGCATTACACTATTCACCAACACTCATACACGTTCACGAGCACTTAATGGATAAAAAACCACCGTTTTTACACTTAAACACTCAAAGTTATACAAGTTTTGTCAATTAATTCAATGCCGCCAATACGCCACTCTTCATGTTCCCGCCAAAAACTCCTATTTGCTGTTGATAAATCCATTATATTCTCTTTGGATAAATCTGTGGTGTGTGTGATGTGTGCTGTTGTAGTGTTTTGAATTGAATTCGATTACTTTTGATATCAAAAACTGGAGAGTTTTATGCAATATGGAAACTGGAAATAAACGGAAAGACGCTCGAGAAGGTAAATGACTTTATCTAATAAAAAAAACTTCAATTCGATTCGTATATTTCTTGATATCTTACCTTTTTTTGGCGGCATATTGGCCACCGTATTTCAGATGATAATAAACCGAAAAGAATGAAGAAAGTTTGTGATTATGGAGAAAGATGTTATCGAAGAAACCCAGCTCACTTCAGGGAGTTCAGCCATCAACATTGTAAGCATTTATTTATTTTATTTATTTTATTTTATTTATTTAACATTAGACTCACAGTTACATTTTTTTTTCTTATATAAGCTATGAAATATATACTATTCTTAAACCAAATTGAGTCTACATTTTGTTTACTGTAAATATATAAGAATTATAGGTAGGTAAGTCTGGGTACATAATTAGTAACTCTAACAGCAGTAAATTACAAACAAACAAATAATCGCATTGTGTTTGTCAGTGGTGTGTGTGGAGTGTGAATGTGATGTGTGTGTGTGTGTGTTGTGCGAAGTCTTAATGAGTTGCCTACCTAACCTGCAACGCTTGCAACAAGTATGCGCTCGAAAAACAAACTTGTCATTAGGTGCGGTTTACATGATGGTCATTTTATTCTAAAACTTATTATACTATTTATATTTATATTCGAAAATATTGCACGTAAGGAGCCTTCGCGCACTTGAAATCCTTTCACCACTCTCGTTCGAAAGAACTAGTGATATGATAAGAAGAAAAAGATTTGATAATGAAACATACATCTCACAAAACTTTTGTACTACACAGAAGGTTGGCTTTCGACCGTAACAATATTTTTTAACCAACTTCAAATAAGGAGGAAGTTATCAATTCGTTTTTTTTGTTTGTGACCTAAGAACTTTTTTGATAGTAAACCAATTTGAAAAATTATTTTTTTGTTCAAAAGGATATACTTACTTTCAGATTGGTCCCATAGAAATTTCATCAAAATGGGTTCAGTAGGTTTTTATATCAAAATAACTTCTTCTTATCGTGTCACTAGGTCCTTAGAACCAGTGTGGTGAAAGGATTTCAAGTGCGCCTCGATGAGGCTCGTGCACTCAACACATGTTTTCGAACTTTAGGTTCTACGACATGCCGGTTTCGTTCACCGTTGCGAGAACATGGAATGCATACATAGGTTTTTTTTACCGAAAAAACCCATTTACGCATGACTGCTACTGGGATTCGAACCCGCGACCATCAGATCGCATGGTAAGGGCCTCATCCACTCGGCCACCATGTCCTGTCAAAATCAAAATAACTGAAAAAATATGTCGTTAAAGTTAACGAAGCTGTATATTATGCTTCCCTGTGACTTTTCAGTGGTGTTAACGGTCACTAAAACAGTCCAATTTAAGTTGGTTGTACTATGATTTTATAAAATCTTGATCATTTGAAGTCGGTTGAAAATACTTTTTATTGCATGAGGTAAAAAGCAAGTACCTACAAAGGCGAACTTAATGCTAGTAAGCATTCTCTTCTAGCTAACTACTGTGTATTAGCATGTGGTCTAAGATGTGTGATTACTACTCGGGCAAGTAAACATGCCACCTGGCTGCCACTCTCGCTCGGCACTTGCTGCGTCCCCCGCCCCCCGCGCGGCGCCCTCCGTGAGGAAGAATCCTCTAATTGTGAAGCCTTATCATTTCAAAGTATAACAGGACCTCTTCTCTAAACCTTCTCTATCAAGATTATCCAATTCCACGCTGTTTTTTGCACAAATGTCATTCCAGCCAGGTGTCATGTTTATTCGCCCGAGACTTCATCAATCTTCAATTAATCATCTTTGTGTGAATTTTAGTGGAATCTATCCTCGATAACTACAGTGGCTCGGGTGATTATCCGATACCCGATAAGTATGTGCTGGAACGGCTCACAATAATGGAACAGTTGGATGTAATTGTTGAGAAAGAACTCTATACATCTTGGTATAAGGTTGATAATCCAACGGCAAATAAGCGGATAACCGACAGAGAAAAAAGAGGGTGAGTTTTTATAGAATATGTACAGTCGGCTCTATAATTGTCTTTACACCCAGCTTACGCCGGTTTTCTCCTGTGATTAAACCACTGAAGAAACCACTTAAGATATACCCCTAATATATACCACAACAGTAGTTTAATCACAAAAGAACATTGGCGTAAGCTGGGTGTAAAGACAATTATAGAGCCGACTGTACATTCAGCTGCACACATACACTCCCAAGCTTTCACATTTATAATATACTCTTAATTTTGCAAAGACATTCTTCCTCTGACAAGAATTGTTTGAATTGTACAGTCAGTTGCACAGACATGTATACACTCTCAAGCTTTCACACTTATATTATACTCTTAATTTTTAATTTTGCAAAGACATTCTTCCTCTGACAAGAATTGTTTGAATTGTACAGTCAGTTGCACAGACATGTATACACTCTCAAGCTTTCACACTTATATTATACTCTTAATTTTTAATTTTGCAAAGACATTCTTCCTCTGACAAGAATTGTTTGAATTGTACAGTCAGTTGCACAGACATGTATACACTCCCAAGCTTTCACATTTATAATATACTCTTAATTTTGCAAAGACATTCTTCCTCTGACAAGAATTGTTTGAATTGTACAGTCAGTTGCACAGACATGTATACACTCTCAAGCTTTCACACTTATATTATACTCTTAATTTTTAATTTTGCAAAGACATTCTTCCTCTGACAAGAATTGTTTGAATTGTACAGTCAGTTGCACAGACATGTATACACTCCCAAGCTTTTACACTTATATTATACTCTTAATTTTTAATTTTGCAAAGACATTCTTCCTCTGACAAGAATTGTTTGAATTGTACAGTCAGTTGCACAGACATGTATACACTCCCAAGCTTTCACACTTATATTATACTCTTAATTTTTAATTTTGCAAAGACATTCTTGACAAGAATTCTGACAAGTAAGAGGACTACATTAATTTGAAAATGCTTGCTTGCACTTTTCTTTGTAAAATTAAGAGTAATATAAATGTGGAAGCTTGGGAATGTATACATCAGTGCAGCTGACTGTACCTATATTTATCAACAAATTATATAAATATATTTAGTAATAAATCCGCTTACAACAAATATTACGCTGTTGAATGATTTAAATACGAGTATTCCAAGGTCTTCTTTGTTGAGGATTTTTGTGACGTCGGATCATACGACAGGCGACTCATCGCCACAACGGGTATAAATACGGGCCGGGCAACGTTGTTTATTCACTCTCGTTTCGAACTTCGGCGAGTCCACACCTGATGATGCCTCGTGTAGAGGCGAAACACGTGTCGTATCTTTAAACTTTGGTTTTCTGTTCGTTGACTCTTTGGTTTATAATATAGTAATATGTACTAAAGTTGGGTTAATTAAAACCTTTGTTTGGAAATCAAGCGGATTTATTACTAAATATATTTATATAATTTGTTGATATTTATGGATTTCCGCAAAGTGACGCCTGAATCAATCAATTATGTACCTATATTTTTTTTTCACCATTTTTTATGCAATAAACTATTTCATTTTACTAGCTGACACACATAACTACATTTACTTTTCAAACTAACAAAGTTTTTTTCTCAGTGTACATTTTGCCAAACATCTCGAAATATCAAGCCTCTACGCTTATGCCTAGACCAGACGTACCAAGCAAACAGGCGAGACAGTAAAATGTTTCTCGGCTGAGACAGTAATGTAAGCAAGTTCGCTCAGACGAGCACTCGGCGTTATGTTTATGCGTACCGAGTACTCGGTCGAGAGCACTGTCTCTGCCATTTGCTTGGTACGTGTGAACAAGGCATTACTGGCTTGGCATGTGCAATGTGTGTCTGTCAGTCAGTCAGTACCAACCTAGTCAAGTTAACAATACATAAACACAGTATTGTATTGATAATAATCTTATAGCAATATTAAATATATTTTTTTATTTCAGCTCATCACAAAATCTATTAATATCTAACACACTTGAAGATATACAAGCAAGAATCGAACAAGGAGTAATATCTTCTAAGAATACAGCCACTAGCAGTTACAATACAGCTAATAGCAGTAAAAATACAGTTAATAGCAGTTACAATACAGCTAATAGTAACAAGAATACAGCTACTAGCAGTAACAATACAGCTAATAGCAGGAACAATACAGCTAGTAGTAATATGAATGTGGAAATGAAAAATAAGGCAGTTACAGACTATAAAACAGGTTGGTAAGATATAATGTAATTTTTTTTTTCAACCGTCTTCAAAAAAGGTGGTGGTTATCAATTCGGTTGAATGTTTTTTTTTTATGGTGTTACCTCAAAACTATGTTGTTTATAAACCGATTAGAATTTTTTTTTGAGAGGTTATTGTCCCATATCATCAAGATCGATTCGGTATGATTATTATTATTGGCCTAACATGTCCCACTGCTGGGCAAAGGCCTCCCTCCCTTTTCCCCAGTCCTCTCTGTTCAGTGCGTGTGTGGACCAGTCCCTCTTATATAAATCCAACTCATCTTTCCACCTGCGCCTTGGTCTGCCGCGAGGGCGTTTGATTCCTTGAGGCCACCAATCTGTGGTTATCTTTGCACCAAAGAGCTTCTATACTATGTATCTAGAGAGCTAACACGCCATTTTGTTTTATTTAAGGATTGAGAATTCTGAATCTTATGACTTGGAAATAAAGTTCTTTTTTAATTAAATCTAAATATAAGGATTTTAATGCTTGATAAAGATCCCCTCGTTAAGGAGTGTGTCTCGTTCACACAGTTGCCAGCATACAATTAAAATTAACATGGCCATAATTTTTTGAAATAAGTGGGACAATTTTCGAAACTAGACGATTTGCTCTAAATGTTATTCAGATTCATTTGAAAGGTTTAGTACAGTCGCTGTCATGTAGGTTAGGTACCTAACTGCCGAGAAAAATAATTACTGTTCGAAAGAAACAGTATTAAAACCATTGAATCAGATATACCTCACTAGAATGCGGCGCACCGCCCTCTTTTTTGTTGATATTTTAATGCACCTATGTATAATATAATTTTAAAACAATAATGCAAAGTATATAACATTGATAGCTTATTGAGCAGATTGAATTTTCCCTTGGTTGCTTGTTTATGTCTCAATGAAATATTCAAAGTTCAAAAATTATGGTCGCCCTACAGAACGAGACACACTCCTTACTGGTTCTAGCTCTTTCGGCTCGCAGTTTTCGTGTGAGTCGGCATTCTAGATACATAGTATACAAGTTCTTTGCTTTGCACAATGTTACAACATACAACGGCAAGCATACTACATATGTATCACTATATATAATAAGTTGCCTAAGGATATAAAAAACCTAACAGGGAATCTATTTTTTATAAAACTAAAAAATGGCTCTTGGAGAAATGTTTCTATACGATAGGTGAATACTTGAACTCATAGTAGATTAGATTTTTCTTTTGTTTAAGTATATACTTACTTAGTTAATAAGACTTAATATTTGCATGCCTATTACGGCAGGACAAAAAATGGACTCAATCTATTTAAGACCTTATTTGTAAACACATATGTTCTAGCAAATAAACAATATTTCATTTCATGCGTCATGCGGCAGACTATTAATATCTAACACACTTGAAGATATACAACATCAATTCGGTAGTTTAGTTTAAAAAAAAAAAAAAATGTCGACGTAAACGAAATTGCGTATTTTGCTTCCCTGTGACTTTTTAGTGTCGCCTACGTCACTAAAACAGTCCGATTGAAGACGGTTGTTGTATGTATTTGTAAAACCTTAGCTAATCGGCGAATCGGCGTTTGTATGTATTTATGTTTGACCGACGACGATCCGACGATAACAGTCGAACCGCTCATCCGATCGTCATACAATTTGGCAGGTGGGTAGGTAATTTAAACAAGCTTAAATTTTAAAAAACTGGAACGAAATAATTAAACATTGATGTATTTATGTTTGACCGACGAAGATCCGACGATAACTGTCGAACCGCTCATCCGATCGTCATACAATTTGGCAGGTGGGTAGGTAATTTAAACAAGCTTAAATTTTAAAAAAACTGGAACTAAATAATTAAACATTGATTGCCAATTTATTATTCTAAATAATATTTAAACATATGACTTATTTAAGTATATTTTTGTAATCTCCTTTTAATTTCCTTCATTTTGATACCTTACTCGATAGGTTCGATAAACAAAAATTTATTAACGACTTGCTATTTATATTTAGCGCCAAATATGCGCCATTTTGATTTAAAAAAAAAAAAAACTCATACAAATACAAATCGTTTATTTTACCAAAACAAAATTTACAATAACACACTTGTTAACTGTGTATAAACATCTAAGAACACTTGAGTTATTGAGGCGAATCTAACGATACTAAGGTACTGTCAAAATCCATGCAGCCGTTTGGAAGATACGAGGTAAAAAATAAATTAACATACAAGATACTCGCGAAAAACAACCCTTCCTTGGCCTGCCTTGGATGAGCCAAATTGGTTCAGGGGTTAGTGTCAAAGTTTGAATCAAACTGCTAGTATCCTATCCTATCCTACTAATATTATAAACGCGAAAGTTTGTAAGGATGGATGGATGGATGGATGTTGATATCGTTTAAACTTAATACGAAAAATTTAGCCCGTACTGCCGATTACAACGTAAACTATTCGTTTGAGCGAGCTCACCAAAACTATTGAGTTTTGGAAACTATCAAACTCGTACTAAGGGTACTGCCACAGTGACATCCTACTAATATTATAAACGCGTAAGTTTGTAAGGATGGATGGATGGATGGATGTTGATATCGTGTAAACTTAATACGAAAAATTTAGCCCGTACTGCCGATTACAACGTAAACTATTCGTTTGAGCGAGCTCACCAAAACTATTGAGTTTTGGAAACTATCAAACTCGTACTAAGGGTACTGCCACAGTTATAGAAAAGACATCCTACTAATATTATAAACGCGAAAGTTTGTAAGGATGGATGGATGGATGTTTGTTACTATTTCACTTAAAAACTACTGAATGGATTTTAATGAAACTTTACCATAATATAGCTTATACATCAGAACAACACATAGGCTACAATTTATAAAGATACCTGCGCAGACGAAGTCGCGGGCACCAGCTAGTAGTTTATATTTGTATATTTCAGCTCCCGACTACCGCCCTATAGTCCCGCCCACGCGTCGAGTCGCCGATTTCCTAAACGTGGTTCGCCCCCCGGGTAATATGGCGGCTAAACACGCGGCCGCTGCGCCATATTATATTTTCTACACTACCATCACAGCGGCCAAGGAGACGCATATCCAATCTAACTCTATCACATTTCTTGGTAAGTACTAATGTACTAGATTCGAAGATTTATAACGATGATCCTATAGAACACTAATGCCGACTTGCACCAAACTATCAAAGTTCCTAAGCAATTACTTAACTCTTAGGAGCTTTGACAGTTTTATGCAAGTAGGCATAAGATAGACAGTTATAAAACTAAATTTAACGTGGCGTTCATAATATTAATAATAATATGTACCATTTGCGGGGGTGAAGCTTGCCTTGCCGTAACACAGTTTTTAACTAGCACGGAAGGCAAAGTTTTATTACTGTTTGTGTGTGCCTATAATTTAATAACCTACTACCTACCTACCTACTTAAGAAAATAAATTATATCTCGTGATCTTATTTAACTATCTCTAGATCTAAAATACTAAATTGTATTTATGGCATAAGTGTCTTGTTGAAATAAATTTATCTATACATTTATCTTTAATATCGAACCAAAATGGAGTCATAAGACAGGATAGGAAATTTTCAGACATCCTGTTTAATATCTCTATTTTTAAATAACTTTTGTTACTTTTTACGATATATTTTTAATAACAATGAAAAAGCTGAGTACTTTGAACATATAATATATATCTAGCCCAGTTACATATCTTTTTCGAAAATGGCATGGGACCAAAATGTACTAGAAGTTATCCAATATGGCTCCCTTTATTTTTGGCGCATTTTCAATGTTCTACATTGTGATTCTATACTTTAATATTTCTATGACTAGATGGTTATTATTTTGTTAGTAGGTATGTTTAATTATGTATGTATTTATTTTTTTGTTGATAGACGAGTAGATTTCGGTGATGTGTCTATGTCATACAGTGTTGTGTTTTTTTATAATTTTCAACCGACTTCAAAAAAGAAAGAGATTCTAAATTTGGATATTTCTTTTTATTGTTTGTTACCTCAGAACTTTGTTGATAATAAACCGATTTGAAGTTTGAGAAATTTCATCAAATTCGGTTCAGAAGTTATCAAATCTATTTAAATCAAAATAACTGAAAAAAGTCGTTGAAGTGACCAAAATTGCATATTTACCAAAAAAGCGTTCACAAGGTTTATTACAATTAATACCCCTAAAAGCATAGCATAGCATAATCAGCCTATAATGTCGCCACTGCTGGGACTCAGGCCTACTCTCGGCAGGAGAGCGAATGGGTCTTAATCCACCACGCGGACCCAATGCGGATTGGTGGATGTCACATGCCATAGTTTTTTTTTTCTGTCCTATGACATGCCGGTTTCCTCACGATGTATTCCTTCACCGTTGCGAGGACGTGGGATGCATACATAGATTTTTTCGACCGATTAAACCCATTTACGCATGACCGCCACCGGGATTCGAACCCGCGACCATCAGATCGCAAGGCAAGGGCCTCATCCACTCGGCCACCACGTCCTCCCCTAAAACATTTTTTTAATATTTATTCACTTATCTTGTTTTGAACTTGTTTTCAGAAATCCTAGACCCGAGTTTGGGTGAACTAAAGTGTTCTTTACAAATCAATTTCATGGTTGAACCTGGTTGGTTATTGGCACAATACTACTTCGCTGGATACAGGTAACTACTAGTTAGCCCTAAACCTTGACCCCAAGCGCCTGAACCTATGAACCGATCTGGCTTATCTACAATCTCGAATAATGTTAGAACTTATCTACCCACCCACTTGCCAAATTTCATCAATATAATTTTATGCAAGTTGTGTTCACTTCAAGTAGGTTGTACACGTGTTCTCTTCTAACAATTTCATTTAATGTAACTCAGTGTAACATCCAGTTTAGTGGACCGAATAAAAAAAAAAAAAAAAAAAAAAAAAAAAACTGATGAGTGGTTCGACAGTTATCGTCGGACAAACATAATGTACATACATACCTACATACATATGCCGATTCATCTAGTATCAGTTTACCCTTAACTTTGACCTCACGCGCCTAAACCCCTAAACCGATTTGGCTCATCTACGAGTTCTACGACTACGATTTCAAAAATTGTTTTCTTACCCACCTGTCAAATCTCATAACGATAGAATGAGGGGTTCGACAGTTATCGTCGGGCAAACATAATTTACATACATACATACAAACCCTGATTCGTATAGTATACCAGTGTCTGGTCTAGTGTACTCTGAGACTTCACTTAGTCAACTAATAATAATTATAATACAGTGCAACCTCGATATAACAAATCGGAGGGGAACAAGAAAATATTCGTAATATCAAGTAATTCGTTGAACTGAGGTTTGTTATGTTGAGGTTAGATTGGTCTAAAATTCGTTATAGAGAGGTAAAAGAATAGTTTTATTCACCTCAATACATATTACGTACTTATCTTGTTATAGCGAACAACTTCTACTAATAAATGATAACACATTTTTATCAAATTACTATATGTATTTGCTATGTATTTAAAAACAATTAGGTAGATAATATTTTTTTTTTCTTACATTAATAATCAAAAACAATTAACAATGTGGTTATATAGTAGCTTAATCTCAATTTTGTTCATAGATTAGAAAAAAAGTCATTGATAGTTGTCTGTTTACCACCGGTAGGAGCCATTTTAACTTAAATCTTTAACAATAGTGACGAGCAGAGGTGTTTACATTACTTTCCATCAAAACAACAATGATTACTTTACAAACAAAAGCATGTCGAGACATGAATCACATTATAAGATTAAGAGTTATATTAATATGACTGTAACTTTATGCAAAACATATCAGTTATTAATTGAGATAGGCACTATCATTTCCCGTCATATTAGCAATAATACAACATGATTTCCTGTCTTTAGTTTTAATTTCTAGCTAACTTCCGGTCTTTCAACTCAACCACCAGCCAGCAGTCATTTTGTGTCATTGGCGTTTTGTTTCCCGTCGAGTGCGGTTGTCTGAGCCATACGCTCTATCAACCATTTAAATAAATATATTTTATTTTACCTACATTTTAAAAAAAGTCGTGTCATACGATTTACTTTAAGGATTTATATCCACAGTGCAATCTTTTATTGCATATCAAAGTAGAAAATGTCTGCAGTAGCTGCTGTACGTAAGTTTTTCATAATCTTTTAATTGATTTTTTTTTTTTTCAACGTTGTTGAAAATACCTAATGTAGTACTTCGATGTTCTCGTGGTGTTACATTATTACCTACCTACGTAGCAAGGCTGGTTTTTAAAAGCTAGCCAAGCGAATTTACGGGTTCGAGTCCCGCGGTAGATTAAATTTACATCGAGCCAGTTTTTTGTTCGTAAGACAAAATAGTTTTGCCACATGGTTAAAACTTACTGGCCAGAGAAATATTTTGATTTATAACGGTTTTTGCCGTTCGATATGTTTTATGTTGGAGATATACTTTCTGTCTATAAAGTGAAGCTGTTGTAAAATACGTGATATTAGCTTGTCATGTCCCTTCCTCAAGATTTTAGCGATGTTGTGTCGACTTTCTTCTGCATCATAGTGATTCAAGAATAGAAAGTTTCTACGAAACATAATAACTGCTATGTAAATGAGAAGATAAGATGAAGACATCGTCGGTGAGTACCTACATTTTACCATAAAAATTCCATGTAAATTGCTAAAAAGCAACAAAAAAGTATCCGTTTCAGTGAAATTATTTATTTTATACTAAAATTAATTAATTACTTGTAAAGTACTTTATCACATGGAATTTTTGGTGAAAATTTTCAAGTTATGGTTATTGGATGAGTTCAATAAAGGTATTCTATGAGTTCTACCTCGCAGGTGGTTGACGCAAACATTCAGACGTATCTCCTCGCAGGAGTGCGCATATAAGTCCTACCTCGCAGGTAGTAGACGTACATATTCAGACGTGTCTCCTCGCAGGAGCACGCACATCAGTCCTACCCCGCAAGTAGTAGACGAACATTCAGACGTGTCTCATCGTAAGAGTTCACACGCACAATGGTCCTACCACACAGGTAGGTGACACATTCAGACGCGTCTCCTCGCAGAAGTTCGCACACCAGTCTACTAGCAGTTAACAGACTAACATTCAGACGTGTCTCATCGTAAGAGTTCACACGCATGATAGTCCTACCTCACAGGTAGTTTACACACATACAGACGTGTCTCCTCGTAGGAGTACGCACATGTCCTACTAGCAAGTAACAGACTAACATTCAGACGTGTCTCATCGTAAGAGTTCACACGCACGATAGTCCTACCACACAGGTAGTTAACACACATTCAGACGTGTCTCCTCGCAGGAGTACGCACATCAGTCCTACTCTCAAGTAGCAGACTAACATTTAGACGTGTCTCACCGTAAGAGTTCACACGCACAATAGTCCTAACACACAGGTAGTTTTTCACACAATCAGACATGTCTCTTCGCAAGAGTATGCACAGCTAATTCTATCCCACAGAGAGATAAGGAGATATAGGTATGGAGATACGTGGAGCGGAAAGTACAACTTAAGTATTCAAGGTGATGATATCTAAATGATTTGCGTCGCACGCAAACCGGTAACAAAGACTTGCATTTAAGCGAGCTTGGATGTTAAAAATCCAATAATCCTACCCCACGCAAATATTCGTGGGTAGGTGAACAGTCCCTGAGTCTTCTCACAAGTGTGGAAACTTAAGGGAATCTAATTTAAACAAAGATTTGCAGTTGTGAATTTGCCTGCTGGGGGGAAAAAATCTATATTGAGGGTAGTTCAAAAAGTTTTGCATCACTTGTTCTGTGAGTGCACGCAAAACGCCTTGCAAAATATGCGAGCTTCGATGTACAAAATCAAAAGTCCTACTTCAAGTAAACATGCGTAGATTGTGAATCATCCTTGAGTCTCCTCATGAATGAAGGAACTTAAAGGAAACAGGAAAGCTATTTCAAAATGTTTTGTGTCAAACTCTCTACGAGAAAAGACTTGCTTTTTGCGAGCTGGATAATCAAAATCATATATTCCTGCCTCACGCAACATGCGTAGGTAGTGATTTGTCCTTGAGTCTCCTCACAAACGTAGGAACTTTCAGGAAACAATATAGTAATTTAAACAAAAATACCTATAGTGTCGTACTCACTACGAACAAATACTTGCAGTTGCGAGCTTGGATATTCAAATCCAATATTCCTAGTTAACGAAAATATGCATAGTCATACACGAAATTATGGTAGTTGAGCAGTCGCTGAGTCTTCATAAGCGTAAAAACTCCAGAGAGCGCGGATAAAATGAAGGCATGTCTCTGAAAAAAGTTGCTTGCTGAAAAATGTATTGTATTGCGTCGTATACACTGTCAGGTGCACGCACAAAGACTCGCAGGGTGTGAGCTTGGATATTAAAATCCTATAAAATCTACCACGCGTGGCTTTCGCGGGTAGTTGGGATGAGTCCTCGATTTTAGTTTTCAAACGTAAATAATACGATATTGGAAGAAGTTATTCTATACAAACAAAGAATTGCAGTTATGACCTTATTTCAAGTAATGGTGTAAAGTTGAAGGTTTTTAGGAGTAACCAAGCCCAATACGATATTAGCTGCGGATAACTAGTTCTTGCAAAAGTCTAGTAAGCTTGTTTTTGATTATGAGTTAATCTCTGCCTGCGCAGTAAACAGCGAGTTGTATTTCTGAAAATACTAAATTATCTTGTTTATAAAGTGTTATGATAAGGGTGTCATCGCTGTTGCGTGATTCCCTAGTATCGGCTTGGATAGTGTTTTCGGTATTTCTTACAATCCTGCAGGCGCGGGTCATATCCTAGAGGTACTAGGTTCCTAGAGGGTTACAACGGCCTAATGCGTGTAGATAAAATACTTTTTATACCCACCCGATGACAACCGAGTCGGATGTGTTTTTGCCTACTTCATTGTTTAATGAACCCAAAATATTCTTTTGGAATTTTTCGTTTATTCCTTTTTCGGTCATACAACTTAATTAACGAACTATTAGTCCTAAACAAACACAAAAATAAACGACAAAATTTTCATAACGCCTCTTAACGTATTCCGTAAGGGTGTTTCAACGAGTACCTAGCAGTTGTCTAACATACCGAGCGTGTTAATACCACAGCGTTTCTAAAATGAAATAATTTTACAACGTACTTATTCAAATAAGGCATATTAGTTCATAATTAAGATCCATTGATCTTTTCCATCGATCCTTTTTGTAAAGCCTTTTTAACAGTGCCTACTTATGTGAATTTTCAGCTATTTATTTAGCAAATGTAGATAAATCACGTGGTTCTTAAGTTCATATTTTCTATATGCTCATCATAAATTCATTTTTTGAATTTTCTTTCTTGCTCACCGTTACCTACATCAATGCATCAATGTGGACCCAACATTTTTATCATAAAAAGATGTTTGTGTTTTAGGTTGAATCGGTAAAAGCATTACCATCCCTACGAACGGAGTTATACAAATGCTTATAGAATATTGACACACACAGTACAGAGTGAAAACAGAGTGCACCATGGGGTATACTATTATAGCCCTGGTTGTACCTATCTTTTGTTTTTCAGTAATGAAGAAAAACTTCTTTCTTGGTATACAGAATCCAAGAGGTGGGCAGGTACCTACCTATGTAATGTGCAATATCGTCTCTCGAAGTTGTAATGTGGCTGATGGTAGGTAGTCGGTTTTTTACATGGATTTATGTGCTTGTACTGACGTCTCATAGATGTTTACGATGTTTACATAAATCGTTCTGCCAGATACCTTTGCGGATAAGATCGATTCATTGTCTATAGATACATACAATGTTACCGATTTTGGAATTGCAAGTTTTTTGACTTTAACCTGAACGATGTTTAAAAATTTAATTTCCGTTTAAGCTATTCAAGGTCAGGACTTAAGTTTCTACCTGTAACAAACATTTGAAAAGAAAGGAACTCCATTTCTTTCAAAACTGGTTAATAAATAAAGCTACTTACTGTTAAACGTATCGTGCTTCCTTGCTTAAATAATGTTGAAAATGAAACTTGCATCTGTGGTGGTAGCCACGTCCATGACTATCAATTTAGTACTTATTACCTACGCGGAAAATGCGTATTAGTTTGGCTTTCACAGAAGTCTTAGCAGTTAATAATAGTCTAATTTTCCTACCCCTGAGTAGAAACTACAGCCTCAGAGTAACTACAGGTACTTGGCGTGCTGTGAACTTTTATAATACTTGTCTCTACTATGTAACAAGAATTGTTTTTTGCGCTATGTAAATTTTCTCATGAAAATGCTATTATTATAGGTAGTAATAGTATAATACTAATAGTAAAGGCGAAGAAGAGGTTATTTCTGTTCTGAGTACATTGTATGTACGCTGAAACAGATGAACACCTTTTGTGCTTAATGCCTCAAGGTATTCTTTGTAAGTAAATAATTATTCTACATTTACACGATGAAATAAAATTCTTTATAATTTAATTGGCTGCAATCAATCATGTTCCGCTCTTAGCGCGAAATATAATACGTTATCTTATTAGTTAATAACATCAGGTGATTGTTAATTGTCTGATCCTAAGAAAGTTATAAAAACAGAATTGCATTGATTCATAACACTCATTCTGTCCAGTTCATATCTGCTTCTACCAGCAGGTTACCTTCTAAAATTTGTCTCAATCCATACTAAGACAACTTATTAGCCTTAGAACGATTTTACTGTTACTATCGTTCATCAGTTTTAGGATATCCTCTATGTCCATAAAATATAATTGTTTTTGTTCCATCGGCTTTTTAGCCGTCACATTGGCGTGCGTGTCTCTCCTAACCACCACCAGGCGATAACAAACAAGTCTCAATTAATAACTGATATGTTTTGCATAAAGTTACAGTCATATTAATAGAAACGTTTTACCTACCAATAAAACGTATATTAATATACTTACCTTTATGCAAAACATACACTTTCAGTTCTGCCTAGTGTTCTCAAAACTCAATGACACAAAATGACTGCTGGCTGGTGGTTGAGTTGAAAGACCGGAAGTTAGCTAGAAATTAAAACTAAAGACAGGAAATCATGTTGTATTATTGCTAATATGACGGGAAATGATAGTGCCTATCTCAATTAATAACTGATATGTTTTGCATAAAGGTAAGTATATTAATATACGTTTTATTGGTAGGTAAAACGTTTCTATTATTGGTGGAAACTTTATATAAAGGTTTTGGGTTGGCAAAATTCGTTAATTAGAGGTATGAATACTTTTTCTTGATAGTTGAAAATTCGTTATTAAGAGGTTGTACGCAAAGAATGTTCGCAATGTAAAGGTATATTTTATATTGACTCTTATGGACAATTCATGGGGATTACGAAGAATTTGTTAAATCGAGGAAGTCGTTATATTGAGGTACGTTATATTAAGGTTGCACTGTACAACTTTTCATTTCCCAGAAAAACTTAAGTAACATTTGGTTTATCTAGTTAACTTAACTAATTAATAAGTATTATTTATTTATCTTTGTTTTATTTAATGATAATTTATTTTATTTTGGGAGTCCATTTTTGGATGAAGGCCTCCTCCATCATAAGTCAACTAATACTATCCAAATTCAATATACTTTTTGTGTATTTTTCAGTGCGAAAAACCTAACAATATTGTACGGCGAGGAGAGCCCCGATCTGACGGCTATATGTCAAAAGAAGCCGCACATCAATGCACATCGGATAGCCATGCCTACGCCATTCGGCACGCATCATACGTAAGTGTTGTGTATAATAGTGTACAATAGTGTACAGTCAGCTGCACAGATATTTATACACTCCCAAGTTTTCACATACTCATAATTTTGCAAAGACATTCTTCTTATGACAATAATTCTGACAAGTTAGATGACTACACTTTTTGAAAATATGCTTGCGTGCACTTTTCTTCTCATAATTAAGCGTATAATATAAATGCGAAAGCTTGGGAGTGTATACAATGTCTGTGCAGCTGACTATACGTATTGCGTGCAATAGTGTACATATTGCGTGCAATAGTGTAGGTACATATTGCGTGCAATAGTGTAGGTACATATTGCGTGCAATAGTGTAGGTACATATTGCGTGCAATAGTGTACATATAGAATACAATATTGTACATACCTATAGCGTACAATAGTGTACATACCTATAGCGTACAATAGTGTTAGTTTTTGTAGTCCAGCAATGAGAGCCCCAACCTGACCGTCTCAGAAGAACCGATTTGGTTAATCTACGAACTCTGTACATCATACATACGTCATTCATACATCCATACAAACATTTTTATCCCTATCTTATTTTAGTTTAATCTTCTATCTTATCTTATCTTATTCTTATATTAAATATATAAAAGAAAGTCGTGTTAGTTACACCACTTATAACTCAAGAACGGCATAACAGATTTGGGTGAAAATTGGTATGGAGGTAGCTTAGAGCCAGGAGACGGACATAAGATACTTTTTATCCCGTTCGTCAGCGTTCCCGTGTGACTTGACATGAAACGACATAAGATACTTTTTATCCCGTTCGTCAGCGTTCCCGTGTGACTTGACATGAAACGACATAAGATACTTTTTATCCCGTTCGACAGCGTTCCCGTGTGACTTGACATGAAACGACATAAGATACTTTTTATCCCGTTCGTCAGCGTTCCCGTGTGACTTGACATGAAACGACATAAGATACTTTTTATCCCGTTCGTCAGCGTTCCCGTGTGACTTGACATGAAACGACATAAGATACTTTTTATCCCGTTCGACAGCGTTCCCGTGTGACTTGACATGAAACGACATAAGATACTTTTTATCCCGTTCGTCAGCGTTCCCGTGTGACTTGACATGAAACGACATAAGATACTTTTTATCCCGTTCGACAGCGTTCCCGTGTGACTTGACATGAAACGACATAAGATACTTTTTATCCCGTTCGACAGCGTTCCCGTGTGACTTGACATGAAACGACATAAGATACTTTTTATCCCGTTCGTCAGCGTTCCCGTGTGACTTGACATGAAACGACATAAGATACTTTTTATCCCGTTCGACAGCGTTCCCGTGTGACTTGACATGAAACGTCATAAGATACTTTTTATCCCGTTCGTCAGCGTTCCCGTGTGACTTGACATGAAACGACATAAGATACTTTTTATCCCGTTCGTCAGCGTTCCCGTGTGACTTGACATGAAACGACATAAGATACTTTTTATCCCGTTCGACAGCGTTCCCGTGTGACTTGACATGAAACGACATAAGATACTTTTTATCCCGTTCGTCAGCGTTCCCGTGTGACTTGACATGAAACGACATAAGATACTTTTTATCCCGTTCGTCAGCGTTCCCGTGTGACTTGACATGAAACGACATAAGATACTTTTTATCCCGTTCGTCAGCGTTCCCGTGTGACTTGACATGAAACGACATAAGATACTTTTTATCCCGTTCGTCAGCGTTCCCGTGTGACTTGACATGAAACGACATAAGATACTTTTTATCCCGTTCGACAGCGTTCCCGTGTGACTTGACATGAAACGACATAAGATACTTTTTATCCCGTTCGTCAGCGTTCCCGTGTGACTTGACATGAAACGACATAAGATACTTTTTATCCCGTTCGTCAGCGTTCCCGTGTGACTTGACATGAAACGACATAAGATACTTTTTATCCCGTTCGTCAGCGTTCCCGTGTGACTTGACATGAAACGACATAAGATACTTTTTATCCCGTTCGTCAGCGTTCCCGTGTGACTTGACATGAAACGACATAAGATACTTTTTATCCCGTTCGTCAGCGTTCCCGTGTGACTTGACATGAAACGACATAAGATACTTTTTATCCCGTTCGACAGCGTTCCCGTGTGACTTGACATGAAACGACATAAGATACTTTTTATCCCGTTCGTCAGCGTTCCCGTGTGACTTGACATGAAACGACATAAGATACTTTTTATCCCGTTCGTCAGCGTTCCCGTGTGACTTGACATGAAACGACATAAGATACTTTTTATCCCGTTCGTCAGCGTTCCCGTGTGACTTGACATGAAACGACATAAGATACTTTTTATCCCGTTCGACAGCGTTCCCGTGTGACTTGACATGAAACGACATAAGATACTTTTTATCCCGTTCGTCAGCGTTCCCGTGTGACTTGACATGAAACGACATAAGATACTTTTTATCCCGTTCGTCAGCGTTCCCGTGTGACTTGACATGAAACGACATAAGATACTTTTTATCCCGTTCGACAGCGTTCCCGTGTGACTTGACATGAAACGTCAGTCACTATAAAACGTGGTATAACAAAAAAGAATCAGACTTGGAATAACAAAACGCAAATGATACCTATGTAATTGACGTATAATGACAGCTATGTAATGACGTATAATGACAGCTATGTAATGACGTATAGATGACAATTTGATATATGTAAGAAATCAAAAAAAAAAAAAAGTTTATTTATTGCCATTAAGGCGGAACAAAGTTTGCCGGGTCAGCTAGTATTATATTATTTTTATATGTCATCGGACAAGGCCCCTTTACACCTGTTTATAATCACATAGTTATAATAGTAGAAATTCGATTTTAAGATAATATGGTAACCCTACCAACTTCTTTGACAAGGAACTGTGCAGTGTGTACAGCCGCTTACCCTGTTAATAATGTAAACTAAGACGAATCCAAGTGTTCTTGTGAATTGAATTGACACAAATACAGTGCCGATTTGTCTATATACGATGTTTTGATATTTATAATAAACTAGCTGGTGCCCGCGACTTCGTCTGCGCAGGTATATTTATAAATTGTAGCCTATGAGTTATACTGATGTATAAGATAGATAGATGGATGTAATCTTTATTGCACACCTTAAAATAAAAATACATGAAGAAACAATACTGAAGAAAAAGTGGCACAATGGGCGGCCTTATCGCTAAAAGCGATCTCTTCCAGGCAACCTTGGGATGGACTCGAAATATTTGAACAAAAGAGGACGGCGGCGTATAAATACTTACTAGGAAACTAAAATATATTATTGAAAAACAATATTAACTTAGTTACATAAAATAAAATAAAACTAAGTTATATAACTTCATACAAATATAAGCTATATTATTGTAAAGTTTCATTAAAATCCATTCAGTAGTTTTTACGTGAAAGAGTAACAAACATCCACCCATCCATCCATACTTACTAACTTTCGCGTTTATAATATTAGTAGGATATCGGATATTTTCGAACCCTGGTATCAAAGTCTACATGCCAGTCGAATCGGCGTTTGTATGTATGTATATTTGTATGTATGTATGTTTGACCGACGATTCGACGATAACTGTCGAACCGCTCACCCGATCGTCATGAAATTTGACAGATGGTGGGTATGTAAGTTAAAAAAAAAAATCGAGTTCAAAGATGAGCCAAATCGCTTTAGGGGTTTAGGCGTGTTAGGTCAAAGTTTGAGGTAAACTGCTAGTTTATATATCTTTGTTTCAGTAAAATGATGCTACTATGTTACGAAGACGGTTCCCTTCGTGTGGTAATATCGACAGCTAACCTATACATTGATGATTGGGAAAACCGAACGCAGGGGTGAGTATTAACTTAACACGCAATGGACGTCTTGTCTATCAGTATTTTGTATTGCTTTTTCTTGTTTCTAGATTTATTTGATCTCTTGTTTAAAAAGTTACTTATTTTAATATGTGATCTTGTTATCGTTATCTAGTGTATATATCGTTGTTTAGTGTAAGTACCTATCTGTACAAAACCACATAAATGTGAAAATAGCAAGCCACGATCAGACGGATTGGATTAAGATGGAGAAGGCGCTTTCCCCGAAAAAAGATTTGAGATCTACATATATGGCTAGCCAAGGTCTACGTTATAAATAAAGTAATACGGTTATAAATAAATTTACGAATGTCTACAGTAGACCTTGGCAAGCCATATATGTAGATCTCAAATCTTTTTTCGGGGAAAGCGCCTTCTCCATCATAATCCAATCCATCTGATCGTGGCTTGCTATTTTCACATATTATTATGTGGTTTTGTACAGATATCATTACTTTTTGTAAATAAATGTATTACTATTCAAAGGTATATAGGTTAGGTACCTACTATAATTATAATAGTTACCTACCTATTTCTTTTCCTAATAAGGTGTGGGTACCTGCCTTAAGGTAGGTAGTACCTTGACCCATGTGCCGGGAGATTAAAGTGTTTTCCGACAATTTGCATTTTCACTAGCTTGCGTTCATCGGGCTCTTGTAAATAATTTTTAAATTATTGATTTTAAATTAAGTACATAAAACGATAAAAACAATCTTTCATCATAAAAATGAAAATATCCTGCAAAAATTTGCAAGGCAATTGCTCTCATAATTTGCAAGGCGCTAAATTTACCTCATAAAATCGAATAATTTGAAAAAAATAATCAAATCTTATAAATTTACTGTTTTCTTTGTATACACTGTATTTGTATTTTTTCCTTTGTATACACACAATTACCTAGCTGGATGCCAAATTTGAACTTTCTTGGTCATCTGGAAGTGGGTTAGGTTTTACGTCTATATGTCAGTCAATCAGTGATAAAATTGACGATGAATTTTGAACGTTAATATCTAAATAACTGTATAAGCTGTGTTTATGAAATTTGAGGTACTTCATTAACTCCGGGCTTTCAATACATAAACCAAATTTGGTGTGTTTATATTGATTAGTTTTTTAGCTATGACAAGGTCAAAAGTGGCTCCAAATGGTTCGTGTAAACTTACACACAAGCTTAACTAAGCCACGGCGTTGTCCATTGCATATGCATTTCAAAGCTGTTCGCACGTCAGCGTATTTAAAACGCGTAAAATGCATTGGTTCTGTTTGAACGTATATTTAACGCGCGTAAAAAAAATCGCGTCGTGCGAATGGGCCCTTACGTAATAAGCGTAATTTTTATTGCTAGAATACTAATATTATTTCAGACTATGGTTCAGTCCCCGTTGCCCGGAACTCCCCGCGCAAGCGATGCCTCACGACGGGGATTCCCCGACTCAGTTCAAGCGGGGACTTTTGCGGTATTTGTCGCAATACCATCTTCCGAGCTTGGCGTATTATGTGGAAAGGGTTAAGCGGTGCGATTTCTCGCACATCAAGTAAGTACATTCTTCTTAAAGTGTCACTAGTGTGGTGAAAGGATTTCAGGTGCGCATCGAAGAGCCTCCTTTTCTGTTACCGATTTTTTTAGGTTCTATGACATGTCGGTGTCCTCACGATGTTTTCCTTCACCGGTAAGCACGCGTTTTTTATGCAGACAGATTTTTTAGAACAGAAAAAACCATTGGCGTACGACCGGGTTCGAACCAACGACCTTCGGAAACTTCTGAACCTTTCAGGGCGAGATAGAGCAAAAGCATATAAACGTGGTTTTTAGATTTTTGATCTACATTTTAGGTTAAGGTTATCAATTCGGTTGAATGTTTTTTGACGTGGCTATGTCTGATAAATCGATGAACATCGGCTGCATGCACGAAAACGTTGACATAATTTTCCGGTAATGCTCATTGTCCGGTTACGCTGTCATTATCCGGTAACGCTGTCATTGTCCGGTAACACTCGTTGTCCCGTTACGCGGGTAGTCACGTAAAACTATCGTCCGTAAACCAACTTTACAGACAACCAATTTTTTTTATGAATTGTTACCTCTTAACTTCGTTGTTTATAAAACGATTTGAAAAAAAACTATTTTTGTTTAAGAGGATATACTTTCAGATTGCTCCCATAGAAATTTCATCAAAATCGGTTCAGTAGTTTAGTTTTTATATCCAAATAACTGAAAAGACTATGTCGTTGAAGTGAACAAAATTGCGTATTTTGCTTCCCTGTGACTTGTCAGTGGTGCCTACGGTCACTAGAACAGTCCGATTGAAGTTGGTTGTTGTATGTATTTGTAAAACCCAACTAACCCTATTTCAGCGTATTCCTGATAGCGTCAGTGCCGGGGTCCCACTCGGACAAGGATTGGGGCTTGTCCCGCGTGGGGGCAGTATTGCGGCAGCATTGCGCCGTCCCGGCTGACGAGACCGGGGCGTGGCCGCTCCTGGCACAGGCCTCCAGCATTGGCAGCTACGGGGCACATCCTAAGGTTGGTAAGATGGGGTCCTATGGTTGATAGAACGGGGCATTTGGTAGGTAGGTTGGGGATCTAAGGTCGGTAGAATGGTGTCATACGTTTGATACAGTGGGGTCTTAAGGTTGGTAGATCTAGCACGTCATCAAGTGACTAGTATTATCATTGCCAGGGTCCCACTCGGACCAGGATTGGGGCTTGTCCCGCGTGGGGGCAGTGTTGCGGCAGCATTGCGCCGTCCCGGTTGACGATAGCGTGGGGTGGTCGAATTGTTTCGTAATTTTAGTTATTTTATATTCAAATACATAGTTACATAGCTTTTACCAAGCTGTAGGTATCATCGCATTATGTATTTTTGACTTGCCTTGTATTACGGTCTTTGTTATATTGGTCAAAAAATGAAATCTGAAATCTGAAATCTGAAATCTGGCCGCTCCTAGCTGAGACCTCCAGCATTGGCAGCTATGGGGCACAGCCTAAGGTTAGTAGAATGGGGACATACGTTTAGTATTAGTACAATGGGGTCCTAAGGTTAGTAAAATGGGGTCCGAAGGTTGGTAGATTAGGGACCTAAGGTTGGTAAAATGGGGTCCGAAAGTTGGTATAATTGGGACCTAAATTTCATCGGACATACATACAAACGCCGATTTGTCTAGTATCTAGACTCTGAGATCTTTCTTTGTGTGAAATATATTTTTTTTTTTCCAGCTGTGGCTAACCGGCGATTTTGTCCACAACTTTACGAAGATCAAAAATCAGCCGCAGAAGCTGACTCCGCCTCCAGATGTGAAGCTTATCTACCCATCTCTAGGTGAGTTTTTACCCGACTGCCAAGAAAGGGTTATGTTTTTCGCGCGTATCTTGTATGTATGTATGTAAATTTCTGTGTTACCTCGTATCTTCCAAACGACTGGATTTTTGACAGAAGGTGTCGTTGGATTCGTCTCAATAACCCGAGTGTTTTTAGATGGGTTTAAAAAAAAACAAAATGGCATATTTTTGGACTTAAATAGTAAGTCGTTAATATTATTTTGTTGACCAAACCTATCGAGTAGGGTATCAAAATGGAGGTATTTTAAAGGAGATTAGGTACAAAAATATACATATTTATCTCATATGTTTAATGGTAATCCTCAAATCCGAATGCTATACAAAATGTTTCGGAAAATACTCAAAAAGTACGCCGTATTATAGTAATTTCTACACACTATTCGATTCGTCCATGTTTTTTAATTTCGTCAACAAAAAAAGTGAAAGGTTTCATACTTTAATTTAGATTTTATACGTGTTTTTAAGTTAGTAGGGTTAATTTTAAAACACGTATAAAATCTAAATTAAAGTATGAAACCTTTCACTTTTTTTGTTGACGAAATTAAAAAACATGGACGAAACTAATAGTGTGTAGAAATTACTATAATACGGCGTACTTTTTGAGTATATGTCCGAAACATTTTGTATGGAATTCGGATTTGAGGATCCCCCTTAAATGTAATTTGAAATAATGAGTTGACAATAAATGTATAATTATTTCGCAGTTAGTTTTCAGTTTTTTAAACTTTAAGCTTTTTCATTCTTAATTAAGCAGGGTTTAGACGAAGCCAGTAACGCTGGCGCCAGTCCTCAGACAAGCCAGCGCTGGCCTGGCCCGCGTCGTTTAGATGAGGCCAATGGAAAACAGGCCGGCACTCTATTCCCGCCAGTGCTGGCAGCCAGCGCTGGCTTGTCTTGAAAAACTTTTTATACGAAGCCAATAACCAACCAGCGCTGGCTGCCAATGAGACTGGCAGCCAGAGCTGGCTTTTTTTTTTTTTTTTCTTTCGAAGAACCTGTGTTCTTCGGTTTTGGCTTCACATCAAAGGTATATAGCCAGTGTCAAGTAATTGGAGAGATTATTTGTCATAAGTCAGAGTCGATAAGTCAAGTCATGCCCCTGTAAAGTAGTGGTGGTTGCGACTTTACTAGAGGCTTCTATGGAGTTTTGGAGGCAACACGAAGTCACGTTTTACAGCATTACACTATTCACCAACACTCATACACGTTCACGAGCACTTAATGGATAAAAAACCACCGTTTTTAGACTTAAATACTCAAAGTTATACAAGTTTTGTCAATTAATTCAATGCCGCCAATGCGCCATTTTTCACGTTCCCGCCAAAACTCCCAGCGCTGGCTTCTTAACCCTGATTTATGTCAGGGATTTTGTTGTTATTATCCGTTTCTATGGTTACTAAGTTGATGGGAGTAAAGCCAACGTCACACAGCGGGGCTATTTGCTAAGCCGTCATTAGTTCTCGTTATCGAATGGTACGTCAAATCTGATAGAAAATGGCCGACCTCTCGAAGCCGATAGCGACAGAAATCCTCGGGTGACGTCATTTTTTCCCCCTCTTGACCATACAATCCGATAACGAGAACTAATGACGGCTTAGCAAATAGCCCCGCAGAGCTGAAACACACATTTTTTTTAAATTATTGGTTGTAGAAAACGTACGTCAATCGCACGACGGCTTGCTCGGCGGTGGATGTCTGCCTTACAGCGGAGCGATTCATTCCAAACAGTCCTGGCTTAGGGACTTTCTATAGTGAGTACTAGCTACCATTG
This sequence comes from Lobophora halterata, assembly GCA_932526365.1. NCBI lineage: Eukaryota > Metazoa > Arthropoda > Insecta > Lepidoptera > Geometridae > Lobophora > Lobophora halterata. Next base: position 4,724,188 of record OW052028.1, on the reverse strand, counting down.
ATCCCCTGCAGTATTTTATAGGTTTTTTATAGGATTCGTTTTTGTGAGTCAGGAGCGTACCACCCGTTCCTAGTCAACATTTTGCATCGACCATTATTACCCAACTGCCAAAGAAGGGTTATGTTTTTCGCGCGTATCTTGTATGTATATATGTAATAGTAGATTATGCACTAAGGGGATAAAGCAGTGTCTTATGTCGCGGGTGGCATATTGAACACTGAGCTAACGAGGGACTCAGTTAACTCCTGAGCGAAGCGAGGGGTTATTAGAGTCCTGAGTGACGCGAGGGGTTCAAGCTGCCCAAGACGAAGACAGGCTTTATCCCGAGGAGCATACTCTACTTTTCACATCTTCTGCGAGGCAATAAAAAGCCAGGGCTCCGAACTCAGTAGCTAACACCGTCTTTTGTTTCACAATATGAAGTCGCGCCTTTTTTCTTTTTTTTAATGAGTGGCCAGCTCGATTATAGAACAAACCTTTTTACAATGCCTTATGGGCGTTCTTTTACATAGAGTTTTCCACGAGTTTCCACACGAATTTTACGTTCCAAATTCAAATCACATTACTACCCTTGGGAGTTTCATACAACATTACATCCCTAGGTAGGTAATGCTTTGCTTTACCTTGATGATAGCATGATATGTAATTGGATATTGTCGAGCAGGTGGTGTGAAAATTTATTTGTTGCCTCTTATTTTCCAAACGGCTGGACGGATTTTAGTTTTTTTTTTATAAAAACATAACTAACCAGATGAAATCCAAATCGTTACATTTTAAACAGAAATTAAATTAAAAAATAAACTTTTGTAAAATAAAAACAACAGGTAAGTACAAATTAAACATTCTATCATAATACAAACTTGAGATCTAACAACATAATATAAAATAGGGTAGGTATTCTAGGTATATACAACAATATAAAAAAAACCTATACCTACTTCGAATGTATAGCATTCGAAGTAGGTATAGGTTTTTTTTAGGTATAGGTACATAATAGACAATGACTAATCCAGTCTTTATCTAAACTCTATTTTTTCGGAGTATGTCTTATCACATTTTAAAATATAGTGGTACATTTGTCAGCTGACAGTTAAGGGTAATCCTCAAATCCGAATTCCATACAAAATGTTTCGGACAAATACTCAAAAAATACGCCGTATTATAGTAATTTCTTCACACTAATCGTTTCGTCCATGTTTTTCGATGTCGTTAACAAAAAAAGTGAAAGGTTTCATACTTTAATTTAGATTTTATACGTGTTTTTAAGTTAGTAGGGTTAATTTTAAAACACGTATAAAATCTATAATTCGGATTTGAGGTTTCGTTAGATACGTCGCAATAACCCAAGTGTTCTTAGATAGTTTTTTTTCGTCTCTTTCGTTTCTATCTCTTTATCATTCATTCACTTATTCATTCATTCACTTTTCCCACAGCCAATGGAAAGCCACGTCAACCCACCGAAACCGCGCAATGCCTCACATAAAATCCTACACACGGACATCTCCCGATAACAAAATGGCCGCCTTTTACTTGCTAACGTCAGCGAACGCCAGCAAAGGCGCCTGGGGCTGCGTCAACAAAGGGAACGGGAATCTGAGGCTCTTAAGCTACGAAGTCGGGGTTCTGTTCATACCGAAGTTTGTGGTAAGTGTGACAACTGAGGTTGAAAAGACAGCTAGGTCAAAATTACATCTGGGACAAAATGACAGCTAATTTCAGTCTGAGGCTCTTGAGCTACGAGGTCAGTTTTGTGGTAAGTGTGACAGCTGGAATGACAGCTAGTTTAAAATGACAGCTAATTTCAGTCTGAGGCTCTTGAGCTACGAGGTCAGTTTTGTGGTAAGTGTGACAGCTGCAGTCTGAGGCTCTTGAGCTACGAGGTTGGGATTCTGTTCATACCAAGGTTTTTGGTAAGTGTGACAGCTGGGGTTGAAAAGACAGCTAGTTTAAAATGACAGCTGGGACAAAATGACAGCTAATTTCAGTCTGAGGCTCTTGAGCTACGAGGTCGGGGTTCTGTTCATACCAAGGTTTTTGGTAAGTGTGACAGCTGGGGTTGAAAAGACAGCTAGTTTAAAATGACAGCTGGGACAAAATTACAGCTAGCGTTGAAATTTCGGCTGTGTTATGCTTGAACACTAAATGACAAATGACGTCAAAATTACATCTATTAAAATGAGAGCTCGTATTGAAAAATGGCTTCTATAGAAAAGACAGGACTATACACCGATTTATAATTCAAGATTTTTTTTGTAAACAAAGAAGTGTCATGATATTATGTCACTGTAACAGAGACAGGTCAGAGTTAAAAACGAGTTTATACCACGGATCATTATTACTAGTAATGGCGCGTGGTTTTGCTTGTGCGATAGTTTTTTTACCTTAATAATTCTTAACCAAACATATTCAGGTTCTTTAGAACACTGAAAAGTAGGAAGAATAGGTAATAGAATTTGTGAATTTATACTTCTGAGATATTAATCATAATATTATGCAAAGGTGCATAGCAGATTCCTAACAAAAAATCTTTCGATTCACACAATTGCACACGAGAAGCGAAAAAAGAACGCATTCGACTTCGTAAACGGACAAGAGACGAATAAAATTTACAAACACACGTTTAGGTCAAAATCCAAAAATTGTTTCGAACGTCTGTGATTTACTCCGATGATACCAATGTCTTAAAATATTTTAGGCTAATATTTTTTCGTCGTGTTATAACTTTCTGAAAAAAATTAAATAGAATATAATAATCAGTACAAAACCATTGCTATTTTCCATTCTATGGATATTGACTAGAAAATAAACCGTACCATAAGTATTTAGGAAAATTGAGTAAACGTCACTTTGATAAGTATTTTTTTAGGGTGTTAACACCTTTGTTTACAAAAAAAATCTTGAATTCTGAATCGGGGTATAGGACATTTGACACTTAACTGATTTTTTTTTATAAAGTTTATTCGAAAAAAACATGTTTGATAAATAACTTGACCACTAATGCGATAATTTACTTGACACTGGCTTAATACACTATGTGTGGAGCCAAACGCAAATAATAAACGTTATTCTTTGATAAAAAAAAAAAATTAAAAAAAAAATGACCGCTGTGTTGCCATACAAGATAGAAAATTGATTTGCACTGAATGCCGCCATTTAAAGTTTTGGACATCTCTTTAAAATTATTCATTTTTGTTATTATTTCACAGATAAATGAAGATTTCTTCCCATTGGAGCAGAACGCCCCGAATCGATTGGCACTAGCATACGATGTGCCGCCCACTAAATACACCAATGATATGTCACCTTGGGTGATGGACTACCTACACCAATGAAAAGTCACCTTGGGTGATGGACTACCTACACCAATTAAAAGTCACCCGGAATGATGGACTACCTACACCAATGAAAAGTTACCCGGGGTGATGGACAATCTACACCAATGAAAAGTCACCCAGGGTGATGGACTACCTACACCAATGAAAAGTCACCTTGAGTGATGGACTTCCTACACCAATGATAAGTCACCCGGGGTGATGGACTATCTACACCAATGAAAAGTCACCTTGGGTGATGGACTTCCTACACCAATGAAAAGTCACCCAGGGTGATGGACTACCTACACCAATGAAAAGTCACCTTGGGTGATGGACTTCCTACACCAATGAAAAGTCACCCAGGGTGATGGACTACCTACACCAATGAAAAGTCACCTTGGGTGATGGACTTCCTACACCAATGAAAAGTCACCCAGGGTGATGGAGACTACCTACACCAATGAAAAGTCACCTTGGGTGATGGACTTCCTACACCAATGATAAGTCACCCGGGGTGATGGACTATCTACACCAATGAAAAGTCACCTGGGATGATGGACTTCATACACCAATGAAAAGACTCGAGGTGATGGACTACCTACACCAATGAAAAGTCACCCGGGGTAATGGTCTACCTACACCAATAAAAGGCCCAGGATGGACTACCTGCACCAATGAAAAGTCACCTTGGGGACTACCTGCACCAATGAAAAGTCACCTTGGGGACTACCTGCACCAATGAAAAGTCACCTTGGGGACTACTTGCACCAATGAAAAGTCACCTTGGGGACTACCTGCACCAATGAAAAGTCACCTTGGGGACTACCTGCACTAATGAAAAGTCACTTTGCGGACTACCTGCACTAATGAAAAGTCACTTTGCGGACTACCTGCACTAATGAAAAGTCACCCGGGGGACTAACCTGCCGGTACCGACCCTTACGCTGCCGTCCGACTGCAGGTATCCAGAGACTGGCTAGTCTTACCCACCTTACACGAAATTTTAATTTTATTATGTAGATAAGTATAAATACGTCAAAAAATATTGCTAGTTTTGAAATTATTAAAAAACTATCAAAAGTACAGCAAAGTCTGCCGTATGGTGCTGTTTCTCACTACAATTTACACTAGTAATTTCAAAATGTCGCAATAGCCCCGTAGACGCATTTACCTCAATTGACTTTACGATTCTATGTTTAATATTAATGATGTTATTGTCGTGATCTATTGAAATAATTTGATATATTTATAACTAGTATTATTTCTATAAGATGGCAACGATATCTTGAGTATTTTTAGTTGGGAACACTAGTTTGTGAATAACGGGTTCCGAGCGAGAAAGGCCGAGCGGCCATGGCCTTGAAAACGGTTTTATGTCGATGCCTACCGAGCTAACTTCGGAGAGAATCGATTGAACACGGGCAGTTGAATTCAGTCGGTACCAGTGACAAGTCGTATTGAGCACGGTAGTTTTCGTTGTTCAATATTTCTAGGCGTATAATATCCTGATGTAAATTATAATACTCGTAAGTCTATAAAAGTGGTTAAATAGAGTGTTGGTGGTATCTATTCATTTCATGATTATGTATCTTATAGTCCTAAAAATATTATTTGTAAAATGTTAATTTGTTAAACCTGTGATTGTGTTTTTTGATAAGTTATGAAAAAAATATTAATCATTTTAATTTCTAATTTATTTTATTAGTAGGTGGACTTATAGTTTTGTAAAAATTTAAAAAAAACATATATGCAAATGAATTAAATTTCATTATGTCGTAAAGTTTTTTTTTACCTAATATAAAAATACCAGCAATTTCATTTTCAAGTTCTTACATAGCATAGCATAATCAGCCTATAATGTTCCCACAGCTGGGACTCAAGCCTACTCTCGGCAGGAGAGCCAATGGGTCTTAATCCACCGCGCGGACCCAATGTGGATTGGTGGATGTCACAAGTCATACATTTTTTTTCTGTCCTTTGACATGCCGGTTTCCTCACGATGTTTTCCTTCACCGTTGCGAGAACGTGGGATGCAAACATAATTTTTTTCGACCGAAAAAACCCATTTACGCATCATTGCTACCGGGATTCGAACACGCGACCATCAGATCGCAAGGCAAGGGCCTAAATCCACTCGGCCACCACGTCCTCGCCACACCAAGTTCTTACAATCAAGATGTAACCCTCAAAAGGATATATGACAGACGGAAGAAAGGTTATAAGTATATTATACTAGACGAAACAGCGTTTGTATGTATGTATGTTTGTCCGACACTAACTGTCGAACCGCTCATCCGATATTGATAAAATTTGACAGGTGGGTAGGTAAGTTCAAAACAACTTTCGAGTTCGTAGATGAGCCAAATCGGTTCAGTAGTTTAGGCGCGTGAGGTCAAAGTTTGGGACAAACTGCTAGTTAATTATAAGTCGCGTCCTTTTAGTAAACGTCTAGTGCCCTAAATCTATATGAGTGATGAGAGCGAGTGCGCCGAACTGGGTAAGAATAGACGCAGCAAGCGCATTTGGCTGAAGACGGCACGGGAAAGCTGTGGAGTAGAATTATTGTAGGTAGGTACAATTTTTGAAACTTAATGGCTCTAGTTTTCGCGGCTCGCCCGCGAGACAAAGAATAAGATTGTATTTTTCGCTTCTCATGCTCGTAAAGTTCAACTTCGTGCATGCTTTAGGAAGAGTAAAACTGCATTGTGGACCCAAGGGTAAAAAAGTAATTGCTTATAAGTAAAAATTGGTCAAAGAGGTTCAGTTTGTTTCTGAGTACTTAGCTGAAAACTTGTTTCAAATTTCGAACTTCGGTCCTTCTTAATACCTAAGTAAAGATCAGGGTATTATGAGGTACCTAAGCATAACTATTTTCGAATATCGTAGAAACATTGAATGGCTGACTCTATTTATGAATTACGAAATGGGCGCTTATTTCAGTATGAATTTGTTTAATATCCTCGCATTTAAAGTGAAAAATCTTGTGTATACCTCGGTCCTGAAGCCCATTTTATACTATGCTTGAATAATAATAAGAGTCTCGTATAAAAAGGCTTGCTTCAGGCCCTTGGTGTACAAATAACTATTTGTAATATAACTAGTAGTTTCCCCAAACTTCGACTTCACGCGCTAACACTTCCGATTTGGCTCATCTACGAACTGAAAAATATTTTGGACTTACCTACCCACTTACCAAATTTTATCAAGATCGGATGAGCGGTTCGACCACAGATCTCGGATACTTTCGGCTGTCTAACTTTATGGGTTCGACAGTTCCCGTCGGTCAAACAAAATACATGATAAAATAATACAAACGTTGATTTCCATGGTGATGACAGGCGCTGCAGCAATAGGTATTATTACTATACGTTGTGGTACTTATTACTTACTAGTATTATTACTGTACGTTCGTGGTGGCCGAGTGGATGAGGCCCTTACCTTGCGATCTTGATGGTCGCGGGTTCGAATCCCGGTGGCAGTCATGCGTAAATGGGTTTTTCGGTCGAAAAGATCTATGTGTATATGCATCCTGCGTTCTCGCAACGGTGAAGGAAAACATCGTGAGGAAACCGGCATGTCGTAGAACCTAAAAGTTCGAAAACATGTGTCGAGTACACGAAAGGAGCCTTTTCGAGGCGCACTTGAAATCCTTTCACCGCACTGGTTCGAGGAACTAGTGACACGATAAGAAGAAGACTATACGTTGTACCTTATGTTTTTAATATTTAGCGACTCCTTACCCTACTTTGTTCTCTCAATGCAATCTGAGCAAAACGCACTCAGTGTGTAGCCGGCCCGAACAAAACTAACTCGCGACGCGAATAGAAAAAAAAGTAAAAAATGTGTGTGTAAAGTGACGTGCTTACTGACTCAGTGAATTTTAAGTTACTATTTAGGACTTATTAACTTTATTTTTAATTTTACAAGGTAGGAACTTAAGTAAAAGTACCTACCTAACTTAAGTAGGTCGCTGGTCATTCTCAACGGCATCAGATCCATTGATCTCGAAAAAAAATTCATACTTTGATTCTCATTGGCTGCAAAATTTTTAGTAGGTACCTACAAATAAACTACCTATATTTGATAGCTACTCACAAAGTTTAATTTAGGTAGGTACCTAGTTTAACAAATTAAAAAAAAAATCTTTTCACTTTTTAGAAAACATATTTTAAAAGATATTCAGAACTCCTCATACTGACCAATACCCAGCTCAATTGGATCAATTTGGATCAGTAGTTTTGACCTATTCCTTTCTAATACCAAAAACTAATACCAATGGTTTTTATTATATATTTATTTGTTTATAAACCTAATTAATATTCTATTCCCGACGAATACCACTCATAAACGAATCCCAAAACAAGTTAAACGGTATGAAATACAGTCAGTAACAAGAATGCTTTTCAATGTGATTTTTGGCGGTATCAATCAATTTCTTCATAAATTTAGATATTTAGCCATTTTTTCATATAAGTATTGTAAAACGATATTTCTTTTGAATATTGTATTTATTTCAATGTTTTTTTTTAGCTTGAATTAAGTTCTTAGTACTTACATGCATTTTTACCCCTTGACGAACACATCTTCCAAAATTCAAGTCTCTACGTCCACTGGTTTAGCCCAAAGGCTTTTTGTCGATCACTCAGGACGTGGTCTTTTATAAAAATGCAGATGATAAAACATACGTATTTTGAGTATCTACAGTCTTTCATCATCCCAAATGATCAGTTCATCAAATCATTCAGTCAGTCAGGACTTAAGCCTTGTATTAGAGATGATGAGTAGCGTATCTGTCATCACATCATCCTAATGATAATTTCATCAAATCATTCAGTCAGTGAAGACTAAGCCTATAATATATGATGAGAATGATCTATGAGTTGTGTCTTTCATCATCCCAAATGGTCAGTTCATTTAAATTTAGACCCGAGTTCACCAACAGATGGTTAAATATTAAACAGTTGTTTTGACGTTTTTGACACGAATTTTCATAGATTAAATGTCAAAGTTAACGGAAGAAGGGGCAAAATCTTCCGATTATCTGTTGGTGAACTCGGGTATGTGTTCACCAACAGATAATCGGAAGATTTTGCCCCTTCTTCCGTAGATGGTTAAGTTTTAAACAGTTATTTTGACACGAATTTTTATAGATTAGGTACACGTCAAAGTTAACAGACGAAGAGGCCTAATCTTCCGATTATCTATTGGTGAACACAGACCTTAGTCAGTTAAACAGTCAATCAAGTCTAAGCCAGTAATTTGATGATGAGAATGATCCATGAGTTGTGTCTATGATAATCCCAAATGATAAGTTTATCAAACCATTGCGTCAGTATCAAACCATTTAATCAAGGTGCGCTCAGCTGGCAAGCTGCGTGGCATTTAGCACAAGCCAGCCCGCATTTAGGTGCTCTAAATATCTGTAGGGCACCTTCCTGGTTGAACGATCAATTACTTTTCATTCATCGATGGTTTTCAATACCCCATGTAAAGTGGTGCCCTTTCGGCTTTGTCCTACCCGACTGTGAAGAAAGAGGGTTATGTCTTTACGAGTGTAGATTTTTAGAGATGTTGAATATAATGAATAAAATATAATGAAGGTTTTACAAAAGTGTAGACAACCGACTTCATTCGGACTGTTTTAATGGCCGTTAACACCACTAAAAAATAACAGGGAAGCAAAATACGCAATTTAGTTTACCTACTTCGACGACATTTTTTTTTTCAGTTATTTTGGTGTAAAAACTAAACTAGGTACCTACGTCTGAAAAAATATTTCTTTGTTTGAGAGGTTTTACTTTTAGTTAAGTCTCAGAAATTTTAAAATTAACCCTACTAACTTAAAAACACGTATAAAATCTAAATTAAAGTATGAAATCTTTCATTTTTTTTGTTGATAAATCAAAAAACATGGACGAAACGAATAGTGTGAAGAAATTACTATAATACGGCGTACTTTTTGAGTATTTGTCCGAATCATTTTGTATGGAATTAGGATTGGCCTTAATTAACTTCCCTGTGACTTCTATGTTTTTGTAGGAAACATATTGATATTGATACAGTTGTACCTTTCTCCTTTAAAACCCGTTGTTTTTTTTAAATTAGATACTTACGCAATGTGTAATTATAATAGCTGAGTGCATCGTCATTACAATTGGCAGGCACAATCACGCGTCCATTTATTATTGTTCTATTTCTGATAAACAATATTTAGATTTGACAAAGAGCTGTAATTAGTTGATTACATCGTAGAACTACACACTCGGTGTGATTTCTGACTAGCCCCTAGTAGGTACGCTAGTCACAAGCGTATAACACTAGAAAAAACCGAGTCGTTCTCAGCTGCATCTGATCAATTGTTCTCGAAAAAATTTTTAGTAGGTAGATACAAAAAAATAAATAATATTTTTTCTCTGAAATTGCATTTGAAGAGTTCTAGACCGAGCGTAAACGCCGGTATTACCTAAGTGCGTATACGCGTATCTCGCTTTTTACCTAAACAACCAATCTATATACCTACGCGCGACAAAAATACGCTTATCTAAACCACTAGAGCTCATTCACACGAGAGATTTTTCAACGCGCGTAAATATCCGTTCAAACAGAACAAATGCATTTCCAAGTAGCTGTTCGCACGTCAAATGCGCGAAATGCATTGGTACTGTTTGAACGGATTTCTAACGCGCGTTCAAAAAAATCGTGCGAATTAGCTCTGAGCCCTTAGAAGAGAAAAATGTGCGCAAGTGCCTAGATAGTTAGGTAGGTATGTATGTAGGTACTAGCTTTTCTATCTCTTTACCTCATCGTGCTATTAATCAAAAGTCGTGCTAATCTCAAACTATCCGTGCACTTTTCACATTCGAAGACTCCAAATCAGTACAATTTATAAAACATTGTGCTGAAATCTACTTATGAATATTCGTGCTTAGTGACTGCACGAAGTTCGTGCAATGAGTTTCGTGCACGAAGAGAGCTCGGGATCTAGTTCTGAAGAGGAGTTGGACTCTGGGATTGCTGAGGAGCACGTGGTTCGTGATCCTGACTGTATGGAGCTGGCAGACTTCTTCAACTATTGGTAAGTACCTACCTACCTTAGTTTAATTCTCAACCGCCTTTAAACCAAGTAGGTAAGTACCTATAAATGAAGGTTATACAATAATCAAGGTTTTACAGAAACATACACAATAATTAAAAATTATTCAACTGACTTCAATTGGACTGTTTTAGTGACCGTAAACACCACTGAAAAGTCACAGGGAAGCAAAATACGCAATTTCGTTTACTTTGACGACATTCTCTTTTTCAGTTATTTGGATATAAAAACGAAACGACTGAATCGATTTTGATGAAATTTGTATGGGACCTATCTGAAAGTATATCGTCTTAAACAAAAAAATAACTTTATGAATCGGTTCATAAACAACAAAGTTCTAAAGTAGCATACATTAAAAAAAAAAGCAAAAACAAAAAACATTCAACCGAATTAATAACCTCCTCCTTTTTGAAGTCGGTTGAATTACAACAACCGACTTCAATCGGAGTGTTCTAGTGACCGTAGGCACCACTGATAAGTCACAGGGAAGCAAAATACGCACGACTTATTTTTTAGTTAGGTTTTTTGATTTAAAAACTAAACTACTAAACCGTACTTCTACTAAAATATGTCGTCAAAATAAACGAAATTGTGTATTTTGCTTCCCTGTGACTTTTCAGTGGTGTTTACGGTCACTAAAACAGTCCATTTTACCTAGGTCCATATTAACCTACCTACTAAGTTTTTTTAATAAAGATGTTTTGTAATCGGTTGATAAATGTCAAACTACATAAAATAATAGGTACTTAAAACTGAATTGAGAACCTTCTCCATTTTTGAAGTTGGTTTTGAATGTCTACTTTTCAAATTAAATTTTAACGCCTGAACAAAATCAGTGCGTAACTACACGCGGCATCGCTTGCTATCAAATTACGACAGGCGCTTATTACAGTTAATTTTTTAAAGACTTGTCCTGAGCAGAATTTACTATTCTACTGGCAGAAGGATATCAAGATAGTGCTAGATAATAGATAATCTATTCGTAAGCATTAGTGTGTTTTGGTTTTCAGGGTTTTAACTAGTAAAATTACAGGAGCTTTTGAGACTGACTACCAACCTTCCAGATTATTTACAAACGCACGTACCTAATACGTTCTATAACTAGCTGTTATTCAAAGCCCTGCGTAGCATTGTTTTGGTATAGGGGCTAGCTAGATATTTAACTGTCCGATAAAATTATTAATTTTAATAACAAGATGTGGTCCAAATCGATTTATTACTGAAAAATATAAAAATTAAAGCTGTTACGATATAATTATTGTTAATAATGGTTTATTCTTGTGGTTCTTCCTCTTCTTCTGCTTCTTCATCTACTGCCTCTTCTTCTTCTTCCTCTCCTCCTTGGTTTTTAGCTCCGCGTTGCTGGCAAAAAAGTTTTTTTATGGTTATTTTATACTTTATTTTTATTATATTTTATTTAAATAAATATAGGGTTTGGATGGTCAAATCCTACAGTAGTAAAAAATCCAAAAACGCTCAAATAACTTTTCGGAATCAATTTCGACGAAAACTCTTTGCATAGGCACGGGCATAGTATTCAGATTTTATAAAAATAATTACCCTAGCCAGGAATCGAACAAGTTGATTTAAAAAAAAAAAGCTAATGGGGACAAAAAAATTATCAATACCAAAATACTAACAAAGCTATTCCCTCCAGCAGCGTTGTCAACAAAGTTAACCCCTCCAGCGTTGTCAACAAAATTGACCCCTCCGGAATTGTCAACAAAATTGACCCCGCCGCCGTCAGTGGCTATCTCAGCGACGTTGACCCCGCCATATGAACCGTCAACCACATTGACTCCGCCGCCGTGTGAGATGTCAACAATATGGGCCCCGCCCCAGATAGATCCTACCGGGTAGCCGCCAACCACATTGACCCCGCCCGGACCATCAACCACATTCACCCCACCGTCTGCTACCTGAAAAAAAAAATAGGTTAATTACAATTCTAATCTTTATTTATTAACCTCCTTTTTACCCGCCTGCCAAGGACGGGTTATATTTTTCGCGCGTATCTTGTATGTAGGTATTTTTAGATATTTATTTTGAAGAAACTGAATGGGCTTACAGATAACTCCAAGGCTAGAGAGGTTTAGAGGTGCTTTTAACACTGATTAGAGAAAGAAAAAAGGACAAAAACCGTAACAAAATGGTACCCCGAAGACAAAATGAGTAAAATAGTTGCAGGTACCTACCTACCACTTAAAAGAGAATCGCCGCAGATAGAATAACATATTCCTACAAACGCCTACTTTGTTTCTCACCACCCAGTTTTGCGTGAGATAAGTGAAGACAATTCTGAGTCAAACCCATACGAGCCGTCAACAAAATTGACCCCACCATACGAGCCGTCAACCAAATTGACCCCGATTTTTTTTTAGTTCGCTTTTCATTTCTGGACGAATAGTTCATACTCCAAGTTTCGAGTATCTGCGTCCACTAGTTTAACTTGTTGGCTGTCTGTCCTCCGTCATAAGAGCCGTCAACAAAATTGACCCGATTTTTAGTTCACACTTTCAGCTTGACGAATAATTTTATTCATACTCTGTTTCAAATCTCTATGTCCACTGGTTTAACTTGTAGGCTGTCTGTCCTCTTTCAAGAATGTATTGTTAATTCGACGACACAATGGTCGAGTCGTAAGTGTGTTGGACTGCCACGCCGCCGGTGTCGCGGGTTCGATTTTCGCTTCAGGACAAACATATTTGTGTGATGAACATCAGTGTTTGTCATGTGCACCAGTTTTATATGTATTCTATGTAGGTATGTATTACCAAAAAAAAGTACCTAGTATCTAAAAGTATCAGTTATCTGGCAGTATCAAACGCGTTCAGCCGATATTAATAAACATACCCCAATTATTATTTTTTTATTGGAAGACTTTGTTTGTTTGTTTGTGGGTTTGTGTGTTCGTCCATCACGTAAAAACTACCGAACGGATTTAACTGAAACTTTACGATATCATAGCTACAAAGCCTGAAATGGTTACAGGCTATATAAAATTACGCTAAATCTCTTCAGAGGGTAGATATAGAAGTTTAAAGTTTGTATGGAAACAGTTTTTTTTATGAGTGTATCTATCTCAAACTTTGGAATTATGTTCTTCAAAACAAATAATAAGACACGGGTTTCGTCGATTTTCAAATTTAAAGTTATAAGATGTGAAAGTACGGATTGAAGGAGTTATTGGACCTAAAGTTGAATGAGCCTGTCTCCTCAAGTATACACAATATCTCATTGAAAAATTCATTTTTATGATTTCCGAAGATAAGTACCGCCATGTTTTTTAGTTATCTACTAAATTCAATGTTTGAGTGGGTAAAAAGAGGGATTGAAAATGTGCAAGTATTGATTGACTTGCTTAGTACTGACACTTTGCTATTCTATGACATTTCTTTCGCGGGTGGAACAAACAACATTGACAATAAACAATTCTTCCACGGGTGACGAAGTCGCACGCGGGTACAGCTAGTTGAAAAATAAATGGCTTACCATGACACCATCTACAATATTCACACCCATTTTATCGCCCATCTTTAAAAAAATCAAAACCGTTCGAAACAAAATTATAAATCAACTGATTGATTTAGAGCGTATATTTTATTATCTGATAAAGACCCAGGTGACTAAAACTGATAATGATAAGTAGAGGTTATCTGCGATATTATGGCCAGCGAGGATAGTAAAAAGTTGTGTGCGACACACGACAGAAGTGATAACTTCTTCAAAGGCATGATTAATAATACGAAATACAAAAAATTTTCACAGTTTGACAGTGAGTAGGTACATTGACGTGATAAATAGAAGGGATGCTAATTTAAAAATACATTTTGTTCACGGTCATAGCATCAACAATACAGGCACTTTATTTTGCAGCATTTGAAGTTAGGTACGCTACCATTAATTGATGTTATTCAGATAAACGAAAAGACAGTAGACACATTACCATCTACACTTAGTACCTACTTAATACGTAGGTATTATACCTACCCGACTTTAACTAAAGTACTTAGTGTCAAATCAGAGGGTTGGGAGCCCAGTTAGCCCAGTCCAATTCACTCCCCACAAAATATTTTGCTCACTGCCTAAAGTAATTTTCACTTTAAAAAAGTACCTACAATGGTCCTATCGCTAAGAAGCGACTTCTTCCAGACAACCTTTGGATGGATTCAAGCTCACTGAGTCAGTCAAATGCCCTCGAAGCCATCAAGAAAGTTGCACAGATCACAAATAAAGATTTTCTATTTACATACCCAGTAACTTGACTCTCAGTCAAACTTGTTTTGCGGTTATGAAGTAGGTTAGGTACACCTCATTCCGTCATTCATTGTAAATTCGATTTCTTTTTTTTTATTTACATAACACTTATTTACTTACATAATCGATAATAGTAGATTATGCACTAAGGGGATAAAGCAGTGTCTTATGTCGCGGGTGGCATATTGAACCCTGAGCTAACGAGGGACTCAGTTAACTCCTGACCGAAGCGAGGGAGTTATGTAGAGTCCTGAGGGACGCGAGGGGTTCAAGCTACCCAAGACGAAGACAGGCTTTATCCCAGAGGAGCATACTCTACTTTTCACATCTTCTGCGAGGCAATAAAAATCCAGGGCTCCGAACTCAGCAGCCAACACCGTCTTTTGTTTCACAATCTTTGAAGTCGCGCCTTTTTTCTTTTTTTTAAGAGTGGCCAGTATGATTTTAGAACAAACCTTTTTACAATGCCATATGGGCGTTCTTTTTGTTAGAGTTTTCCACGAGTTTCCATACGAATTTGACGTTCCAAATTCAAATCACATTACTACCCTTGGGAGTTTCATACAACATTACTTCCCTAGGTAGGTAATGCTTTGCTTTACCTTGATGATAGCATGATATGTAATTGGATATTGTCGGGCAGGTGGTGTGAAAAGTAGATTATCAGGTTAGTCCAGCCTCCTTACATTGTTACAGTTAGTTTATAAAACTCTTAAATTATGTTAAATAGGTACCGAATATTTTTTGCATTCGTCTATAAAGATAAACAGGGTGCATTTTTCAACTGGCTTTGATGGCCAAATCTTAAAGTAGGGAATATCGAAAAACGCCGAGTTCAACTTGACTTTGGTTATTTTTTAAAACGAAGAAGAAGTTATGTCGCAAAATAAATTAATCTTACAGGGTAGTACTTTTACCCTGTAAGATTAATTTATTTTGCGACATAACTTCTTCATAAATACTTCATGCAATAAACCATTTCATTTCACACACTGTGCTACTTCATACGAGAAACAAAAATCCTTAAGGGGAATCCTCAAGGCAATTAGTAATGTTAATTTTAAAACACGTATAAAATCTAAATTAAAGTAGGTATGAAACCTAACTATTTTTTGTTGACACAATCGGAAAACATAGACGAAATGAAAAGTGTGAAGAAATTACTATAATACGGCGTACTTTTTGAGTATTTGTCCGAAACATTTTGTATGGAAATTTTCATTGAGGATTAGCCTTAACGCCAACATTTTAAGAATTTAATTCCTTTTTTGTTCATTCTTCGAAATTCAAATTCGAATCTCTACCGGACGTCGTCGTCAACTTCAAAAGCTTTCCAAAGGAAGTCATCATTCAGAGAAAAGTATTTGCTATCGTAAAATCGACTTAATGTAAAGCGAAATAGAGTGCACTTTTTAAATCATTTAAAAAAATATTTTTATTAGTAAAAGGTGTAAGTTTTAAAAGGAAATGGGGCATTTGACGATTCAGATGGTCGAGTGGCAATTAGTGTTTTGGACTACCACAACGCGCCTGTGTCGCGGGTTCGATTCCCGCTTCAAGACAAGCACTTGTGTGATGAAAATCGGTGTTTGCCCTGAATCTATAGTATGTTTTCTAAGGTATTTATGTATTGTATCAGTTATCTGGTTCCCATAGTACAAGCTTTGCTTAGTTTGGGGATAGATGGCGTTGTGTGAAGGTCCAAAATATTTATTAATTTATTTAGGAAATGGACAATTACAACAATTTATAAAGTAAAAGTAAAGTAAAAATGTTTTCACACCACATGCTCGACAATGTCCAATTACATTATCATGCTATCATCAAGGTAAAGCAAAGCATTACCTCTAGGGAGGTAATGTTGTATGAAACTCCCAAGGGATGTAATGTGATTTGAATTTGGAACGTCAAATTCGTGTGGAAACTCGTGGAAAACTCTGAGTAAAAGAACGCCCATAAGGCATTGTAAAAAGGTTTGTTCAAAAATCGAACTGGCCACTCATAAAAAAAAAGAAAAAAGGCGCGACTTCAAAGATTGTGAAACAAGAGACGGTATTCGCTGGCTTTTTATTGCCTCGCAGAAGGTGTGAAAAGTAGAGTATGCTCCTCTGGGATAAAGCCTGTCTTCGTCTTGGGTAGCTTGAACCCCTCGCGTCACTCAGGACTCTACATAACTCCCTCGCTTCGCTCAGGAGTGAACAGAGTCCCTCGTTAGTTCAGGGTTCAATATGCCACTCGCGACATAAGACACTGCTTTATCCCCTTAGTGCATAATCTACAATTATTTAACAGGAAAAAACATAATGGTACAATTTTGATTTTACATCGCTTACCTACTTATATAAAGTAGAAATAGAATTTATTACCAATATCTTATCATTTATCATAGAAGTATTAAAGTATGTACCTATAGAATTAGAATGTAGTTATCTAGGTAGGTACAATCAAATAGCGCCAAAAAAAAGGAAAACTAATTTTGGCCAACTTTTGAAAATAAGAAGTAACATATTTAAGCCGCGGTTTTCACTTCAAAGAACTGATACTAAACCCTTCTCTTGGCATCGCACCAAAATCATCCCAAATCGATCAAGAATCTTGATTTATTGAATACATTTTGTATTCAATTAAATTCTGCATCAATAATGGAACGGAAATAGAAATAACATAACAAGCGCGTTGGGAGCGCGTCCCCCGCAGGATGCAGTCGGAACGGAACACAGTAATGCTTACACATTTGCTGCTCTGCGGCAGAATATCTGGCACTATGTTGGTTGGTATGGTACCCATCTAACCAAGATAGTGATAGTTTATGCATTACTGTGTTCCGTTTTGAAGGTGACATGAATGGGCATGCGTGATCTCTTAGCATCAGGAGAGCGCTTAGCTCGTCTCGTCACATGTTTACCTACATAAAATAATTAAGGTTTTACAAAAACATATTAGGTACAAACGACTTCAATTGGACTGTTCTAGTAACTGTAAACACCACTGAATAGTCACAGGAAAGCAAAATACACAATTTCGTTTCCTTGGATGATATATTTTTTTCAGATATTTTGATTTAAAAACCAATCTCGAAGTATTCCTTTCAATTTTTTAATAACAACAAAGATTTGAGGAAACCAATTAAATTGAGAACCTCCTCATTTTTCGAAGTTGGTATAAAAAAAAGTGCTCAGCGCGCCTAAAGAAGTTTTCATTAAAAAAAAATACAACCGAGATTTGAGAATTGAGAAACTTTTTTTTTTATTTAAGTTTGAAAAAGTAAATAAATTCAAGCTGCGCATGTGACGGCCGCCATGTTGGATCTAAAATTGACGCAAACAAAAGTGTTATTTCTAAAGAAGGAAAGGTCACTGGCATAACTAAAAATATCGCTGAGACACAGTAACATTAAGATTGCAGTAACTTATACACGGTCAATTTTTAATCACCAGAAAAAAAATACACATGGTCAGTTGCCGTTACTGAACACAGATATGGCAAAAATACACGAAAAAATTAAGTCTATTTTTTGTCAATATTTTTTTAATTAAAAATGGATAACTGTTAACAAATTATAAATATATTTAGTAATAAATCCGCTTGATTTCTAAACAAAGGTTTTAATTAACTTAACTTTAGTTTAGAACTTTAGTACATATTACTATATTATAAACCAAAGAGTCAACGAACAGAAAACCAAAGTTCAAAGATACGACACGTGTTTCGCCTCTACACGAGGCATCATCAGGAGGTGTGGACTCGCCGAAACACGTAGAGGCGAAACACGTGTCGTATCTTTGAACTTTGGTTTTCTGTTCGTTGACTCTTTGGTTTATAATATAGTAATATGTACTAAAGTTCTAAACTAAAGTTAAGTTAATTAAAACCTTTGTTTAGAAATCAAGCGGATTTATTACTAAATATATTTATAATTTGTTGATATTTATGGATTTCCGCAAAGTAACGCCTGAATCAATCAATTATTGGATAACTGTTACCGTTAGTTGTTTTCCTCTGGATTTGTATCAGGCGGTACCCTTTATTGATAATAATTTAAGTTTTATTCATCGTTTGGAAAACCCGGGTACCTAGCTCGAGCCAGCTCGCAAAAGCTCGGCTCGGGCGCCGCACTCGCGCCGCTGTCACTCTGCCATTTTGTAGAAATTCAAAATTCTGACTGCACAGATACAACGTAGTACCCCGTCTGCATTGCCAATTTATTTTCTTATGATAATAAAAAATTGGTGGTGTATACACTTATATCTAAGTAGGTATAAAGCAAAACTATTTTTCCCAATCTCCTTTGTTAAACATATCAAAACTAAACATATACCTAAATTTTTCTTGAGGTTGTAGTAATTCACCGATCCACTTTTTTGAAATTATAGGTACTCAGTCTAATACGTATCTTTAAAAATGTAGAAATTTGCGAGCGAGATAACGGCACGCGGGATTTTAGGCCCTAAATACTTAAAATTCTAATAATACCTATATTTTGTTTTTATTTTTCCATTTTCCCCGATGTTAGAATATTATATTTGAAGTGTTCTTTCTGTGGAGAAAACATTATTTTGTGGCGAGACGAAGAAAGTTCTAGTGATGTGTTGCATCTAAACTTCATTATCGATGAAAATTGTGTGCATTACATTCACTTGAAAAATATCGATGTAGGAATTCAACAAGATTATGAAAAGGACTGAAACTTTCTTCAATACAAAATATTTTTTGGATAAATTAATGTTACTTGTGTGACTTTGTCCTGGCTAACAGACACACAAGCCATACCACTGTAAATAGAGACTGGAAATTTAGGGTAGGTAGGTTTTTTATTCACAAGGCAAATGTAGTTGTCTATCAGTTCTCAGTTCTCAGTTTTTACACGTGAAATATAGATACACGGTGAAACATAAAAATATGTAAGTTTTTTATACCATCAAACCGAGTTTTAATAAGACATTTAACACTCATGCTTACGCCCGGAGTAGCCTATTTTGCGCCTTAATTGCACAATATCAATCACTCTATCGTCAGATTCTGTCTTGTAACGCATGCGTTGACACACGAGTATGTCCATAGAGTAACTATATATCATAGAGCGATTGTCAGTCTATCAAAGTACAGGTATATCCTCACGGTTTAAAAGCGCTGACCTTGAATGTGCAGAAGTCGATTTTTAGATGTGTTTGGTGGGAGGAGTGCGACAGGGAAGATGCCTGGCGCCGCCAGCGTCTATTGGACGCTTAGCTTCCTTTTTGTTCACCAAAAGTCTTCGCTATCTGATTAAGTCCTGTTTTATCGCATTGCTCCGACTTATTTTTTAAGTTGTTTTTCTTACGTTCGTAGTAAAAATGCTGATAAGACTCATGATTATGCTTTTTTAAAAAGTTGAAAATTTGCAGTGTATAATGTTGTTATGTGTTGTATTGTAGGGAATTCTAGTACAAGGGTGTGAGTTTTTAAGTGTGTGATCGTTGTTTATAACATGTTTTCCACGTGATAAAGAGGTATTCATTATTATTCCTCCATGACCTGATCGATACGTCATCGTATCTACTGCCAATTAGCCGATGCAATTGTCACATGCGTGTTCGTAGTAAAAAATACTTACGCGTAGTATCTGGCACGTGGCGAGCTACTTGTACATTAAAATTTCTTATGAACATAATCAAGGTTTATATTTAGTTTTTTTTAAAAAAACGTTCTACAACCGACTTCAATTGGACTGTTCTAGTGACCGTAAACACCACTGCATAGTCACAAGGTAGCAAAATACGTAATTTCGTTCACTAGGATGACGAATTTTTTACAGTTAATTTGATTTCAAAATCAAAGTACTGCACCGATTTTCTGAATTTTCTATGGGGCTTATCTAAGTATAAAGTAAACAGTAAACGAATTTGTGTATTTTGCTTCCCTGTGACTATTCAGTGGTGTTTACGGTCACTAAAACAGTCCAATTGAAGGCGGTTCCAGTATGTTTTTGTAAAACCTTGATTATTATTTTTATCTTATTATACTTATTATTATATTTATATATATTTATTACTTTTCCCAAATTCGTTGCTCAAATACAAATTTCATAAAATCCTAAAAAAAACATCACAACCAAAATAAAAATTGAAAGTGTGATTAATAAATCTCATTCATAACAACTTATAACATGACGTTATGTTTACAAAAAAAAGTCACCTTGAAAATTATTTTCACAAAATGCGTGTTTTATCGACTGTTTACGTTAACAAACGGAAGTAAGCGCATCTCTATTCAGGGGCATTGGAAACGGATGCGTTCGAAATTCTCCAGAATTTAAAATTGGAACCTTCGTTCTCAAATTATTTAAAATGGCGTTTTCATTCGTTTTTCTCTTCTGATCGTATGAAATTCTCGTACCAATTTATTAGATTAGTTTTGTGAACCTGAAATAAAGGTTGGTGTAAAATAGAAATATCTCTTGAGCACTTCACATAGCGCCATCTAGCCCCAAGCTATTTATTTTTCAGGCAAAAAATAAATCTCATAAATGAATAACTGACAACGGAACAAAGGGATCTAAATTGGCAAACTTCTAGTACATTTTTTTTTAGTACATTTTGGTCCGAGGCTAAATTTCGAAAAAGAAAAGGGCTAGATAAAAATGAAAATATTAAAATTACCGAATTATTCTCATCTGTCACCCTGCTCAGTCCGCCTAGGGTGACATATGGGACAAAAAGTTCTATCTGTCCCACCGTTGCTGATAGGGTGACAGATGGAACTTTTATTAATTTTAAAAGTTCTATCTGTCCCCCTGTGACCAATAGGGGTCAGATAGAACTATTTTATTTCCATCAGTCCTCCATTTAAAAAAATAATATAAAGAGTTTTGCTGTAATGACTCACTAACCTTCGAACGTTTTGGTGTAACTGTTTACCAGCTACGTTTTGGTGATACCTTGCTTCAAGGATACAACAGTCTTAGAACATTACTGTGGAGTTTTGGCGGGAAAATGAAAAGTGGCGTATTGGCGGCATTCAATTAATTGACAAAACTTGTATAACATTGAGTGTTTAAGTGTAAAAACGGTGGTTTTTTATCCATTAAGTGCTCGTGAACGTGTATGAGTGTTGGTGAATAGTGTAATGCTGTAAAACGTGACTTTTCGTGTTGCCTCCAAAACTCCATAGAAGCCTCTAGTAAAGTCGCTACCACCACTACTTTACAGGGGCATGACTTGACTTATCGACTCTGACTTATGACAAAATAATCTCTCCAATTACTTGACACTGGCTATATACCTTTGATGTGAAGCCAAAACCGAAGAACATAGGTTCTTCGAAAGAAAAAAAAAAAACATTACTGTAAAAGTTCTACTAACTTTACCTTAGTTCAAAACATTGACTAATCAACATTTGTGGGGCATTTCAGAACAGATGTACTTACCTAGTTATTTTTTTTAATTGGTAGGCTTTTTCATTGTTAATAAAACTACATCTTAAAAAGTAACAAACATTAATTGAAAATAGAAATATTTCAGTTTTATTGACAGGGTGTATGAAATTTTTTTGTCATGTATTCCGCATCCATCTTGGTTTGATACTGTATATCTTTTTGTTCTATAGGAAAACCGTTATTCATCTAATGCATACATCATACATACATACATATGTACAATAATGTATATCATACCAAACACATTACCCTCCTGCCTCGCAGTCGGGTAAAAACCGTCAATCATCAAACCACTTCGCAGTCGGGCACCTAAAAATAGCCACTGACTCTGCTAATTACCACCTTCATCTTAGGGTTCCGTTGTCTATTTTTTTATACACTAGAGACAAGCAAGACTCTCTCCTGATTGTAAGATATCACGCTTACCCATGATTAAAACAGAACTATACAGGACTTTAACAAAACAGAACCCAGTAAAACAAATGAACAAACCCCTCTCCCAAGCCGACTGGTCATCGTGGGAGAAAATGACCGGGACCCTCTAAAGGAGAAAAACTTAACACAGAAAACAAACACAAACAGAAAAACAATAGACATACACATAGCAAACCTCAAATCCGAATTCCATACAAAATGATTCGGACAAATACTCAAAAAGTACGCCGTATTATAGTAATTTCTTCACACTATTCGTTTTGTTCATGTTTTTTGATTTCGTCAACAAAAAAAGTGAAAGGTTTCATACTTTAATTTAGATTTTATATGTGTTTTAAAATTAACCCTACTAACTTAAAAACACGTATAGAATCTAATTTAAAGTATGAACAGTTACACAAAACATGTAATAATTAGTAATTAAGTGCAGCAATAAAGGCTTATTTTATATTTGTATTTATTTTACACATGATTTTAGTACTATACGCTCGTCAACTTTGAGATATTTCGGTAATATCAGTCTTGTAAGCCCAGTAATTTCACTAGGTAGTGCCCTTCAAACCGGAACATAGTATTGCTTACCCATTACTGCTTTCTGGTAGAATCTCTGGCAATTACAGGCAATAAACTTCAGACTCGACGCGCTGCTATTTTCAATACAAAACAAACTCATAATACTTACGTGTTTATGGGTTTATTGAGGTAACAGTCAGTACTTACTGTTTTTACCTGCGTAAAGGTGAAATTACAGCTTTTTTTATTTTAATTTTATTTATGGTAATAAATAAAATAAAAAAAAAGTACTTCATAAGTATCTTTGTTATATATTGTATATGGCGGTTAGAAAAAAAAATGTTTTTTGAAAGGATATTGGTACTTTCAGATTGGTCCCATAAATATTTCATCAAAATCGGTTCAGAAGTTTAGTTTATAAATCAAAATTACTGAGAAAAATATGTTGTTGAAGTAAATGAAATTGCGTAGTTTGCTTCCCTGTGACTATTCAGTAGTGTTTACGGTCACTAGAACAGTCCAATTGAAGTCAGTTGTAGTATTTTTGTAAAAACTTGATTATGTTTAGAAGCTTTCTACGGAACCCTTCGTACTTTATGTCAACACACTCTTATACAATTTACTTTCGGTTCAGTAGGTAAAGCTGACACGGCTATTCATAGAATTAGAAAAAAATGAAGGACACTTTATATAATTTACACGTTCTTTACAGTTTCACGAGTACCTGTGGCGATATTTGATGCAAAAATTTCATTTTCACAACATTTTTTTTTGTCTACGTCTATTAAACCTACTACATTATTTTTACCCGACTGCCAAGGAAAGGTTATGTTTTCGCGCGTATCTTGTACGTATGCATTATGTAGGTAGGTAGGTATGTTAACTTTGTTATCTCGTATTTTCCAAAGGGCTGGATGGATTCGTCTTAAACCAAAGTGTCCTTAGATAAGTGTTTTGAAAGAAAAATCTGAATAGCGGATTTTTGGCGCTAAATAGTAAGTCGTTAAGAGGCTATGTGAAAATTTAGAGTGGCTTCGTTTCATTCTTACTCGGTAACGGTACAGTTTACAAACTTGATGTTAATACAGTGTTTACTTGAGGATATAATCTAAATAAATGTAAGACAGAAACACGATTGGTAAAACTTTTCTCGATAGATTTATTTTTTGAAATAGGCCCTCTTAAAATCTGATTTACATCCATCCTCCGAATTTAGAGAATATTTACGGTTTATTTTTATACTATTGAGTGAGTAATCACAGAACTTAGATAAATGTAAAAGGATATTTTATAAATTCAATACTTTTCAAGCAATACGATGTTTTATCATTTGTCGCTTACGTCCGTTACTTTTGAGCAACAAAAATCTATATCTAACCTCTTCCCTCGGGGTAAGGTGTCTAATTGCGCTATCACTGTCTTACAATTCGGCAGCTGTCATTTCTGACAGTTTCACATATCCTCTTAATATTTTTTTTTTTACTACACCTATCGAGTAGCGTTACCAATATCGCCTGTAAATTTTTTATCAGTCATCTCGCTTTGCTCACGCTAAGGTTTGTGGTGTAGGTACAGTCAGCTGCACAGACATGTATACACTCCCAGGCTTTCACATTTGCATTATTCTCTTATTTATTTAATACTTTATTGCACACACTTAAATGTAGTACAAAAGGAGGACTTAATGCTAGAGCATTTTCTACCAGTCAACCAGTTGATGGTAGAAAAAAGAAAAACTGGCGTACAACTTAAATGCTAATTACCTAAATATATATTTAATATAAAAATACTAAATAATTATGTATTAATATATATATTTAAATTAAAGATGACTAAATAAATAATATATTTATATTATATTATAATATAGTACATACATATATTATTTCGTGGATTTTAAATAGTGTTCACGGACTAATCTTTTGAAAGCTGGTTATTTCGAAAGACATTTTCCCTTGACAAGAATTCTGACGAGTAAGATGATGACATTATTTTGAAAAAACTTGCGTGCACTTTTCTTTGAAAAATTAAGAGTAAGATAAATGTGAAAGCTTGGAGTGGATACATGTCTATACAGCTGACTGTACTTCCGATTTTCCGATGAATGCAGTTTAGTATCTAATGTTCTTGGCCAAATTGAATTTCAGCCAGATTTTAGCTTTCCTAGATTAACATTCTATTAATAAAATTGTAATGAATTAGGAAATAATGAATCATGAAATATGTAATAAAACCATAATATAACCCTCCTTCTTCGCAGTTGGGTAAAAAAGGCAAGTCTCCTCTCAAGAATAGGTGGATAGGTGGGTTTCTCCTCCATCTCGCCAAAGCTACTGAAACAATTGGGATAAATAAGATTTGGGTATAGTTTATGAGCTTGAAAATAAACTTCTTTTTAACCGACTACAAAATAGGAGGAGGTTCTCAAATCGGTTGTTTTATTAATGTTTGTTATATCAGAACTTCGAAATTTACTAACCGACTTAGAAAATATTTTATTTTCAAAGGCAATACTTTCATTAGGTACACGTTGGTTATTACTTACAAATTTTTCTCATAAAAAAAAAATTCAATTCGGTTTATTATATTAAATTAAAGATTGATTGATTGATTGAGATTTTAAATCTATCAGGGTAACATAACTGAAAAAAATATATGGTAAAAAGACGTCTACGACTACGACGACTATTTTGATTTCCTGTAACTTTTCAGTGGTGCTTACGGTCACTAGAGCACTGGGAACAGTCCCATTCCAAGTCTGTTATTGTTTTTGTTAAAAACTTGGAAATGAAATGAAATGAAAAATTGTTTATTTGCTAGAACATATGTGTTTACAAATAAGGTTACTTTGATTATAACATGACTCTATATTGGTTTTTATGTCCGATTTCTGTGAGAGACTAGCCCTGAATGCCAGTTATTTTCAAACCAATCTTTCAGTCAAACCAATTTTGTTAAAACATCGATTATTACAAGACTACCAGTATTTTTATGTCCAATTCCTGTGAGAGACTAGCCCTGAATGCCAGTTATTTTCATAGCAATCCTCCAGTCAAACCAAAATCCAAACAAATCAACAACTGAAAGCCAAGACAAACATAAATAATTCGTTCCAAAACGCAGTCGGTTGAACATCGCCGCCGCGCACGGACATGACTCCCGAACGAAACTGACACGATGTTCCAATTTTTCAAACGAAAAGGCGGGAAGGTCGCCTGCGCAGAGGAAGATGCGCAAACGTCAGTCGCCCGCGCGCCCAACGAGATATCTAACACCCGGAAAGATGTAGTCAACCTACTCATCCCCGAGACGGAATACGCGAAGAGTTCACTATCAGGCTCGATATTCAACATAATGGCTGGGAAAAGGAGAAGGGGAAAGAAAAAAAGGACTGAGTCCTGTCGAATTAGCCCGCCGAGAGAGACGCAGATAGTCCAGCCGATCCAACGCAGTCAGTCAGTGAGCGCGCGTGACGTCACTCCCGCTGAAAATAGCGCGCTGATCACAACTCGAACCGATACGGACCCGGCCGAGTGTGTCAAAGCTCTTGTACTGCAAAAATACGCAAAACCCGAAACCCACGTGTCTCGCATCTACGTAGACGATTCGCATTTGGACAAACGCAACGAACTGAATATAGACGAGAAACGCAAAACTGAAGCATTGCTCAGAGAAATAGCGCGGAGCATAGACTGCACTGTTGATCAGCTGAATGATAGCCCAATGGGAGGGGCGGATAGTAAAGCGAAGGACGAGCCTGTCTACCAAACAATAGACAACGGAAGTATCAGCACAATTGATTCCTACAAGAACGATTTGAAAAACGAATTGGAAAAACTACAGGAAGAATCGCCGAGCAGTATCAAAAAATCTAACTTGAAGCCTCCAAAATCGGATACAGAAGGATGTTCAGACGACGACAGATCTGACAATGGAAAGAAAAAAGTTACGTTTAGAAAACATATTGTTTTTGATGACGGAGAACAACAGACGGATGACGAGATCGACTCCTCTTTCGAGTCTCTCTCTTCAGAAGAAGAAGAGGAATATATAGAAGATGTAGATAATAAGACTGTTATTGAAGTAAATTCTCCAGTAACGATTAAAATTGAAGAAAGTTTGGAAGAGGATAAAAAAATCTTTAGTGATAATAGTGATAGCGGGTTTTTGGAGAGTGTAATTAATGAAGGTGATGAATTAACGACTGTGAAAAGTGAGAGTGAGAGTGAGACTGAGGAGGAGGTTATTGAGGAGATAATCGAAGAAGAGATCGAGGAGTTTGAGGAGATTGAGGAAATTGAAGAGGAGGAAGAGAATGAAAGCGCGTAAGTTATATTTTACATTCGTTTTAGTTCTTTACAGTTAGAATCCTGTATTAGTATCTACCTTTGGCCTTTTGTCTTATAATAATCAAAGTTTTACTATAACATACTGCAACTTTCTTAGGGAAGCAATATACCTACGTAATTTCGTTTACTAAAAACATAATATTTTTTTAGTTAATTTAATTTAAAAACATTATAACAACTATTTGACATATTTTGATGAAATTTCTATGGGACCAATCTGGAGGAATATCCTTTCAAACAAGAAATTATCCAAAAAAATACCGCTTGATCTAACCGAAATTATAAATTCCTGCATTTTTGAAACGATTGATTTTTGAAAAAAAAAACATGTCTTTTACGTTACTAATGCTGACTTGCACCAAACTTTCAAAGTTCCTTAGCTACAACTTAACTCGCTTGACAGTTCTTAACATTACAGATTCTGACCGTTAAGAACTACCAAGCGAGTAAAGTAATTGCTTAGGGACTTTGACAGTTTGGTGCAAGTAGGCATAAGTCTAATAAATCGATGAACGCCGGCTGCATGAACGAAAACGTTGAAATAATTGTTCGGGAACGCTCATTGTCCCGTTACGCTGGTAGTCACGTTAAACTATCGTTCGTAAAACTATTTACAGACTACCAATTTTTTTAAGACTCTTCTCTTTATTTATTGACGTATTTCTTCTGGCAGTACATATATAATATATGTACTATATGTACATGTATTATGTACATAAGTCTAAATCCGAGTATGAATCAAAATGAGCAATGCATCCGTCAATGTTTCCTCGTGTTACTTTTTAAGGGCATCGGATATAAAACTACTTTAATGTAACCATAATTCAAGCAAAATAAATCATTTCATTTTATTTCATATAAGCGAAGGAAATAGGGCAGTACCTACTGGTTTTTCGTTTTTCAAATGTTGTTTTTTTGTCTTTCGCCTATGTTAAACATATCAAAACAAACGTTAGGTTGTTGTAACAAAATAGCCGATCCACTTTTTACCCGACTTCCAAGGAAGGGTTATGTTTTTCGCGCGTATCTTGTATGTATGTAAATTTATTTGTTACCTCATATCTTCCCAAACGGCTGGATGGATTTTGACAGTTAAGGTATCGTTAGATTTGTCTCAATAACAAAACTGCCCTTTGAAGGGTTTTTAAAAACTATAATCAAAATGGCGGATTTTTGGCGCTTAATAGTAAGTAGTTATCAATCAATGGTAAATCAAAGTATTACTAGCTCATCTGTGAAAATTCATCAATTTATTATCGGGGGCGGTATTCATTCACATGTATCCCTCTTTTTTCGTAAAAAATAAGCAATGACCAAAAACCAAATAAGTTAGTTTATTTGCCTATGATTAAATTCTAAGATTATGATTAAATCGAGAATCCTATTCCTGGATAGGCAAAAGAACCACGTTAGATGTCAGAAGATGGTTAGGTTTGGTTGCCCAGTGGTTGCGTTTCGTAATTTCCAATTAGTACCTTTTTTTTTTTTTACATGGGGAAATCCTCATGGATGCCCACCGCCCTTGGGGGAGGGTGGAGGGGTATGTCGGACTCATACCGACTAAAACCCAATGGTGGCTGACCTCTGCGCATTAGAGGGACTCCGGGATATCCGAAGAACACGTACCGGTGCCCCTCACGCACGTTGCCCTTGAGGCCCGTCCCGGGGAAGGCTTTCGCCAACCCCAAGTTCCGCTTGCAGTGCATGCCACTCGTGCACTGCAGCCATCCCTGGATTCGAATAAGGAGCGGCCAGAGCCCCCACTCCAATTTCTCCAACCTTCACGTCATCCACTGGGCATCCTCCAATTAGTACCTATCCTATTAATTTTTAGAAAGAGGAAAATTGGGGAAACCCCTCGGTCGAATAGGAAATGTCTATAAGTTGCCAGATTTAATTTACTAAAAAATTTAAAAAAAAATTACAACAATAAATAGGTCGAATGACAGTAAGACTATTGCCAAGTTTATGTAAACAAACTTCGTTGTTATACAGATTTACGGGCAAACGCAAGTCTGTTTTCAACGACTTCAAAAAGGTGGAGGTTATCAATTCGGTTGAAAGTATTTTTTGATATTTGTTACCTCAGAACTTTGTTGTTTATAAACCGATTTGAAAAATTCATTTTTGTTTACTTCGACGCCATATTTTTTTTAATAATTTTAATTTAAAAACTATAGTATTGAACCGATTTTGATAAAATGTCTATGGGATCAAACTCAAAGTATATCCTTTCAAACAAAGAAATATTTTTTTAATTGGTTTGTACAAAGTTATGAGGTACAAATATAAAAGAAAACAACCGAATTGAGAACTTCCTCCTTTTTAGAAATCTGTTGAAAATATATCTCTTTGTACCAAATTAGCTCCACAAAGCCCATTGTCCTTTGAATTGTTCCACACTCACCCGAGGTTCCCGCGCTTTTGGACATCTCAAGGCCGCCATCTTGAGATTGACGCACGCAGACGCCGCGCCCGCGCTTTCATGAATGTTGGCGGAAGTCAAATTCAATAATAACATAATTTTTGATAATAAACACAACGATTTCTGGATTTTATTAAATTCTGGAGCTTGTTGGGATTATTTTTTCAGGCCAAACCACTAAACGAACGAACTGAACACTTTTTGATGTGTAAAATCTTTCCTCTCACTTTCAATGTCAATTAGTGGCAGTGATTTCATGAAATGCAACGGAATTGTGTAACAGGGAGTTAGTCGTTAGTTATTGAAATAATATCACATGTTAGGTACCTACACACACATAATATTAGGTATTATGCGACTACTGTAAGGCTTGGTTTTTCTCGGTTCTTTTTGTTAATACATACATTTAATACAGGATGGGCCATGAATTAGTTAACATTTAAAAAAATTATAAAAAAAACCACATGAGTTATTAAAAAAAATGTATACAAAAGATAGCCAATAGATGGGAATTTACTTTGTAAAAGTGATATCCACTTTTCACACATCTTGACTTTGGATTCTTCGAAACGAGCTCGGGATCGCGTCGAACTGAAGCATAATTTCCTACACGTTCTCTTCACTCTGAGAAGTCCGTGGACCGCCGATTTGCTACAAATTTAATGTCGCTGCCGTTTTTTCGAAATTCTTCACCCATTTATTTTCTACATAAGGACTCGGACAATGATTTCTTCGAAACGAGCTCGGGATCGCGTCGAACTGAAGCAAAAAGTGAGCGAACTAAAATTGTTTTACACTAAAGTCGCCTTGAGACCCAATGTCCCGATCTATTTCCACTAAATTTTCCTAAAACGAGTTAGCTCTCCAAGCACCTCGCACCGCTCGGATTTGCGCAGGAAATCAGATTTAAATGTTAACAAATTCATGGCCCACCCTGTACATAAAAAACACTCAGACTCAAGACACACACTAAGGTTCATCACACAAATGTTAGTACTGAAGCGGAAATCGAACTCGCGACACCGGTGTGGCAGTCACTTGTACATAATTTGTATGTGGGAATTTAGAATAGAATAGAATAGAAAAAATATTTATTTTGAGTTACCTTAACACTACACATTGACAATTAAACAAAACTTAAAATTAACAGGTATCTCTAAAATTGGACGCCACTCAGCATGTGCTGCAGCATCACAGTTGCTGCAGCTGGCTTTCTGTGGACCCTAGTGTGCGTGTACAGTTAAAGCGAGACGCTTGATAGATACAATATACTCCTAGCTACAAAGTGTACAAAATTATAATAAAAGTAAAAGTCAACTAAACCAAAGAGTCAAAGAACAGAAAACCAAAGTTTAAAGATACGACACGTGTTTCGCCTCTACACGAGGCATCACCAGGAGGTGTGGACTCGCCGAAGTTTAACTTCTTAAGTTTAACTATATTTATACGCTACTAAATATATTTATATAATTTATTGATAATAAAAGTAAGTGATTGCAAAAATTAACACAACATTTGACCGACAAAATAAGCTTAGATATGAATGTAATAATAGGTATGTAATAATGATAGGTATAAGTAAAATAAACAAGTTTTATTTTAAGCCAAGAAAGACTATTTAGCCAGAGATTTTTGTTCATCTAACAAGTATTCTTTTAGCAATTTTTTAAAAGAGCTAACATTTATTATTTAGGTAGGTAAGAAACGAGGAACATGTTATGTTTATAATTTTCCTACTCACGGATACAGAATAATAATAACATATTATTTTAAAACATAACCACAATGTAAATGCGAACTACTTATTATATTTTAGTTAAATACGTGCTTCGGCTAACGAAAATGCACATTCGAAAATACTGAAATGAAAAATGAAATGAGCCACTCCTTTTTGGGATTATAAAAGTAATTTCTAACTTTCAATTAGTTGGTAAGTAAAGTTTCATCAAATATGTATAAAAGGCTCCTGAAGTCCTGATTGACTGGCTCACTGACAGACATCTTACAGGCCAAAATACTGGACGTAGAGACTGGAAATTTGGAAGCTACTGATAGATTCCTCTGGATATAATAAACACTGCAGCTTCGTCAAGCATATTTATTGGTACATTACCTTGTTGTGGCCCAGAAAAATTATAATATTCCTGTTCTTTTTTTTACAATATACACCAACAAAGTTTTTTTTTTTCTTTCGAAGAACCTCTGTTCTTCGGTTTTGGCTTCACATCAAAGGTATATAGCCAGTGTCAAGTAATTGGAGAGATTATTTTGTCATAAGTCAGAGTCAAAGAGCTTCTAAACTATGTATCTAGAGAGCTAACACGCCATTTTGTTTTATTTAAGGATTAAGAATTCTGAACCTTATGCCTTGGAAATAAAGTTCTTTTTTAATTAAATCTAAATATAAGGATTTTAATGCTTGATAGAGACCCCCTCGTTAAAGAGTGTGTCTCGTTCACACAGTTGCCAGCATACAATTAAAATTAACAAGGCCATAATTTTTGAAATCAGTGGGACAATTTTCGAAATTAGACGATTTGCTCTAAATGTTATTCAGATTCATTTGAAAGGTTTAGTACAGTCGCTGTCATGTAGGTTAGGTATCTAACTGCCGAGAAAAATAATTACTGTTCGAAAGAAACAGTATTAAAACCATTGAATCAGATATACCTCACTAGAATACGGCGCACCGCCCTCTTTTTTGTTGATATTTTAATGCAACTAATATAATTGTAAAAAAATGTATAATATAATTTTAAAACAATAATGCAAAGTAACGTATGTATATAACATTGATAGCTTATTGAGCAGATTGAATTTTCCCTTGGTTGCTTGTTTATGTCTTCATAAAAATATTCAAAGTTCAAAAATTTTGGTCGCCCTACAGAACGAGACACACTCCTTACTGGTTCTAGCTCTTTCGGCTCGCAGTTTTCGTGTAAGTCGGCATTCTAGATACATAGTATACAAGTTCTTTGGTCAGAGTCGATAAGTCAAGTCATGCCCCTGTAAAGTAGTGGTGGTTGCGACTTTACTAGAGGCTTCTATGGAGTTTTGGAGACAACACGAAACGTTTTACAGCATTTCACTATTCACCAACACTCATACACGTTCACGAGCACTCAATGGATAAAAAACCACCGTTTTTAAACTTAAACACTCAAAGTTATACAAGTTTTGTCAATTAATTTAATGCCGCCAATGCGCCATTTTTCATGTTCCCGCCAAAACTCCACCAACAAAGTTAGAGATCCCGATCAGCTGTTCTTTTTTTTCTGGCCATAGACTATCCAATAATGACATCTAGATAAAATTGCAACTGTTTGAATCAACGACTTATGCCGACTTGCACCAAACTATCAAAGTTTTAAAACAATTTCTTAACTCGTTTGACAGTTCTTAACCGTCTGAATTTGGACCGTTAAAAACTGGCAAGCAAGAAAAGTAATTGCTTAGGAGCTTTGACAGTTTGGTGCAAGTAGGCATGAGTATTTTATTTATTATGTTGCTATGTCTTATTATAAAATATTCCTAAATAGCTTTGGATAAATAAAGATAAAGATAAAAGAGCCTTTATTCTGCATTGGGTTACATATTTCTTCTATGCTAGATTTGTACTTAACTTAAGTTTATGTTGCAGTTTGTCTTGCGACATAGGCCTCCTCCAACCCCTTCCATATTGTCCTGTCTGCGGCGACTCTCCTCCACGAGGCACCTGCTACTTGTTTTATGTCATCTTCCCACCTTTTTATCTGCCTTCCTCTTTTCCTCTTTTTATACCATTCCGTTATACCTAGTATTTGTCCATTTTATAACTTTTTCTCTGACCATGTGCCCCATGTGACCATCTCCACTTTAGCTGCTTTATTGTTCTATCTACATCTTTGAACTTTGTTTTTTCTTTTATGATTTTTAACTTTATTTTATCTTTTCTTTTTATTCCGTTGACACTTCTTTCCATAGAATTTTGGCATACTTTAGGTGATTCTGTGTCAGTGCCCACGTTTGACATCCTTACGTTAGGCAGGGAAGTATACAAGTGTTGAACACTTTCCGTGTATCTTTAATTGGTATAGATATATTTTTCATTATTTCACTTAATGACCAATAGCGTTTCCAAGTATTTGTAATTCTTCTATTTATTTTTTTGCTCATGCATTCAGTTACAGCAATTAGTTGGCCCTTTGCTAGCTTTGGATAAGCACTTTTAAACCTAAAACATCTCTAGAGTCGTTGATTTCTCCAGTTTTATGAAATACTAATATAATCTTGCTAACACTATGCTCGACAAGAAGACGTGTAGGTACGTACTGATAAAGGAATTTTGTTAAATGGGAACGCAAACGAAGTTGCAGGGTGACAAGTAGTTACGGTTCTTGTGACCGTAGGCACCACTGAAAAGTCACAGAAAAGCAAAATACGCAATTTTGTTTACTTCGAAGACATATCTTTTTCAGTTATTTTGATTTTAAAACTAAACACCTGAACCGATTTTGATGAAATTTCTATGGGGCCAATCTGAAAGTAGATTTTTTCAAATATGTCTAATCGGTCAATAATTCAAATAAAAAAAAGCCTTCTGTAATTCTGTAATAATTATTTATTGTTCACACAAACTCATTATAATATAAATCAAGAAAAGACATGTACAAAGGCGAGCTTAACCCTAATAAGAGTTTTCTTCCAGCAAACCTTCTGAGGTTAGAGAGAGGCCATGATGAGAACCTTTTAACAGAATTGAGAACCTACTCCTTTTTTGAAGTCTATTGAAAATAGCTATCTAGATTTAAATGCAGGCATAAACATTAAATAGCGTCGAGGCCAGAGATAGATAGGAAACCACTTGAAAAGTATTTTCGTTCAATTGGAATACCATTAATTTTGATTCTTAACAGTAGTACCTAGGTAGAAAACAAGCTTAGGAGTTTTTTTTATTTAGTGCACATTCATTAGGTACTTGTAATAAGAAATGAGTGATTTTGCCGACTTGCAACCAAACTCTCAAAGTTTCTAAGCAATTACTTTACTCGCTTGGCAGTTCTTAACGGTCAGAATCTGGACTGTTAAGAACTATCAAGCGAATAAAGTAATTGCTTAGGGACTTTGACAGTTTGGTGCAAGTAGGCATTAACTCTTAACTAAGTTTTATAAATTAAAAATATTAAGAAATGTCCAATAGCACATTTCTTACAGTCGTTTTATTGATTGATGGTAAATGACGATGTGGTTGACGATTTAGCACGCTTACCTAGAATAATTCTATTCACTCTTGCCTTGAAGACACCCAAATTATAGTGATCGGGAAACACTGACGCCGGCAGAGCATTCCATTTCTTGGCGATTCGCATAATGAAAGTGGAAGCAAAGCGCTTTGTGCGAATACATGGTATGTCCACTATATAGGGATGGCTCATGTGACTGTTCTAGTGACCGTAAACACCACTGAATAGTCACAGGGAAGCAAAATATGCAATTTCGTTTTCTCTAAGAACGATATTTAGATACCTATTTAATTGCTGTACAGTTTTACGAAACCTTTGATTTTCGATACAATGTCCAATATTATAACTTGGCAACAAAGAAATTGTAAACCTACTTGTTTAGAAGCTCTTTGCTTGGTAATAAGTAGGTAATTGCCCCCTTTTTTTGGATTTTTAGAGTTCTCTATTACACGCCCATTTGACCGTAAAAAAATATTTTAAAAAAGGTTTGTCAAGTTTTAATTGATGGAAAATGGTTGTAGGTATACAATCAAATCAAATCTCTTATTTATTTTATTTTGTAAATTGTTTTTTGTAAGTTCAACAAAGATTACAACACAACACACTTCGAGAATAAATAAAAGTTTTAAACACAGACTGTCGCTATGGAGTTAGTCTAGATTTGTAGAATTTAGGTATCTCCAGTTTTCACCAGATGTAGAGCAATGTTTGTGTTTAAAAATAAAAAAGAAGAAGATTGAAGAATTTTAGAAATATATTTATATTAAAAAAAAGCTCTCACGAATATTTATTGTCTCTGGTTGAAATATTTTTAATTCTGAAGATTGATCTATTTAATTTGGCTTCCACACAAATGTTGTATTTATGGGGTTAGTTACTTATTGTAGGTTGTTGGGTAAAAACATCTACCACAACATAGATATAGTAAGATGTAAAACCTAGGAGTTCGATACTCAATATTCAATGTTTGTTGATTATGAGTAGTAGTTAAAGGGAATCTTCAAGGCAAATTTCCATACAAAATGTTTCGGACAAATACTCAAAAAGTACACCGTATTATAGTAATTTCTTTACACTATTCGTTTCGTCTATGTTTTTTGATTTCGTCAATATATAAAATCTAAATTAAGGTATGAAACCTTTCACTTTTTATATTGACGAAATCAAAAAACATGGACAAAACGAATAGTGTGAAGAAATTACTATAATACGGCGTACTTTTTAAGTATTTGTCCGAAACATTTTGTATGGAATTCGGATTTGAGGATCAGCCTTAATGCACCCTTGCAAGACCCTTGCAAAGGTCGATTTTTTCCTTAATCATACGAACAAAACAGTTCTGCCTATTTCGTGAAGTTGCAGTACAAAATCAACGATCCAATTTCTTGAAATTTATACTCAGACAATTTATAATCTTCAACAATGTACAAATGAGATAGCGGCGCGTGGGATATTGGGCCTTAGAATCGTCACTTCGTTTGGTTATCTGTGGTTGAACTTTGTTCTGTTATTGTTCCAGGAAATCCTTGGTCAGCCATGGACACGAGGGCAAGTTCCGTAGTCAAGTGGAGAGTAGGACAGAGGAGGCAGAACGGACCAGAGACATCATAGCCGCATGCAGGAAGGATATAGAAGCCAAGGACCAGGAGATAGAACGTAAGCGAAAAAAAATTGGTTGCCTGTAAAGTTGATTTACGGACGATAGTTTAACGTGACTACCCGCGTAACGGGACAGTAAGCGTTACCGGACAATGACAGCGTTACCGGACAATGACGTCAACGTTTTCGTGCATGCAGCCGGCGTTTATCGATTTATTAGACGTAGTCACGTAAATTTTGGCTTTGATATTTGATACTTACCAAAAGTCCTACTTATATAAGTCTTGCGTCATTTTCCACTATAGGTTTTTAGAAAACAGAGTGGGTTTAATGTGGCAGTTTTAAAAAAAACATGGAACACCTTGGATTTATTTTCATTAAAAAAATTCTTGTCAAATTAAGTCCTTGGAAAGCGCTTTTCTACAGCTATTTTTCAATCGAAGCTACGATCTTTTTAATGTCTTAAGACTTTTCTTTTCCTTATGCAGTTTGAGTAGGAAAACACTGCAATTCTTCGAACAGTCGTAGTAGGCACTCTGCCAGTCGCCAGCTTAGGTCTTTGACCGGTCATCCATTCAAAAAACTTGCACTTCAGACATTTATTGCAATTTCACATGAAAGAAAGTAATATTATTTCAACATAAAGAAAATGAGTCATCGTATAGAAAACAAAGCAACAGAAGTACCGGGCATTCTGCCAACGGCTGGTTGAATGTCGCTCGTGGCGTTTGCGTACTTCGGAATTCAATTTTGAAAGTTACGATTGTGTACCGCATTCATTTTGATTGTAAATGTTTGTGGTTTGGCGTTTGATGGGGTATTTGCCGAAATATCTTACTATGGTTTTTTGTCAGCGGTTGTTTTCTACCACATTTCGAAATCATCTGAGTATTACCTACGTATTACATAACTACTATTTTTTTTATGTAACGAATAAAACCTCAGAATCTTTTTATAGCGTGTAATGAAATTTTACATTTAGGTACTGCATTCAACCAGATATTCTTATCCCAACAAAATAATAAGTATAATCAAAGTTTTATAAAAACATACTACACCTGACGTCAATTAGACGGTTCTAGTGACTGTAAACACCACTTAAACGTCACAGTAAAGCAAAATACGCAATTTTGTTTAGGTACTTTAGTATTTAGATATTTTTTCAGTTTTTTTGATTTTAAAACTAAACTAGGTACTACACCGATTTAAATAAAATTTACATGGGACTAATTTAAAAAGTATAGGTAACCAAACAAATATTATTTTTCACAGTTTATAAACAACAAAGTTCTGAAGAAAAATGCCATTTAAAAAAAATCAACTGTATTGAGAACTTCCTCCTAATTTTAAAGCCGATTGAAAATAAACTTTTGTACTCTGACATGAATCTATCGATAATATCATCTTTAACAAAAACTTACTTTCATCCTATTACCTTACTTTCTCGTAGATGCATTTCTGTCCTATTTTCTTTCGAACTATGAAACATTACGGAACACATGGCGCGACCGACCGACTCGCACTTGACCTTATTGCCCACAAAGCGAAATGGCGGGCTATTTATACACATTCTCATATTCTCGTGTACGATTTCAAATGCACTTTCACAATGTTGAAGGATTCACGCCTGCCCATAGCCAAAACAGTGCCACACACGACGACACGGATGATCGAGTGGCAAGTGTGTTGGACTGCCACGCCCGGTTTCGCGGGTTCGATTCCCGCTTCAGGACAAACATTTGTGTCATGAACATCGGTGTTTGTCCTGAGTCTGGGTGTTTTCTATGTATACTATGTAATATAATATAAATAATGTATTTACCCAAAAAAAAGTATTGTATCAGTCATCTGGTTCCCATAGTACCTACAAGCTCTGCTTAGTTTGGGGCTAGATGACGCTGTGTGAAATGTCCATAATATTTATTTATTTATTTACACAGGACTTTTTGATAGTGCTCGTCCACAGTGAGACATTTTGGTGAATAATCTCAAATCCTCAAAAACCCAGTAATTTCACAAGCTGAAGGGCCCTTCAACCCGAACACAGTAATGCTTACACATTGCTTTGTGGCAGATTATCTGGTACTGATATAATCATGAAAACCACTCACTCGTTCGTAATAAATTGTTAATTATTTAAAAAGAATAGGAATTATTTATATCCGTGACTTGTTCGCCAAATGGCTTCGGATATAAAAACATGTTGATAACAGGAAACTACGTCTGAATGTAAATTAAATTATAATTTTTTACCCAACTGCAGAGAAGGAGGGTTATGTGTTTTGTGTGCATAAATGGTTATTTGTTTGTACAGACAGCGTCATAGATAAGTATCCTCCTTGCATTATAATACCTAGCTTCAAATCCCTTTAAAATCACCGTCGCGGCGAATGGAGAAGTTTTGTCTTTAAAAAATAGATTATATTTGTATAACTGTATGTAAGCCTAAAAATAATTTTAAGTATTACAATTTTTTGAAAGGATTTATAGCTGAGTGTCTTGTGCAAGGGGGATACTTATCTCTGACGCTGTCTGTACATATTTCATTTTGAATACAGAATACAGAATCATTTAATCACAGAAAGCATGTCATACAAGGTTCTTAAAATTTGAATAATGTCTCAATACAATCTTACCAATTAGTATGGTGTGCAAATATAAATATGTTAATTTATTACCTACTTATTCTCGTGTCAAATTCTGGGTTACACATACACATAATACATGTGACAAATTAATTATTTCCCAGGTACCTACTTACTTATTTTTTTTTACCAAATCTATAGTACCTTCCTCTCTTATAAACAATTTATCTACATTTTTAAAATCGAAGTATTAAGTACACTGTAAAAACAATCTGAACAAAACACTTATAACATGTGAAAATAGAAGCCACGATCATGGCAAGCATTATGGCAAGCCATATTATGTAGACCTGAAGTCTTTTTTCGGGGAAAACGACTTCTCGATCATGGCTTCTATTTTCACATATTATATGTGTTTTGTTCAGATATCATTTCTTTTTGTAAATAAATTTATTACTATTCAAAGGTATATAGGTTAGGTACCTACTATAATTATAATAGTTACCTACCTATTTGTTTTCCTTACTTACACACCACCATCATCGCCTCTAAATGTATGTAGGTAAGTAAAAGTACAATAAGTTAAGTACCTAACCTACCTTATAGCGTAAATAAGGTGTGGGTACCTGCCTTTGTAGGTAGTACATATGTGCTGGGAGATTAAAGTGTTTTCCGACAATTTGCATTTCCACTAGTTTGCGTTCATCTGGGCTCTTGTAAATAATTTTTAAATTATTGATATTAAAGTAAGTACATAAAACGATAAAAACAACCTTTCATCATGGAAATTGAATATCCTGCAAAAATTTGCAAGGCAATTGCTCTCATAATTTGCAAGGCGCTAAATTTACCTCATAAGATCGAATCATTTAAAAATAAAATAAAATTTTATAAATTTACTGTTTTCTGATTTTTTCCTTTGTATACACACAATTACCTAGCTGGATGCCAAATTTGAATGGGTTGGGTCAGTCAATCAGTGATAAAAATGACGATTTTTGAACGTTAATATCTAAATAACCGTTTAAGCTGTGTTTATGAAGTTTGAGGTACTTCCTTAACTATGGACTTTCAATACAGAAACCAGATTTGGTGTGTTTATATTGATTAGTTTTTTAGCTATGACAAAGTCAAAAGTGGCTCCAAATGGTTCGTGTAAACTTAACACAGTGCTACTCGCCAGTTCGCTGGGCCTGACCGTGGCTGGACACACTGTCGTGTGTCGAGATTAATAATCAACCATTTGTTAAGTCTATACTTAAAAATTGGTAATGGTAGGTTTTTAAACTCACTTGGTAAATTGTTAAAAATTTTGATTGCAATACTAAGTATAATTACTTCTACTAGCAAGCTTTTTTTTGCGCTGACGTGCGAACAGCTACTTGGAAATGCATTTGGTCTGTTTGAACCAGATTTGAATGGATTTTTAACGCGCGTTAAAAAGCGTTCGTGCGAAATAACCCTTAGATTTTGATAAGTTGAGATGTAAGTAGGTAATTGAAAACGTCTAGGTCTTGTAAATTTGAAAAAATCCAATGTGGCGGCTTCAAGCGGCCATTTGTTTCTTTTTTTTTGACATACGAAGTATCAAGTTTCCTTAGATTTTAATTTATCTTTTTTAATCAAATGTTATTTAGTACCTAATGTAATTCGCTCTTTAATTTATGTAATTGGCTGCTGCCTTCTTAATTAAAGTAAAATAAATAAATAAAAATACAAATCAATGGATTCGTCTTATTTTTTATTTAATGTTTTTTTAACATGGAGAGTTATAGGATTGAATCAAAGAGTCAAAAATCGTAAATGGCAGAAGTATTATGTTCATTCATTGTAAATACAATCAGATGGTCATTATACAATGATGATTCATAGTATTTTTCCCAGTGTGTAATACGGCGGCCTATATCAGCCGTATAAACTTAATAGTAGATCATACATAAAAGTAGAGTATGCTCCTCTGGGATAAGATCCCCTCGCATCACTCAGGACTCTAGATAACTCCCTTGTTAGCTCAGGGTTCGATATGCCACCCGCAACATAAATCACAAATCACATTATTGCCCTTGGGAGTTTCATACAACATTACCTCCCTTGGTAGGTAATGCTTTGCTTTACCTTGATGATAGCATGATATGTAATTGGATATTGTCGAGCAGGTGGTGTGAAAAACCTATTTCGTTTCCAGAGTTAAAATGCGAGCTGGCAAAAGCGTACAAGGAGTCGGAGATGATCCGGCAACGCAGCCGATCCCTCGAAGAAGAGCTCACTGCAGCCAGGAGCTGTTCCGCAGACCTGGCCGGACAGCTACAGAGGAGAAACGGTGAGAGTTTGTCAATTATTCGACATGGCGTTGTCGCCTCCTTCAAGATCTTAGGGAGGAAAACACTATTTTCAGCGTCATGTCAAATATACACCACAAATTAAATACCTACTACTTAGATTTGAATGAATACTTTATTTAAGTATATATATATTATAATACCATATTATAATCTTCTATAAATTATTTTATACCATAATTAGTTTTGTTTATGAAAATTGACTTGAGTTTATATTGGCTTTCTACAAAATGAAAGAGTGCGGCGCCCGAGCCGAGCTGCGACGAGCTGGTTCGAGCTAGTTACCCGGGTTTGCCAAATGAATTATTATCAATAAAGGGTATATAATATACTACCTGACGCAAATCCATAGGAAAATGACTAATCCAACTTTTATCAAATTTATTTTGACGAAACTTATTCTGGACCTTTTCTGGTGGTTAAAAATTTACGCTGTATAAATTGGTCATGACATTGTCATCTTACCTCAAAGCGCTTAAAGTCTACGTAAGTGCTTCTTTGAATCCACGCAAGAGCCCTAAAGATTTTGCAATACCTAAAATGTAATTGAATCATTAGATTGTGTCAATCGATTATTTTATATGAATATTTCCAGAGGCATGTTTAAGAGAACTTCGAGAGGAACTGGAAGACTCTCTCACGAGGAGAGCCGAACTCGAGTCTCGCGTGCTCGCGCTAGAGCGAGACCGAGATAGACTCGAGTTGGAGAAGAAATCAAGCGAACAACGGGCAATAGAGGTATGTAAATATGTAGGTAAGTAAATTAAATGAAATGAAATGTTCAAAGGGTACCCCTTGTTCTGTTGGTGGATGCTAATATAGCAGTGCTACACTGACCTATGCAATCCAAACTCTATTGCAGCACTGTTCTGGTCATAGGCAGGCATGATCTCTTACCATCTGGAGAGTGCCATGCCGTTCTAAGCCGTGTTGAAGGTTCCTCGACTTTCGATCCGGTCGTAGGTTCAAACCCGATCGTACACCAAGGGATTTTTATGTTCCAAAAAATTATATGTGCATTAAAACACGTGCTTAGCGGTGAAGGCATCGTAAGGAAACTGGCATGTCATAGAAAACGAATGTGTTAAGTGCACGAAAGGAGCCTCTTCGAGGCGCACTTGAAATCCTTTCACCACGCTGATTCGGAAGAACTAGTGACACAAAAAGAAGAAGAAGATGGTATGGCGTTGTCTGTTAGTCAGTTAATAAAATAAGGTCTACACCTTTTGATGGACAAGGACTGCAATGGATAGGGGCGCTTGGAGGGAGTTGGGGGAGGCCTATGCCAAGGGGCACACAGACAAACCATGCTGGTGTATAGATAAAGATAGGGATTAGTTAGATAATATTAATAATAATAATGAAATCTTATCTATCAATAATTACAAATTGTTAAAAAATGTCTGAATAAAAGGCTTATTTATTTTTTATTTATTTTATTTATTACACCTTTTGATGATTGATATTGTATTGGAACTGGCTTTAAATCTTCCAGGCGTTAACAGCAGCAGAGGCGACGACAGCAAAATGGCGGTCAGCACACGAAGCCGCGAGGTCGCAGGCTGCAGCAAGAGCAGAAAGAATGCTGGCAGACTGCGAGTGGAAGATGAGAGAACTTGAGAAACGGGCAAGAGATGCTGAAGGAAAGAACAAAGAGGTGAGTCGTAGAACATGCTTGAACATGCTGGAACATTGTAGAAGGAACGAAAAAATAGTGTTGGGACGATGAAAAGGTAAGAGATGCTGAAAGGAAGAACAAGGAGGTGAGTTGTAGAACATTCTAGAAGGAACGAGGAATAGTGGATGTTGGGACGATGAGGAAGCTTGAAAAACGGGCAAGAGATGCTGCGGGGAAGAACAAGGAGGTGAGTTGTAGAACATTCTAGAACATGTTGGAACATTGTACAAGAAATGAGGCAGAGGATGCTAGCTGACTGCGAGTGGAACATGGGGAGCTAGAGAAAAGAGCATGAGATGTTGAGTTGTAAAACATGCATCTTGGTCGTTAAAGTGATATGAGATAGATACATAACCCACATTAAATGTCAGGAATACCAATATGGCAGCTGTAGGTAGGTAAATATTTTGTATTTTTAATTCAACAAAACCTACCACAATCTGTTTTTTTTAATAGTAATTAAATTATGTCGTCTTGGTCAAAGCGTCATGTGTCAAAAATCCAACAAAGCCATATTTTCCAGTTGGTACTTTATTAAACGTTAATCTTGCTTATCTTCCAGCTAACAGAAACAGTAGAGAAACTCCAATCAAGTCCGCCCACACCTTCCCATATCGCTGAACTGCAACAACTGCGGGGACTTGCCACAGAGCAGCAGAAGTCAGTACAATCACTCACATTGCAGCTGCAACGGCTGGAGACCAGAGAAGAGGCGTTGAAGCTGGAGGTGCATAGACTGAAGGATCTGTTGGAGAGGGAAGAGGAGAGGGGGAGGGAGAACGAGCATAGGCATTTAGAGGTGAGTGGGTGTGATGGAGGATAGGTATTTAGAGGTGAGTGAGTAAGATAGAGGGTATTTAGATGTGAGTGGGTGAGATAGGAGGATAGGTATTTAGAGGTAAGTGAG
This sequence comes from Lobophora halterata, assembly GCA_932526365.1. Classification (NCBI taxonomy): domain Eukaryota; kingdom Metazoa; phylum Arthropoda; class Insecta; order Lepidoptera; family Geometridae; genus Lobophora; species Lobophora halterata. The sequence continues at coordinate 4,680,058 of OW052028.1, read as the reverse complement.
TGAGATAGGGGTATTGGTACTTAGAAGAGAGTGGATGAGATAGGAGGATAGGTATTTGAAGGTTAGTAAGTGAGATAGGAGTATAAGTATTTTATCATACCTAAATCGCTGAACATGGCAAGCGATAGTATTGAATGAACATCATTAAAGTTCAAAATTTTACTGTAAACTACGCTGGCGAAAATATAATACGCTGTATTAGCGATTATGAAAATCTGAATATGGTCACCGACATTTGATGCTATCTGTACCAGAATGAAGGGATATTAAAACTTAACTTAAATTTAATTTCATCGACGCAGCTGCCCTACTAGCTATTATTTTAAAATTTTCAGAAAGTCCAAAAACTTCAAGAGGAGCATACCAAGGTGGTTGAAAAGTTAAAGTCTGAGCATGCAACCTTATTGGCGACAACTCGGTCGGTGATGGAGCGGAGTCACGCCGAGCGGACGCGAGCGGCGCTGGCGCAACTCCGGGGGGAAGCGGACCAGGCCGCTAGGAATGCAGAGAGGAGGCTAAGGGAGGTTAATACTAAGGTAATTTGTTTCTACCTAATTTAAACTTTTTAAAATTGTCAAGGCCCCTATACAATCTTAGGTAGACTAACAGCAGAGAAAACTTAATAGCTAGACTTAATATAATACTTAAAGCTAATGAAAAGTCTCCATAATTTGCAAAAATAATGAACAAGGAATAAAATAAAATAAAATAAGCTAGTCTATTAGTAGCAGCAAAGTAGTCTATTAAATACTGTACCGTTAATATTAAGCTTTTTGCTTATAGAGAGCAGCATTTGATTTTCCGTTCGAGTTAGTCAAGTGCTGATAGTCCATTTCCACCGTAAGTGGCGCCACCTAGCGGCTTTGTGTGGTATTTTTATATCTACCGATAATGGCCGCTCAATTACTTCTCATTGGCGTTTTGTATTCCGCCGAGTTAACACGTCCGAACAGCTCCTACCTAGGACTGTTCCATACTTATTATAAGTTTTCAATATCGAATTCGAAACTATCATTCGAAAAAGAAATAAAGTGTTTAAAAAGTGCAAAAGGGGAAAATGTAAGTACCCTCTTTTCTTAATGTAGCCGATATGGCTTTATTAAATTGAATTATTTAACGGTTTATTCCGTTCGGTATAACATGTATGTGTATACAAAATAAAGATAAAGATATTGTCCATCCGCCCAGGTTTGTGTAGCAGAAACACTTGATGAGATTCCCCAGTTACATAAGAAAAAGTGTTTAAATTTAAATTTATTGATCTAGATAGCGTGAATTTGCGCTACAAGCTACCTATATAGCTATCAAGCTCAAGCTGCAGGTCATGCAGCCCTATAAACGGCAGCTCGTCGAACTATCCGAGCAGGATTCTGCGCGTGAGTGCACTATATTCATGAAAATCGGTGAGCTACCCAAACTTTTTTAAATTTGTTGGTTCAACGTTTATTTTCCTAGTACGCAAGTCCACGACTGGTGCTATTACTAAAGAAATAAACTTTCACATTAAACAACGTTACGAACGTTTTAATGAGTACTTAACTGTTCTACGAAGTTTTTTGTCGAAAAGCCATTGACATAGGAACCGTCTGTTCCAAAAGATCCGATGACTAGTTCTAATGTAGGTTCAATCGTTTAGATGTTTTTTGGTTAGTATGTAAATATTCCTACACAATTCTCATTTAGACCACTTCAGGTGGCATTGTCTAGCAAACAAAAAGGGGATAAATACGTATAAGTACATGCACCTTACGTTGTGGGAGTAGGTATCATACCTATTCAAGAGAAATAGGTTTTCTTCAGAAAACCCGTAAGATTTGAGCAATAATAATACCTAATTTAATTGTTTTTCGACTACCTACCCGATTTTTATTGAAATTAAATAATGTTGCAAAATTATTCGGATTTGTTGTAGAAATCATTTCTACTACCAAGCAAGCCCTCACACAAATAATTTAGAGTCACACCTCCTTAGAACAGTAATTTTGATTTGAATACGCAGTAATTTTCTAGGTTGTAACAGTGGTGTAATAGTAACAATAAAAGCTTAACATTAGGGTAACCTATGGTTTTACAAAAGATGTACTGTGTCTGAAGCAAGACATGTATAATTTTAAAAAACATATATATTATGAATTCTCCGCGGATTTCAATTTCGGGAACTTTGAGTAATTACAAAATTTGAGAGATGTTAAACTGCTTTAATTTACTGTACATGGAAATTAATCTTATGTCTCTGCTCACGCAAGGCATCATTAATCTGCCAACAGGTTAAAGCTAACGTCCGGGGGGTGTATATAAGTATTTAAAGTATTTATTTTTCTTTCGTGCATTATTAAAGTACCGACTTTGATTCAAGTTTTTATGATGTCTCTGCTCACGCAAGGCATAAACAATCTGCGAACAGATTAAAACTAACCTCCGGGGTGTAGATAGTGTTTATTTTCTTTCGTACACTATTAAAGTAAGTACCTACAACGAGTCAAGTGTTTATGATGTCTCTGCTGACGGCAAGGCATTAACAATCTGTCGACAGATTGTCTGCCGACAGATTGGAGCTCCCATCTCGAGGGTGAGGAGCAAGTATTGATTTAATGACAAGACTTTTATAATATTTTACCTTGTAGTGTTCCACTACCTACATTACTGTATAGTCTAACCGGATGCATTTGTTTTTGGCAAACCTTAAGCTGCAAACAGATCTAAGTATAAAAGTTTAGCTTTTAAGGACATAGTTCCAGTACCTACATTGAAATCTATAGATGTTTCTGTCTACGACAAGACATCAGCAGTTTTAAAACGGTTGCTCCATCTTAAATATTGATGTCGAGCCCGTACTGCTTTCATAAACCAGACTCAAATAGGCACAATAGAACTATTGGATACCTGCTCACTGCAAGGCATCAACGATTTGCAAACAACTTAATTTTAGGTTCTGTAATGCTTGTATAACCAGGTTTACCAGGGAATGTTAATAGTAGCGTAGGTACGCATTGAAGCGGCAAAACATTACCAGTGAATCACGAGATTCCCAAAGAAGTTACGCAAGACTGTTGTATTGGCTACTTCCCAGTTCGCACACTCTTTTTACTAAACTTATGGGTGACTCAACTCACGGTAAGAGCACCAAAATAATGGAACTTTGTGTGCTCGATAGCACGTAATGAAGGAAAGTCCTTGTTTAGGATAAAAAATATCAATAATTTATAATTATAAAATAGTTTACAGCATACTATAAATTCATCTTAACTTAGGCCAGAAATTGTGAGATATTTTTTCAACTCTCTTTCGAGAAATGAACTACTTACGTAATGTTTTTATCAGATACCCTCATGGTATTTTTAATAAAATTGTTTATTTAAATGACAACAAGTGCTCGTCTTGCCCCTTACTTAGCCATTATTGGCTCGAACCTTGTATTTTAGTAAAGTAACGTAATATTAAACGTTTCAAAAAAAAAAAAAAAAAAAAACAAACAAGTAAGTACCCTACTTACTTATCGATATCACTCTTATCAAAAATATTATTTCCAAATATTGTCAGTAGGTACTTTATGAGATCTAAGCTGTCGCCTCCAAATTAACATAAATGCACTAGATGCCTGTGTATCTTCTTAATCGTAATATAGGTACGTAAACTACGGAAGTAGGTACCGTATCAATTAACCCTGTTCAACAATGAACACTGACTAGAGCATGATACAAAATAGCATGCCTGTAAACTACAATCGTTTTCTCCTAATTGAGTGTTTGGCTCTGTTGTCAAGAGTTCTAAATAAGCCTCCCAAAGGCTTCAGACTTACAATATAAATGTACGTCAAACCTTAGTTACAAATGAACTAAATAGTGTTTGAGCTTATTATAAAAGTTTTAAATTAACATGGTCGCATTAGTCTAAGCAGACACTTATCTGGCTCGAATGATAAGAATTTTCTGTACATGAACATATTATTGCCTTTAACTAGTACTAGTTTATTTAAACAGTTGCTATACCTATACCTAGTTAGTAGGTATATGGAATATACTATATTATGTATTTAAAGTGAACTATATTTAAAGTACCTAAATATCAAATATTTCGAATGGCAACGACTGCACCTAGGCAGGTACTTAATTTTTCATGTCTTTATTGAGTTGCTTAATAGGCAAGATCAAATCACTTAACCCAACATACTGATTGCCCAATATCTTATTGCCCAATATCTTATTGCCCAATATCTTATCACTTTAAGTATGTTCATGCATTTTATATAATTATCATACATGCCTGTCACTCACTCAGGCTGTTGACCAATGCTGTATTCCAAAGTTTTATTGTATATTATATTCGTTAGCTATCAAACGAACTTCGCAAGCGATTGCATACCGACTACGTTCGATCTTTAATTGATTAAACTTTGTTCATGAAAAATAAAATGTTATGGTTATAATGAACAACAACAAAACAACTGAAATGACATAATATCCTAATATCATCTAGCGAACATTTGCAAACAAGAATGGCTCTCATTCATTATAACGATATGACGGGACGCTGACTTGTCAGCTCACATGATTTCTCGATTCTGGAATCCTTCCCATAATGATAACTTTTAACGTTACTCTTAGTTTTATGAGTAAACGCAGTAGGATAATAAACTGATGTTAAAGGTATACATCAATGAAAAATTGTCATTTGGCATAACTGACATGAATCAATACTTACAATTCTATATCTACAATTCTATCCTATTTTCCTTAACGCTTGTTGTTATTGTTGACTATTGCAATATAATAATTTCTTATCGTGTCACCAGTTCTTTCGAACCAGTGTGGTAAAAGGATTTCATGTGCGTCTCGAAGAGGTTCGTTTAGAATCACTAACATTTAATTTGCCAAATAGCTACCTAAACTAGGTGATTTGGTAATTGTCTAGTAATTAATGTTATTGTATCTACTTAACTTGATACAGTGATCAAAATCACTGCATTGGAAGCATAATAGAAGTGTCTCTAAATAATATTAAACTACCTAACTGGAATTACGAATAATTGGATAGTATCGACACACCCAATTATCATCACGCTAATAATTTTAAAAAAACTATAACATTATATTATATTACATTGATTATTTTCCCTCTAGTTTATTATAACCACATAAAAAAATATAGAGAGGAAGGCAATGTGAAATTGTTTTTAAACTTTTTTTTGTGAGATAAAATATATAAAATTGATTTAACATAATAACTTAATCACTCTCATTCGATTCGAAACAAAGTATTTGTATTTTAAATACAGTTTAATTAAATTAGTATGAAGTATTATGCTAGTAAATACTACAATACATTTGTAAATAATAATGTTCACTTATATTTCGAAGGTATCGAACAAAACTGATTAGGCACACATGGCTGTGTAGCAAGTATACCGAATGATAATTATATCGAAGCTGTGAACGCAGTAACCCTGAAAATGTGTTATGAGAGTAACCAACCTCCGACAGTGGTTTCTGAAATATTGTTTGACCTCGCTGAAGGTCTGTCATAATCAGTTTTTAAATATCCTATATCCTATACTTATTACATAAGACAGTAAGTTGCGAGTTATGTTTAACGTAGCAAATACAATGATTGTTATTAAAACAAACAAAATATCATAATTCATATACTTTATTACAGGTTCATATTGAAAAATGATAATAACTTATGTTTTATCAGGAACTTACAATAAATCATCACATTGGCGTATAAGAACCTGAAATTTCACGTTGCAAGTGGCGTCACCAGGCGATAGCAAACAGAATCTCTATAAGCAAAAAGCTTAATATTAACGGTACAGTATTTAATAGCGGCGTTTTCCCTGAAAGAAAACGCATATTAAATACTTACCTTAATATTAAGCTTTAGTTTGATTTCTGCCTGGTGAAAATACGTAATAAAAAGCCAATGAGAAGTAATTGAGCGGCCATTATCGGTAGATATAAAAATACCACACAAAGCCGCTAGGTGGCGCCACTTACGGTGGAAATGGACTATCAGCACTTGACTAACTCGAACGGAAAATCAAATGCTGCTCTCTATAAGCAAAAAGCTTAATATTAAGGTAAGTATTTAATATGCGTTTTCTTTCAGGGAAAACGCCGCTATTATTATGAATTGCAACTTTAATGAACTAATATGTATTAGTGTATTGTACTACTATTTTCTAAACCCTTAAATCGATTTAGCTTATATACAAACTATCTATCTAATAAAGACACCAAAATCACATGTTTGACTATGTTTTCAGTTTGAAAACCTCAAAGAAGTCCTAGCGAGCAAGGAGGCTCAGTTCGAAGCGGCCATAGCAGAAGCACATAGCAAAGTGAGTACATAATCGTCGGAAAATTGATCGATTTAACAAGAAAACAGTTTTTATATTGTTTTTATTTCAGGCTGACTGGGATATTCTACAACTACGACATCTACTGGATAAAGCTGACATTGACTACGCGAATAATGTTGATAAACTAACGCAGAAATACGAGGACGAAAAAGGTGCGTAAAACTAAATGATTATATTCGGTTTGAGTGTCACAATCATCTAAAAAGTAGCAGATAAACGATATAATAAACTGAGTTGTTACAATCATTATTACTAGATTATTACAATAAGTACCTTCAAAAGATTTACACAGTAAAAAATCAAAAGAACTTTAATAATTACAGAAAGTCTAATAGAAGAATGGACCGAGAAACTGAAAGAAGTAGAAGAACAAGCAGCCACAGATGCATCTGACGCAAAAAATGTTCTAGAAGCAACCAGACTGAAACTAGTTGCAGAGAAAATGGAGCAAGTTAATAAATTGAAGGATCAGCATAAAAGGGAAATGGGTGAGTTGGTTTTGAATAGGATAAACTTAGAAAAATTCTGAAATTATTCAAGTTTTTTTTTCTGAATATAATCCACATTTTTAGATGAACAATGGGAACAGTTCATGATAGACAAAGAAAATTGTTTAGAGCGAATGAAGACGGAATGCAGACAAGAGGGGGATGAAGAGAGAATAAAAAGAGAAAAGGAACTTCTGGAAGAAATTGAAGGTAAAATATTAAAAACATTTGACCGCAATAAAAATACTGAAAAAAATTAGCATAAAAAATACAAAATTAATCTAGGAAAATTTTAATGTCTCTTCATTCCGACTGAACGGGCTTTAGATTTTGTATATTTTTTTTGCTTTATTTAAGAACTGATTTGAAAGATAAAACATAATTATATTTATTAATATCCCTCACAAACTTATTTTTCAAGTATCGATTTAACAAAAGTGTACCACCAAATACAAATTTCAGAATTGAAGTCTCAAGTACACACAAAATCCAGTGACTTTGATAACCTGGCTGTCAAAGCAGCTGCGTGCGGGCGCACTCTAGCTGTCACAGAGCAGGAATTAAGGTTAGTAATGTTACGTGAGTATAATCATAATAAAATCCCTATATAGGACTCAGTACTCTACTCTTTGTTACAATCATTCGACGATTTGACACTTATGTAGACGATATCATGCATGGAAGAAAATATTTCAGAGCAGACTTATACTTCTCATTACAAACTTACTCAATTTCGTCTCCATTTTGGTGAATACATTATAAGCGAAAGAGCATCCTAATTCTTTATTATACTAGTTAAGTTTTTATGTAGAAGTATTTAGACTGCTTCAATCCATTAACCGTTTGTTTGCACCCATTTTGGTAGCGAAATTTGGTCCTTACAACCCTAACTCCAAGATTTTTCACTAATTTGTACAGTCTTTTGGACAAAATTTGGCTACCAGTGCATGTCCATGTATCTAAAATCATAAAAACTTACTAATTCAACACAGTATCAATGATTCATCTCATACTCATGCATAAATTCAAAATTGCGAAAAGTCCAAAAGGCAGTATTTTGATAAAAAATCTCAAATGACGAAGAAACAGTTTTTTTTTAAGTAGTTAGTTAAGAAATACCGGAAATGCAAGTTGTCCAATTGAGTAAACTTTGTTGTGAATGTTATTAAGTTTGGCTACCACTTTTTACTTACAAAGTTTTCTCTTTGGTTAAATCAAGATAGGCACAAAAAGTTTACAGATGTAGGTTTTAAATTACATAATATTGTGTCTTAGAAAAGGCTGGCGATCATTTATTAATCCGGATCCGATCCTAAAAGTTGCCAATCGGATATTTACGGATTCGTAGAACATCATTTCAGTCACACGGAGCACTAAACTCGTATCTTTTGTTGAACGGACAAGATGAAGATGAGCGAGTCTTATTTCTTGTCTGTTTGTCTGTCTATCTGTCTGTCGTTCCAGGTGGAATCTAGAAATTCAAATTTGGAGCATTTCCTGATTAGCTCCGGCTTCCGGCTGAAACTTTTAGGCTCATGACTAGATGAAAACGCACTCTAAAACCATAAAAAACATTTTATCTCCTAAAGGAAGTGAGATATAGCTAGATAATAAATACGTGGTTTTTTTAGATTTTAATCTGCATTAAATTGCTGCATATTCATTTATTTCAAGGCACGATTTGTAATTTCTATTCCACATCTAGGTATACCAACCATCTTTATCCGCTCATACGATCTTGATGAAATTTGACGAGTGAGTAGGTAAATTTAAAACCTTTTTAGGATTAGTAGATGAGCTAAATCGAATTAGCGGCTTAGGCGCGTGAGGTCAAAATTTTGGGGAAACTACTGGTTCACATAATGACAATAAAATAATTGACCGAGCGAAGCAAGGTCTCTGGTCAGAGTAGGAAGATACTAGGAAAAGTAGAAGTTTGGACCTCACGCGCCTAAACCGCTGAATCGATTTAGCTCATCTACTAATCCTAAAAAGGTTTTAAATTTACCTACTCACCTGCCAAATTTCATCAAGATCGTATGAGCGGTTAGAAAAGAGTAGGAGATATATTTCAAATGAGATAGGATCGTCAAGAAGTCTTTCTCCAGTTGCAGCATCCTCGGGGCCGTGATGACAGTCCTCTCTTGCGTTATCACCGGCTCGCTCCGTCTCGCTCTAGCGGCGTTTCTCCTCTCGCTCGCACTTTACATTTACTTACACGTTCATAGAAATAAGAAGAATAATAAATAACCTTTTAATAAACTAACATAGGATAGAATAGTGAAAATTGCAATAAAAGTACTTACTTACCTATTGATACGTATCTTGTATAAAATAATAATAAGTACGTAATTTCTTATAATATAGTTTTGCTTTTTCCACTTACAAAACACCAATTTAAGTTGAGAAAAAAGGGAAATTTGAATATTTTAAAGATATATTATTCATCTTGTCTAAATGATTTGCTTTTTCCACTTAAAAAACACAAATTTAAGTTGAGACAAAAGAAACAGGAATATTTTAAAGATACAATAAACAACTTATCTAAGTGTTTTGCTTCTTCCACTTAAAAACACCAATTTAAGTTGAGAAAAAAGGGACATTTGAATATTTTAAAGATTTATTGTTCAACTTATAAAAATGTATAATAGTCAGAATTATCAGTATATAACTAGTATTTTATAGAAAGAGAATTCAATTTACTGAGAGGTTTTCAAAATGCTGCCTTTGGACTAATTCGTCTAGATATAGAAATCAAAATATTTTCAAATCACATTTAAATTGTAAATATCATAACATCATTCACTCAAAATTTCCAAATATGTTTAAGTACCATTATAATTGAAACTATTCTTTATTTGGCCCTGATAATGATATTTTTACACTTTTTTATTTTTGTATAAAAAATGGATTGTTAGAAAATAAATACTTTTTTCAGCTTATTGATTTTGTTATTCCCGTCAAAACTCAAGCCAACAACAATTACCCTTTTCAGTAGGTAACAGTTTTTTTGATGTGTAACATCATTCCTCTCGCTTTCTTACAATCTGTGGGAGTGACTTCGTGAAAAGGGACGGAAGTTTGTAACAGGAAGCGTAACAAGAAGTTGGCCTTCAAATAGCACCAACCTTAAAAAATGAAGTAATAATCTTCAAAATTTTAAATAGCTAAACACGAAGGTGATAATGAGATGTCAAATGTTACACATCAAATGCGACTATTGTAAGGCGTCTTTTAGACCTACAATAACATTGCACAATATATTTTATTGTACAGTCGGCTCTGTAATGGACTATACACCCAGTTGACGCCAGTGTTCTCCTGTGATTAAACCACCTGTGATTTAGATTATGGGTATATCTTAAGTGGTTTAATCACAGGAGAACACCGGCGGCGGCGGTGCGGCGGTGGCGTAAGCTGGGAGTAAAGATAATTATAGAGCCGACTGTACAGCTGTATGTATACACTCCCAAGCTTTCAAAATATTACCTACTCTTAATTTTGAAAAGAAAAGTGCACGCAAGGATTTTCAAATAAATGTAGTCATCTTGTCAGAAGAAGAATGATTGTCTTTGCAAGATTAAGAGTAGGTATAATTTATATGTGAAAGCTTGGTAAATATATGTCTGAGCAGCTGACTGCGCAATAAAAATTAAAGAAAGAAAGATTCAATAAAAACCCTATACGATCAATAGGATTGCACAATTCCTCAAATTGCGCAATATAATGGATCGTCTAAGGGACGCCTAAGGCTCCACTCGTTTTACAACCTAGGGCATTCACAAAACGCAAAGCCTCTAACGGAACTAAACGGTGTTGCCCTATCCCTCTCCCACTAACACAGAGAAGCGCTGGCCAGAGAGAAAGAGTTGCGAGACAGGCGCTCGGACGACGCCGGCAGAATTAAGCAGCTGGAACGAAGCTCACGGGAACAGGTGGAGCATCTCACCAGGAAGTGTGCGTGTTTGAGGAAACTGTGAGTTTATCCTTTTTTTTATCTACCTATTGCTTGTTTTTTTTTATCAAAGTATTTTAATTCCCTTCCTCCCCTCTGTTGTCGACATACCGCCTACACGAACGAAACGTTTCTCGACCTCTTTCATAATACGCACAGCAAGAGAGTGGAACCAAAGAATAAGTAATATTATTACATAAAGAAGCTGAACTCTTTTGAGTGCAATTGTCACGATGCTAAAGTTCATATTGTTTTACTCGTTAGAAGCGCATCGGCTAACATAAAAGCAACCGCTCCCACCAACCGCACCTACCCCGCGGCTTCCCTCGAGAAATGTCACTTTGCGTCAGGTGTAGAGATAAGGGTGTGCGTACTTTTAACGGAAAAGTTTTTACTTTAAACTTTTACTTTTTGTGGAACGCTCTACCTTCGTCTGTGTTTCCCACCACCTATAATAACATGGGTGTCTTCAATTACTGTTGATAATTGACATAGATTAAAAACGGTGTTCCTATAGAACACCAAGATTAATATTATTAAACCAAAATGAGACGGAAAATAGAACAAAAAAAAATCAAACACCCAGTCAACAAAAATGAAATATCTCCATTTTGAAATATTTTTTGCTGTATTTTACTGAGAAGTTTTATTATCAATGAAAAAGTCTAGTACTTTCAAACTATAATTTATACCAGCGCTAATATTTCTCTGTTTCAAAATGTATTTATATTCCCCAGCTTCGACGACATTCGAGCTCGTCTCTCCGCGAAGGAGCGAACAGCGGAGCAGGAGGCTCGAGCCAAGGACAAGGAACTCCATCAGTTGAGGGCAGAGGTGGCAAGACTTACCAAGATACTGGTGGAACAGAGGTAAGACACACACCTACACTAACTCACGCCCACATAAACTCACACTTATACAAACTCACACCTTTACAATATCACACCCGAACAAACTCACACACATTATATCATACCTGACAAATTCACTTCAACTTTGTCAACAGACTCACAACATTTCTATTGAATGTAAGATACATAGTTGAGACACACCTATACCTAAACATACACCGACACAACTCACATCCATACTAACATACACCCACAAAAATTAAATTCATACACGAACTTAAACAAACTCCCACACACCCTCACATAACTAATTTAGTCAAGCTCAATATTTTAACAAATATATTTACCACCTGCTCAACAACGTCCGATTACATATCATGCATTTTCAAAGGTAAAGCAAAGCATTACCTCCCAAGGGAGGTAAAGTTGTATTAAACTCCCAAGGGTAGTAATGTGATTTGAATTTGCAATCTCAAATTCGTGTGGATGATCGTGGAAAACTCTAAAAAGTAAAAGAACGCCCTATGGCATTGTAAAAAGGTTTGTTCGAAAATCGAACTGACCTCCATAAATAAGCAAAAGAACTCATAAAAAAAAGTTAAAAAGGCGCGATTTCAAAGATTTCGAAACAAAAGACGGTGTTCGCGGCTGGAGCCCTGGGTTTTTATTGCCTCGCAGAAGGTGTGAAAAGTAGAGTATGCTCCTCTGGGATAAATAAAGTCTGTCTTCGTCTTGGGTAGCTTGAACCTTGTATACATTTTTTTTCCAGTTCACCAAAACTCGGCGCCAGAACCCGCGCAGACGGTTGTGAGGTGATTCTCCAAGCGGAAGAGGCCAAACGTAAGGGTATGTGAGACCTTAGGTGAGTTTTGTGTGTGGCTTGGACTACTAACTGTGTCATACATACATACATACCCCCGACACTGTGAGACAATAAACATTCACACATATACATACTACTCGGGCGAGTAAACATGACACCTGGCTCTAATGACGTTTGTGCAAAAATCAGCGTGGAATTGGATAATCTTGATAGAGAAGAGGTCCTGTAATACTTGGTAATGATAAGTAATGATAAGGCTTCGCAATTAGAGGAAGAACAAACATGGAGGGCGTCGCGCGGGGGGCGGAGGACGCAGTAAATGCAGAGAGTGGCAGCCATGTCTTCTTCTTATAGTGTCACTAGTTTCTTCGAACCAGTGTGGTGAAGGGATTTCAAGTGCGCCTCGATGAGGTTCCTTTCGTTCGTTGCATGTTTACTCGCCTGAGTAGTACTAATAATCAAGGTTTTACAAAAATATAATGCAACCGACTTCAATTGGACTGTTTTAGTGACGGAAAACACCACTGAAAAGTCACAGGGAAGCAAAATAAGCAATTTCGTTTACTTTGACGACACATTTTTTTCAGTTATTTTGATACAAAAACTAAACTACTGAACCGATTTTGATGAAATTTGTATGGGACCAATCTGAAAGTATATTCTCAAACAAAAATAACTAAGAATTTTTTCAAATTAATTTATAAACAACAAAGTTTTGAGGTTACAAACATTTAAAAAAAAACATTCAACCGAATTAATAAACTTCTCCGTTTTGAAGTCGGTTGAAAACACATAATTTTAACTCACACTTGGCCTTACCTTATACACGCACAGTGACTCACATTTAAAATACAATTGTAACTCACAATTTTTTTCTCACACACTTTCACACCTACATCTGAACATAAACTAAAATGCACACCTCATATTGTGTCGGGGGTGTTTAATTGTTTGTAATAATTTTGTGTTAAACTATATTTTTTAATTTTTGTATCTGTCACCGGAAAGGCACCTTCTTCGACGATTATTCAAATGTGAGAATATTTTTTGAATAACAACTTTTCACACTTGATTTTAACTAAATGCATGAATTCGGTGTTTTTTTCTTACAATTTTTTTTTTCGTGTAAATATACTAAATTTAAAATAAATGCTATTTTCTATTTATTTATGTGTACATAGAATCTATCCTTTCTCTACTCCTATCTATTTTATTTTTCATTTTTTTAGCCACTTTTCACTGATTAAAAATTGAATCTCAATCACTCCTTAAAATAGCTGTGAATTAAAATGCAGTGTAAAAATTAATAAATACATACACCGCAAAATTTTAATCACCAGAAAAAAATAATTACGCATAATCAGTTCAGCTGCCGTTACTGAACACAGATATTTGACAAAACAAATGCGTTGCAGAGCGTGCACAGCCTAATGGCAGAAAATCATCAAAGGCCATAAAATTGTATTAATATTTGAAACAATTATCTTTTTATGAGTTTTAACCGATGGTTCATCAGTCAAAATCGATATTGACCAAGGCCCTTAGTCAATATCGATATTGACTGCTTTTTGCGCTCAAAATTGGTTTTGAACGGCAATGAGTTTTGACTGTAACATATACACCACCAAAGAATTTTTCATTTCCACAAAATGCGCGAGTGACAGCGGCGTGAGTGCGGCGCCCGAGCCGAGCTTTTGCGAGCTGGCTCGAGCTAGGTACCCGGGTTTACCATATTATCAATGATAGGTACCGTCTGACGCAAATCCATAGGAAAACTACTAACGGTAACAGTTATTCAATTATTATCAAATTTATTTTGAAAAAAATCGACTTAATTTTTAAAGTTTTTTTGCCATATCTGTGTTCAGTAACGGCAATTAATTTTGCGTATTTTTTCTAGTGATTAAAAATTTTCGGTGTATAATCTTCTCCAAAGTCATTTAGCCCAAAATAATCAGTGTATAACTACAGGATCTCGCCGAGTCCAAGAGGTGGTCCGCAAACGCACAGCGCCCTTACCAGACCTCCGGCATAGTGACGTCATCAAAGATGGCCGCCCGCGCGCCAACAGCGTCGACCTACCTGCAGTGCAAGTCCCAGTCAGAATACGGCAGTTGGAAGGAAGGAGGGATAGCCAAAAACAATTTTAGAAAAATAAACTTTTTTGAAATAGCGGGAACAAGAAGCGTTTCGTTTTCCCATTTGGTACAGATTACAAAAAAAAATTGACTCAGCCGTTTGTTAGAGTTAACGCATTTTACAAATAATTTACACTGGCTTATTTCCAAAATCCCCACCAGCCATCCCCACAAGTGGGTATTTCGGGAAAAAAGTATCTCAATCCCAACTAATACCAACCACCAACCAAGTGGGGAATCCGGGAATATTATAACTATAGCCTGAAGTATTTTTTGTTAAATATTTGTGCTTATAAAAAAATGGTCCTTTGTATTCTTTTTATTCATTTGCTGGGTGCGACGCCATCGAAGTAAAAGAAATATCTAAGTACCTACCAACCAATTTAATTGTTATCTACATCTCATTAGGAGATAAAAGTTAGGAAACGATAAACAATCTACTCAAGTTTAGCAAAAAAGTACGCCTAACGTTTTCTATCAAAGTTGTATGTATTCATTCTATTTGATGTTGTAAATAATTTAAGCTAGGT
The DNA here is from genome assembly GCA_932526365.1 of Lobophora halterata. Lineage (NCBI taxonomy): Eukaryota > Metazoa > Arthropoda > Insecta > Lepidoptera > Geometridae > Lobophora > Lobophora halterata. The sequence continues at coordinate 4,664,912 of OW052028.1, read as the reverse complement.
ACCTACTTACCTACCAATAATTTTTTAATAAAAAGTGTGAAATATTTTTGTTTCGTTTTATTTTGTAATAAATCCTTTAAAAATAACTTGAAAAACAAACCATCTTGTTGCTTACTTTACTTTACTTGCAATGCAACTTATTTTGAGTAATGGAGTAATAAGCTCGTTTAGAGTATCGAACTTTGAACCCACGCCTTCATACAATATTCCTATCGCTACGCCAAGCAAGCCATTATAATTGCATTCAAAATGTTTTTCCGAATGCAGCCCTAATTTGACATTGACATATATTGCAACCAAAGCTGTCATTAATTGACAGCTGTCAACTGAATGAGAATTACGATTCTAACCTCAAAAGATGTTTCGATATTGGGAAACTGGAAAAGGAAAATAACAAAATACAATAAAAGTAAATTAATGAAATAGGCTTTATTCTGTGAAAATGTCTGTGAACAGCTTGTTCATGAAGCCTGGCTTCGTCCGAGCGCCTTTACAGAACGGAGTGGGTCGCTATGTGTGTCAGTTGCAAAGAATTGTCCTGAAATTCTGCAAGACGAATGGATCAAGCCGTGGTTTGAGGTAGTTACAAAAGTCATCGACATAGCTCATAGGATTAGCAAGCTGAAGTGGCAGTGGGCTGGCCATGTATGCATAGAACCGACAACCGCAGGAGCAGACGGGTTCTCGAATGGAGACCGCGTTCCTAAAAGCTTTATAATTCCTGTTGGAGACATCGCGCCAACAGCTCAATAGCATACGCATCACTTATCATACATATCCCTTAATAAACCAGTAAAATCAGTCCACTGCTAAAAAAAATTAATATATAGATATATGAATAAATGTACCCTAACAATAGCATATTTACCACAACTACTAACTTTTTTTGTGCAATAACTATCCAAAACTGTAAAATAACAACTAAGTTTTGTTCATTTCAGAGATTTCATCGAACAAGATTTAGTAGAATTTGCCAAAGTGAACCCGGGAGTAGTTGTATATTTGAAGCCGAGGCGCCATCGCGGGCCAGCGGTTGTCGCTGAGTATTGTAAGTTAAAGTTCATCCTACTGTAATATAAATGCAAAGTTTGAGATTTATGGATACACGTTAATTCCTCAATCACACTAAAATTACCATCAAGAGGTGTCCCTGCACAATTCCGTCTAGATGGATACTTACCAGCAGTGCTGATATACTGCCACAAAGCTGTTATGTGTGCATTACACTGTGTTCCAATTTGAAGGGCACTAACTCTGCAGACAGACCGCTGTACCCCCTACTCAGAATAAGATGTCCTGCTGTGCGGTGTTTCGTGCATTGACCCCTTTTTACACTAACTTTAACCAGTCCAACTCCCCGAAATAGCAGAGCAGGACCCTGGGTTGATGGATGACGTGTTCCAGTTTCTTAGTAGAGTCATCAGAATCTAAATCCAGTATATACTTTTGTGTTTGTATCCAATAATTTAATGCGTATTCACCTTACTACTTGAACGAATCAACATGCCACCTGGCTGACACTCTCGCTCGGCACTTGCTGTGTCCCCCTCCCCCCGCGGGGCGCCCTCCGTGTTTGTTCTTCCTCTAATTGCGAAGCCTTATCATTACTTATCATCACCAAGTATTACAGGACCTCTTCTCTATCAAGATTATCCAATTCCATGCTGTGCTTTGCACAAACGTCATCAGATTGTCATGTTTATTCGTCCGAGTAGTATGAAGAATTTGTGTAATTGGCATGTGCCGTCGTATTATTCAGTAAACAATTGAAGGCCCTTTTTTTTTTTTTTTTTTTTTCTTTCGAAGAACCTAAGTTCTTCAGTTTGGCTTCACATCAAAGGTATATAGCCAGTGTCAAGTAATTGGAGAGATTATTTTGTCATAAGTCAGAGTCGATAAGTCAAGTCATGCCCCTGTAAAGTAGTGGTGGTTGCGACTTTACTAGAGGCTTCTATGGAGTTTTGGAGGCAACACGAAAAGTCACGTTTTACAGCATTACACTATTCACCAACACTCATACACGTTCACGAGCACTTAATGGATAAAAAACCACCGTTTTTACACTTAAACACTCAAAGTTTTATAAGTTTTGTCAATTAATTTAATGCCGCCAATGCGCCATTTTTCATGTTCCCGCCAAAAACCTTGAAGGCCCTTATTGTCATCCCAAATTAAACTACAAACTAAATAAAATACCTTATTCTATTTTTATTTGTTTCAGTAAATGGTGAACGAGTATGGATGAGCATGCACAACAAAACTCACTCGGAAATAACGAAATGGGTCGAAGTTCTCCGAACGCAGCAAGGGGATGTCTCAGGAGTACGTCTCCGTAAATACCAATACACTGATCACCCATCAATTCAAGGGCCTTGGACACCGTTCACGTTCAAAAACCCAGAATTGAATACCGCTGAGCTACCGAATACAGCATTCGGTGAAAATAACCGACTTCCTAAATCTGCGACTGAACAGTTACGGTTGTTGTTCGAGAAACAGAAATTATGTGAATTGAAAACGGGAGAATAAATAGATTTAGAGTATTTTGTAGTTTAGGAATAAAGTAATTTAATTAGAAATGTTGCAGTTTTACTTGCTACTTCTGTCCCCTGCAGGAAAGCCGCAAATCAGTAATATGCAAGCATTACTGTGTTCCGGTTTGAAGGGCAAATGGCTGGTGAAATTACTGGGCTTTTGAGACTCTGTCTACTTGCACCAAATTTTCAAAGTTCCTAAGCAATTACTTTACTCGCTTGGCTGTTCTGAACGGTCAGAATCTAGACTGATAAGAACTACCAAGCGAGTAAAGTAATTGCTTAGGGACTATATTCTACCGCAAAGCAGGAATGTGCAAGCATTACTGTGTTCCGGTTTGAAGGGTACTGTAGCTAATGAAATTACTGGGCACTAAGCGACTTGAAAACGGGAGAATAGATTTAGATCAGTATTTCGTAGAATAGGAATAAAGTAATTTTATTAGAGATATTGCAGTTTTACTTGCCACTTGATGCCATCTAGAGGTACCAACAGTGTCAGATATACCGCATAGTAGGAATGTGCAAGCATTACTGTGTTCCGGTTTGAAGGTACAGTACTGTAACTACTGAAATTACTGGGCTTTCGAGACTGACCCAGTGTCTCAAAGTAGACAAACGCTATAATAATAACGACAACTTACACACACATTGACACACTCACACCCACAGATTAGTCAGAGTACTACGTACTCACACCCCTGCACTAGGATTCCCTGTGTCGCAGGTGGCATGGACACATACACGACATCACAACATCCAAGACCCGAGAACAAACATTTGTGTTCGTCACAAATATTTGCCCCGGCCTTAATATTACAGAAAGGCAATAGGCCCAAAGAAATATTATTTTTAAGTTTTTTTGCTATATCTGTGCTCAGTTACGGCAATTGATTATGCGTATTTTTTTTCTAGTGATTAAAAACAATTGGGTGTCTGTAAAGCTGGTTTACGGACGATAGTTTAACGTGACTACCAGGCGTTACCGGACAATGACGTCAACGTTTTCGTGCATGCAGCCGGCGTTCATCGATTTATTAGACGCAGACACGTCAAAATTTGCGGTGTAGGTAGGGCATAGTACCGGGAAATCCCGAAACCGAAAATCGCGGTTTTGAAAGCCGGGTCCAGCACCGGGACTAGAAAAATCCAGTCCCGGGATTTTCGATAAGGGTCCGAGTCGGGATTACTTAAAATTTAGTTCTTAAGAGCTTTTTTAGGGCTTTAATCTTTAAAACCATAGCTAAATAGTGCATTCTGGCAGGGCCGACTCTAGCCCATGTTGCGCGTCCGCGGCCGCCCCAGGGCGCTCGCGGCCACCCTAGGGCGCTAAGCGGGCGCTCCGCGACCGTCCATAGCCACCCCAGGGTGCACGCGGCGAGTGGCACTCGGCGCCCCCTAGGACTGTGCGCCCGTGTGCAATGCACACCCTGCACAATAGGTTAAGCCGGCCCTGTTCTGGTAGTACAAAGAAGAAAGCACAGTAACTACACTAACTACTCTACCCGCTGGATCCTATCCGACAATCTCACCAACTTTTGAAGGTGCTGTTAATGTTCAGAACTTAGGAAATGTTGCAATATCTATAACAATGTTGGTATCATCGTCGCTATGCATTTATTTAAAGAATGCCATGGGCTTTGGGGTTGTTCGTACTGACGTGACAGTATTTCCACGAATGGTTCCTATTATTCCGACTCCTTCTAAGATGATTCCTGCCACGTCGAGTCGTTTAACGCAGAGCGCCGTCTGATTACCGGCACGTCGACTACGCTTCAAATCTTGGGTATGATTCTCCGACGTCGAGTTTCTTGATAGCGAGCTCCATAACGTCGAGCGCGCTCCAGTCTTTCTTCGTCGAGTTTCTTAGAGCGAGGGTGTACAGTCGGCAGTTATAACTAATGTAAAAACACGAATAAATTTCTAGAAAACCATAAGATTTTTATTGAGCTAATAAATATAAACATTCCCCACGTCCTGACGAACAACGTTTGTTCTACAACTTTTGAAATTTCTAAGTTTTTCATTCATAAAGTTCACAAAGATTTTTGAAAACCAAAAACAAAAAACGAAAAATTTAGTTAAGTTTTCAGGTTTGCGAACCCCTCGATCGATGTGTCATGAATAAGTGTATACCCCTTTAGGAAACCCCTAAAAAGTGTTATTTTTGCTCTATCTCGCTTCCTTTACGAGATATAGCGGTTTTTATGTTTTTTGAGATAAGTTTGACATAGGATGGTAATAAATAGATTAAGAATGTAGTGGCATTAAGTTGTGAGCTACCCTGAAAGTTGCAGCTAGATCGCCAATCGGGAAGTGCTCGAAATTTGTGTTGCAAGATTCAACCCGGAAGGACAGACAAACAGACAAACATGAAAGGGACTTACATAATATAAAAACGTGGTTAAATCCCACGTCTTGGCGAACAACGTTTGTTCTACAACTTTTGAAATTTCAAAGTTTTTCATTCATATATTTCACGTAGATTTTTGAAAACCAAAAACAAAAAACAAAAAATTTAGTTTAAGTTTTCAGGTTTGCGAACCCCTCGATCGATGTGTCATGAATAAGTGTATACCCCTTTAGGAAACCCCTAAAAAGTGTTATTTTTGCTCTATCTTGCTTCCTTTACGAGATATAGCGGTTTTTATGTTTTTTGAGGTAAGTTTGACATAGCATGTAATACATAGATTTTGGATGGAGTGTCAGTACCTACCCTGAAAATTGCAGCTAGATCGCCAATCGGGAAGTGCTCGAAATTTGTGGTGCAAGATTCAACCCGGAAGGACAGACAGACAGACAAACATGAAAGGGACTCGCTAAAAACGTGGTTAAAAATAAAGCCTCTCATAATAACTTAAACTAAATTTTTCGTTTTTTGTTTTTGGTTTTCAAAAATCTACGTGAAATATATGAATGAAAAACTTTGAAATTTCAAAAGTTGTAGAACAAACGTTGTTCGCCAAGACGTGGGATTTAACCACGTTTTTAGTAAGTCCCTTTCATGTTTGTCTGTTTGTCTGTCCTTCCGGGTTGAATCTTGCAACACAAATTTCGAGCACTTCCCGATTGGCGATCTAGCTGCAACTTTCAGGGTAGCTCACAACTTAATGCCACTACATTCTTAATCTATTTATTACCATCCTATGTCAAACTTATCTCAAAAAACATAAAAACCGCTATATCTCGTAAAGGAAGCGAGATAGAGCAAAAATAACACTTTTTAGGGGTTTCCTAAAGGGGTATACACTTATTCATGACACATCGATCGAGGGGTTCGCAAACCTGAAAACTTAAACTAAATTTTTCGTTTTTTGTGTTTGGTTTTCAAAAATCTACGTGAAATATATGAATGAAAACTTTGAAATTTCAAAAGTTGTAGAACAAACGTTGTTCGCCAAGACGTGGGATTTAACCACGTTTTTATATTATGTAAGTCCCTTTCATATTTGTCTGTTTGTCTGTCCTTCCGGGTTGAATCTTGCAACACAAATTTCGAGCACTTCCCGATTGGCGATCTAGCTGCAACTTTCAGGGTAGCTCACAACTTAATGCCACTACATTCTTAATCTAATAATTAATATTACCATCCTATGTCAAACTTATCTCAAAAAACATAAAAACCGCTATATCTCGTAAAGGAAGCGAGATAGAGCAAAAATAACACTTTTTAGGGGTTTCCTAAAGGGGTATACACTTATTCATGACAAATCGATCAAGGGGTTCGCAAAACTAAAATTTTCGTTTTTTGTTTTTGGTTTTCAAAAAAAAAATTTGTGAACTTCGTGAATGAAAAACGTTGAAATTTTAAAATTTGTAGAACAAAGATACCACGTTTTTAGTAAGTCCCTTTCATGTTTGTCTGTCTGTCTGTCCTTCCGGTTTGAATCTTGCAACACAAATTTCGAGCACTTCCCGATTGGCGATCTAGCTGCAACTTTCAGGGTAGGTACTGACACTCCATCCAAAATCTATGTATTACATGCTATGTCAAACTTACCTCTGCATTCAAAATCTATGTACCTACCTATTACCATCCTATATCAAACTTAGGTACTTCAAAAAACATAAAAACCGCTATATCTCGTAAAGTAAGCGAGATAGAGCAAAAAAAAAACACCTCTCAAATCGGGACGCCTATTTGACGTTAGTACGTTCAATCGCGCGATCGCGCGACGGTCGCATCGCTTGCTCGCGCGACGATCGCGTGATCGCGTTCTATTAGGACAACACCTTACGTTACGCTACGTGCGTGCGTTGCCTCCGACTTTAGAGGGGTGCGGAATCGCGCGTGTAGTGACGTTTCGTGTCGGCGTTTAGTGGCCGGTGGCTGCGGAGTGTGGCGGCCACCGGCGTCTACCGTGTGCGGCGAGTCCATATAAAATGTATAAAAACTACAGGAAATATGCCGGTGGCGGCATTTTGTGGTTGTGGCCGGTGGCCCGTGTGCGGCGACAAGTAGATCCTAGATCTATATCTGTGTTTAGGATAGTTTATAGTAAAGGAACATAAATAATACGACAAATAATAATTTATCCGTAAAGGCCTATATTTATTTATATGACATTATCCATGTGCCCGAAACATACTCCACACCAAGTCACAATCTGACAGTATTTGTATACCAGGGCTATAACTCAGGTTTATTTGGTTGCGTCAACCACTTTTAATTGCTTCAAACCAACCAATATGATCCTCAACATTAATTACTTGGTTGCCGCCAATCAATTTTGGTTGACTTAAACCAACCAATATGATCGTCAACTCAGATTCCCTGGTTGCCGTCAACCACTTTGGTGGACTCAAACTAACCATTTACCTCAAAAGAATAGTTAAATTAAGCTCAAATCATAGTGGTTGACTGGAAACCAATTTAAGTGTCAGAGAAATCAAGTTTAACTACTTCGAATGAACTTGCCAACCATAGATGTCGCCTCAAATCAATTGATGGACGCAAGGCAACCACATTCCTACAACCAAATTTTAAGTAGCCAACCACTAGGCCAATATTTTAACTATCACGAAACTACACGCATCATTTAACGCGATTGCGTGCGTAAATAGTACAAAAAAAATGTCATACTAAATTAGTCACGTGATTTGACTATACGATAACGAAAATTGGATTGTTTCGTGATAGGCCTACTGGTTTGAACAATTGAACATGACACCCTCTAATCTTATTCAACCAATTGAGCTAGCAATGTAGTACCGTCTGAACTGAAATTTTAAAACACAACTAATTGGTAACATCTATGATTTTTAATGTCACGCTTTTTACCCGACTGCCAAGGAAGGGTTATGTTTTACGCGCCTTCATTTCTTGACAAACATAAGTGCCCTCCTAATTTCAAGTCTCTACGATCAGTGGTTTAGCCCGAACTTTAATCTAACGATACCTTAACTGTCAAAATCCATCCAGCCGTTTGGAAGATATGAGGTAACACAGAAATTTACATACATACATACAAGATACGCGCGAAAAACATAACCCTTCCATGGCGGTCGGGTAAAAATCGAATTTAGCGATATTTTTGCTGTCGGGTTTTCAGTTTTTAATTTTTTGTTATTCGGAGAATACTGTATAATAGCTAAGTTTATGATGAACAAAAAATATTAGGGCTCATATAATACATGTTTTGTTTCAAAATGTGGCTGCAAATTTCATAAAAAACGCATCAAGACATACTAACATTCAAAACGAAAATGGGTGTTTAAATATGAACTGAGTACTTTTTAGAGGTTTAAAAATTGCAGTCATTCCTCTAAAATAGCCACATAATGCAACAAGAGGTAATATGCATAACAACATTTTAAGGGCAATTAAGAGCAAATAAGGGCTAAATTTGTGTGATACAAATTGCACTCATTCCTCTAAAATAGCCACATAATACAACATGAGGTATAAGAGCAAGTTAAGGGCAATTAAGAGGAAATAAGGGCTAAATTTGTGGTTGCCTTGCTTAAAAATTTACACTATTAACTTGTATAAGACTGAAATAAATCGAAAAACCGATTGTGCTTCAAATATACAATTTTAAGATCTCATATTCTTATAATACATTTAATCCCGAGTTTTATACACGAATCCATAAAGGCAGTTTTTTCATAGAAATGAATTTTAAAGTGTCGGTAAATATTATTTTTCAACTGACTTCAAAATAGGAGGAGGTTATGAATTCGTTTGAATCTGATTTGAAAAATGATTTTGTTTGAGGAGAATATGAAAAAATGTCGTCAAAGTAAACGAAATTGCGTATTTTGCTTCCCTCTGACTTTTCAGTGGTGTTTACGGTCACTAAAACAGTCCAATTGAAGTCGGTTGTCTATGTTTTTGTAAAACCTTGATTATTTTAAGTATATGTAACTAATTTTACCGCGAATTTAAAATCCATTGCCCATCAAAAACTTAAAATCCATTTTCGTCTATAAATACAGGCTTACAAAATTCATGGTTGTCAAATACAATACTATACATCTGTCTAACTATGTCTTAAAATTAAATAATGTACACGCGCCCCGATTTAGCTAGGTTTTACCACATGGTAGAGTTTACCCCATGGTTGGTATAACCACTTGGTTGGTTTTACCACTTGATTGATTTTACCAAAATATGGTCGATTTTACCACATGCCAGGTTTTTACCACTTGTTTGATTTTACAACCTGGTGGATTTTACCACTTGGTTGTATTTACCACATTGTTGGTTCTACCAATTAGTAGGTTTTACCACATAATTAGTTCTACTAATTGGTAGATTTTACCACTTGGTTGATTTTACCACATTGTCTGTATTACCAATTAGTAGATTTTACCACATAGTTAGTTCTACTAATCGGTTATTGTTACCACATAGTCAGTACTTACAATTAGTAGATTGTACCAAATAGTTAGTTCTACTAATTGGTTGATTTTACCATTTGGTATTTTTTACCATAATTGTTATTACTACCAATTGGTAGACTTTACCACTTGGTTGTTTTTACCACATTGTCGGTACTACCAATAAGTAGATTTTACCACATAGTTCTACTAATTGGTAGATTTTACCACATAGTTCTACCAATTAGTAGATTTTACCACATAGTTCTACTAATTGGTAGATTTTACCACATAGTTCTACCAATTAGTAGATTTTACCACATAGTTAGTTCTAGTAATTCGTAGGTTTTACCACTTGGTTGATTTTAATCTTTGTTTTTGCAATTATTTTGTATATGGCTCGTTTATGGTTTTCATAGGCCATTGGTCCAAGTGTTCTCTTTAATAGAGCCTTCATCAGTGTGGGAAAAAATAATCATTATTTGGAATTGTATTTCAATATAACTAAACTTAAATATCTGTAAGGTCGCCAGGCTTGTTCAATCTAGGGCCCGCTAGCCACAATTGGGCCCGCGAATGCATAAAATCCGCCCACCGCAAAAAATATATTTTTCCGAAATTATGAGAACAGCAATAGTAAAGAATTTTACCACTGTGTAATTTTAAATATAATGTACACTGATTTTTTTTAACACATTATATAGATTTTTGTCACGAGAGCCGAATCTACAGGGCTATTTGCAACAGTAGCTAAAGATGGTCTTTTAACACAATGTAACAGGCTCATTTGGGTTTGTTGTCACTATTTTTGACCGGTTTTTGCCACATTGCCGGTTTTTGCCACTACTTTTGTCGGTTTTGGCCACTGTTAAGGCCGGTATTGGTCGCGAGTCTCTACACTAGGGCACGTGGTCGCTAGGACTCGCACGTGCGTCAGTGCGGGCCGGGCGGGGTCTTCGCGGGGCTGGCGGGGGGAGGGTTGCTCCACTCGACGCTGTCTCCTTCATACTGTGTGTTTTCAAGTCGCGTGATCAGTCGCTCGTCTTCATCGCCGAATTCGCCGCCCATTAGCGACGGTTCGCCTACTACCATTACATCCTGGAACAATAAATATATTGTTTAATTGCTGTTTAAGGTAAATAAAACATCATGAGCCTTTATTATACCGTTGTTAGGCGTTCCCGGTGGTGCCAGATATTCCGCCGCAACTCAGTAATGTGTAAGTATTACTGTATTCCGATTTGAAGGGCACTGTAGCTGGCGAAATTACTGGGCTTTCGAGACTGACCATCAAACTGTCTCAAAGTGGATGAACGCCATAGCAGTGTTGCACTGGCATATATGTTCCACCAAAGCGATGTATTTTACCATCAGGAGAACGCTTAGCTCGTCTAGTCACTCGTTTACGTAAAAATTGTTATAATTTAAAAGTACGAAGTCTATAAGACATCTTTAAATACTATAAGATTGTTCATTAAAAACTTAATTATTAGTTACGGTCTGAATCAGGACCGTTAACTGCCAAGTCAGTACTAAAAGTACATAATTTCATAGGATTTTTGACACTTTGATGCAAGTCGACATAAGAATAAAGATTTTTTTTTATTACCTGTGAGGCGAGACTGAAGTTGGGTCCGGGGGATCGTTTCTTTGCGGGCGCGGGCGGGGCCGCATTGGCGCCCGCGCTACCTTTGCGTTTGCGACGCTTGCTTGCCGGACGATTCGACTCTGTCACATATAAAACATAATAAATGAATGAATAAATTTATAAATGACAATGCTTTATGTTAATTAACATAAAATTGTAAAAACCGATAATTTACATTGAACGGTTTGAAAACCATTCCCATTGGTTATCGTTAACGAATTTCTCTATGCAAGTTTTGACACATGAAAACTTGATTGAATTGAATTTTTGCTGCACGTATGTAATATTATTTTCTAGTGCCTGGTGGTCTTTTTTTTATAATAATTACAAATAGTAGTTTTAGTAATTTTTAAATATTCAAAAATGTAGGTACGCTCGAGCGAGAGGGCGAATCAGGGGTACGATACGCCTTAAAGCCCAGAACCCAGAACTGGTAACAGCGTTATGTCACTCACCGGGCGGCGCAACCATCCGCTGCCACTTCTGGAAGAGCGTGGTCTTGAGGCAGTCGCGGGGAGAGAGCGCGTACGCCTTGTGCCGGGACATCAGCTCCTGCATCGGCTCCAGAATCACGCATAACTGGAACAAACAACCTCAATGATTAGAATAATCAAGGTATAAACAATAAACATAAGGCATTTCATAATTGGACTGTTCTAGTGACCGTAAACCAGTGGTGTTTACGGTCACTAGAACAGTCTTATTGAATATAGGCGTCCCACGAATATGCCACATGGAGGGAAAGTACCTTGAATATTGTAAATGGAACATTTTACTGAAAGAAGACATTATTTGAATTTAAAAAAACAATTTAAACTGCATTTATAGATATTTAAATAATTACACGGTTGAACCGGGAATCGAACCCGCCCGTTACACGAGAAAAATAATCACCCTGTAGCTTTATCATACCGGTCGAAAGGCTTCATCATAAGGAATAGTTTTTGCTAAATAACTTAAAAGATAATTCATAGAAATCGACCAGAAACAGGCGGGCAAAATGCCATGGCGGGCCACTTCGTGACCCACGGGCCCGGGTTTGACCGGCCTTGTATAAACCGAATGCTGTCTTACCCTGAGATAGTTCAATGTTGAGTTGGTGATCCCCTGACGTGTGATGTTCTTGGCGAGTTGGTCGAGTGCGGCGTGGTCGGGCGGGTGGACCGCCTGGCGCGGGATCAGTTCCCGGTGCGCGCGAACCGCCATGTGCCATGACTTGATGCGCATCAGGTCATCGAAGGTGAACTCTAGGATGAGACGCCCTTCCGTGCACACCTGGAATTGAAAGGATATATGATATGTAAGTGCAAGTAAGTGAACACAAACCTACCATTACAACACTGTCTCTCTACACTCAAAGGTTTGCTGGAAGAAAACTCTTTTAAGGGTTAAGCTCACCTATGTAGGTACATGCCTTTTATTAATTATGTGTGCAATAAAGAATTCAAGGATTTATGTAAAAGGTTTTCTTCTTCTTATCATTGTCACTTGTTCTTTCGAACCAGGAGTAGTGGAAGGATTTCAAGTGCGCTTCGAGGAGGCTTGTTACCTCTTGAGTCTGGTGACGCAGTAACAGCCATCTGCGGCTAAATGCATTAAACGTCCATCCGAAAAAAAGGCTACTTACGTGCACTCGACACCATGTTTTCGATTTTTTTAAGTTCTATGAAATGCCGGTTTCCTCACGTTGTTTTCCATCACCGTTAAGCACGTGTTTTAATGCGCACTAGAATGCACACATAAATTTTTTTGAACAGCAAATCCATTGGTCTACGTCCAGGTTCGAACCCACCACCTTCAGATGTAAAACATGATGAATTGAGAGTATTTATGTAATAGGTGACGAATTGAGAACATTATGTACTTAATAGGTGACGAATTCAGCGGTTTCAGGCGCCAATGAACACACTGAACTGAACAGAACAGTCTTCATTCTGATAAGTTTGTTTACAGAACACAACGAAAACAGTCCTAGTTCTAAATTTAGTAGCAAGGCGGTTTTATATACCAGGAACCTATCAAGCCATTATTTTACCCAAAGAGCTTTTATACTATGTATCGAGAGAGCTAACACGCCATTTTGTTTTATTTAAGGATTAAGAATTCTGAACCTTATGACTTAGAAATATAGTTCTTTTTTAATTAAATCTAAATATAAGGATTTTAATGCTTGATAGAGACCCCCTCGTTAAGGAGTGTGTCTCGTTCACACAGTTGCCAGCATACAATTAAAATTAACATGGCCATAATTTTTTAAATAAGTGGGACAATTTTCGAAGTTAGACGATTTGCTCTAAATGTTATTCAGATTCATTTGAAAGGTTTAGTACAGTCGCTGTCATGTAGGTTAGGTACCTAACTGCCGAGAATAATAATTACTGTTCGAAAGAAACAGTATTAAAACCATTGAATCAGATATACCTCACTAGAATGCGGCGCACCGCCCTCTTTTTTGTTGATATTTTAATGCACCTATATATAATATAACTTTAAAACAATAATGCAAAGTAACGTATGTATATAACATTGATAGCTTATTGAGCAGATTGAATTTTCCCTTGGTTGCTTGTTTATGTCTCAATGAAATATTCAAAGTTCAAAAATTATGGTCGCCCTACAGAACGAGACACACTCCTTACTGGTTCTAGCTCTTTCGGCTCGCAGTTTTCGTGTGAGTCGGCATTCTAGATACATAGTATACAAGTTCTTATGTTACCTAAATCACAGATAGAGAAATATCGCTAAACATAAATCGCATAGACTTCTTTCATTTATAAATCTATTACTAACCTTTTTTCACGGTAAATAATAGATGATAGTAGATTTCATCTTCATGTTTCATTAGCTCCATTTATAAATCCGCAAAAATGTCATTTTACCATTTAACAAATAAAACTTAACGATGAAATAAAATTAAAATTACATCACCACAACAAAAACAAGAAAAAAGTTAAAAAAAACGGTCGGTCACTCACTCAATTGACCGGAAATGCACTTGAATGTCAAAATACTTCAAAATAGTGAGAGGCGAGGCGATAGTAGCATGCGAGGAGACTACGATTTTAGTCGATTATTTGAAAAGAGATTACTTTCAAAATAATGGATAACAGATTTTTCTGCATGCTTAGAATTTCGATCTTTATTTTGACAACCAACATAAATGTATCTTTAAACTTTCGTTTTCTGTTCTTTGACTCTTTGGTTTAGTTGAACTAAAGTTAAGTTAATTAAAACCTTTGTTTAGAAATTAAGCGGATTTATTACTAAATATATTTATATGATTTATTGATATTTATGGATTTCCGCAAAGTAACGCCTGAATCAATCAATTACATAAATGTAGTTAAAAATAGTTACTATTTTGAAATATATTTGAGGCAATCGATAATTTAGATTATATGTATAGACGAAAGTTCCGAAAGATATGAAAATTGATTGATATTGGTTACTCAATCTAAGGATAAGACCACGGATGGTCGAGTGGCAAGTGCATTGGACTGCTACGCCGAGTGTCGCGGGTTCGATTCCCGCTTCTTTACATTTGTGTGATGAACATCGGTGTTTGTCCTGTGTCTGGGTGTTTTCTATGTATTCTATAATTTACAAAAAAATATAAGTATTCTATCAGTTAACTGGTTCCCATGGGAAATGGAAGTGGGCGGGACATATCTGCAGATTAGAAAATGTAAGATGGACAAAAAGAGTTACAGAATGGATCCCAATAGAAGGGAAAAGGAAACAGGGAAGACCAAGAAAGAGATGGAGGGACATTCTTACACAACGATGCGGACCGGAATGGATGAGGAAAGCCAGAGAGAGGGACGCATGGAGGAATCTAGGGGAGGCCTACGCCGATGAGGCGACTTCTGCAGAAGTATTAGATTAGTTTTTAATTAGATTTAAGCAGTTAAACAGAAGCAATAAAGGCTTTTTTTTTTTTTTTTTTTTTTTTTTTTTTATTTTAACTGGTTCCCATAGAACAAGCTCTGCTTAGTTTGGAGTTAGATGGAGCTATGTGAAATGTCTATTCATTATTTATTTATTTATTGTATAATACCAAGCTAATTCTTAAGCCATTAGTATATATTAAAATAAAATTTGTACCTATACTGAATTTTACATTAAAGTATGTGATTCTACTTTATACATTCATAAGACCTGTCTGTAACTAACCACACTTGAGACGTATAAATCATTCATTCATTCATTCGCAGCAGCTACATATAAAATACAACGACACGGATGGTCGAATGGCAAGTGTATTGGCCTGCACGCCCAGTCTCGCGGGTTCGATTCCCACTTCAGCACAAACATTTGTGTGATGAATGAACATTGGTGTTTGTTCTGAGTCTGGGTGTTTTCTATGTATTCTATGAATGTAGGTAGGTATTTACTAAAAAAAGTATTTAAGTATTGTATCACCCATCTGGTTCCCATAGTACAAGCTCTGCTTAGTTTGGGACTAGATGGCGTTGTGTGATATGTCCAAAATATTTTATTTTTTTTATTTAAAACCAAATAGTGGTTATACCTAGATAGACAGTATCAAATCAAAATGGATGCGGAATACAGGACAGAAAATTTTCAGACACCCTCTTAATAAAAATTAAATATATTTTTTTTTTAAACATTTTGTTATTTTTTACGATGTAGGTAGTTTTATTAACAATGAAAAAGCCTAGTAGTTTTAATATAATATATTATGTATAATAGTTATATAGCCCTGTTACTTCTCTTTTTTGAAAATTAGCATCGGACCAAAATGTACTAGAAGTTAGCCAAAGTGGCTCCCTTTTCTTGGTCGCATTTTCAATGTACTACATTGTGATTATATACTTTTCACACCACCTGCTCGACAATATCCAATTATATATCATGCTATCATCAAGGTAAAGCAAAGCATTACACCCCAAGGGAGGTAATGTTGTATGAAACTCCCAAGGGTAGTAATGTGATTTGAATTTGGAACGTCAAATTCGTGTGAAAACTCGTGGAAAACTCTAAGTAAGAGAACGCCCATATGGCATTGTAAAAAGGTTTGTTCTAAAATCGAACTGGCCACTCATAAAAAAAAAGAAAAAAGGCGCGACTTCAAAGATTGTGGAACAAGAGACGGTGTTCGCTGCTGGAGCCCTGGCTTTTTATTGCCTCGCAGAAGGTGTGAAAGGTAGAGTATGCTCCTCTGGGATAAAGCCTGTCTTCGTCTTGGGCAGCTTGAACCCCTCCCGTCACTCAGGACTCTACATAACTCCGTCGCTTCGCTCAGGAGTTAACTGAGTCCCTCGTTAGCTCAGGGTTCAATATGCCACCCGCGACATAAGACACTGCTTTATCCCCTTAGTGCATAATCTACTATTAATACTTCAGTTGCTATACCTTAGTGAACATGGGCTTCCCGTGGTGCGTGACCATCGTACAGTGGTCGCAGTCGAGCGTGATGCTGGTGTTGTGGAAGGATTCTTTAGGCTGCCTCATGGTGTAATACAGCTCTGACACGCCACCCTCGTATATACTTCGGAAGTACCGGGGTATTAGCGTCCTTCCTATCGCTGAAATAAGAAAAAAACGTTTAAATATGGTGATATTGATATAACTTCTGAAAGTCAGCTTCAGGCAAGTAAGAGGTAACATTTACAAGGATGGATAGATGTTAGCTCCTCAATCAATTCAAAACCACTGAACCGATTGAACCCTAAAACAGTTTAAGTATGACTTATTTTAAAGGAGATTACAAAAATATATATAAGTTATATGTTTAAATTTAATTTGGAATAATGAATTGACAATGATTGTATAATTATTTCGCAGTCGGGTTCTCAGTTTTTTTTTTTTAACTTTAAGCTAGTTTTACTATACTATTAGCAGTGGTACTTACTATATCTTTTAGGTCCATCTTCTAAACAAAAGGTGAGTGTAAGCGTCGCGTCGTCTTCAAAGAATTCCGTCGCGAACGCGTCCCACCATAGGTTGTCAGAGTCCTGGAATCGATACGTTATTCTGTCAACAGGTGGCGCTAGCTGTCTACTGACAAATACTCAATACTTTATCTGCGTAAATGTTGTACAGTAGAAGTTCATGAATGTAGGTAGTTAGTATGAAACATACAACAAATTTAACAATTTCTTAATACTACTACTTAATTACATTTAAGTTCTAGGTTCTAAGTTCTAGCAGTTTATGACAAATGATTTTGTATCTATGTTATTTTACGCTGCCAGAGTTACCTATTGATTTTGCTCTGTTTTAGAGATGTTAGGGCCAGTTAGGGCTTGTCAGGTCAGACTATGAAATAATCTAAGAGTCTGATATAAACTGTTTGAATTGTAATTTCAATTTTAACAGTATTATATTGATCTGCTGCTATGGTTATAGCAGTAATTTCTACCATCAGCAATGTTACTATTACTAGGTATATTAAGTAAAGTATTTACATTTACATACTGAATTAATATAAATAAACTAACTTTATAAATTATAAAAATATTTTTTATTTACCTTAACAAAATATAACGGTTGAATGGATTACTATATTAATATAAGAACTATTTTGATGTACCAAAAACTTCTATTATAATAAGGATTTTTTCCATTATAAAAAACCCCTATTTACGGATATATCAGATGTTACTAACGCCATAAATCCTTGAAACTAATTCAAAAATTAAAATTAATTTGTAAGAAAATTACCTCTGTCCTCTGTTGTAACCGTTTATTGAGCTCATAAACTCTGTAGTCAGGTTGTCCAAAATAAGGCGCGTGCCGCCTGAAATTAAGAAAAAAAAACATATTCATTACAGAGATAAGCTAATTAATTTAAACTAATTAGTCTATTGAATTATCCCTTATTCATAACTAATTCGTTTTGAGTGAGACGTGACGTGCCGAATTTAATAATAGTAGATTATGCACTAAGGGGATAAAGCAGTGTCTTATGTCGCGGGTGGCATATTGAACCCTGAGCTAACGAGGGACTTATGTAGAGTCCTGAGTGACGCGAGGGGTTCAAGCTACCCAAGACGAAGACAGGCTTTATCCCAGAGGAGCATACTCTACTTTTCACACCTTCTGCGAGGCAATAAAAAGCCAGGGCGGCAGCAGCGAACATGCATCGTCTTTTGTTTCACAATCTTTGAAGTCGCGCCTTTTTTCTTTTTTTTATGAGTGGCCAGTTCCTTTTTACAATGCCATATGGGCGTTCTTTTACTTAGAGTTTTCCCACGAGTTTCCACACGAATTTGACGTTCCAAATTCAAATCACATTACAACCCTTGGGAGTTTCATACAACATTACCTCCCTAGAGAGGTAATGCTTTGCTTTACCTTGATGATAGCATGATATGTAATTAGACATTGTCGAGCAGGTGGTGTGAAAATATATGTGTAAAATAATCAATATTTCAAAGTACTGAAGCAGTCTCTCAAATGATACACATACAAATCACTTTATTGTCAAAAACTGAAACTTTATTGATAAAAATAAAGACTACAAGGTTTCAATTTCAGATTTTTGTAGCTGTAATTCAATGAGGTAATATTGAGGGTAGACCGTCATAGCAGTATTTAAGTCAACTGATTGTCCTTTTATTTGATTTTAGTGAAAGAGTTTGGTCCACTAACTACTTGGTAGTGATGGACAACCCGTATATAGTTGCATACATATTTAAGTTTAAAATTGTTTGCGCATATTTAACTCATTGTCAAATTTTATAAATTTCGAGCATTGTGATTGGCTAATTCACGGTCCGCTCCTCTCCACTCCACCCAGCTCGCACGGTTACGCAACGCACCCTTAGTCGAGGGTATGAAGACATTGTAGTAAGCTATAATGTCTTTATATTATGCCTCTGTTCGAGGCATTGTAGATCACAGACTATAATAATAAGCGCGTACTATAAGTAGACTTTAGTCGTAAACATTGTTTTTTTTATCTATCACTTGTCTATTGGACACTTAGGCCACACGCGGTAACGGCAGATGAAGCTTTCTGACCAAAATGGTGGCCAAGATTAAACCGGAGTCCGGAAAAAACCTGGACGTCCGAAAGTGCGTTGGGTCGACATTGTAAAAATAGTAGGAAGCACCCGGACGAGAGACGCTCAAGACCAGGAGGTGGCACAAAAGGAACGAGGCGTATACCACAGAGTACTAAGTTATAGACAACCTATACCCAGCAGTGGGCGGTCCGGGCTGATGGTGAAGATGATGATGACTTGTCTATTACCTAAAATAGGGGTCTGGTATGTGGTGGTAGACCGGCGGCGGCGGCGGCGGCGCATACTCGTGGTACAGATGCTGCGGCGTGTATTGTTGGTACTCGCCCTCGCCGCCGAACGAGCCCAGCGCCACAGGCATGTATGCCACCTTGTCACCGAGACATCGCGCTTCTCACAACCTCCACGGCTATTATGCGCTCCTGGTACTTTATGGTGAATTTGTACACTTTTTTTTCTATTTAGGAACTTATTTTCACTTTGGATTTTGAGTTTGGTGACACAAATTTGCACGTTTTTTTTTTTTGGTTTGATTTAATAAAAATAAGAATTTATTTAAGTTTAGTATTTATTGTATTGATTTCCGATTACACTTCAGTTAACTAGTCCACTTAAACTTTGGTCACTTTGGTTTGGTACTAAATTAGTCGATTCTTCTCGATTGCACATGCACATCACTATCACACATGAATCGACTAGAATAAAAAAGAAAGTTTAGAATTTCAGTCAATAAAAAACCGATTATTCTTCAGTGACTTCAGTAAAAGCCACCGTCACGAGCACGACTGATAAAAAGCATTTCGAATTTTTCGCGCGGGAAGCATAATCTCAACGTGACAGAAACGGCGTATCTCCTTTATGTACTGAACATTGATACGCGATTGTAGTTCTAATGTCGTGGGTGTTAGAGGCGATAAGCTACTAGATATCGTTCTAAAGCCGGCAAGCTGGCAACGCCGCGTCAGCTGGCCGCGCTAGTAACGAGCCGCGTTCAGAAAGGTCAACATCGGTTACTATTTTTTTTATACCACCAGCTATTTTCGACGGCTTTGTTTGTTTTTTTATCATCGATATTATTGATTTTTTTTAGTTCAAATGCTGACTGTATGGCTGTAATAATAAAGTGTTTTCGAGAAGGAGTTCCGGGACCTTATTTTAATTATGATTGTAGAACGTACCTACTGGCTTTTTACCTATTTATTTATACAAAGTCATTCGCTTTACGATGATCCTTATATTCAATACTTTTCTACAGATAATCAAAATAATGGGTTTAGAAGCGTATTTTTTTCCATTTTGATCGCTTTCAGGACCGTTGATAAAAAAAAACTCATCAGTATCTTAGGTGTGCATTCATGATAAATGGCGTTCATAAAATTTATTCAAAAAAATATGAATATCTCAAAAAGACTATTGTTTTCACCGCGAGGCAAGGCCTCCGAACGCATGCGGCGTTGCCGCTCCGTGCGTTCGCGCCATACTTTTTACTGTTTCTTAGCACATAGAACGCTCATTACGCTCGCACGCACACACTGACAACTACGCTATATTGTTATATCCGTTGTACATACGCTCTACATAGTGCAAGATGTACATTATATACATTCCACGGGCGACGTTGAGTAGATATGTAGGTAAACTACGTTTCTCGGTACACAAATCAAACTGTACATCTATAAATAACTGGGATGTGTCCGTGGAACGTTTAAGAAAAATTATCGATTTAAAATTCGCGCCTCAGATAAGCCAGAACGTCACAATGAAGTGACGTGGGCGATTCCGAATCGAAATTCATAAGTCGAGTCATTGATTCGAAAAAGGAGGTACTTTAGGCACGGGTTGGTTTGGGTGTGAAATTTCATACATACATAAATTTGATATTTAACTCTCACTTTAAAATATTATTTTCGATGTTTACCTAGTTTTATCGTACGACCCTAATTTACTAAAGTAATAAATAGTGCTGCTACACTACAACTTGTAAAAAAATATGAGTAGTTAGTAGGTAAAAATTTCAGATACAATAAGTTTTTTAAACACTAAACTACTCATAATGTTTAACAACACTGAATTCAAAATATTGTTAATAATATTTAAATTATTGAAACTGAAATTACTTTAAGGAAATAGTTTACAAAACCTGATGATGACACTGTATCAAGGGACGAAACTACGATAGCACAAAAAGTATCACAAAAACCAGCACAAAACCAGAAGTCGCACGATTGATAGTAAGACGCGGAAATCCCACAATTCGCGAGATCCCAAGGAGACTGCCTTGAGTTACATCGTTATCACAACCAGATACACTGATAGCACGGAAACAATGCTCGCCACGCACACGGAGATACAAAGCTTTACAACCAACACGATAAGATCCGCAGAAACAATAAATTAGACAATACAAATTACTTGCAACAAAAAATGAGCAAGAAACCGCGGACGTGTTAGCGTTCCGTCAGTCAAAGCGGAATGTGTGTCATGCCGGCGTGTCAATGACTTCGTACTTAGCTAGCATCGCACAATGTACCGAGCTACGTAAACAGCCCACGGACACGTGCGGGGAAAACTCCGATACCTAACCCCGGAGAAAATAAGTACCGCGGCACCGGCACCTTACGGCACCTGACCTAAAACCGCTGTGTACATAGCGTCCGTTGCAACGCGCGCCCGCCGCACAACAACCAATTGCGCGTAAAAATATTGCCTATCGACAACGCAGCCCACAAATCGATAGGACACGTGAAATAATTTCATGAGCATACGCTCCAGCAATCGGTTTTCGAAACTGCAGAGTAAATATGAGAACGCTAGTTGCCGGCGCGACGGCGCGTACACTGCACCTATGTAATCCAATACATAAGAGAAGTGTGCCGCGACGTGACGGACGAGTGACGAACTGTCAGACCCTCGGGAAACTTCGGCCCGCGTCGTCAGTCAGCTCGCGCGGCGACTACATCGGATATATTACACGATTAGATTATGTCAGAGTGATTAATAGTAAAAACCGGTTGTTGTCTTAGGTCAATCACATCAACTCGGCCACAATAGACCAAAATCTCGTTTGGACGCAGTCAAGTGGAGATTCCGCCAGTTCTGACAGCATTGCGATAACCTTATAGACAAATAACACTCGTAAATAAAGAGATCTGTCTCTCTTACTAGTTATCGCTGTCTGGCTACTGTCAAGGTCAATAAAACACATGTTGCTCTGAAATGCTGCAATTGTTTCTTTATCACTTAATTTAAACATCTGTGACACAAATTTGTTTTGACTGTTGTAGGCACTTGTATGTACAACATGTACGATAAAAGTTAAAGTCTGCTGTCAATCAATTTGATGATACATTTAAGAATTTTAAGAGCTTGTAAATCGGTTTCTACTAATTTAAACTACACATCAAGTTTATTTCGGGATATGAGAACCAAAAAAAAGGCATGGTTTGGTGTCACCTTTATTAACCACTGCCGCAGAACGTATAGGCATCTCTGCAACCCAAACCCAACCAAGCGGAATATGATGAAAAGTTTGTTGTTCAGGCTTGTTAGTCATTGCATACTTGAAAACCCCAAATCCCAATGGATTTGGTAAGTAGGTGGTACTCATTGGTTGTTAAAACTTATAGATGAAAATGGTTTCAATATTGATATGTGTATTATATGTGTGTTATAGAACCTCATGCTCCAGCACAACGCTGAGTTGAGCCCAAATTTGCCAATAAATTTTTATACTTCTGACTAAGTAGGTTAACTAAGTAGGCTTACTGTATTCATTAAGTGAGTAATTTGTTTGTATTTTTTTTTGGCAAATAAAAACCATTTTCTTTCTTTTCTTTTTATTATTGTGTATGATAATTATTTAAAATAAGCGAAGGAGACTGGGCAGAACTGTTTTTTCCAATCTCCTATGCTTATGTGAAACATATTAAAAACAAAATAATAATTATATAGCCTAAAACACTTCGTGAGGTTGAAGTTTCAAATACACCGCTCCATTTCTTTTCAATTTATAATCTTCAAAAATGTACAAATATGCGTGCGAGCCGGATGCAGTAAAAAGATATAGAAAGAGTATAGGTACTTACTTACTGTATAAAAGTTATTGGGTCGTCACGTCTTAGTTTTTAAACATATAGTGAACTTTCTAAATGAAGTAGGTAACAGAAGGGTCAAAGATGCTGATATTATGTCACCCCATTCAAGGAGCACTTACTAACCCTTTGGATGACAATTGACAAGTTAGTTTTTTTTTTTTTTTTTTTTTTCAAAGAACCTTAGTTCTTTAGTTTTGGCTTCACATCAAAGGTATATAGCCAGTGTCAAGTAATTGGAGAGATTATTTTGTAATAAGTCAGAGTCGATAAGTCAAGTCATGCCCCTGTAAAGTAGTGGTGGTTGCGACTTTACTAGAGGCTTCTATGGAGTTTTGGAGGCAACACGAAAAGTCACGTTTTACAGCATTACACTATTCACCAACACTCATACACATTCACGAGCACTTAATGGATAAAATACCACCATTTTTACACATAAACACTCAAAGTTATACAAGTTTTGTTAATTAATTTAATGCCGCCAATGTGCCATTTTTCACGTTCCCGCCAAAAAACCGACAAGTTAGTTAGACGACCTTCAAACTAAAGGGGTGCAGTGTAGTACTACGATATGAGCAATGAGCATTGTCGATCACGCGTTGAATGATTTCTATTCTAACAATGTTGGAATCTGCGTTTTCTGAATTGATTCGATCGTCATATAAGATTTAAGAACATAAAGGTTTCGCTGTTTTGACTTGACTTTAAAAACGAGCCTAACAGTATTCGCATAATGATGTGTGACAAGTGTGACAGCACATTAAAATTTGGAACCATTCTATTTACTCTACATTTACTAATCAACATTTACTAGACAATAAACTAATCTGCTTTTCATAAGAAGCAGAGTAGGTAGCTAGGTAGCAAACGTTTTTGTTATAAATTAAAATAATACAACAAACGAGAAATTGAAAATAAAATACCTATCTATTTACCTGTCTGTACAGTATACGTCTTCAAGAATGATTTAGACAATTGCATAGAGAAAGTTTGTGAAAGCTGGCCTCGTACAGTTTTCATCGCTGCCAGTTTGACGCTTCAATGGCATGAGATGATTGGTTTACCAATCTGACACTTAACTCATTATTTTGAATTAAGTTTAAAGACATTAAATAAACCTGATAAATAAATAGATTATCAAGGTTTTACAAAAATATACTACACCCGACTTCAATTAGACTGTTCTAGTGACCGTAAACACCACTGAATAGTCACAGGGAAGCAAAATACGCAATTTCAAATTACATAGGTACCTACTTGGATGATGTTATTTTTTCAGTGGTTTTGATTTCAAAACCGATTTACTAACCCGATTTTTATACATATCTGGAAGTATATTCGTTCATATAAAGATTTTTTCTAAATAGGAAATAAAATCTAAATTTTCTAAAATAAAAAAACAAATTAAATTATATATTTTTTTTTTCAATACGTCTCCATTTTTTTATTTGTAAAATAAAAATCCACAATTCATGGTTAATCAGTTTTCATATGTCAAAATTAATCGACTATTGCCGAGTAATAAAATCGACTCAAATCAGAAATTAGCATTGCACATCCCTATTATGCACTGACCGCAGCTGACATACCGGAAGTAACTTTTTGTTGAAGAATTTTTTTTGGTTCTTTTTTTACATAATACTCTTTTCTTCTCTTTTTCTATTTAACTCTTGTCTTAAGACTTTTTAATAAAAAATAATTATTTAATATCGAAAAATTAAAAATCATTTCGAAGCAGACAAAATAGATATTACAAAAATCAAATTCTTGTCCCAACGATACATAGAGAGAGAACATCGTTGATTCAATTCATTAGAGTGAAAAGGATAGAAATAGCCATATTAAAAGGAGATAGACTGATATACAACGTAGTTGTATGAATGAAACAGACTTACCGGCGTGTGAAAGAGATGCGGAGATGTCTTAATTCATGAGTTAGACAGAGATAAAGCAAGTCTGTTGACGTAGATGAGATAAGGAGCTATCAGCAGAGGAGCGTTTACATCGAGTTTTTTACTGGAATGTTTACTTTTTTGCAATAGGCAAGTGCACTGTGTTGTGGATTGTTCTTTTGATAGACATACTAATTTGAAGGTCGCTCGTAAGGTACAATAATGTGAGTAGATTTTCTTGTTATTCTTTAATGTACACACAGACACATTTAAAAAAATTGGTTGTCTGTAAAAATGGTTTATGGACGATAGTTTAACGTGACTACCTACCAGCGTAACGGGACAATGAGCGTTATCGGACAATTACAGCGTTACCGGACAATGACGTCAACGTTTTCATGCATGCCAGCGTTCATCGATTTATTAGACGTTGTCACGTCAATATAAATCATAAAAGAAAATACATGTACAAAGGCGAGCTTAACCCTAATAAGAGTTTTCTTCTAGCAAACCTTTGAGGTTAGAGATAGGCTATGGAAAAGTGTGATTTTAAGTGAGTTTACGCAAGTCGTAAAATAAACAGAAAAAAAAACCTTTCAATAATTATAAGTTTATAACATTGAAATCACACATCAGGTATGATTCAAGATAATATAACTGAATCTTCTTCTTATCGTGTCACTAGTTCTTTCGAACCAGGGTGGTGAAAGGATTTCAACTTTTCAAGTGCACTTCGAAGAGGCTCCTTTCGTGCACTTGACACATGTTTTCGAACTTTTTATTCTAGTTCTATGACATGCCGGTTTCTTCACGATGTTTTCCTTCACCGTTAAGCACGTGTTTAAATGCACACATAGATTTTATGAACAGAAATATCCATTGGTGTACGAGCGAGTTCGAACCCCAACCATAGGATCGAAAGTCGAGGCACCTCCCACTCGGCCAACACGGCACATAAAACTAAATTAAAAATATTATAAAATAAGGTTAAAGTTATTATGCGTTGAATTGAGTTTGGTACCTGAGTCTAACGTACCTTTGTATTTAACTGAATAGTGCACGAAATGAGCCTCTTCGAGGCGCACTTGAAATCCTTTCACCACGCTGGTTCAAAATAACTAGTGACACGATAAGAAGAAGATTTAACTGAATAATTGTATTAACATTTTATTAGTCAGTAATATTACAGTTTACACTTGCTACGGAAAGATTTAAACTATGATATAGAGGTACCTAAATCTTATATCTACTATTTTTTAGTTTCGTCAATTTACCTATTTTTATATTTATTTACAGTGGTTACATCGTACGTACTTCACTGCAACAACAAAACTCATTCATCAGGCCAGTCACTCGCCCGTCAAGCTGTCAACGTATGAACGAGACATCACTCACACACGGACATAAATACAGGTAGCACGCACACCAAGACATATCTCGTTACTACATGGACAGAGAGGAGTAACTGAAAAATGTCTAATTTCTCTCCCTTGACTGTAGTTTTTTTATGAAAGAATTTATAAAATAAAATAAAAATTATGTTATTACAAATGTAGGTTCTTACCTAATCAAATGATTTAGGTACTTACGGATTTGAAAAAAAAAATTAGGTTGTCTGTAAAGTTCGTTTACGGACGATAGTTTAACGTGACTATCAGCGTAACGGGACAATGAGCGTTACCGGACAATGACGTCAACGTTTTCATTTATGCAGCCAGTGTTCATCGATGTATTAGATGTACTTAGTCACGTCAAAAATACAAAGTTTTACAAAAATATAATACAACCAACTTCAACTGACTGTTCTAGTGACCGTAAACACCACTGAACAGTCACAGGGAAGCAAAATACGCAATTTCATCTACTTCGATGACGTATATTTTCAGTTATATTGATTTCAAAAAAGTACTGAATCAATTTTCATGAAATTTCTATGGGATCAATCTGGAAGAATATCCTGTAAAACGAAAATATACTTTTTCTAATCGCTTTATAATAGTAGATTATGCACTAAGGGGATAAAGCAGTGTCTTATGTCGCGGGTGGCATATTGAACCCAGAGCTAACGAGGGACTCCGTTAACTCCTGAGCGAAGCGAGGGAGTTATGTAGAGTCCTGAGTGACGCGAGGGGTTCAAGCTGCCCAAGACCAAGACAGGCTTTATCCCAGAGGAGCATACTCTACTTTTCACACCTTCTGCGAGGCAATAAAAATCCAGGGCTGCGAACTCAGCAGCCAACACCGTCTTTTGTTTCACAATCTTTAAAGTCGCGCCTTTTTTCTTTTTCTTATGAGTGGCCAGTTCGATTTTAGAACAAACCTTTTTACAATGCCATATGGGCGTTCTTTTACTTAGAGTTTTCCACGAGTTTCCATACGAATTTTACGTTCCAAATTCAAATCACATTACTACCCTTGGGAGTTTCATACAACATTACTTCCCTAGGTAGGTAATGCTTTGCTTTACCTTGATGATAGCATGATATGTAATTGGATATTGTCGAGCAGGTGGTGTGAAAACAAAGTTATGTACATTGTTATTATGAGGAGACGAACATAAAAAAAAATATCAACCGAATTGATAACCTCATTTTTGGAAGTCGGTTGAAAAAAAAACAGTACAAAGCACCTACTTACTACCTACCTACTTACTTTTATAGCCTGTACAAAAAAAAACAATAAGTTATCAACAGCTTGTGTGAAAAATATGTTATTTATATAAGTATTTTTCGTAGAATTTTGAGATTTTTTGATTGTCACGACACACACATTACATAGATATAGATACCTACTCTTTTCGTTCGACCGATGGTTTCGGCTATATCACCGTAATTTTGTAAAAACCGTAAATTTACAATTTAACGGTTTTCAAACACGATAAATTACAAATTGTCAACAATTTTTAAACACTACCTACTACTTACCTAGTACCTAAGTTAGGTACCTATCTTTCTTCTATAACACTATGAAAATGTGCTATTAAATAGAGTAATCAAAGAACCATTCACTTTACGGTTTTAAAAGCGTACCAAGCAGAAAACATGGTACTTTAAAATTTTTCGAAAGTTTACAATTTATCGGTTTTCAAACCGTTAAATTGTAAATTATAGGTTTTTACAATTTTACGTTGACAGTTAAGGGGGCGCAGTCCTGTCAAAAAGGCATATAGGGTTGTCACACACAGGTACTTGTCTCGCTACGCTCGGGTGGGGAGCTCGCTTTACTGCAAAGCAGCTTTTGAGCAAAGCGAGCTCATCTCGATGTGACCTGCAACTCCCGCAAGCAGCGAACGGACAACCTTCGCTTCGCTCAAGTTGTTGCTTCGCTGCGATCAGTGCTGTGTTTAGCTGATGACACAAATTATTTTTACTGATTTTAAGAATTTGTGAATTCAGTGATTTGTGACATTAGGACAATTTTACATAATACATTATATTCAGTTACCGAACCTGCTTACAAAATTTCACGAGAATCTGTTGAGAAATGTGACCTGAAGAGGAGAACAGCCGCCGACAGACGCCGCCCGGACAGTGGTCGGTGGCCGCCCGGACAGACATACACAAACATATTTGGCCAACCTGAAGTAGAGAGAGTGACCTTTGGCTTTCGCTTCGCGCTCGTTCGGTCAGCTAATAATACTACTATAAACTACTATAGGTATATGCAGCTTTATATAAAGCTAAAGCTAATTAAAAATTATGTAGGTACTATAAGTACATAACTCTACAAAAAATATTTCTTGTAGGTACCTATCTTGTACCCGATACAAGCATACTCTCTCTACATCTGTGTGTGGTGTTTTAAAAGAATCTGCAGGTGGTTGATTCATTACTGTGGTGGCGTCCATGTCATTTTTCTGAGGCTGCCCCATTGACTTGTAAAGATCTTCAGTATCTAGTCATACTGATTTTCATAAACTATGGCACTATGACAGAGAATGTCAGACTTCACAAACTAAATATGTAATGTCGTGCATAATTTAATTTGTGATATCTGTCATCGCGGGAAAACTGACACAGGTCCAGCCTCCATAAGCGCCAGCGCGCGACTGAGCGAGCCTGCCAAGCCGCCGCGCTCGCGAATTTGTAGTTATTTAAACTTAGTAAAGAAGAAAATCGTTTTATCAAGTCAAATTCTACGAAAATGTCTAGAAATATTTATTGCCTATAGTTACGTGCAAAAATTAATTGTAAAATATCATTAGGCTAGTCATAGTTTTGAAAAAACACTACAAAGAGGGGTAACTTTGGATTTTTTTTCTATAGAGTGAAGTACTAATGATCTTGTAACTGGCTACGAATTTGGCTAGACTATATCCTCAACTTATGCATATATTTTTTTCAGAATTAATAACACTATTTTCGATTTCTCAGATGGTTTTAATAAACTCAAAATTGCGGCCTAAGTGTGACTGCGCCGCCTTAATATTTTAAAGTAACGCCCACGAAGCATCAGGCACCGCTGCGAAGAACACCAATAGGGGTTTTTCCTATTAGAGCACTTGTCTTGTATTTGAAGTATATTAATTGTTCATAATAGTGGGAATTTCAGAAAAAAACCTAAATCCCCACGGTTGTGGGGACTTCGAGACTTTTTTTCTCGAAAGCCCCACTAGTGGGTATGACCAGTAGGAATTTCGGGCATAAGCCTTAACATTTTTTTGTTCTAAAAGTTCCATCTGTCACCCTATCAGCAACGGTGGGACAGATAAAACTTTTTTGTCCCATCTGTTACCCTAGGTGGACAGAGCAGGGTGACAGATGGGAATAATTCCTAGCTTCCATTTTGGTGTAAGGGGGCGTCCATAAATTACGTGACGTGTTTAAGGGGGGGAGGGGGTCGAGTCAAATCTCATCTAATCGTACGTTGGAGAGAGGGGGGGTCTCGGCAAATATCACGCAATTTTTGTTTCTGATTGAAACAGAAAATTAAAAAAAACACCTCACGTAATTTATGGACGCCCCCTAATACTGTCAATCATGGTGTTGTTTAGGAACACTTAGATGTGTTTTTATCTATGGTTCTTAGAGTGTAACTTTTTATTTAACTTTCAAGCATTGACAATCAAACTATTGACGAATCTCGAAAATGTGTCAGAATGAAGGGGGTCGAGCCCCAATTATTGTTATTCCCCATCTCCCTCTCACTAATAAGCCGACACATGCACCCATCTCTGTTATGCAAATGAAAAATCAATGTCTGCATTTTCCTTCACTTTGACACTTCCATAATACTTGGGTGTACTGACTGACTGTACCTTTTTTGGAAAAGATTAAGTAAGAGAAAGAAAATTCATAAAAAAATCCTACAGAACACATAATTTTCTCGCAGAAAACACGGTTTTCAACCTATTTCAAAAAGGAGGTTCTCAATTGTTTTTTTTTTAATGTTTGTCACTCAAAACATCAAAATATAATAAAAGTACAATAAAGCATTTTCATTCATTCATTCTAAATATCAACCGATTTGAAAAAAAAATCTAATCTGATATCACACGGGCGAAAAGGCGAAACCACAGATTTTTCCTTCAGTCTAAAACTGAACTCTATCAAAATTCTAGGTAGTAGAAACGAGTAACACCCTGACGAGGGGTGTTATTCGATGGGAATAAAAATCCCATCGAGTAACAGTGTTACTCGTTTGGGTGTTACTGGATGGGAATAACCCATCGAATTGCTTAGGTACTTTACTAACTATAAAATTCGATTTCAAAAACTCGACTACTAAAAATAGTCGGGTTTTAGTTTTTTAACTATTTTTTTTATTTTAGCACGTTTTTATCCGACTGCCAAAGAAGGGTTATGTTTTTCGCTCGTTTCTTGTATGTATGTAATTTCTGAGTTACCTCGTATCTTCCAAACGACTGAATGGATTTTGAGAGTTAAGGTATCGTTAGATTCGTCTCAATAACCCGAGTATTCTTAGATGGGTTTAAAAAAATGGCGATCGAGTAGGATATCAAAATGAAGGAAATTAAAAGGAGATTGCAAAAATATTACTCAGTCTTATTTTAAAATTTAATTTGGAACAATTTTGAAATTCAGTCAATGCATAATATTTTCGCAGTCGGGTTTTCAGGTTTTATAATTTTTAAGCTTGTTAAAGCGTGACTTTTTATCAACAAATTATATAAATATATTTAGTAATAAATCCGCTTAATTTCTAAACAAAGGTTTTAATTAATTTAACTTTATTTCAACTAAACCAAAGCGTCAACGAACAGAAAACCAAAGTTTAAAGATACGACACGTGTTTCGCCTCTACACGAGGCATCATCAGGAGGTGTGGACTCGCCGAAGTTCGAAACGAGAGTGATATTTATGGATTTCCGCAAAGTAACGCCTGAATCAATCAATTATCGTGACTTTTTAGTTTTGGTCGCGTTTTCAATGTAGGTAGTTCGATAATATTCTATACTTATAAACTTCTATGGCTACTGGCTAAATCTACGTACTATAGTAGTCATAGACGAACGCAGGTGACTTCTCCCTCAAACTTCATGATCGTAAAGTTTTATTTTTTGTAGAACTCAGCGTTTTTGCGAACCGTACCCCGGGCGAGGGCGCGGTATAGCCAGACCATGACATCTTGATACTTGAGTAATAATTAAAATAATTAGTTAATGAGGGTTTTCTTATTTCAGTTTTTGTTATATTGAAATTAAAAATAATATTTGTTATTTAACGAATTTATTAGATGAATTGATAATTTCACACAATCCCATACAAGACTATTAGATGTACACTTGACACATGTTTTAGAACTCTTTTTATTTAGGTTATATGACATGCCGGTTTCCTCACGATGTTTTCCTTCACCGTTATTTCACGTATTTTAATGCACTCAGATTTTTTTGAAACAGAAATGTCCATTGGTGTACGACCACCAGGTTTGAACGCACGACCTTCGGATTGAAAGCCGAGGCACCTCCCACTCGGCCAACATGGCTTTTTTATTCGTATGTTTTTTTATATTGTAATAAAATATATTAAGATATAGCAAAAGTATAAAAAAGTGTTTTTTAGATTTTTTTTTATCGAGTTGTGAGATTCCCTGAAAGTTGCAGCCAGATAGCGAATCGAGAAGTGCTCGAAATTCGAATTGCAAGATTCCCCCCGGAACGACAGGCAGACAGACAAACATGAAAGTGACTTAATATAAACGTGGTAAAAAAAATAATGGTAAAAGTACCAAGAGTGCACCGTCTCCAGCGCCACCCTCCACGTGTTCAGGGTGTCGGGAGACGGGGTGGCGATGGCAGCGGCTACAGCGGTATGTATACTCCGAATATAGGTTAACTAGTTAGTCAGCGTTACGTTTGTTTCGTTACATTGAAAATCATATTTTTAAGAGAAAAAAAATTATAACATTTTAGTAATACTAGTCCAGTCATTTGGTCCGAAAAAAGGGGGTTAGGCGTAAATAATCCCGGGAGTTTTGAATTTGAAAATAGGTAGGTTTGTGTATTTCGATGTGCTCTTTCAGAATTTCAACTTTGCGGCCACTTTTTTTTATGCGCGCGCCGCCAGATTGTAAATAGGGTAATCATCAATCTGTAATTTCACGACTGTAAGATTTTTTTTTTATTAAAAACCACAATGTTTTGACGTGACTACGTCTAATAAATCGATGAACGCTGGCTGCATGCACGAAAACGTTAACGCTATTGTCCAGTAACGGTAACGCTGTCATTGTCCGGTAACGCTCATTGTCCCGTTACGCTGGTAGTCACGTTAAACTATCTCCCGTAAACCATTTTTTTTGAGTAGAAAAAGGCTTTGGAGCCACTCGTGCGTGAATTAGGTAGATACAGGTCGTATAAAGCTGGCACGGTCAAAGTTGTCATACTAATGCAATTTAACTATACTTTGTCTAGGATGGTCATTTTGACAGGTCCTCAATAGGGTCTCAACTCAAATGAGTCACATCACGCCGCACTCTTATTCAGTCACTACACAAGCGCACGTGTGAATGTGTTGTACATGTCAGCTTTTGAAAATATACCTGTACCTAAGACCTATTCGCTTTTTTAGCCGGAGTAGACCTCAGTTCCAGCAGTGGAAGCATAATAGGCTGATTATGAAAATTACCCTGTAATTTAACAGTTATTTCCCTGACATTTTTAGTCGTGGTAAGCACTGTTTTTCTATAAGCTGGGTATCTGTTTTGTAAAACCGAAAATTAGTAAATAAATCGGACCTGACCCTATCTGTAATGTGCCTATCATAATGCCTAATATTTTTACTAATAAAAAGAACTCATAAAGAAAGTAAGCATTCTCAGTGGCCTTTTTTAGAACGTCTAAAGCTTGCTTTATACAGCCTGATTCAGAGCTGATATTATTAATCCAGAAAACCTGGAATTGCATACAATGTCATTAATCATTATTCATTACACACATTCTGGTTCTTTTTTTTCAGATTATGATTTTTTCAGATCGATCAGGAATATTTAAGAATTTGAAATTCATATTATGAATTAGAGAGACATTCCAGATGTGTAAGTCTAGCCTTAGAAACGAAATTGAGACATAAAGTGTCAATAAGTTAATTAAATCTTGAAAATGCTTTATCGAAATACATTAATCATTAATCGATCTTTAAATCAAATAAACTAAATTAGAATACGTTGTTTGGGATCTTCGCGGTTTAATGCAGGGCCAAAATAATGTTTGTTCTTAATTGAGTAGGTAGGTTTCTAAATACATTGTTGGTGCAAGTAACGCACAGGTGTCATTTGAAAGTGACATTTAGCCTTCTAATGTCACTTCGGGAGTGAATCGGTCAAATGTTTCATGAGTTCTAAGAATTTCGTCGTCTGCACTTTTATGTTAGATAATTATTGAAGATTTTTTTCGAGTCAAAATTTAGAATCGAAAAGAAGGTATGGCGAAATGTTATAGCATAATAATATTTATCAAACCGGTTAATAATTTTCATTATGGTATGGATGTCATACAAAAGAGTATCGGAAAATTAAAAAATAATAATAGAATAATAAATACACTTTGCATCGCTGTGATTATAAAATAATTTTTGACTCTCTTTTCTATTCACGAGTAAAGCAGTGGCTTAGGTTTGGTGCCAGTGGGCATAAGTTTCGCAATCATACGTAAATTTCTTCTAGAAATTCTTACAGACTATTGCATTATTTACAAATTATTCATGACATTATCCTTTTTTTATTTTTTTCAAAATTCAAATTAGTCTAGTTATCGTTAAAACTCTAATTTTCAGAATTTGAACGCATAATTAATTACTAAAAAGTCCTATTCTAGGAATGGTCAATCCGTCAGTATTAACGAACAGTATACAGCCATAGAAAAAACAAAAACGTCAAAATTTCATTTTGAATTTCGAACGGTTTTGATCGGGGAGCGCGGCAGACGACACTCAACTCGGCCCGAGAGCCGTCTACCATACAATCTTTACTTATGTATACCGCCGACCGGTGTATGTAGACCCTAGTAATGTCACCCCGCTGCCCTTTTATTGCCGGCTGATACTCAAAGCGCGCGGGTCGGGGTGGGTCAGGTTATAGCGGTCGCAGCGGTACTAACAAATATATACGTATATATACACCGTACTCGGGGTGGATGAGTACAGATAGTAGAGAAATGAATTAGTAATTATTATTTTTCATTAAAAACATTTTTTTATAGTTAAGCAAATAAAAAATAAACAGTATTCTTTGATTTGCTAAGGAGTCTAGAATAAAGCTAATAAGACAAGTACGTCGCACCAAATTCTAGGTTTTGTTAGCTGGTTTCAAAGCATCTACGCTTAAGGCCAATCCTCAAATCCGAATTCCATACAAAATGATTCGGACAAATACTCAAACTACGCCGTAATTAGTAATTTCTTTACACTATTCGTTTCGTCCATGTTTTTTGATTTGAGTATTTGTCCGAATCATTTGGTAAGGAATTCGGATTTGAGGATTCCCCTTAATAAATAAACAATATATTCATAAATATATATCAACTTTAGTGGGTGGGAAGAAATAGCAATGGAAGTTTCTATTATTATGTAAATCGAAATTCTTATGTAAATGTTTAAATGGATAAATAATTTGGATCATTGTTTATCGATGACTTGTTATAACCTAATATTTTTTTTAATATACCTTCATCAATATATTGCATTTATGAATTGTATCTATATGCTGTAGTTAAGTATCTATTCAATTCTAATTAAATTAATTTTCTTAAATATTTTTATAAGTGTTTCTGTGGGATATTATGAAATATGAGGAAATTGATTTTTTTTTCTATGAAAGCATGACATAGTACTTATTTTACTGTCACAATTGTCTGCAACAACCCAATTAGTTTTTAAATTTAATGATGCCACAATGAGTCAAATAATTTATTACTCGACATTTTGCTTAATTTTTTTTAATCAACTGTCAAAATGTTATCTCCCATCATTGCTGACTCTACGGACAATACCTACGTAGCGTTCACCTACATTTATTTGTGTACGCACACACTCTCATTTTTATAGCCGAGCGCGGCGCTCGCTGTGGTTGGGTATAATTTTGCGATTTTATCGTGGATGGACCGTTTTATTAATTTTTAATTGTGTCTATTTTAATTGTTTTTTTGGGGAAATTAAAAAAATGTACCATCCGTGTTCTTTAGTTGCCCAAATTTAAAAATGCACACCTTTCTATTCGCACCTGAAAGGGGCGTGCATTATTAGACTTAAATACACAAAATTGTGATTGAAATAAAAATAATATATGACCTCGATATAGAAAATATTTACAAACCCCTATATTTTAGTATTTTTGTTGCATATTAAAATTAATATACACTTCTATCCGAGTGAGATAATTCATATAAGTAATAAGTAAGTTAGTTGGTATATAATTGCAAAATTTGGACGAAACAAAAAAAAATATACGTGGAAATACTTAGCAAAGTATATATCAGGTACAATTGGAACTGAGAATACGTCTCCGTTTTTATTTTCGTCTGTTAAGTTGTACATCTAGTATTTCATTGGATAAGCGTAAATCATCCCTTACAAGTATGTTTAGTTTTCCGCTAGATGGCGCTGTCAGAAAAAATATCAAAATCATTCAGTCGCACTTTAAAATAGTTTGACAGATTAGACAGCGGTTTTCAAAATCGTCATAAAAAACGGAAAGGGTTATATAACTCTAATTTTTTTTTTTTTAATTGTAAGCTTAACGCCATGTCGGTGTCGCGGGTTTGATTCCCGCTTCAGGACAAACATTTGAGTCATGGCCATCGTGTTTGTCGGGGTGTTTCCTGTGTATTCTATGTATGTAGCACGGTAATATTGTAATACTGATAATTTACAATTTAACGGTTGTGACGCTGTTTAATTGTAAACTGTCAAAAAATTGAGAAAAATAGGCCATTTTTTTGACTTAGCGTGTACTTTGTTTGCGCTTTCTATTAGGTGATTGGGTTAAATAAACCGTGAGAACGTTTACAATTTTCGACAATTTGTAGCTTAACGTGTTTGAAACCGTTAAATTGTAAATTATCGGTATTTACAAAATAACGGTTAAATTTAAAAAATACAGAGCATTTATAGTATTGTATCAGTTATCTGGTTCCCATAGTATAAGCTCTGCTTAGTTTGGGGCTAGATGGCGTTGTGTGAAATGTCCAGAAATGTTTATTGACGTGACTACGTCTAATAAATGGATGAACGCCGGCTGCATGCCCGAAAATGTTGACGTCATTGTCCGGTAACGCTTATTGTCCCGTTACGCTGGTATTTTTTTTATTGTTCGTAGTTTAAACAAAAGTGCATTAATAATGACGCAGTCATACGATAGTAGAAGTGAGTGACGTTGTATTGAAGACGAAATGCGTAGTTGCTAGTGCAAGGTGAGTGTCCTTAATGCGGTTACAGACTAGCGTAGTCGGTTACCATCTTAACGCTTTCAAATATTATGCGTCGATGACACTTTTTTACAAGCAGCTTGTTGGCGAGTTTAAAAGCTAAACTAACTAGCTAAGCTAGCTTTCGGGAAAGATTGTCAATAAGCAGATTGAAAAAAAACCGATGAGACTGGGCGAGTTTACAAGCTACAAGCGAACTCGCTGGCTTGTAGGTAGCGTGTAAAAAAGCCGTGTGGCATTGACGCTTTATTAAAAAATGGTTATAGATTCAAAATGACGAATTTGCTATTCATTCTCTTGATTTGCAATGAACTTTGACACGTATTATCTAAAGAATTCTCTGCAGATAAGTCAATAATACTGATAGGTTCATTTCTGGCATGCACTA
The DNA here is from genome assembly GCA_932526365.1 of Lobophora halterata. NCBI lineage: Eukaryota > Metazoa > Arthropoda > Insecta > Lepidoptera > Geometridae > Lobophora > Lobophora halterata. The sequence goes on along the minus strand of OW052028.1, from coordinate 4,627,659 downwards.
GATTAGTAGGTACACTAATGAAACATGAAGAACCCTTCATTCGGCAAATTTAAATGTACAGTGCAGAAGAGTAAATATTCGCACCCCAAGGGGTCCAAACGGGGGGTCCGTTTGGACCCCTTGGGGTGCGAATATTTAAAATTCCTTTCTTTGTACTCATTTTCAACTCTTGACATCGTCCAAGTGTCAAGTCTCTACGTTCAACGGTATGACCTATACGTTGTCTAGAAAAGTCTTGATTTTACTGTTTTTTTGTTCCAAAATGGACAAACTGGAGGGGAATTATTCCCGCCTGTCACCCTAGGGGGACAGATGGGCTTAAAAAGTTTTATCTGTCCCCCTTTCAGCAACAGGGTGAAAGGCACCCGCAGTCAAGGTCCCTTCAGTTTTGAAAAAATCGGAAAATCGTGAAACACGGGTGTATTTTTTTTACCAATCAATTGAATAAACAGAATGAATTGAATCATAAATAACACTAAATACACGACCAATTTTTTATTACCAAAAAAAATTATATGGTAAAGCAGACGGGATACTACGTTGCATCTGTGCAGTCAGAATTTTGGATTTCTACAAAATGGCAGAGTGACAGCGGAGCGAGTGCGGCGCCCGAGCTGAGGCGAGCTGGCTCGAGCTAGGTACCCGGGTTTGCCAAACGATGAATAAAACTTAAATTAGTATCAATTAAAGGCAAATCCATAGGAAAACGACTAACGGTAACAGTTATCCAATTTTAATCAAATTTATTTTGACAAAAAATTGACTTAATTTTTTCAAGTTTGCTTTGCCGTATCTGTGTTCAGTAACGGCAACTGACTATGCGTATTATTTTTTCTGGTGATTAAAAATTGACCGTTAACCTAGTCGATCGTTGTCACCACCAGAATTTATATATTTTACCCAATGAGTCTACATGCATGCATCGATGATGGATGTGTGACGAACCTGTCAACTGGCGGAGGCAGCGGCGCCATCATATGTGGATGAGGCGGCATAGGCGGATGTGGTGCGTGAGGATGGAACGGCGATCCTGGAGGGGCAAACCCCGGCCCTGGGAAGTGTTGCTGCGGGGGCGGACCCGGCTGAAACCCGCCCCCCGAACCCGGTCTGGCTGAGGGGCTCCCGAACGGCCCGGGCGCTGCGTACGGCGGGCCGGAGAACCCAGGGCCGGGGGTTGAAGGTGCTGGTGAGGAGGCGAAGGCTGGGCCTGCGGGGGAGCCGGCTGAGGGGGGGAAGGAGGGGAAGGGGGGGTCGGAGTTGTTTTTCCATGATGGCGGGACACCGCCGGCTTCGTCCAACGCTGGGACGCGCCGTTGCAGGCCCACCGACATCTGCGGAGGGAAAGCAAAATTATAGAAAAAGTAATTCTTCTTATCGTGTCACTAGTTCTTTCGAACCAAAAAGTGTGGTGAAAGGATTTGAAGTGCGCCTCGAAGAGGCTCCTTTCGTGCACTCGACACATGTTTTCGATTTTTTTTGTTCTACGACATGCCGGTTTCCTCATGTTTTCGGATGTTTTCCTTCACCGTTGCGAGAACGTGGGATGCATATGTACATAGATTATTTCGACCGAAAAAACCCATTTACGCATGACTGCCACCGGGATTCGAACCCGCGACCATCAGATCGCAAAGCAAGGGCCTCATCCACTCGGCCACCACGTCCTTGAATAACTCGAATAAGATAACTGATGTGATGAATGATAATATAAGTTCTGAGGTTACATTACAAATAATCAACCGAATTGAGAACCTTCTCATTTTACAAGTCGGTTAAAAAAAACATTGTCGGCGTTCAAACCACACCATAAAGATAATCCCGTTATCTGTATTGTAAACCAGACAGATATAAGTCCGCATTAGCTGGTATTAATGGTAAAATGGGTATTATAAGAACCTATTTACATCGATGATAAGAACAGCTAAAGTCAAGGAATCATTTCTCATCATATGCTAAGTTCCAAGTCAAGGTGTAAAAAATGTACTTACATACATACACACAAGATACGCGCGAAAAACATAACCCTTCCTTGGCAGTCGGGTAAATAAACAGAATACCCGACTTCGACATAATTGTACGTTCATTGTAAATTTATTATTCCAAATTAAATTTAAACATATTAATAAGACTTAGATATTTTTGTAATCTCCTTTAAAATACCTTCATTTTGATACCCTACTCAAAAGGTTTGGTAGGAAATCAAAAAATTATCTGGGAGCACGGCAGGGCTCCCACCAAGTCGAGCAAAAAAGTGGCACGGCCGTACTATCCTTTTCTCGAAGCAGTTCAGGCCATTTTCGACCCCCTATAGCTTCGTTGTGGATAAAACTAGAAGCCTGAATTGTCAGTACCCAAGCAGGCATTGTATAAACACGGTATATTTGAAATTTCATTCAATTTGAACCAGTAGTTTAAGAATTATAACTAGTCAAAATTCTTAATTTTGTCACTGACTGACTGACTGACTGACCGATCATCAAAAGTCTAAGGCACTTCTAGCAGACATAGAAGCTTCAAATTTAGAATGCAATTAGTGTTTAGTGTATACATCAAGGAAAAACTAAAATATTTTGTAATATCCGTCCAGATTTCTAGATACACCAACTGCATAAATAACTTTGTAATCCCATATAAATGTATGGGATTACAAAGTTACATTTGCAATTAATGAACTAGCGTACCTGTTTATGTATAATTTAATGGAATAATAGGTGTAGATCATCATCATCAACCTATACCGTAAAAGAAAAAAAGGTTCACTACCTACAAAAAGAAATGAGATGCCATCAAAAACAATTTTGTAAAAATTGAAAAAAATTGTACCAAGTCTCGCTTTCTACCATAAAAATTTAGCTCCAAAAATCCGCCATTTTGATTATTTTTTTAAACCCATCTAAGAACACTCGGGTGATTAAGACGAATCTAACGATACCTGTCAAAATCTATCCAGCCGTTTGGAAGATAAGAGGAAGAGGTAACACATAAATTAACATACATACATTATAGGTACATACAAGATACGCGCGAAAAACATAACCCTTCCTTGGCAGTCGGGTAAAAAAGTCACCCATTTTGGCGCAGTCACTTATACCTTCTACCTAGTCCTACGAACCTATTGAAGAAGCTAAGAAAAGCGTCGCGTGCCAAAACGTCGCGTGCCGAGTACAGCCCTGAACTTTCGACGGCAAATTTATAGATGCGTAGACAAAACTAGATATACCTACCTATGTACAGACAGCGTCATAGATAAGTATCCCCTATGCACAAGACACCCAGCTCGAATCCCTTAAAAAAGTAGTATAAAATTATTATTAGGCTTACATTGTTATAAAAATATAATTTTCACACCACCTGCTCGACAATATCCAATTACATATCATCAAGGAAAAGCAAAGCATTACCTACCAAGGCGCGACTTCAAAGATTGTGAAACAAAAGACGGTGTTCGCTGCTGGAGCTCTGACTTTTTGTGGCCTCGCAGAAGGTGTGAAAAGTAGAGTATGCTCCTCTGGGATAAAGCCTGTCTTCGTCTTGAGTAGCTTGAACCCCTCGCGTCCCTCAGGACTCTACATAACTCCCTCGCTTCGCTCAGGAGTTAACTGAGTCCCTCGTTAGCTCAAGGTTCAATATGCCACCCGCGACATAAGACACTGCTTTATCCCCTTAGTGCATAATCTACTATTATTTATGAAGTCAACGCATTTACGTAAGTCGTGCCTCGCAGAGGCGGCGTTTTGAAGGGATTTGATGCTATTTGTCTAGTGCAATGGGGATACTTATCTATGACGCTGTCTGTACATAGTACATACATACCTACATATAGAGCTATAGTTGTGTAGGGAATTCTTGTTATCAAATGTACCTACAACATAACCAGAACAAAGATATACTACATACACTACATAGGACCAAACTATCAAAAAAAAATTGGTTGTCTGTAAAGTTGGTTTACGGACGATAGTTTAACGTGACTACCAGCGTAACGGGACAATGAGCGTTACCGGACAATGACGTTAACATTTTCGTACATGCAACCGGCACTTATTAAAAAATTGAAAAAAAAACCCTTAACCAAGCAAGCCTATGGAAACCAGATAACTGATGCAATACTTTTCTTTGTTTAAATAGGTTAGTAGGGTTAATTTTAAAACACGTATAAAATCTAAATTAAAGTATGAAACCTTACACTTTTTTTGTTGACGAAATCAAAAAACATGGACGAAACGAATGGTGTGAAGAAATTACTGTAATACGGCGCACTTTTTGAGTATTTGTCCGAAACATTTTGTATGGAATTTGGATTTGAGGATTACCCTTAAACACTATATTACTGAACCGATTTTGATGTAATTTCTATGCGACTAATCTGAAAGTATATTCTATCCAGTAACAAAATAAATTTTAGTTCTAATTCTTTCAAACTAGTGTAGTGAAAGGATTTCAAGTGCGCCTCGAAGAGGCTCCTAATAATTTCGGCAAAATCAAATAGGTACTTCGTATACTTACGAGTTTCAAGTCTTCTTTCTTTTCTTTCATCCATCAATTCTACATTATCAGTCAAAATAGTTTATATTGACAAAGTGCGAAGAAAACAATACGTCATTCAAACTTCACCCTTCACAACAGAGTTTAGGGTTGTTATTTGTTTACACAACAGATGTGACATGTGACATAAAGATGGCGCCACGAGTGCACGAGTTCTCAACTGCAGGTGCATCGCATTGGGTTTATTTTTGAACTACTGCGCGGTTATGTTCGCCTGGTACCTGAGCGGCGATGGCGTGGGTGGATTTGTGAGAATTAGATATGTTTGTTTGATGAAAATTATACAACATTTGAATGAGTTTTAATAAACGTAAACAAACCTTTAACAATTATATTATGTTGAAAAATAATAAATATTTTGTGAACAATTTGAATAGGTAGGTACCTAGTTATTTGTACACCAAGGGCCTGAAGCAAGACATTTTATACGAGACTTTTGAGCCCCCTTCGTAATTTGAAAATATTTAGAGACAGCCATTCAATTACACCACGATTTAGAAATTTGAAAATTGTAGTTCTCTCTTTCTTATCGTGTTACTAGTCAAAACAAGGTGGTGAAAGGATATCACGTACGCCTCGAAGAGGCTCCTTTCGTGTACTTGACCAACTTGACACATGTCATGTTTAAGAACTTTTTAGGTTCTATGCATTGAGGTCTATGACATGCCGTAGTATAGTACCTATACCTATGTACTTAAATGCAAAGAACTTGTATACTATGTATCTAGAATGCCGACTCACACGAAAACCGCGAGCCGAAAGAGCTAGAACTAGTAAGGAGTGTGTCTCGTTCTGTGGGGCGACCATAATTTTTTAACTTTGAATATTTGATTGAGACATAAACAAGCAACCAAGGGAAAATTCAATCTGCTCAATAAGATAGGAATGTTATACAACATGTAGTGTTATGTCCCTACAAGCCTTGGGGGGGGGGGGGGGGGGGGGGGGCGAATTCAGACTAAGAGTGTGAATACTATCACGTGTGAAAGGTTGAAGAAGTTCGAATTTCGAAAATTTTCCCACTTATTTCAAAAATTATGGCCATGTTAATTTTAATTGTATGCTGGCAACTGTGGGAACGAGACACACTCCTTAACGAGTGGGTCTCTATCAAGGATTAGAATCCTAATATTTAGATTTAATTAAAAAAGAACTTTATTTCCAAGTCATAAGGTTCAGAATTCTTAATCCGTAATTAAAACAAAATGGCGATTTAGCTCTCTAGATACATAGTATAGAAGCTCTTTGCATATATGTAGTTTAGGATCGGAAATCGAAATTAGAATAAACTTCTAGGAGGGCGCTAACCGTAGGACATTTTTCCTTCGTGCCCGAGGACCTATGGCCTAAAATGCAGTTTATACTCCCCCCAAAGCGTGCACGAAGTGTAACTTTACGAGCATGAGAAGTGAAAAACAGTATTTGAGGATTCTTCTGCCAAAACAATTTCAGATAAGTAAGTAGGTTAGGTACCTATAAAAATGTCCAAACATTGTCTTGGGCATAAAATACTCGGATGTCTCTGTTACCTTGTTTTTGTCTCGCAGGTATAAGTGAGTCATACATTGCGTTCGGGAATGGACATTTAAACCTCGAAGGTATAAAAAAACTATAATACTTAAAGAAATACCTAAAGTAGGAACGGCTTTACACCCTTTACGGCTGAAAACGATAATCTATATAAGTAGGTATTTAGGTAAGTATATAAAGGCTATGACCTACCTGACAGATAAGCAGACAACGAACAGGCCAAACCGCTAATCGTAGAGACTTAAAACTTAGAGGTTGTGTTGTAAAGTGCAGACGAGTAGGTAGGTACTGTAGGTAGGTAGGTAGGTAGGTTAGGTACCAATTAAAAATTATAAATTCAAAATTAAATCTTTTAAATTGAGAAAACATCCAACAGAAGTTTTCGACTATTTAATCATTATTATTTTTGAACAATACTTGGAAATGAAAAAAGTCTATGACTTGGGATATCAAATTTTAAAAAGTCATTTGTCTTTGGGACTAGTTGACAGTAGTTCGTCATCGATAAGCTACTAGGGCGTAACCCAGTTTTTTTAGGTTTTAGGATTTAGACATTTTAATTGAAACATGGCGAATTTTAATTTCTTAAATTTTATACGTTTGGGAAAATATATTGGGCAAACTATATTTAATCTAGACATAACGAGTAGCTTTTTTATTCGTGAAATAAGTAGATAGGTAGGTTAGGTACTTACGTAAATAAAATCAATAAGTACTTGATTTTTTATTTACTCTATAATTTCTTTCTGATTTCCTAGATTATCTAAATAACTCGTTATATACAAAATACTTTATATTATAAGTATAAAACACCTTGCCAAACAGTTTAAGCGGAGGCAAATCCCTACAATTTTTTTTGCGGTGGTGAATCCCTACAGAGGCAAATCCGAATTAACCCTTCAGTTTCTTTCTGTTTCTCATCAGCTACAGTCCAGTTGCGATAAATTTTTCAATTGCTCGCATTTCTCTACAATTCTTTTCCTATCTACCTCTGCGATAATTTACCTTCGCTGCGTTTCCCTAAAGAATAATAGCAATTCCCGTTAGGATACTGGGAATTCCGTTCCCGGTCTTTTGGACAGATCGTATTTATTGACTTCTTGTATATATGTGTATATTGTTTTCGTGTCTTCTGACGAAAAATGTTTAGGTTTTTTGGTACAGTACAGACTTTCTTTTATGACACGGATGGTCAAGAGGCAAGTGATTTGGACTGCAACGCCGGTGTCGCGGGTTCGATTCCCGCTTCAGGTCAAGCATTTTTATGATGAACATCGATGTTGTTCCTGAATAGAATACGTATAAAACACTCAGATCCCAGACTGAAGGAAAGATGTTTGACGAAAAACAGAGTTTATAAACAGAATTATACGTGTACGTATTGCACATAATGTTAAAATAAATGTTTTTATCTTATAAAAATCGTATTTATTTATTAATTAATTGTATTAAACCAAATTTTAAAAATTATCCGGATATTGTTGCTCTTATTATTTGAATATTAAAATAGGGCGGATATCCGGATAATTTAGATATCCATATTGCAAGCTTTAAGTAAACCTCGTAATATAAGTGCATTTAACTTGGTCGTTTCCACTTAAATTACTCAACTTAGCTTTTTTATTAACTGTTAGTATCATGGTTGCTACCACTTTAAACTTTATTACAGCAAAAACTAACTACCTACGTACCTACTACAATCCATATTACAAAACTCACAAAAGGAAACAATTGGGCAACCCATAGACCGTTGCAAACGATCTACAGGTAGCTCAACTGCTCCAACTCGACACCCGATGACAGCGTGCCGAGGATACTGGCTGCATTGCCTCTTTGTATTGCAAGGCTTATTCCTTGGGCGAGATAGCTTCCAGCCCTCTGATCACGCGTCGCTTCAATTAGACGCTCACACAAAATTAAATTTGACTTTTTTTTTTCAAGCATATCAAAATTTAAGCATAAATTCTTATGCTTTAGATTTCTTTTTTCTCTATATATTTTTATATATAGAGCATAAATAAAAAAACTCTATATAATTTATCAATAAGCCATCAGTGTTGTTATGGTCAAATGCTTGTCTATTCCAAAAATTAAAGCAGTCGTGATTTTTTCTCCTACAAAGCTTCCGTGCAAATCTCAGTTTATAATAAACGTAGCATACCTATGTTGAAGGTTGTCAATCAAATCTTGGGTATTTTAAAGTGATAGGCGCATGTCATGTCAAGGCTTCTCGCTCCACGTCTGCGTTCTATCAAAGTGCAGTTATCTCGATTGTGTAATAGTAATAGCGAGAACGGACCGATATTGTTTTGTAATCCACGCTGTATCGGACACGATCGACGAATGATTCGAGAGGCCGCGGTCTCTTGGACCTATCTTCACTTCAGCTCTGTGAGTCTTTTTACTACGAGCCTCGATTATGAGTGGTTGATGCAATGCAAACTTTAAGATGCTACTGACCGTAATGTACCCTTCGCAGTTCGTAGCGAGCATGTTACATTAAGCCGTGGACTAAAATCCGTGTTACATGCCCATTTTGACCTCTTTGGTCCCTCGTGCTCCAGATTCGCCACTCTCAGTCAAGATGCTGACTTATTGTGGTGTACTGTTTGAATCGCGTAACACTCAAAGGGTTTCTCAAAAAACCGACAGCGGGTGGAGCACTCGAAACAAGTAACGAACGGCTCGTTGTTTACGTGTTCGTGCACATTTCCACGCACTGACAGCAAGGATGATAGCTTTGTAACATGTTACAATATGCCTCGTAGTATCGGTCAATACCCAGTACCCACCTTTAGATACTGATCAATCGACTCTGCTGCGCCGACTACGAATTGACAAGAGCATTCATCTATATTATACGACATTCAGAGACTTTCCTAAGCTTCTTACAAGATTTTTGTCACTATCTGTTACTGTTATGAAAAGATCTTTGAGTTTGAGAATGCACGCCCACTCGTTCGATTAGTCTAAACAAGGGCATTTGTATAGCGACGATATGGGAGGGGCGTGCATTCGGTCGAACGAAACCGAAAGATGATGACAGGATTTTGCAGGTCCGTGTATATTACAGAGGCCTACGACCTTCAAACTCCAACCTGTAAGCTAAAGGTCACTCAGAAAAGCTATCTATCACTGCACGGCACTGTCTCAATGATCACTATCACGATACTGGTGCTGATTGACACGACAAAAGATAGTCGCCAAGTAATGTTAGTCCTTTCTGTCTTAGGCAATAGCAGTTTTGTTTAGGTGTGACTGCGTTTAACTATCGAATCCTCGCCTCAATTAGTTATTTTTTCTAAATTTTCATCATCCTCATCTTCTTAAGAAGAACATCCTCATAAAAAGAGGAATTGAAAAACGTCCTCGTGCTTTGCGCTAGCTGGGGCCTGCGGCTTCTAGATTTCGGTCACTTTGTTTTCTTGTTTGTATGTCTGTCTGTCATTCCGAGTGGAATCCGGTTGAAACTTTCAGGGTAGCTCATAACTCGATGACAATGCATTCTAAACTATAAAAAAGCTATATCTCGTTAAAGAGTCGAGATAACCTATGTCTTACCAAATCGCGTGGGCCGAAAATTAGGGACGTATATGGCATAAATTGACTATATTAAATTTTAGCTCAATCTGTAAAGTAATTTCGGCGTGGCTGAGCAACCTACAGCCATCTTTCCTTCCCTTCTCGCAAAAAAATACTTTTATAATATTTAGTAGGATATTCAGTTCTAGTATAGGTACTAGTGGGATTTATAATTATATTTAAAGTACCAATTCTCGTGTTCACGATGGTGAAATCAAGTCTGTTTCAAACAAGGTCGAAGACATAAAGCTCCAATGAATCCCTCCTTTAAACAATTTGAAACCGTTGCTTGCTCAAAATGACGGTATGTAATGTAACTGTGAGTGTAATTTCGAAACGTTAGTTTTCGAAATGATTTCTTCGTTACTCTCGTGCACTTGAGGTCGCTATCTTTTCCAGTTATTTTTAATTGCATATTTAGCGTTGTTCTGAACACAACATATTATTTGATTCTAGTATATCAGAACTTTTATTCTGCCTTTCATTATAGTATAGAGTATTAAACATTTGATTTCAGGACCTCCTCTGTGTCTTGTCTACCAATCTGATGTTTGTCTTGACAATCTTCAATAATATTGCTTTATCAACAGACTCAAAAAAGGAGAAAGTTCTCAATTCGGTGTTTTCTTTTAATGTTTGTTACCTCAGAACTTTGTTGTTTGTACTTAAACCGACTTAAAACATTCTTTTTTTGTTTGAGAGAATATCCTTTAAGAAATTTCATCAAAACCGGTTCAGTAGTTTAGTTTTTAAATAAAAATAACTTAAATAAGAAATCGTCGAAGTAAAAGAAATTGCGTATTAAGCTTTCCTACAACTATTCAGTGGTGTTTACGCTCACTAAAATAGTCCAATTACAGTCGGCTGTATGTTTTTGTAAAACCCTGATTTATTAAACACAATAATGGATGCAAAATTTGACTCGAAATGCCATTGATCCCGGCCCCTCTCCTCACAGATGGCTATTCATACGCATCGCTGCAGCCGCTATTATTATTGTGATGTGAAATAATCGATAGACAACTTCGCAGTCATGTGTGATTTCATTTAAAGCCGTCAATTTTCGTCCTTAATGTATCGAAAGTCCAAATTCACGAATTTTACAGGTGCCTTGAATATGGCGAACCTTTCTTTAAACTCCAGACTTTACGTAGGATTTACGTATACAAGTGTTTGTATGATATTTACAAATAGTGCCAAGTGACAGGTAGACGAATTTCAGCATTGTAATGCAATCATTTTAAAGAACGGTTAGCTTTACAGCCTGACCATTGTTTCTGGATGATTGCCTCCTGGATGATTTTAGTGATATTCTCATGCTTGGTAGACACAAGAATGCTGTCAGATCTTCAGATTTTCCAGCATCTGGTTACTGGATTGGCAGATTACATCCTGGTGCATCAGGATAACAGCTGATGTCAGTCAATTTATAAACATTAGTTTTGCCCATCACTTTTATTAATAAGGATTAAGGATTATGTTCTTTGTTTCTCAAAGATATGTTTTTCTTAAGCATCACCTTTTAATGTTTTGAGTTCATAGGCTCTTACATTGCTGGTCCTACTCTTTCTTGAGGAACTATCAAATCCTTGCCGGGTTGCCTGGAAGAGATCGCTCACAGCGATAAGGCCGCCCCTTGTACTACCTACCTTAAGGCCTTTTATACTTGTTCTATTTTTTTAGTCTGCATTGTTCTTGTTGGTGTACAATAAAGTGATCATCTATATATCTATACAGGGTGTAATCGTTAAGTGTGCACAGGCGATTATTCCGTAACTATTGCAGATATCAAAAAACTTTAAACTGATATCGAAAGTACTTTACCTAATGAGTAAAATGACATTAATAACTATTTAAAAATAAAACGAGAAATATCCAAAAAAATTACATTAATCACTCCCATACATTTTATTTCTTAGTAAGTACAAAATTTTGTGTTCAAAGCATATGTTCGAAGTGACGTCCTCCTTGTGCAATACAATGACGAGCTCTATTTACAGTTTCTAAATGAACTTTCCTTAACATTTGCGGAGTAATCAAAGCAATTGCACGACGTACACGATTCTGTAACTCTTCTAGGCTGTGTACTCTCTCAGCGTACACGTGGTCTTTGACAAATCCCCATAGGAAGAAATCACAAGGCGTGAGATCCGGGGATCTGGCAGGCCAAGGGGTTGCACTATTATTGGCTATTAAGCCATTATAATTGTTTCGTAAGAAATTCATTACAACATTTATATTATGTGCAGGTGCTCCATCTTGTTGAAAAATTATCGACCTTCTTTCATCGTCTGGAATTGGTTCTAAGAGACTTGGCGTATCGTTTTGTACAAAGGAGAAATATCTCTGTCCATTTAAGGTTCCACTGTAAAAATATGGCCCAATGATCCGATCTCCAAGAATACCACACCACACATTAATTGAGAATCGCACCTGAGCTCTAACTTCAGTAGTTAAGCGAGGATTGTCAATTGACCAATAATGCGAGTTTTTTCTATTGTAAATGCCGCAGTTTGAAACATTACTTTCATCGGTCCATAAAATTGACCTTACATTGACATAATTATTGACTAGCCAATTGCAATAGACCAGCCGACGAGCAGGATCATCATTGTGCAGCGTTTGAGTAGGTTTTATCTTAAATGCTTTGAAGTTGTGTTTTTTTAATAACTTGTGTACATAATTGTGGGACACTGGAAATGATCGGGCCACTGAACGCGTTGATTCTTGTGGATTATCTACTACGTAGTTAATAATATTGTTATCTAAGTCATTATAAAATTCCGGAGCTCTTGTTCTCGAACCTTTTTTTCTGTTAAAAGATCCATAATTTATCAAATTGTTATCCAACTTACGTAAATACGTACCAGAAGGAACTTCTCTATCTGGGTACTCTCTTCTGTAGGCGATAATGGCCGCCCTATTGTTACAATCATGTTTGTAGTACATTTTTAACATGTCCCTCTTTTCTGTATTGGAATATGCCATTTTTCAATCAATAAATGCAACAATCACGATTATTAACGCAAATTGAAAAATACAATAAATTGGCGGGAACGAGAACCCGCGATAAACAATTTGAATTTAGAACGAACACCAAAGAGTATCTTTCTTTTTGTTTTTATTTAGTATGTTGCTTTTCAGCTAGTTCAAATCAATACAATATTGAAACAAGGTTTATTATAAATTTGAAGTGGTAAGATAATTAATCTACACGTGTATCTACTTGAAATTCATTAATACCTTCATATCGTACATAATTATAAAATGACAAGGGTAAAATGAGTAGGTACTATTCCACTTAAAATAAGGAAACTAAAACCTTTCTACTATCTCATACTAAATGTATGGGAGTGATTAATGTATTTTTTTTGGATATTTCTCGTTTTATTTTTAAAAAGTTATTAATGTCATTTTACTCATTAGGTAAAGTACTTTCGATATCAGTTTAAAGTTTTTTGATATCTGCAATAGTTACGGAATAATCGCCTGTGCACACTTAACGATTACACCCTGTATATCAACACCCCTGTGAGTGAAACTGAAGTTATAGGATGATGTTGTTTGTCATCTTTCTCTCTTATCTTATCTACTATTACAGTGGATAAAATTATCAGTATGCTTTTCTTTAATAGCACCTTGCAATATTTTGAGGGCTCACACATTGCTGGTCCTACACAGCTACAGCGTCCTACAGAACGTTGCAAGCCCATAGGCTCATACATTGCTAATTCATCTCTTTCTTGAGGGTCTATTAACACCTCTGTGAGTGAAACTAAAGCTAGCTTGTAGCTATTTTCTTTATTAAAGAGCTAAGGAGCAATGGGATTAGAGATCAAGCAGATTATGAGAATTCCTTTCAGTGTTTCTCCTGCTTCAATCAACTTTAATTCTTTTACCAATTCAGGTGTTTCAATAATCTTGAAATAATACTTAGTACCTACCTCATCTAGGGTTAGAGATTTGTTGGTACTCTATCAATAACACTCTTTAAAATTGATGAAGCCTTGGTACTCATTAGCAATGTCTCCATTAAAGGGTCTATCTGGACAATTGCTATGGATAACCAGACAGATGTTGCTGTCAAGGATAAACTCATTGCCTCTAATATTATTCATAAACACAGATGTAGTATTAATAACAAAGCATTGGGCTTTTTGCTCAGTTTAATTGAGATTTTAATAGACAGGTGCTGATTGATGCACACCAGTATGAGAATATTGATAGCTTTATTACAATAATAGCCACATTTTCTTGTTCTAGTTTTAATTAGACATACATTACTGGTTAGAACTACAAATTATTGTTTCATCATAACACTACCCAGTAGTGGATAGGTACTTAGCGAAACAAGTTTTGAGGTTACCTAAACAGCTCTGCGTTCGAATTATTGATTTCTTGTTTATTTGCAATATTTTTATTCGCTGTTATTAGATTTCACGAACGAATTGAATATGCTGTTTTGTATCCGTAAGAGGAACTCAAGTGTGATTCAGTGTGATTTATTTATAGCTCAGAACAGATCCAAAACCAGTTTTTTATCAGAAATGCAGACAAGCCTCGTATGCGGGGACCAGGCACTCATAACCTACAAGGTATCGATTCGTAAACATTCCCTCCAAAAAAATGCGCCGCACAAAAAAGGGGTTACGGATAGGACCTGTTCGGGATGGTAAAAAAACAGTGAGAATACGAGGGATAGACCTCCGTACCTCCGTCGCTCTGCGGCCGCCCCACTCGATTAAACCTCCGGGTACTGGGGAGAGCTACCCCACATTTCTGCTCTGCACACAACAGAAATAACACAGCAGACGCTCTCCACACTTACAATGTTGCGGTTGCTTTTCTTCCTCATACGAACATTGCACGACGTTTACCCATTTAACTATTTTAAAACTACACTACACTGACACTACAATCCTCCCGCTCACTGACATCGAGATTCGAGTTTTTTTTTGGAAGCGTTGTCGCGTGTAGCGTCTGCCGGCCGGCGGTTTAGATACAACGCGTACACGGGGGCCGAGGCACTGTGGAGCGTTCACTTATAACTTTAGTCCATATGTTACATTATTTCACTGATAATTTGAGGAAAATGTAAGCGTTCGTGTAATAACAGCCGCGGAGCGTGGCGCATTGTATTTGGGTTGGGAGCAGGTACGCGCGGCTTGTATCGCTCGATCGCACTGGGTTCGTTCGGGTCGAGTCGGAGGGGGTCGGGAGTTGTCGCGGGGCGGCGGGGGGCCGCGCTGCTTCACCGACGCAGGCGAGACGGGCGCGAGTTCAATGTTGCTTTATCGACGTGGTTATAAGACAGGTGGCAAATGGCGACTCGAAGCAACTTGATGTTTGGTTTTCTGCTGCCTCTTCTGTTTTCATAGCATAGCTTCAGTTAGTTACTCTCAATGTAATGATTCTGCTATGCTATGGTGTTTTGTTGTGTGGTGATTATCACATTGATCCATGAGTGCTGAGCATCATAATTTGTTGTGGCACATCCACCTTAGCGCAAAAGTTAGGTATTCATTTGTTTTGGACACTATTTGGACATTATTTAGCTTATACCTAGGTAGGTAGGTACCTACTTCAGCCATTAATAAATGTCAAAAAATAAAGAGTTTGAAATTCGGTTCGGATACATTTATATACAGGCTAGGCTACGCGCACCGAACGAATGTGTTTTTGAAGTTAGCCGCAAGTAGAGTAGCAAAATAAATCGGAAAACGCTACTGCGCAACTTTTGGATAACTTTTGAAACATTGCGCAGCTCGAAACAGTACAGGATCGTTTTTTAAAATTTCAATTTTTGCACTTAAACCATTGTTACTAAACACTGCCAAAAAAATAGTTATTTGGAAACCGGAAGTTGGGAGTCATGAGAAAAAATATTATGTAAAGAAATTCCTTTCTTGCTTTTTCGCTTCCCATTATTAAATGCATTATACATACCTAATAGGTATTAAAATTATGCATTGTATGAATATAGGTACCTAGGTATCTCCATATATTTTCAGAAAAGTAACAAATTATTATTTATTTTAACAAGGAAAAGTTACGAGCGTTTGAATTGTTTAAATAAGGTTCCGTTGATTTTTTTAAGGACAAAGTAATACATTTTATATAATTATATTTGAATTCACTTTTCAGTCAGCAGTAGAAAATCCCTAGACCAGAAGGGATGCAATTTCTTTTTTGTTTCATTTCAAAAGAAGTAGGTATATAGTGAATTTTTTTTTCGAGTACCTAAGTACTTTATTTCATAATAATAGTGTTCTCTTCAAAAAATGAATACATTATAAAAAAAATAGTATTTTAATTTTTCGTAAGGATCACCAAACCATACGAGGAATTTCGATTTTGTAAAATTCTGACGTATAGTGATGGACAGTGTGCGTGCAGTGATATAATCGTTAATCGCAATAATTGTGAAGTCGATTGCATTTTTGTCGATGTCTGGATTATAAGTGTTCAGCTATCAAAACATCATAGAGGTGCAACGCTAATTCCAAAAAGGGCAAATAAGTCGCTTCATGCAATGCAAATAGCACATTATTATAATTATTATAGATAATCTCTGTACCATTATAACGTAATTTGAGTACCTACACATGGACTCGTAACTAATTATTACTCCCGGATATTCCGATTGACCTGCTTATCTCTATCAAAATAATGATAAAAAATGAATACATTATTAAGAAAAGTAGTAAAACGCTTGAAAATTAAAAAAAAAAAACTGAACTGAACAAAAATAACTATGTGATTACTTGGTAGCCTAGTTCATGGTCTGACACTTTGCCGTTTTTTTTGGTCGAGTGAACTGAATCCCATTCAATTTTGTACAACGTGATTATTTTGGCCATTTAGTCGATTCTTTAATCGACTATTCATCGACAACTAAGTTTAGCTACCACATCACTACATCTGTCAAAACTGTTTGACGTTTACAAAAAATCGCACTGCAAAGCTTCACAAAAACACCGACACGAAAAATACCGAAAATACCCAAAAACTAAACAGAAACCTTGTCAATTAACATTAAAATTAGCTTAGCAAATGTTTATCGCGTGAATCCATCATGGTTAGGCATCGAAAGACAGTGAAAATAAGTCAGAGTGCCTTGAATAACGAGACAAGCAGTAGTTCGGGAAGTGAAGGATCTTCGGCGGGTAATAGGACCTTCCAGCTGCTTTCAGCATGGAAGACCACGATTGGAGTCATCGGCTTCTCCGCCGTTGTGTACGTCATCATCCTAGGATACTTGGAAACGAGGGTCAACACTCCATTTGATGATGAAAAGGTTACTTTAAGTTCTGATGATTTTCGCTTACGTTTTCATGTTTTTATGACGATGGTCTGTTATAATCTTCGTAGCTGTTAAAATTACTTTAGTTTCCAGTAATTGATTGTTGATACCTGATTATTTTTACAATAATCAAGATTTTACTAGTTTAGTGAATGTTAACACCACTGAAAAGTCACAGTATCACAATATTTTGATTTAGAACTAAACTACTGAACCAATTTTCATGATATTTCTATGGGACTGATCTGAAAGAATATTCTCTGAAACAAAAAAAAGAAAGCAGTAACATACTTAACATTATTGTGTTCCGTTTTGAAGTGTCTTAATTTTTAGCTACTAAATTTCTGAGTTTTGAGACTAGACCAATAGCAAAATTCCCTAACACACATATTTTAAACTTAAAAGTAAATCAATCTTCTTCTTATTGTGTCACTAGTTCGAACCAGTGTGGTGAAAGGATTTCAAGTGCGCCTTGAAGATGCTCCTTTTGTGCACTTGACATGCTGGTTTCCTCACAATGTTTTCCTTCACCGTTAAGCACTTGTTTATAAATGCACACATAGATCTTTTTGAACAGAAAAATCTATTGGTGTACAACTGGGTTTGAACTCACAACCTTGGGATCGAAAGTCAAGGCTCCTTCAACTCTGCCAACACGTCTTTTCAAGTTTTTTTTTTACACACTCAAACCCCTGCACTAGGATTCCCTGTGTCGCCACAGACATCACAACATCCAAGACCTGACAACCAAACATTTGTGTTTGTGACACAAATATTTGCCTCGGCCGGGGATCGAACACGGAACACCAAGCTTCTTACGCAGGGTCACTACCAACTAAGCCACGGTGTCGTCAGTAGATAGTAGAAGTTAATCAATAAATATGTATATTCTCATGTTTTTTTTCAATTTCAGATAGTCCAAGATCGTATGACAGGACCGGCTGTGCCAGAAAGGTTCTGGGGCACGTACCGGCCTGGGGTCTACATGGGATTGAAGAGTCGGGAGCCCAAGTCTCCCGTCTTTGGCATGATGTGGTATGAAACCAGTGCCGCCTCGCATAAGGGGATCAGGTAATCATGCTTCTTAATATTCCCACTAACATTTTCTCACTAAAAATATACACAACAAAGAAACCACAAAAATCGTCTCGTGGGCACCAACTCCAATTAAATCGTGATCTAACCAACACCCTTACGGCTCATCACTTCCTTAGCAACAGAGTGGTGCACAACTGGAATATACTGCCAGAGGAAGTTGTTTCTGCAGCATCCACAAACTCGTTCAAGAACAAACTCGACACTTGGTTACGAACCAACAAGACTATGTTAAAAAAAGTGACGCAAAACTATTAAAAAAAACCAACACTGTGTGATATAGACACATCAGCGGAAGCTGCTCGTCTATCAACAAATAATAATAATAATAAATAATAATAATAATAATAATTGGTGGCTGGGTCAAGGGCCAGATACAAAAGGTGGTGCTATTAGAGTCGGCTCGCATGGTGAGAAGGTTCCTCACTCTGCAGCCCTAGCCACCTGCCGCTTGGGCTCTACTCCGCGGCTGGTGGTCCACCGTTTTTATATATTTTTTACAATAAAACTGCTGTTTTTTTAAATAGTTTATTTTTTAAATATTATTGTTAAAAATAGATTTTAATGAGAGAAAAATATAAATAAATGATATAATAATAAAATTTCCACTAACTTGCTAATCAGATACTTATACATTTTCTGCAAAGAATGATCCTTATCAGCAACAGAATCCATTGATTAAAAAAATCAGGGTATTTTTTTAAATCATTTGGGTCATTTCCGACAAAAAAAAAAAACAATATGCACTTATTGTTTTCATATAAATCCTTTATATATATGTATGACTCCTTTCACGATTTTTCTCTCACTCTCGTATATTCGGTCTTGGCCATAAGTGCCCTTGTCCAAAAAGTTACAAAATGAAATATGTAGTTTATTTGCGAAACAAAATTAGAAAAAACATAAAAATCAGCAAAGAAGACTGTGTGACGCAAACATGTGTCCAACTTAGCATTGTTTTTTTTTTTTTTTCTTTCGAAGAACCTGAGTTCTTCGGTTTTGGCTTCACATTAAAGGTATATAGCCAGTGTCAAGTAATTGGAGAGATTATTTTGTCATAAGTCAGAGTCGATAAGTCAAGTCATGCCCCTGTAAAGTAGTGGTGGTTGCAACTTTACTAGAGGCTTCTATGGAGTTTTGGAGGCAACACGAAAAGTCACGTTTTACAGCATTACACTATTCACCAACACTCATACACGTTCACGAGCACTTAATGGATAAAAACCACCGTTTTTACACTTAAACACTCAAAGTTATTAAGTTTAAGTTTAGTCAATTAATTTAATGCCGCCATTTTTCATGTTCCCGCCAAAACTCTAGCATTATGTTCGCTGATATGACCACACACGCTGGTCATCCGTCCAAGCCAATTTTACTCCCGTCAAATTAGACATTCAAGCTTGCAATAATTCGGACAGACCCGAAAACTGGCACAAATGTTGTGGACAACATTTTTTTTGTTTAGTGCACATTAAGTACTTTTTAAAGTACTCTAATACTATTACAATCTAGCCAAAGTAGGCCATTGATTAAACTCCAACTTAGTTTTATAAATTAAAATATCAAGAAAGTGTACAATAGCACATTTCTTACAGTCTCTAATTAAGGGGAAGACACGCAGTTAATGTGTTACTTACAAGTAGCACTATTACTGTCACTACACTGTTTATTATAGTACACTGCACTCATAGAAGTATTATAGGAAGAAACTGAGTTCAGTACAAGGAATATATGCCCTACAGAAAGTCGCCAAAGTGGCGCAATTATGAAAAACATGGTTCAGTGTCAATTATGATTGTGCGGCGAGAACTACGCAATAGATTTTTGGCGAAAATGGTTTATTGTTTGTTAAACGGATGCACGAAAAAAAAACATATAAACGATAGTAATAATCTTCCATCGGTTAAACTTACCTGTTAATTCTTATTGACTTGTAAAACTTCCACTAAACAGAAAAAATATTTCACCTATTTTGATTGCCGCCATTGCGTCAAATGTTGCCACACGTATAAAAATAAAATACCTGGAAATTATTTTTGACTGATTCTGCTTAGAGTTAGGGAGCCTAAAAATCACCGATTTTTTCTATCTGTAAATAAATTATTGAGTAAGGATAATTATGATTTATTATCTTGTATCTATCCATCCTCACAGAACATTAAATATAGACCTTGTCCTTATATTTTTCCTCAATCCCGCCAAAACTACTGAGCCAATTGAGCTCTCGTATGGGGTATTGCGTATACTTTATGAGCTGTTAAAAACGCATGGGCTACTTTTTGTTAGTTACAAGCTTAAGTTTACAACTTTATATCACAATTTATTAAATGCGAAAGAATGTGTGGATGGATAATAAATATTATGTTACTATCTTGGTAGAATCATAGATCGAAACCAGGTTAAGGACATAGGTATATTTGCCCCGAAATGAGATTGAAATTTTCCATACGCGCAGGGAAATTTTATTCGACTTGCAACACGCAATCACGCAAATAGGTTTCATATTATGGCCATTGTGTATCTATAGACAGTATGTCGTCATAATTAATCTATGACTGCACTATACTCAAAGAGCTTCTATACTATGTATCTAGAGAGCTAACACGCCATTTTGTTTTATTTAAGGATTAAGAATTCTGAACCTTATGACTTATTAGGAAATAAAGTTCTTTTTTAATTAAATCTAAATATAAGGATTTTAATGCTTGATAGAGACCCCCTCGTTAAGGAGTGTGTCTCGTTCACACAGTTGCCAGCATACAATTAAAATTAACATGGCCATAATTTTTGAAATAAGTGGGACAATTTTCGAAATTAGACGATTTGCTCTAAATGTTATTCAGATTCATTTGAAAGGTTTAGTACAGTCGCTGTCATGTAGGTTAGGTACCTAACTGCCGAGAAAAATAATTACTGTTCGAAAGAAACAGTATTAAAACCATTGAATCAGATATACCTCACTAGAATGCGGCGCACCGCCCTCTTTTTTGTTGATATTTTAATGCACCTATGTATAATATAATTTTAAAACAATAATGCAAAGTAACGTATGTATATAACATTGATAGCTTATTGAGCAGATTGAATTTTCCCTTGGTTGCTTGTTTATGTCTCAATGAAATATTCAAAGTTCAAAAATTATGGTCGCCCTACAGAACGAGACACACTCCTTACTGGTTCTAGCTCTTTCGGCTCGCAGTTTTCGTGTGAGTCGGCATTCTAGATACATAGTATACAAGTTCTTTGACTATACCAGCTCGAAAGGTTTCATTCTTTTAGGTCTTCTCACTATGTCCGTGTTGTCGAGGAGCTGGATTGCCTCGACGTTCACATGATGGTGAAGTTGCGTTCATGAGCTTCTGCATATTTTGAATAACTTTATCATCAAACTCTATGTTGAGGTCCCGGTGGGATTATAAATGAATTGTGAAAAATTTTCAGACATTGGTGTAAGCAAGAAGATAACTTACCCACATACGGTTGGCTTCGGCACGACGGGGACTCTTTCGGGGAACAGTTAATATCCGACCCGCCTCATAATATTCACACTAGTTTCATTAAAAACGCCGCGGGCACTGGAGCTACCCAGTGGACTGTACGGATCAATGTCACTGCTCAGGTGAGTTTTTGCTGCTAGAGTTGGTATTTTTATTGCTAAAGTTGGTACTTTTGCTGCTAAAGTTGGTATTTTTGGTGCTCAAGTTGGTATTTCTGCTGCTAAAGTTGGTATTTTGCAGCTTAAGTTAGTGTTTTTAGCTGCTTAAGTTGGTATTTTAGCTGCTAAAATTGAAATTTTAGCTGCAACAGTTAGTACTTTTGCTTCGAAAGTTTTTTTTATGCGTAAAATCTTTCCTCTCGCTTTCTGTCAATTTGTGTGTAATTTCGTGAAATGCGACGGAAGTGTGAACAGGATGTTAGCCATGAGATGGTACCAACCTCAGATAAACGAATGTAAATCCATTATTGGTTGTATGTAAGTCTCTCAAAATTAATATGTACCTAATAATGGTAATTTTTTTTTTCAGAATAATGTAAAATCTCCTCTAATGCTCATTTGGTATTGTGCCTTGGACGAAGGCGGTCAACTCTGGGCAGAGAAAGGCGCAATTTTGGGCGACACACCGATGCATCGCAATTTTCGAGTACAAGTACATACAGTACATGGTATGTATGTTTTTTTTAATGTAAAATAATAATCAAGGTTTTAGAAAAACATACAACAACCGAACCGACTTCAATCGGACTGTTCAAGTGACCGTAGGCACCACTGACAAGACACAGCGAAGCAAGATACGCAATTTTGTTCACTTCAACGACTTTTTTCAGTTATTTTGATTGCTCGTTTATTTTGGGACATTTTGATGGTCAGAAATCCAGTAATTTTACTAGTTACAGTGCCCTTCCAACCGGAACACAGTAATGCTAACATATTACTACATTTCGATAGACAACTCGTTTAGATAAAAAAAAAATTGGGTGTGAGATTGTCACATACAAAACTCAAAACATAAATCTATTTAAGATTTTATTGACACAAATATTATACAAGGAATACAGAATAAATATATATATATATATATATGTAGATAAGAGAGGAAGACGTAGTGGCTGAGTGGATGAGGCTCTTGCCTTGCGATCTGATGGTCGCGGGTTCGAATCCCGGTGGCAGACATGCGTATATGGCTTTATCGGTCGAAAAAATCTATGAATGTATCCCACTTTCTCGCAACGGTGAAGGAAAACATCGTGAGGAAACCGGCATGTCAAAGGATAGTAAAAAAAATGTTCTATAGCATGTGACATCCACCAATCCGCATTGGGTCCGCGCGGTGGAAGACCCATTCGCTCTCCTGCCGAGAGTAGGCCTGAGTCCCAGCAGTGGGAACATTATATGCTGATTATGCTATGCTATGCTATGTAGATAAGCAGTAAATGAACTAAAAATAAAAATAATATAAATAATATATCCATTGGTACTGCCAATCAAAATTTTGACATAAATATAATTAATTAAGTGTATTATTTATTTGATGACTATTTTAAATTTATAATTTAAGTAATTTGTAATTTAATTTTTAATTTAATTTGTATTTTAATTATTTTATTTTTAATCTTTAAATAATGGAATTGGTTGTTTAACCGTTTTATTTAAAGTAAATAAATAAATACTAAATACATAACACCTTCCAGGTAAACTTATCCATTCATCCCAAACCGAAGCTCATACAACGGGAATCCAAAATCTAAAAGATAAAATATACTCCCTATTGAAGGTGGAACAACATCAGACACTTGGGAGGATACCGGTGTTGGGGCCGGACGAGAGCTTGAACGAATTGGTGAGTTTATTTATACACAGTCAATTTTTTAGCACCAGAAAAAAATACATGGTCAGTTGCCGTTACTGAACACAGATATGGCAAAAAAACTTGAAAAAATTAATTCTTTTTTTTGTCATAATAAATTTGATTAAAATTGGATAACTGTTACCGTTGGTCGTTTTCCTTTGATTTGCTTCAGGCGGTACCCATCATTGATAATAATTTAAGTTTTATTCATTGTTGGGCAAACCCGGGTACCTAGCTCGAGCCAGCTCGCCGCAGCTCGGCTCGGGCGCCGCACTCGCGCCGCTGTCACTCGCACATTTTGTAGAAATTCAAAATTCTGACTGCACAGATACAACGTAGTACCCCGTCTGCATTGCCTACTAAAAGTTTTTTTGGTAATTAAAAATTGGTGGTGTATGCTATCTTATTCTATTATATATTTTTTATATTCTATCCTATGCTACTATATCATATTATATTCTATACTATCCTACCCTATTCTATCCCATCATATGTTATCCTATCTTATCTATATCATATATTATTTTAGGGTAAGGAAGTAAACTTCGTCCCCATACAACTACTAGTAGAAGCGCCCTATGTGGTAGATATAGTGTACACCAGCGAAGGGGCGCCGGCGCCATTGAAAGGGACAGAGTATACAACACGAATGGATGAGAAAAGGATGGCATTTGATAAGGAGTTTGAGGCGAAATTCAACCTTATTGCCAAGGGGTAAGGTGTTTTATGTAAACTAGCGACGATTATGGGCTTTTTTACCCGACTGCCAAGGAATGGTTATGTTTTTCGCGCGTATCTTGTATGTATGTATGTAAATTTCTGTGTTACCTCGTATCTTCCAAACGGCTGGATGGATTTTGACAGTTATGGTATCGTTAGATTCGTCTCAATCACCCGAATATATTTAATGGATTTTAAAAAAATCTTAATGGCGTATTTTGGGCGCTAAATAGTAGGTCGTTGAAAAATTTTTGGTGTCAGAAATCCAATTTTACGGAAATATTTCGGCATTTCAGTAGTGATTTCAGTTTTTATAAACTTTAAGCTTCATAGAGTTAGTCCGACCATTCCCAAAAAGTTCCATCTGTCCCCCTGTTGCTAAAAAGGGGACAGATATAACTTTTCCCATCTGCTCTAGGTGGACAGAGGAGGGGGACAGATGCGAATAATTCAAAACTATCAACTACAGTTATATTATAAGACTAGCTGGTGCCCGTGACTTCGTCTGCGCAGGTATCTTTATAAATTGTAGTCTATGTGTTATTCTGATGTATAAGCTATATTATTGTAAAGTTTCATTAAAATCCATTCAGTAGTTTTTACGTGAAAAAGTAACAAACATCCATCCATCCATCCTCATCTTTACAAACTTTCGCGTTTGTAATATTAGTAGGATAAGGCTTTTATCCATAATATGTTTAAATAATTTATGTTATAATTTCAGTTACTCAGTAGAGGACGTAGAAATAGCCAAATCGGCGCTGTCAAACATGGTGGGCGGTATCGGCTATTTCTACGGCGCGGGCCGCGTGCAGTCCCCGCATACTAAGGAACCCGTGCCTTATTGGAGGGCGCCACTTTATACCGCTGTGCCTAGCAGGTGAGTGAGTGAATGAGTGAATGATATAGGTATGTATTGAATGAATGATACATACATATATTTACGAGAAGGTAAATTGAATGCATGATATTAAAATATTGTATGATAGATAAGTTAATTGAATTAAGGATATGTGTATGTAGTTGTACAGTCGGCTCTGTAGGTAATGGTGTTAACACCCAAGTAACGCCGGTGTTCTCCTGTGATTAAACCACTCACATAAACACATATTATAAATTGATCAAAGTTATATGTAATATTTAAAATTATATGTCTAGGTAGTATATTATGTAATGTATAAGTAAGCAATTGAAATAAATGTAGGTAATGAAAAAAACATTGGTTGTCTGTAAAGTTGGTTTACGGACGATAGTTTAACGTGACAACGTCATAACAAAACATTCACAGCGTAACGGATGAGCGTTACCGGACAATGACGTCAACGTTTTCGTGGATGCAGCCGGCGTTCATCGATTTATTAGACGTATTCACGTCAAAAAATAAGTTCAGAACAAAAAATAACTACATACCAAATTAGATATTTTTCATAAGGATGTTTTTTTTCTTGTCAATTCTTGTCACCAGATCATTCTTCCCGCGTGGGTTCCTCTGGGACGAAGGGTTCCACAATTTGCTGATCGGTCGCTGGAACCCTTCCATCACGGTGGAGATAGCGGCGCATTGGCTCGACCTAATCAATGTAGAGGGGTGGATACCGCGGGAGCAGATACTCGGTGAGGGTCATCACCATTATCATTATTATTATCGTCATCAAAATCATCATCATTATCATGATAATTATCATCACCTTCATCATTGTATTGTATTGTATTTATTTATTGCCTCCATGTACGTACATACAGGTAAGTATTTTAGGTCTTAAGTGGTAGTTACAGTACAGACTAGGTAATAGTAGATTATGCACTAAGGGGATAAAGCAGTGTTTTATGTCGCGGGTGGCATATTGAACCCTGAGCGAAGCGAGGGAGTTATGTAGAGTCCTGAGTGACGCGAGGGGTTCAAGCTGCCCAAGACGAAGACAGGCTTTATCCCAGAGGAGCATACTCTACTTTTCACACCTTCTGCGAGGCAATAAAAATCCAGGGCTCCGAACTCAGCAGCCAACACCGTCTTTTGTTTCACAATCTTTAAAGTCGCGCCTTTTTTCTTTTTTTTATGAGTGGCCAGTTCGATTTTAGAACAAACCTTTTTACAATGCCATATGGGCGTTCTTTTACTTAGAGTTTTCCACGAGTTTCCATACGAATTTTAAATCACGAAATTCAAATCACATTACTACCCTTGGGAGTTTCCTCCCTTGGTAGGTAATGCTTTGCTTTACCTTGATGATAGCATGATATATGGATATTGTCGAGCAGGTGGTGTGAAAAGTACATGGACCACAGGGTCGATATTGATTGGTCGCTATTGATAATAATGATCGTGATGATGATAATGATGAAGATGATGTCGCATAGATTAATCCATTATTACCAATTTGTTAATTATTAGCAAATGAAACGTTTTTGAAAAATGATAATTGGCCAAACCCATACAAAAATGGTTTTTGTAAACATGATCCATGTGCATTTTTCACCAAAATATATTGTTTAAATATAAGTAGGTGTATGCTAATTAAGCAAAGCTTTACATAAATACATTTCTTCAAAATGTGTCGCACAAAACACTAAGTTGCATCTTTAACAATTTCAACATGCTGCTGGTTGGAACTTTTCTGCATAACTCGGTCTATATATTATAAATGTCTGATTTCTAAAGAGTTTATTTGCAAAATTAATTCTAATAGTTAGAGAAGATAACCAATGGCTTGATATTCTATGTAGTTTTACCATTGTAATACCTAGTTAGAATAAATGTATTCACTTATAAGTATGTGTGAATCATCATAGTGTATCTACAATTTTTTTTTTATTGGGTTACAGACAGGAATAAAATAGTTCTGTCTGTCCCCCCGGTTACTGACAGGGGGACAAATAGACCTTTTTCAAATTTTAAAAGTTCTATCTGTTACTCTGTTGCTGAAAGTGGGACAGATAGAACTTTTTGGTCCATCTGTCACCCTATGCGGACAGAGCAGGGTGACAGATGGGAATAATCCATGATAATTATTATGATAATGATGATGGTGATAATGATAATAACAGCCTTTTCATAATCTCCATTATCATTATCGTCGTCATCGACTTGTATTATTGTTTTTCCCGCTCATCGCAGACGTAAGATACGCCTTCCCAGCGTGCCTTTCCCATATTTCCATCTGTGGACGTCCAGAAGTTGCCATTATGAAGATAAACCTTGTCATTCCCAGGAGCGGAAGCCTTAGCCCGTGTACCCAAAGAGTTCGTGGTACAAAGCAACGCCGCAGCCAACCCGCCCATGTTACTGGTAACACTGGGCGCTATGGTGCGTCTCCACCCGGAGATGTTCCAACCGTACGGGGTGCACCGCGCCACGCTCAGCCGGATGTATACTAGACTGCAGGTGTGTATACAGGGTGTAATCGTTAAGTGTGCACAGGCGATTATTCCGTAACTATTGCAGATATCAAAAAACTTTAAACTGATATCGAAAGTACTTTACCTAATGAGTAAAATGACATTAATAACTTTTTAAAAATAAAACGAGAAATATCCAAAAAAAATACATTAATCACTCCCATACATTTATTTTTTATTTCTTAGTAAGTACAAAATTTTGTGTTCAAAGCATATGTTCGAAGTGACGTCCTCCTTGTGCAATACAATGACGAGCTCTATTTACAGTTTCTAAATGAACTTTCCTTAACATTTGCGGAGTAATTAAAGCAATTGCACGACGTACACGATTCTGTAACTCTTCTAGGCTGTGTACTCTCTCAGCGTACACGTGGTCTTTGACAAATCCCCATAGGAAGAAATCACAAGGCGTGAGATCCGGGGATCTGGCAGGCCAAGGGGTTGCACTATTATTGGCTATT
This sequence comes from Lobophora halterata, assembly GCA_932526365.1. NCBI lineage: Eukaryota > Metazoa > Arthropoda > Insecta > Lepidoptera > Geometridae > Lobophora > Lobophora halterata. The sequence continues at coordinate 4,599,679 of OW052028.1, read as the reverse complement.
AAGCCATTATAATTGTTTCGTAAGAAATTCATTACAACATTTGTATTATGTGCAGGTGCTCCATCTTGTTGAAAAATTATCGACCTTCTTTCATCGTCTGGAATTGGTTCTAAGAGACTTGGCGTATCGTTTTGTACAAAGGAGAAATATCTCTGTCCATTTAAGGTTCCACTGTAAAAATATGGCCCAATGATCCGATCTCCAAGAATACCACACCACACATTAATTGAGAATCGCACCTGAGCTCTAACTTCAGTAGTTAAGCGAGGATTGTCAATTGACCAATAATGCGAGTTTTTTCTATTGTAAATGCCGCAGTTTGAAACATTACTTTCATCGGTCCATAAAATTGACCTTACATTGACATAATTATTGACTAGCCAATTGCAAAAGACCAGCCGACGAGCAGGATCATCATTGTGCAGCGTTTGAGTAGGTTTTATCTTAAATGCTTTGAAGTTGTGTTTTTTTATTAACTTGTGTACATAATTGTGGGACACTGGAAATGATCGGGCCACTGAACGCGTTGATTCTTGTGGATTATCTACTACGTAGTTAATAATATTGTTATCTAAGTCATTATCAAATTCCGGAGCTCTTGTTCTCGAACCTTTTTTTCTGTTAAAAGATCCATAATTTATCAAATTGTTATCCAACTTACGTAAATACGTACCAGAAGGAACTTCTCTATCTGGGTACTCTCTTCTGTAGGCGATAATGGCCGCCCTATTGTTACAATCATGTTTGTAGTACATTTTTAACATGTCCCTCTTTTCTGTATTGGAATATGCCATTTTTCAATCAATAAATGCAACAATCACGATTATTAACGCAAATTGAAAAATACAATAAATTGGCGGGAACGAGAACCCGCGATAAACAATTTGAATTTAGAACGAACACCAAAGAGTATCTTTCTTTTTGTTTTTATTTAGTATGTTGTTTTTCAGCTAGTTCAAATCAATACAATATTGAAACAAGGTTTATTATAAATTTGAAGTGGTAAGATAATTAATCTACACGTGCATCTACTTGAAATTCATTAATACCTTCATATCGTACATAATTATAAAATGACAAGGGTAAAATGAGTAGGTACTATTCCACTTAAAATAAGGAAACTAAAACCTTTCTACTATCTCATACTAAATGTATGGGAGTGATTAATGTAATTTTTTTGGATATTTCTCGTTTTATTTTTAAAAAGTTATTAATGTCATTTTACTCATTAGGTAAAGTACTTTCGATATCAGTTTAAAGTTTTTTGATATCTGCAATAGTTACGGAATAATCGCCTGTGCACACTTAACGATTACACCCTGTATACTAGACTGCAGGTGTGTATGTTAACTAGTTACAGATGAGTATGCATACTGGACAACAACAGTGATTCTAGTATACATAGTATATATTATACTAGAATAAATAGACTACTAGTGTGTATAATAGACTGCAGGTGTCTCTGTATACTAGATAACAGCTGTGTATATGTACATACATATACTAGACTGCAGGTGTGTATGATATATACTAAACTACAGGTATGTATGATGTATACTAGACTTCAGGTGTGTATGTACATATACTAGACTGCAGGGGTGTATGATGTTTACTAGACAACAGGCAAAACTGGCTCTTTATATAAAAAAATGTTTTATAATAAAATATTATTGAGATATGTATGGTGTTATTGTTACAGGCGTGGTACAACTGGTTCCAAACTACCCAAAAGGGGGAGGAACCCACTTCCTACCGCTGGAAGGGGAGGGAGGATGACGGGTTACAACTGAACCCTAAAAGCCTCAGCTCTGGCCTCGACGACTATCCAAGGTTAGTTTACCCGTGGCCTAAAAAGTACTACGTAGGATTAAAAATAACAAAGTTCTTAGCGACAAAATGTTTGAAGTTGAGTGCCTGAAGATTGCAGGCATGGAAATGATTGCTACTTCTATTTATTGTCACATGGTGATAAGATTTCATTTTGGCAGAGGGAAATCACCGGGGATTTTTCATCAGTGGCCTAATGTGATAATGTCACATTATGTTTCAATTTTTTTGCCATTATCTGTGCAAGCTGTTAAATTGTGGAATGAACTACCAGTATCTTTGCGAACAATACGGTCGCTGCCTATGTTTAAGCACTCTGTAAAGAACTTCTATTTAGAGAAGTTGAAATTGCTGTCATAAACGTTTTTTTTAATAATTAGGGTATATAATATATATTATGTATATTATATATTATAATATATAGTATGTAGGTATCTGTGTATCTGTGTAAATATTTGTATGTATGTATCATACATATTTTTATTACGACTCACCCGTCCAGACGCCAACTACTATCACTCCTCTCCATCCAAAAGTTGCCTGGAAGAAATCGCTTTTAGCGATAAGGCCGCCCATTGTAGCCTCTATTATTTTTGGTTTTTTTATTTGTTTCCTTTTATAATGTATATTTCCTCGGGGTGTACAATAAAGAGTTACTATCTATCTATCTATCTAATGTGATAATGTCACATTATGTTTCAATTTTTTTGCCATAATCTGTGCAAAAAAAAAATGAAACAATTAAGTCGAATTTTGGCAAAATATTTTCATTAAAAATGGATAACTGTTACCGTTAGTTGTTTTCCTATGGATTTGCATCAGGCGGTACTCTTTATTGATAATAATTTAAGTTTTATTCATCGTTTGGCAAACCCGGATACCTAGATTGAGCCAGCTCGCAAAAGCTCGGCTCGGGCGCCGCACTCGCGCCGCTGTCACTCTGTCATTTTGTAGAAATTCAATATTCTGACTGCGCAGATACAATGTAGTACCCCGTCTGCATTGCCCATTATTTTTTGTTGGTAATTAAAAATTGGTGGTGTATATTCGATTAATTATATGGAGTCATTACTCCATTTTGGTTCGATACTGTCTACCTTGGTGTTGTATAGGAACACTTTTATTCATCTAAGGAAGTGTCCTAATAGAACGCGATGACGCGACCATCGCAAGTTCGCGCGAACGTCGATCACGCGATCAAACGTACTAACGTCAAATAGGCGAATTATATAGTAGGCAACCGGGGATTGCAGGAAAAGGCCTTTCTTCCTGTAAAACTTATATTCAAGATTTAGTATAACTTAATATCTAATTAGCCTAGTGTCAACCGGTTGAAGTATGACACGGAAGTGCAGTGTAGAGCGTCGTGCTCTAGTTAACGTAATTTAGATAATCACGTAGGGCGAGGCAGCGAGCACGAAGCAGGTCGCGTTGCTGATGTAGGGGTATGTAACAGGCGTCCCAATAGACATCGCGTCGCGCGATCGCGCAATTGCCAATCGGGACGCCTATTTGACGTTAGTACGTTTGATCGCGGATTCGCGCGACGGTCGCATCGCTTGCTCGCGTGATCGCGTTCTATTAGGACAACGCCTATGAGAGTACAGTACTGTACAGTCATCGGCGCATGTTCCGCAGGGCGTCGCACCCGTCGGAGGCGGAGCGGCACGTGGACCTGCGCTGCTGGATGTACGCCGCCGCCGACGCGCTCGCCGCCATCGCTAATGTGCTGCAGGAGAACGCCAGCAAGTGAGATTTTTTTTATTTATTCAACATTGAACTCAAATTTACCTTTTTTTCTTATAGTATATGCTTCGAGCTTCTCAGCATAGTTTTCAACATAGCAATACTTCCTTTGTTAAACTTATGGCTGTCAGATTTAGGCTCTAAGGAAAAAATACGAGGAAAGACTGGCTGTATGTCAACGCAAAATGGAGAGGAGCATGTTGGGACTGAAGGTATCGTACAAAATCAAAAACAAAGTAATAAGAAAGAAAACAAAGATAGTGTCCACGCTGGGGCTTGCTTGCATCAATGAAAGCCTTTTGTTTGGTAGACAATATTTTTAATGTAAGTAAATGCAGAATTTCGATTACTTTTAAAATAAGAACACAAATGAGACGTGCGCTTCTGAGATCGTGTGGAGCCAAGTGACCCCTCGGGGGCGGGTTGCGGGGTGCCGAGGATCAGCACTCTGTATTTGTTTGTGCGCAAACAGATAGTAGACCTAACGAAAAGAATAAGCAATTGAAATGGAAGTGGGCGGGACATATCTGCAGATTAGACAATGTAAGATGGACAAAAAGAGTTAAACAATGGATCCCAATATAAGGGAAAAGGAAACAGGCAAGACCAAGAAAGAGATGGAGGGACATTCTTACACAACGATGCAGACCGGAGTGGATGAGGAAAGCCAGAGAGAGGGACGTATGGAGGAATTGAGGGGAGGCCTACGCCGATGAGGCGACTTCTGCAGAAGAATTCGATTAGTTTTAATTAGATTTAAGCAGTTTTGTTTTTTGCTTTAAAAAGCTTACAGAAGCAAAAAAGGGTTTTTTTTCAATTCAATTCAAATCTTTTATTTCGGTATTACACCTTATTTTGTTAATATAAGGCTTATTCTAAGGTTAGTAACATATTAAAAATATCAACAAATTATATAAATATATTTAGTAATAAATCCGCTTAATTTCTAAACAAAGGTTTTAATTAACTTAACTTTAGTTCAACTAAACCAAAGAGTCAAAGAACAGAAAACCAAAGTTTAAAGATACGACACGTGTTTTGCCTCTACACGAGGCATCATCAGGAGGTGTAGACTCGCCGAAGTTTGAAACGTTTCAAACGATTTTCCTGATGATGCCTCGTGTAGAGGCGAAACACGTGTCGTATCTTTAAACTTTGGTTGTCTGTTCTTTGACTCTTTGGTTTAGTTGAACTAAAGTTAAGTTAATTAAAACCTTTTGTTTAGAAATCAAGCGGATTTATTACTAAATATATTTATATAATTTGTTGATATTTATGGATTTCCGCAAAGTAACGCCTGAATCAATCAGTTATATTAAAAAAATATTTTCCTAATATATTTTTTGTATAAAAATAAAATAAATAAATATTTAGGACATTTCACACAACGCCATCTAGCCCCAAACTAAGCAACTAAGCAAGCTTGTACTATGGGAACCAGATAACTGATACAATACTTACACAATTTTTTTGTAAATACATACATAAAATACAAGGAAAACACCCAGACTCAGGACAAACCAATACTAATGTTGTATTTTAATCTATATTTCTTATTTTCAGATATGAAATCATTCGTGACCAGCTATCAGACGAATCGTTACTAAACGAGCTACATTGGTCGTCTCATACACAAACATATGCTGATTATGGTAAGTATGGCTTATATCCTAAACCCCTGAAGATATTAGCCTGAAATTTTTGCTGAATAATCTTTTTGAATTAACCTCCCTATCTGCTAAGTTTTATGAAGATCGAATGAGCAGTTTGAGAGTTATACATAGACAAACATACATACATACAAAAGCTGATTCCTCTAATATACACCGTAAATTTTTATTAAGCAAAAAAAGTTTAATGGATAATGCAGAAGGGGTTGTTGTATCTGTGCAGTCAGAATTTTGGATTTCTACAAAATGACTGAATGACAGGTTTTGCGAGCTGCCTCAAGCAAGGCTAGGTAATTATTATCAATGATGGGTACCGCCTGACGCAAAACCATAGGAAAATTACTTACGGTAGTAGTCATCCAAGTTTTGCCCGACTGCCAAGGAAGGGTTATGTTTCTCGCGCGTGTCTTGTTTGTATGTATGTATGAATGAATGAATGAATGAAAACTCTTTATTGTACCAGGAAACTTAAAGATAAATACAAGATAATTAGTGAGCATGTACAATGGGCGGCCTTATCGCTAAGCAGCGATCTCTTCCAGGCAACCTTGGGATGGAGAGTGAGACCAAAATACGAAACGTTGGCTAAAGGTGCACTAAAGAGTCTATTTTTAAACATAAATTAAGGAAAGCATTGAATGACACAAAGAACTAATTATTAAAAGATTTGAATAACAATACTGTTAACATAGTGAAAATAAATCAAGTAGGTAACATATTATATTATACTTATACAAATCTATAATATATATACATATAATATATATATATATACATAATAAATATACATCTTTAATATACATACATATGTATGTCTGTGTTACCTCGTATCTTCCAAACGGCTGGATGGATTATGACAGTTAAGGTATCGATAGATTCGTCTCGAACAACCGATTGTTCTTAGATGGGTTTAAAAAAATCTATATAAAATAAATATTGATAACTTGTTAGTATCATATTTATATTGAAAAAAAATCGACAATTTTTTTTTTAATATGGTTTTGTCATATCTGTGTTCAGTAACGGCAACTGATTATGCGTTTATTTTTTTCTTGTGATTAAAATTTACGGTGTATATCGGGACTCAAAAAAGTAGCCTATTTTTAATCCTAGACCTAAACTAATTATAATAGAAGTTCTGAGGCAATCTAATGAGTGACTTAAGCTTGATTGAGTAAGTAAAAGGTTGCATTATTTTCAGGTTTACATTCAGACGGTGTCAAGTTAATTCGTCAGCACTCCAAGAATCCGTCAGAAGGGACGAAAGTGGTGCGAAGTGTGACCGTACCGCCACAGCCGAGATTCGTCACTTCCGCATTTGGTATGTAACACGTGTCACACCCTAAACCGCTAAATTAAATTGGTTTATATCACAGAAATATTAAGGGCAATCCTCAAGGCAAATTTCCATACAAAATGTTTCGGACCAATACTCAAAAAGTACGCCGTATTATAGTAATGTCTTCACACTATTCGTTTCGTCTATGTTTTCCGATTGTGTCAACAAATATTAGTAAGGTTTCATACTTTAATTTAGATTTTATACGTGTTTTTAAGTTAGTAGTGTTAATTTTAAAACACGTAGTAACAGATAGAAACAAAATGTAGTACATTGAAAATGCGACCAATAAAAGAACCCACATTGGCTAACTTCGCGACGGTGTTTGTCACTCTCGTTTGAGATTTCGGCGAGTCAACATCTCCTGAGTCTGCCTCGTGTAGAGGCGAAACACGTGTCGAGTTCTGACTTGGGTTTTCTGTTTTCGGCGCTTTGGTTTAGATACTAAAATTCTTAACTAGAGTTAAGTTAATTAAGACCTTTGTTTAGAAGTTGAGCGGATTTATTACTAAATATATTTATGCTAGTTACTGGTGCCTATGCTAATTTTCGAAAAAGAGAATTGACAGGGCTAGATTATTATTATAATGCTAAAACTACCAGGCTTTTCCATTGTTAATAAAACGACATCGTAAAAAGTAACAAGCATTATTTGAAAATGGAGATATTTCATTATTATTGACAAGGTGTCAATTTTATGTTCCTGTCTTACGATTCCATCTTGGTTTGATACTGTCTATCTTGGTGTTCTATAGGAATACTGTAATTCGGTACAGTATAATGTTTTAAATGCGTAACATCTTTCCTCTCCTCTCGTTTTTTGTCAATTTTTTTTTTTTTTTTTTAAACAATCATTCACACACTCACACCCCTGCACTAGGATTCCCTGTGTCGCAGGTGGCATGGACACATACAACACATCACAACATCCAAGACGCGAGAACAAACATTTGTGTTCGTCACAAATATTTGCCCCGGCCGGGGATCGAACCCGGAACACCAAGCTTCGTAGGCAGGGTCACTACCAACTAAGCCACGGTGTCGTCACTAAGCCACGGTGTCGTCTGTTTTTTTGTGGCGGTGATTTCGTGAAATGCAACAAAAATGTGTAACAGAAAGTTAGCCGTCAGACCGGCCGCAGAAAAATAATGTAAATATAATCCTTCCAAATTTAAATGAGATGTCAGATGTTATACAGAATTTTTTTTTTTTTCAGGCTACGTGTCGCTATTCCCAATGCTGCTGAAAGTACTGAAACCGAACAGTGAAAAATTGGGCAAAATACTGGAAAATCTAGACAATCCCAACCTTTTGTGGTCGCCCTACGGACTCAGGTAACCAATAGTTATTTGTGCACCAAGGGCCTGAAGCAAGCCATTTTATTCGAGACTTTTCAAGTTCAGTATTAATTTTCCCTAGGGCCTAAAATATAGTTTTGCTCCACCTAGAGCATGCACAAAGTTGGACTTTACGAGCATGAAAAGCGAAAAACGTCTACATTGAAAGAGCCCTTAGGCTCTAGGAAAAAAAAAGTGATTGCTTATAAAATCTATTCAATGAAAGAAAAATAAGTTAATTTGTATAGGTTGCATGCTGGAAGTTGAGAATAGATGATCAAACGAACTTGTAAAGTGAAGTTCGATCGCTATTATATAAGTCACTTCATTCGAAGATATATCTAATTAGTTATTTAACAGGTAGTCCTTTAAACCTACAAGGCAGTTCGCGCATATAAAAAGTCATTCGATTTCTAAATCGTTTTATTTTTTTTTTATTTTTTTTTTTTTGCGTGGGTAGTTTCACCCCATTTCGTCGCCTGACGGATAGCTCGCTTCATTTCTTTAGAGAGGAAATTAGAATTTCTAGGGATTCGGGTATGATACTCTTAGGGAGGGTGATTTTATATCTTCGAATGAAGTGACTTATATAATAGCGATCGAACTTCACTTTACAAGTTCGTTTGATCATCTATTAATATTACGTCACTTCATTCTTCAGATATATCTAATTAGTTATTTAACAGGTAGATGTTCAGAGTAGGTATACCTTTTGACAAAAAGAGTAATATAAAATCAATTAAATTTTAATTTCCAGAAAGCAAAAAACACATGAAATAGACTTACTTAATATTTTAATTAACTTAAAATAAGGTAAATTCTAAATTATTCTTATCAATTTAGGGTACAGAAGAAGTAGGTACCTTATGATTAATCAACTACAAATGGATTTCGCTTTAATTAATTATTGAACAAACTGATTTAGCGAAAATTCCTTCGTCTAGAACTGGACGATTGTAAAACCTAGCAAATGTTTGCGAGGTGTTTGACCATCCAGCCGTTTTTCTAATCACGTCTATAGAAACCCCGGCAGATGCAGCCGCCGATGTGGAAGCATGTCTAGTGCTATGGGCGCTAAACGTACCCACATCGACTCCACTCTCTGCCAAGGTTTGTTTTATCCATCTGCTGATGGATTGGGATGAGGCCTTGGTATGGGGTTTCTTGAAGGTGAGTAAGAGATTATCAACATTCGCGGGTCTTATGGTTGAAGTCATAGACAGGTAATCATCAAGCGTTGCAGCTGGGCATATGTTGGGATTTTCTCGAAAATATGGTAAGATAAGAACCGGTTGATCTTTGCCTGCAGCAGAAGTTTTTATAAGGTCTGAAATTGGAATTTGCAATGAGTCAGCTGATCTATTTATGTTTGACATTTTGATGAGTGAAAGAGTTTGAACTCTGTGAGCAGTACAGATGGCCAGTAAGACACAAAGCTTTTTGGTTATTTTTTCTAGCGTTAGGCTACTATTTGGGAACCAATCGGCTACAAGATCCAATACAATCTGAGGGTTCCAAGTACCTATGTATTTTGGAATAGATGGCTTTTGTTTGTAAATTCCTTTGAGCAAGCGTTTAATACTGTCGTCCGATCCTATATTACCACCCAGAAGCAGTGACAGTGCCGATCTGTGGGTATTTAAGGTTCCGTAAGAGCCACCTCTATTAAACTGTTCTGTCAAGAAAGTTAATACATCTGCTAATCGAGGAGTAAATTTATTTATGGCATTAACCTCACAAAAATGCCACCACAGTTTGTAAGTTGAATTATACTGTTTTAATGTACTATTGGTGACTGAGGATAACATCAAGTCTAGTGCTATTGATGGGATGTCTCGCCGTGTAAAAGCAATCCTGAGAGCTTCGCGGCTCCCAGGGTAAGGCTCCTGTGTAATGGGTGCTGCGATCTGTAAATTGAATGCAAAAGGTCCCTATTAGGTTTGAAAAATACAATTTCGGAAACAAGTATCTTCTTGAGAAGAGGAAACCAAGGTTGACCGGTCCAATAAGGAAAAATAAGGATGCCAGTAGCTTTATCGCTTATTATTTTTCTTATGCATTTCAGTACAAGCGAGAATGGTGGAAAGGCGTAAAAACGGCGATATCGCCAGTTAATCGTGAACGCGTCTACTGTCAAAGCGTCTGGATCTCGCTTCCAGGAAATGTAAACTTCACATTTGGCATTGGTGCGAGAAGCAAAAAGATCTATATCTGGTGAACCCAGTTTGTGAACTATCATTTGGAAAGCCCAAGGTGATAGTTCCCATTCTGTATCAATATTGATCTTGCGGGACTCTTCGTCTGCTTCTATATTGTCCTTTGTATTGATATATGATGCGAAAAGCCATATGTTTCTCTTCTCGCACCATTGCCAGATTGTCTTAGCTAGATCGTTGAGGTGTGGGAATTGTATCCCACCCATGCGATTTATATAACTTATAGCTGTTGTATTATCGACGCGCAGTAAGATAGCACAGTTGGTAGCGTCATTAGCAAAACATTTTAATGCCATTAATGTAGCTAAGAGTTCTAGGAAGTTGATGTGAAAGGAGAGTTCTTCTTCCTTCCATCCACCATTTACGCGTTTTCCGTTACAATAGGCCCCCCAACCCGTTCTAGATGCGTCTGTAAATATTTCTAAAGCAAATTTTTCATCTGGTCGCATAGGATTGGATGTTATAAAAATGTTCTGTTTCCACCATAGCAGATCAGGTAAAATTATCTGGGATAGTTTAATTTTTCTTTCAAAACTGTCATATTTTTGGAGGGCCAAGTATTTTTGACGCTCTAGCGTCTTAGTGTAAAGCCAACCGTACTTTACTGCCGGACATGCTGCAACCAATACCCCGATTAGTTGCGAAAAATCTCTGATTGTACAAGTGGGCAGTAAGCAAAACTTGTCTACTATTCTGGCAATATTACTTCTTTTATCCGAAGGTAAAGACAACGACAAATCGGCCGAACTAAGCACAAAGCCTAAATATTTGCAGGTACGTTTAGGCGTTAATACGCTTTTTTCGAAATTAATTATAAAACCCAGGCATTTCAGCAGTTGAAGGGTTTTAGCTATATTGGCGTGGCATTCGTCATATGAGTCTCCGATGCATAAAATGTCATCAAGGTAAATAACCGATTTGTAGTTTCTTTGCCTTAAGTAACTTATCACTTCTCTCATAATTTTTGTGAATACTCTTGGGGATGCACACAAACCGTACGGGAGAGCGTTAAATTCGTAGACAGTATCATTGAAAATAAAGCGTAAGTATTTTCTATCTACTTCACGAACTGGTACTAACAGATAGGCTTCTTTGAGGTCTATTGTGGCTAGGAAACCATCTTTATTTATTAATTTTGCGGCGGTCCGATGGTCCTCCATTTTAAAGTGTGATTTCTGTATGAACTTATTAAGCGGTTTTAGATTTAAAATAAAACGCTTTCCCCCGTTTGGTTTAGGTGTCAAGAAAATGCTCGAAACGAAATCTCCGTGAGAACGACTACAGACGGAAACAGCCCCTAAGTCTATTAAATTATTAATCGCTACTACCATATCGGCTTCCTCATGACAAGACAATTTATTAGTAGGCAAATTTGTTTGTCTAACTGGGCGGTAAAATTGAATAGAGTAACCGTCTTGAATCCAATCAAGGACAAGCTGGTTACTAGTTATTTTAAGCCAACAATTATAGAAATGTTGGATTCTACCGGCATGTACCTCTATTGTTGCGGTGCCGGGGCACGCGATTTGGTCTGGTTCTGGGTCTGGGCTGAATTCTTCGCAGCAGGCACTTGTGTTCCCTTGCGGCCAGCTGGGGCTGTCTTCTTGAACCCACCTCGCCCCCCCCTGTTCGACGAGTACCGGGGAGGGCCGGTCCAGTTTCCCTGGGTACGAGGACGGCTGGTCGAGGGTTGAGCTGCTGTTGCAGGTGGTTTCGCAGGGACAGCCTTCTTGATCTGCAAACTCTGCTTTTCAATGGCTTTTGAAGCTTTGATTTTCTCCGAAAGTTTCTGTCCGAATAGAGTTTCATCTCTTTCCACGTCCTGGATAAGAGTGAGGAACGCTTTGTCAAGGCCTGGAGTCATAAACTTCTTCCTTACTCCAGTCTCGACTGAGTGCAGGTCGCAAAGAAGACGGCAGCTGTCGCTCAGAAACTTGATGGCCTTAACCTTGTCAGTATCGTTCCCGATAAGCAATGAAAGACCTCTATTAAGGGCAGTTATGCCTAGCCCTAACTGCTGTTGAGCGGTCTCTACTCGCTTATCTTTGGTCCTTGTGACGTCCGAAATTGTGGCTGAGATTTCCGGATTGAGCTTGGGAGCTTGCAAGAGGGGGCAGTTCTCGGGTATGAGGTAATCCTTCATCAGCTTTTCTTTGGCTTCTTTATCCAGCCCTTTGCGGAGTATTGGAAGCCATAAGCGTGCCAGGTTATCGTGGATCTTTTCACCAAACTTGGGTGTATCCTCCTTTACCTCACCAAGAGCTAGTAGAATATCTGGGTCTAAGTCCGGTATCGAAGTTACTTCAGGTGCAGTACCCTCTTGCGCAATAACAGTCTCTTCATGGGTAGTTGGCATCTCGTCAACATCACCAAGAACTTGCGGTTCATTATCTAAAAAATACCAAAAGAATAAGTTATTTTACATATTTTTTTTTTTTTATTTTTTTTGAATGAGGGTATGTATAAACATGTTAGAAAGGCTTCAAATAAAATCTCGGTATCGAGATTATACATTATCTAACATCAGATATAATGCATACATTGACCACGTGTTGTCCCACGGACAACCTCCAGGCAAGAATCTAATATAGCCCCTACTATAATAATGAATGACAAAATAACCAGCATACAACTGGTGTACTAAAACGCCCTAGTACTTCTAGACGTTTTATCTGATATTGGCTTTGTAATAACCCGCGGTTATTCTCTAAGCAACGTATTACCACCGTGTTAACCCTGGGTTAACCTCTAGGTTTGATTTTATGTATATATAATAAGTACCTAATTGTTCTAATGATTGCTTTGTGATAACCCACGGTTAACCTCTAAGCATAGAACTACCAACGTGTTGACCCGCGGTCAACCTCCAGGTAAACGGTAATCAAACACTGAAGTAGTGTTGTATAATGTTTTAAACACTTTGGTATTATAATTAAACACTGAACTAACCTGAGTGTTCATTTGATGATGAATCCGACGAATCTATGATAATTCTTCGACGTCGTTTCTTCTCCTTTTCCTCGAGTCTTCTTATTTTGTTGCTGTATCTTTCCATTTGTTTCTCATATTTTCTTTTAGGCATGATTAATAGCGAGCAGAATACGTGCGCTCTCTGCCTCGCGAAAAAAGAATGTAGCGAGCTATCCGTCAGGCGACGAAGTGGGGTGAAACTACCCACGCAAAAAAAAAAAAAAATAAAAAAAAATAAAACGATTTAGAAATCGAATGACTTTTTATATGCGCGAACTGCCTTGTAGGTTTAAAGGACTACCTGTTAAATAACTAATTAGATATATCTGAAGAATGAAGTGACGTAATATTAACTTAATTCACATTTCGAACTTCGGTCCTTCATAATACCCATAGATCAGGGTATTATGGGAGACCTAAATATTACATAATTTCTTCAACATCTTTGTTACATTATATGGCTGTCTCTGTTTTTGAATTACTAAATGGGCGCTAATTTCATTTTAAGTTTATTTATTTTCCTCGCAATTGAAAAATCATGTCTTCACCAAGGGCCTGAAGCAAGACATTTTATACGAGACTTTTGTCAGCCCGAGCCGATGGTGAGTGCGGATATTCAAGTAGAGTATCAATTTTCCCTAGGGCCTAAAATGCAGTTTTTCTCCTCCTAGAGGAATCCTCCGAATTTGAACATTACGAGCATGAGAAAAGCGCCGAAGGCGAGGGCAGATATTCAAGTCGAGTATAAAATGGACTTCAGGACAGAAGAAATAACTATTTCACTTCTCTTTTACTCTCTTCCTTTAGTCACTTCTTTTTTTTAATTTACAGATCCCTATCAAAATCCTCCCCATTCTACATGAAGCGCAACACAGAACACGACCCGCCGTACTGGCGCGGGCAGGTGTGGATCAACATCAACTATCTCGCTCTCTCCTCACTGCGCCACTACGCGCGCCCGGGCTCCGTACACGCCGCCAGAGCGAGACAGCTGCACGACGCGCTGCGAGGGAATATAGTCCGTAAGTGTGTAGCGATAAGGCTCAAAGTCTATGTTGATAACGTTCATTCGGCCTGTTAATAGCCTTAATGTGTGACGGTGAGCGCGAAAAGTAGAGACGCTACGAGGGAATATAGTCCGTAAATGCATGGATATAGGGGAGAGAGTGGGTTGCTCTGTGTCGACAACGATTAATGTGGTCCGTAAGTGTGTAGCAATAAGGTTCAAAATCTATAATGTGTGATACGCCTGGGAATAGCCTAGAGAATTTAGGGACGGCTGCACAACGCGCTGCGAGGGAATATAGTCCGTAAGTGTGTGGCAATAAGGCTCAAAGTCTGTTGTGTCAGTTGTGTGTTCTTATCGTTCATGTGTGATTTTGAACGCGTGTAGAGACGCTGCGAGTCAAATGTAGTCCGTCAGTACATAGATATAGGGTGGAGATTGGGTTGCTCTGTGTCGACATCAACACTCGCTCTCTCCGGGCGCCGTGCACGATGCGCTGCGAGGGAATATAGTCCGTAAGTGCATTGACATAGGGGGGAGAGTGTGTTGCTCTGTGTCGACATCAACACTCGCTCTCTCCGGGTGCCGTGCATGATGCGAGGGAATATAGTCCGTAAGTGCATTGACTTAGGGGGGAGAGTTGTTAGATAGTTGGATTTACATTCTATTTTAATATTAAATCACAATGCAGTTGTATGGCGGTCTTTGTTTTAAATTTACGAAAAAGGTGCTGATTTTCGCTTAAATTTGTCTAATACCCTCGCAATAAAAGTGTAAAATCTTGTATTGTGGTCCATTTACACGATACCATTTTCTTGTACATACAACGGCAATAATTGAATGCAAGAAATGACGCGCAATTATTGATCTTCAAGAATTGTAAGTAACTGTTTACACGCGGCAATAGTAAAAAAATGGAATGCAATTATTGTAGAAAGTCTTGACATAAAATAATTGCTGATGTCTTTTGTTTACACCAATACATTATGTTTAGGCGATTATTGCTGACAAGTTTTGTATTGTCAAAACACAGACTTGTATGTGCGTGTACCATTTTCCAGCGGGTTGCTTCAAGTATTGCACGTTTTTGCGTTGACAAATTTTATTTTAAGTGTTGAACGTTGCATGAACTTGCATGTACTGTTTACACCAAGAAAAATTTTGAAACAAAACTTGTATGACAGATCAGGAATGTTACGTGTTGTTTAGACCACGCAAGCCATTTATTGCTTCAATTTAATTGTATGCAACAGGCAAGAAACTTGCATCGTGTAAATGGGCCTTAAACCTCGTTCTTGAAGCCCATTTTATACTCAACTTAATTATCCACCCTCTCTTTCGGCTCGGGTTGATAAAAGTCTCGTTTAAAATAGCTTGCTTCAGACCCTCGATGTAAAAATAACTATTATATATTTTTATTTATATTCTATATTGTTTTGTTTGTGACCAGGTAACATCCTCTCAGAGTACAAGAGGACTGGATACCTTTGGGAACAGT
Source organism: Lobophora halterata (assembly GCA_932526365.1). Lineage (NCBI taxonomy): Eukaryota > Metazoa > Arthropoda > Insecta > Lepidoptera > Geometridae > Lobophora > Lobophora halterata. The sequence continues at coordinate 4,584,070 of OW052028.1, read as the reverse complement.
ACTCCGATTCTGACGGCAAGGGTTCCGGATGTAGACCCTTTACCGGATGGACGGCGCTACTCGTGCTCATTATGGCGGAGGAATACTAGAACAGCCTATACTAGTGAATGTACAGGACGTGCAAATTCAATACCACTAATACAGAACAGCAGAATATTTTTGACTGGGTACCTAATAGTGCGTTTATTTGAGTGAATCACTTTGACTGCGTACCCAATAGTGCGTTTATTTGAGTGAATCACTTTGACTGGGTACCCAATAGTGCGTTTATTTGAGTGAATCACTTTGACTGAGTACCCAATAGTGCGTTAATTTGAGTGAATCACTTTGACTGCGTACCCAATAGTGCGTTTATTTGAGTGAATCATTTTGACTGCGTACCCAATAGTGCGTTTATTTGAGTGAATCACTTTGACTGCGTACCCAATAGTGCGTTTATTTGAGTGAATCATTTTGACTGCGTACCCAATAGTGCGTTTATTTGAGTGAATCACTTTGACTGCGTACCCAATAGTGGGTTTATTTGAGTGAATCACTTTGACTGCGTACCTAATAGCGCGTTTATTTGTATGAATCATTTTGACTAGGTACCTACTACCTATTAGCGCAATTATTTGAAGTGCATTAATTTATAAAAAAGGTTCATACCGATAATTGTTATCTTGTTTCAAAACTTTTTGGACTACAGGGTGGTTTTTTGAAGGTTCCTGATGGCAAAGTCCGAAACCACGAGAGTTAGGCAAAATTCGTGAAAGGAGTCATGAAAATTATAAAATAGTGAAAATTTGCAACTTCCTTTAATTTTTAGTCTTCTTCTTATCGTGTCAATAGTTCCTTCGGACCAGTGTGGTGAACGGATTTCAAGTGCGCCTCGAAGAGGCTCCTTTCGTGCACTCCACACATGTTTTCGAACTTTAGGTACTACGACGTGCCGGTTTCCTCACGATGTTTTCCTTCACCGTTGCGAGAACGTGGGATGCATACATAGATTTTTTCGACCGAAAAAACCCATTTACGCATGACTGCTAGCGGGATTCGAACCCGCGACCATCATATCGCAAGGCAAGGGCCTCATCCACTCGGCCATCACGTCCTCGTCGAATTTTTAGTAATACATTTTTTGCCAAGAATGATCTTTATCAGCAACAGAATCCATTGGTTCAATAATACAGGGCGTCTTTTTTTTAAAATCATTCGGTTCGATTTCCGTCAAAAGTAATAGATTAAAGCTCGTCACACACGTAGCTACAATATATATTAATATGATATACCAAGGCATATTTGATATATTTTCTATACAAATATTCAAGTGACCGCACACGCAGCTATAATATATATTTTCACACCACCTGCTCGACAATATTCAATTACATATCATGCTATCATCAAGGTAAAGCAAAGCATTACTTACCAAGGGAGGTAATGTTGTATGAAACTCCCAAGGGTAGTAATGTGATTTGATTTTGGAACGTCAAATTCGTGTGGAAACTCGAAGAAAGCTCTAAGTAAAAGAACGCCCATATGGCATTGTAAAAAGGTTTGTTCTAAAATCAAACTGGCCACTCTTAAAAAAAAGAAAAAAGGCGCGACTTCAAAGATTGTAAAACAAAAGACGGTGTTGGCTGCTTAGTTCGGAGCCCTGGATTTTTATTGCCTCGCAGAAGGTGTGAAAGGTAGAGTATGCTCCTCTGGGATAAAGCCTGTCTTCGTCTTGGGCAGCTTGAACCCCTCGCGTCACCCAGGACTCTACATAACTCCCTCGCTTCGCTCAGGAGTTAACTGAGTCCCTCGTTAGCTCAGGGTTCAATATGCCACCCGCGACATATGACACTGCTTTATCCCCTTAGTGCATAATCTACTATTCTATGACTGGAATGTTTGTATAGAAAATATATCGAAAAATGCTTTATTATATATTATAGCGGCGTGTGGTAAAATGTTTCAACTTCCTTTAATTTTTCGTAATACCAGAGACTAGTAAAAAGAATAGACTGCTATGCCCATACTAAAAATTAAGAACCGATGACTAGTTGTTTGCGTGGCCACGAGATGACGCTACGTGTAGCAAATCGATAGAAAAACTATATTATTCACTGTAAACAGCGCCATCTATCACAAATTGTTGGTATTAATGCTAGATGACGCTGTTTCAGACTGTAGTAGTCTTTCTTCTAATAACTGGTAGGTGAATGAAAATTTTATTCGGTGACGCGACGTTGTCAGCTCTCCTTATTTTGGCCGTCTATTTGAGACGTTGCCGTTCTGAACTAAGATCCGTTGATTTGATGAATGTTTTGAGTTTGGTCATATTAGAACAGAATTGCCAACGAACGAAAATTTCCTCATAAAAGTGAATTCTTCAGAGAGGTTCATTAAAATTAGGATCACACATTTTTATAATATTTCACTCGTTCTAAAGGCGTATCATTATGTCCAAAGCTCTTATGATTGTATCTCTACTTCCACATAACTGTCGATCCATCGTTAAAGTAATCCAGAGCTATCAAAGAAGATAAATAATAATGTATTAGGTACACTGAGTATCCAACTCAGTGATTAGGTAGGTAGGTACATATATATTTTTATAATTAATGAATACCAACCTACAAATTATTACCTGTTTATATTTTGTTGTGATTGATTAAAATATTTACCTAAGTAGGTTAGGTACCCATATTATTTATTAGGTAAGTACTTATTGAAACATGGATAAATACATAATTTATATTATTCAGCTTCTTACTTCTCTAGGTAGGTACTTTTAATGTGAGCCAGGGCAACAGGGCAACACTGCAAACAGCCGATGGATTACGCGACGTCGAGTTTTTAAAAATTAGGTACCTAATGAAGTTAAATAAATTTTTTAAACAGAGCTTCTCAGAACATTTAAATAGGTAAGTACCTACTAAGGCTAGTGCATCACTGGTAATAGCGCTCGTCCACTAAATGACATTTTGATGATCAATTTCATGATCAGTTAGGTAGGTACTTATTTCAAAAACGTCCAGTCTAGCCAGATCCTTCCCACACAATAGATAAAAAAACATTGTTCATAAAGGACACCAAGATAAACAGCTTGTAATCAAGATGCCGTCGTGAAACAGGTCAAAAAAAAATTTCAACGACATCTGTCGAGATAAATGAAATGGTTTTATAGTTTAGTTTATTGTTCTCATTTGCATACAGATGGAATACAACTTAGATGTAAGTAGTAGTAGGTAGGTACCTACTTATTTCCATTTTAAATTATTTTTGTTACTTACTTTAAACAATGGTGTTTTACTTAGGTAGGTTAGGTACAATGAAAAGTTTTAGTAATTTAGAACTTTAATATTTTCCCGACGTTATTACTTCTCTTTTTGCGAAATTTTGCGTCGGAATCAACGTACTTACTAAAAGTTGGATAAATTGACCAACTTATTTTGGCTTTTTCAATATAATAAGGTGTGATTCTAAACTTAAACACCTCCATGTCTCACATCTTGTTATGTAGGTAAGGTAGTACAACACTAGTCAGATGTAACATACGATAGTAATCGTTCGTACCTAGTTACCTACCTACCTACCTACTACGTCGCTATACTTGACGTGACGCGACGCGACGCCCACCGCGTTCAACCAATAAATACTCCTCCATCGATGTACCTAAATCATTGTGTGAATGTAAATATCTGAGTAGGTAGGTACCATGGGGTACCTGTTTTAATAGAATCATCCTGCTGTGTCGAACTACACTTTTTTTTTTTCGAAGAACCTAAGTTCTTCGGTTTTGGTTTATAGCCAGTGTCAAGTAATTGGAGGGATTATTTTGTCATAAGTCAGAGTCGATAAGTCAAGTCATGCCCCTGTAAATAGTAGTGGTGGTTGCGACTTTACTAGAGGCTTCTATGGAGTTTTGGAGGCAACACGAAAAGTCACGTTTTACAGCATTACTCTATTTTCACGAGCACTTAATGGATAAAAAACCACCGTTTTTACACTGAAACCGTCAAAGTTATACTATTTTTGTCAATTAATTTAATGCCGCCAATGCGCCATTTTTCACGTTCCCGCCAAAACTCCGAGCTACACTTTTCTATGTGGGACAAGGATAAGGAATATAAGTTATAACATGGACGACAAGACAAATAAAGAGTTAATAAAACCACTTAAATCTCCAGGAATCCAGTAAATAGTTTTATTGGGGTCTCTGCAATGAACTCAAAAGAAAAAATAGAGTGTTACCTTGTTATTTTTTTCTTTTCTTTTTCATTTTGTAAAATATTTGATAAGATAAATTAACTTTATCAACAGTAGGTACGTAATAAGTAGGCGCTGTCGCGTCGTCGATGATATCTGTAAAACCATGAGCTTTGGCGATGTGTTGCCTTATAGGTTCAAAGTCGCTAGTTTTCCCGACCCACGAGCGCCCCTTTAAAATTACTTTCGGGATTCCGGGACACTTAGGTGGTGCTATCAACTCTATATTGTATCTTTTCGCCAACTTTAGGTAAATTAGCACTTCCTATTCCGATCAATGATCATTATGCACTACATGACTCAATAGATGCACTAAAGCCTTCCAGATAACAAATACTGATGTTGGTCTGACCTGGGTTTGACTATATTTTAAAATAAGTTACAAGCGATAAAAAATAAAAGTATTAGTTTGCGCGCCATCTAGTTATGAAACGATGCGTAACATTGTATTTTAACACCACCCCATCTATCGGCAACACAGCTTTTAGAGAATCTTGAAGGGCCATTTTATACATGAAAGTATATTGCTAAATATCAATTATTGAGCCTCAATAACACATTGGAAAAAAACTATAAAATATTTCTTGACTTTTACAAACGAGTTAAAATAAATTACGTGGTTGTATCGTCTGGTAGAACGATTTTCGGGCAATGTGTCAACGCCATCTATCATTAATATGCTTTTTTAAGCTTTTTGCGAGGAACGCGTATTTGTACGAAACTTGTCAGTCTATACTTTTTACTAGTCTCTGGTAATACCTACATTTTTTTGTTAAAAATGATCCTTATCAGCAACAGAATCCATTGGTTCAACAATACAGGGTATATAAAAAAAAACATTAAGTTCGATTTCCGTCTAAAGTAAAAGATTAATAAAAAAAATGTTTTTTTTTTGTATCTATTTATCATAGAATCAACAGCACTCCATATGTATGTATATACTTATTTAAAACTTATCCTATTGCCAGTAACAGATTCTTACTTTTTAAATAAGGTTTTTTACAATATGTCGCTAAGGTTAATTAATTTTGACAATTTAAAACTTTATTAGTAATTAGTATGTGTCTAAAAATAACAAAAATACTATATTGTGAGCATGAGTGGGTACGCGTAATGAATAAAGGACGAGTTTGCGTGAGTGTGGGGTGTGTAGGTGAGGTGAGGGTAGGGGTGTGAGTGTGTGTGCAGTTATTGTTATAAATCGCTAACTCTCGTGGTTTCGAAGTTGGCCATCGGGACCCTTCTCAAAAAACAACCTGTATGTATAGTAACTATTTTTTAGACTTATTTGGGTTATAGTTAGATAATTTTCTTCGTCTAGTCCAAAGTGGAATTCCATTAATTTTAATGATCATTAATACAATTTAACGCAATTCAATTCGTTACAATATTCGTAGATTATCGCGTTATTCAAGCAATATGCTGTATAATAGGCTGTAAGCTCATTTGTGTATGAAATAAAATAAAATAAAATAAATAAAATAAAATAAATAAAATAAATATAGAGAGATTTACGAAAAGTCTGAAAAGTCAGACTATTAGAATCGTAATCGTATTAGAAGTTTACCGTTGGAAGTACAAACACAGTGCCAGACATTCTGTCGCAAAGCAGTAGAGTGTAAGCATTACTGTGTTCCGGTTTGAAGATCACTAGTGAATTTACTGAGTACAAACACAGTGCAACACATTCTGCAGCTAAGCAGTAGAGTGTAAGCATTACTGTGTTCCGGTTTGAAGATCACTAGTGAATTTACTGAGTACAAACACAGTGCAACACATTCTGCAGCTAAGCAGTAAAGTGTAAGAATTACTGTGTTCCGCTTTGAAGGTCGACTACGACCGATATTAGAATTATACTGTTGGGAGGCGTCCCCCGCAGGAAGCCGTCTAGATGAGTACCAACACATTGCCAGATATTCTGCCGCAAAGCAGTAAAGTGTAAGTATTACTGTGTTCCGGTTTAAAGTTGCTAGTGAAATTACTGAGTACAAACACAGTGCAGTAAAGTGTAAGTAGACATTCTGCAGTAGAGTGTAAGCATTACTGTTTGCCGGTTTGAAGGTCACTATTGAAATTACTGGGCTTTCGAGACTGACCGTCAAAATGTCTCAATGTGGACGAGCGCTGTAGTAGTGTTCCACCGGCCTATGTGAATCTAAGTCCTGTGTAGCACTGTTCTGGTCATGAGCAGGCGTGATCTCTTACCATAAGGAGAGCGCTTCGTTTATCTCAGCACATGTTTAAATTAAAAAAAAAACGTTGTGAATAGCGCCATCTAGTGTTCGAAACTTAGCACTTGAGTAGTGTTGCTAGATTTACTGTAGCTATGAGATGTTACATCTTTATAAGAATTTAAAATGCATTTGGTTTCTTTTTTTACCCGTCTGCCAAGGAAGGGTTATGTTTTTCGCGCGTATCTTGTATGTATGTATGTAAATTTCTGTGTTACCTCATATCTTCCAAACGGCTGGATGGATTTTGACAGTTAAGGTATCGATACGCCTAGATCACACGTACCGAGTACTCGGTCGAGACAGTGCTCTCGGTTGAGTACTCGGTACGTATTAACATAGCGCCGAGTGCTCGGCTGAGTGAGTTACGGAAGCTTTCACTGTCTCGGCCGAATAACATTTTACAGTCTCGGCCGAGTGCTCGGTACGTATGATCTAGGCATTAGAATTGGGTTTTCAAAAAAATAATCGAAAGGGCGGATTTTTGGAGCTAATTAGTAATTCGTTAATAAATTTTTGTTTACTAAACCTATCGAGTAGGTTATCAAACAAAATGAAGGTATTTTAAGGCCAATCCTCAAATCCGAATTCCATACAAAATGATTCGGACAAATACTCAAATAGTACGCCGTATTATAGTAATTTCTTCACACTATTCGTTTAGTCCATGTTTTTTGATTTCGCCAACAAAAAAAGTGAAAGGTTTCATACTTTAATTTAGATTTTATACGTGTTTTAAAATTAACCCTACTAACTTAAAAATACGTACTTTTTGAGTATTTGTCCGAAACATTTTGTATGGAATTCGGATTTGAGGATTCCCCTTAAAGGACAAAATATATGTATAAGTAATATGTTTACATTTAATTCGGAATAATGAATTGACAATGAATGTATAATTATTTCGCAGTCGGGATTTCAGTTTTTTTTTTAAACTTTAAGCTTGTTTATTTAAGCTTTTACAAAATAATCAAAATTTAACAAAAATATACAACAACCGACTTCAATTGGACTGTTCTAATGGCTGTAAACACCACTGAATAGTCACAGGGAAGCAAAATACGCAATTTCGTTTACTTGACGCCACTTTTTCAGTTACAACAAAATACTGAGGCAACTGATATTAAAAAAAAATCAACTAAATTGAGAACTTCGTCCTTTTTTCAAGTCGTTTGATAAATAGTGTTCCTAAAGCGATCCAAGCTTTAGGTTCCAAAGAAACAAACACTTTTTGCTAATATTGTTGCAAAATCATTTTTGCAATTATTGTTGCAATAAATTGCAAATATTGTTGTCGCAATAACGAAAATATATTTTTTATTATTGGCGCATGTTTTTGTGTATTTAATATATTGGTTTTATATATTTTGTTATACATATAATATTGATTGGTGAAATAAGTTCGAAACGTTAAGAGGATATGTGAAATGACAGAATTGCAAGACAGTGATAGCGCAATTACACACCTTACCCATTGCGAGGGAAGAGGTTAGATATAGATTTTTGTCGCTCAAAAGTAACAGACGTTAGCGACAAATGATTTAACAGCGTATGTCTTGAAAAGTATTTAATTTATAAAAAAATAACATTTATGTAAGTTCTAACTCACTCAATAGTTTAAAAATTAACCGTAAATATTCTCTAAAATTGGAGGATGGATGTAAAACAGAAATTAAGAGGGCCGATTTCAAAAAACAAATATTTAGAGAAAAGTTTACCAATCGTATTTCTGTCTTACATTTATTTAGATTATATCCTCAAGTAATCACTGTATTAGCATCAAGTTTGAAACCTGTACCGTTACTGAATAAGAATGTACCGCAGCGACTCCAAATTTTCATATATCCTCTTAAATTAACGGATGTATAATCTGTTAATTTTCACGATAACTTTTTATCTAAATTTAGCTCAATTTGAAATGAATTAGGTATTTATTATATTGTATATTTTGTAAATAATGGTAAATATAGGTATTATTTGATTTGAAAAAAATGTGTTTTTATTAACTATCGTATATTTAGAAAAAAAATTGGTTGTCTGTAAAGATGGTTTACGGACGATAGTTTAACGTGACTACCAGCGTAACGGGACAATGAGCGTTACCGGACAATGGCAGCGTTACCGGACAATGACATCAACTTTTTCGTGCATGCAGCCGGCCGGCGTTCATCGATTTATTAGACGTATGCGGACTTGCACCAAACTTTCAAAGTTCCTAAGCAATTACTTTACTCGCTTGGCAATTCTTAACGGTCAGAATCCAGACTGTTTAGAACTATCAAGCGAGTAAAGTAATTGCTTAGGGACTTTGACAGTTTGGTGCAAGTAGGCATTAGTCACGTCAAAAAAGATCTAATTTTATTTAGGAATTACATCATTAACTGATTTTTTTTCTCTTTTTAATACTAAACCTAAACTAAATAATAATCATATAGGAAAGTAAATAAAACAAGTATTTGCTAATATTTACATTTTATTTAACATTTTTACAACAAAATCTACATATTTCAGATCAAAAATAAAAGTTATACTCTTATTTTTTATATTTAAATAAGTTGGTATTTATAATTTGACACAGAATAAGAAGACTGATTTATTTATATTAAGGGGAATCCTCAAATCCGAATCCCATACAAAATGTTTCGGACAAATACTCAAAAAGTACGCCGTATTATAGTAATTTCTTCACACTATTCGTTTCGTCCATGTTTTTTGATTTCGTCAACAAAAAAGTGTAAGGTTTCATACTTTAATTTAGATTTTATACGTGTTTTATAATTTACTCTACTAACTTAAAAACACTTTTAACTAACCTAACCTTTCACTTTTTTTGTTGACGAAATCAAAAACATGGACGAAACGAATAGTGTGAAGAAATTACTATAATACGGCGTACTTTTTGAGTATTTGTCCGAAACATTTTGTATGGAATTCGGATTTGAGGATTAGCCTTAAATCTAGAACCTAGATATCTGAGATTTGAGGTTTTCTAGGTAATATTCTAGTTATATATTTATATTGAATCTAGGACTTCGATATCTTATATTCAAGGTTTTACAATTCTACTATTTTTAATTTGAATGAAATCTAGATAATTACATAGAAAACCTGGAATCTAGGATTTCCAGGGTTTCTAGGTAATAATCTAGTTTTTTTAATTATTAAATAACGTAGGTTCTGCTTTGTCTTTGCACCCAGCTTACGCCAGTGTTCTCCTGTGATTAAACCAATTGTAGTTTATATTATTGGTATACCTTAAGTGGTATAATCACGTCAGTAGTTTACGAACGCAAACTCATCATGTGTTTGTGTGAGTGGTTTATTCACAGGAGAACACCGGCGTAAGCTGGGTGCAAGACCATTACAGAGCCGACTGTATTTAATAGGTATTTGTTTGTAACCGCAGTTTCTAGAAACCTCGCGGTTACAAAATCGTAATGTACTTCTAAAATACTAGACTTCTAACTTCTAAACAGCCACAAAAATAATCTACTTATATATTATTTAAATATATTATTCATTTATTACACGTATTGTCAAATAGAGGAACTTTACTGGTGTTATTTGGTGTAGAAATTGCAATTTCTGTATTTCTCAATTGAGAAAAAGGGTACATGCGGCCATTTTGAATTTTTTACGGCACAAAAGTACTCTACATAATTATTTTATTTATTCTTCATCTTACAGTGTCACTAGTTCTTTCAAACCAGTGTGGTGAAAGAATTTTAAGTGCGTGCTAGGCCGGTGCAAACTATTATAGCGCACGTCTACTAAGACATGAAATGATCATCATATCAAATGTCCCATTTAACCGGAACACTGTAATGGTGTCACATTGCTCGGCGGCAGAATATCTGCCACTATCTTGGTCTAGATGGAATCCTGCAGGGATGCCTTCCAATGGGAAAAATATTAATGTACTGTTAACTTTAGTACAGAAATTGAAATACCTACATCTCACCTTATGACATACTTAATTAGGCGCGCCGCACACGAGGCGACTTTCCACTTTATCCTAGAACCTGATAATATAACGTTAATATTAATAAATCACTAAAAAGTACTTACTTGTTTTGGGAATTAGTTTTTTTTTAATTAAACTGAATTGATAAGGATAAAATGATTGATAAAAAAAGTTTTTAATGTCGTATAAATCGTTATTTTAGTATTTCTGTTTTGTGATAATCTAGTCACATAGTTTTTTGATTATAACCATCCATACCATGTATCATGGAACCCAGTGATTGCAAAGTGCACGCGGAACGCTTTTAAAACACCGCTTAAGTGTCCGGATGTCGTCAGTGTGGTGTGCCGACCGAACATTTTTAACGACCAAAATGAGGGTAGTTCTCTCATTTCACCGCGACGGTAGCTCCAATACGCCAGTCAACCCGTGACCACGGCTGTTGCAATACAGTCGAAACGTCGGGACACAAAAACATACGAGGTTAGCGCGATAAATACCCGTTATAATCAAAAAACTATGTGTGATAATCGCGAAAGTCTACGAAAAATCTAGTCACAGATTCAAACTATCGAAAAACTAAAATAAATAAGTTAATTTTATTATTTTAAATAAATTAATAAAATAGGTAACATGTGGTGTTTCACTATTTTTAATTTGTAACATTATGGTAATCTTCAAGGAATTAAGAAATGTAGGTGTCTACATTATTATAATACAATTTTACAAAAAGTGGGCAAAACATTGCTTAAAACTATACATAGATTTGTTTTTTACATCTTGTTTAGATACTTAAAAAAACATAAGGTTGTATGCAGTGTAGTGTATCGTTGGCAGTGTGAGTATTTCTTTCTATTCATTATTAATTACAAATAATACAAGTGGGAATAATCGATTTTTCAAAATATCTTGAAGAAAATTCAATTATCTTTAGTTATTGTAATAATTTATTGGCCATATTGCAAATTCCAAACAGTTTTCGTAAAGTTAGATTTCATAAGTTGCTACGTCTACTTTTGCCTTTATTCGTCGATGGCACACAAGCTTTTTTACAAGCTGATTGATGGCGTTTTTAAAAGCTAGCGTGTGAGCGTGTTAACTTTTGGGAAGGATTGTCAACAAGCAGATTGTAAAAACGCCGATGACACTAGGCGACATTACACGCTACAAGCGACGTCGCTGGCGTGTAGCGTGTAAAAAAGCCGTGTGTCATCGTACTATAATACACGCTACCACAATTTTTATCGAACTAATCCAACACACTATTACCTACTGAATATTTAGGTACTGTATCTACATAAATAGGTACTTACTTAAATTATTATTGCTTTTTTCGTCTACACAAAACCATCCTTTAGCTCATAATCAGATTTTAGTGACCATCAAAAAATTACAACTTAGCCATTTCCAATGCCTATTTTTACGGCAAATATGTGATATTCCGCCCAAAATGTTCTTGCAGATTTTATTTTTAAGTGGCAATACTCGCCATACTTTATGGCAAAGGTAGTTCGTTACATTCAACCATAATGTTTTATGGCAAAGGTTTAGTTATACATTCAACCGCGTAGTACCTTCCTATCCCGCGCGCTTATAACTTGCTCGCACATTTGTAAATTTTTTAGATGTAAATTGACTGAGTATAAGTAATAATGTGGAGCGTTGAGAATTTGTCACTACAACCTCACGAAATGTTTTAGCATGTATTTTTATGATATGTTTAACGTTAGCGGAAAGGAGATTGTGAAAAACTGTTTTGCCTTATTTCCTTCGCTTATGATAAACATATCAAAACTCAAAATATACTAATACATTTCGTAAGGTTGTATAATAGCAAATTCACCGATCCACATTTTTGAAATTTCTACTCAGTCAATATATATAAACTTATAAAAAAAAAATCAAATGTTCAAGCGAGTTAGCGACACGGAAACGGTATTCTGTGCCATATGAAGTTTATTTAATAAGGTAGGTTGTCCCTCAAAAAAGCTTGTTTTCTGTACCCCCGTCGTAGACATTTGCCCCACCACGAGCGTTGGGTGCACATTTTTACAGGTTTCAGGATAAAACACTTCGTCTGGACGACGTTGAAGAACAGCTTTCCGACCATGTTTGATACGGAGGTGTCGGCTAGTTTCAAGCAGGCGCGAAATCTGAAAATATCAATTAAAAAGTTACCATACGTTCCAAAAAGGCCAATTCTTTAGGATCTTAGTTTCAGTCTATAAAGCGTCGATGACACAATAGTAGATTATGCACTTAAGGGGATAAAGCAGTGTCTTATGTCGCGGGTGGCATATCGAACCCTGAGCTAACGAGGGACTTATGTAGAGTCCTGAGTGACGCGAGGGGTTCAAGCTACCCAAGACGAAGACAGGCTTTATCCCAGAGGAGCATACTCTACTTTTCACACCTTCTGTGAGGCAATAATAATCCAGGGCTCCGAACTAAGCAGCCAACACCGTCTTTTGTTTCACAATCTTTGAAGTCGTGCTTTTTTTTTATGAGTGGCTAGTTCGATTTTAGTACAAACCTTTTTACAATGCCATATGGGCGTTCTTTTACTTAGAGTTTTCCACGAGTTTCTACACGAATTTGACGTTCCAAATTCAAATCACATTAGCTGTTAACTCGCCCCGAGTCATCGGCTTTTTTACAATCTGCTTGTTGACAATCTTTCCCGAAAGCTAACTCGCTCACTCGCTAGCTTTTAAACTCGCTGGCTTGTAGCTTGTAAACTAGCCCTGTGTCATTGACGCTTTACAAATAAAATAAAAGTAGTTTGAAACCGAACTGAAGCAAGGCCCTTCTTATAATGGGCGTGATTCGTTCCAACCTAATTCTTTAAATATCGGAAAATCTTCGCTCGTGAGTCAAAATGCCTTGTTTTTGGCATCAACTGTGCTTCCGGTGCTTGAGGCGGGCATATTTTACCGGATGCACCGGCTAAGCACCTCCTCGAGTGGATCGGAACGTTGCACTTGACAGCTGAATATTGGCGGGAACGTCGTTTCGCGCCATTTGTTATTGCCGCCATCTTGTTTTATGATTTCTTTACGTGAAAATTGGGGGAAATATGATCGGATTTTTGTATTTTGCTGGTTTTATTGTGTTTTTGGAAGGCATGAGGGACTAACTCAGAAACCTACTTTTAAATCTAGAAAGACCTACCCTACTAAAGTTCTAAATATTCTTATACCTAAATAATGTTTGGACATTTCACACAACGCCATCAGCTAGCCCCAAACTAATGCCTAGATCACACTTTTCGAGGCGAAACAGTAAAATGTTTCTCGGCCGAGTGATGCTCGGTACGTGTGATCAAGGCATAAGCAGAGCTTGTACTATGGGAACCGGTTATCTGATACAATAGCTACATTAATGTTTGTTTGCCTATTTATACATACATAGAGAACACCCAGCCATAGGACTAACACCGATTTTCATCACACAAGTGTTTGTCTTGAAGCGGGAATCGAAACGACACCGTCGTGGCAGTCCAACACACTTGCCACTCGACCATCCGTGTCATCATATCACACAAGCTGGGCTTAGACCAAGCCAGTAACGCTGGCGCCAGTCCTCAGACAAGCCAGCGCTGGCTTCGTCTAAACCCTGCTTAATACCACACGAAATGACTGGCTTGATCTAAAGCCAATAAAAACAACCGCCTATAAAGAGTTAAGTAAGTACTTAAGTAAAAAATAAAGTAAGAGGAAAGGACGTATCTCGCAGTTAAAATCATAACTTAGCAGATCTTTTACGACAAGATCAGAAGGATTTTAATAAAAAATGTAAAAGTATTCTGCGATTCGCACATTAACTCGTCCTGAAGCCCTATCACAAAATTTTTGACTAGAGTATTCGTATCGAAACCATCACAATGGGTTATCACTTATCAGTATAAACGTTGCTGCACGATACCGTCTAGATCGCAAAGCAGTAAAGCATTACTGTGTTCCGGTTTGAAGGGCAAATAGCAAGTAAAATTACTGGACTTTCGAGACTAATCATCATAATATCTCAATGAGCGCTTTACAATTGTTGCACCGGTCTTTGTTAATCAAAGTCCTTGTACTGGTTTTTTGTCAATTTTTGTCAGTTTTTGGTCATGAACAGGTGTGATCTCTTACCATCAGGAGAGCGCTTAGCTAGCCTCGTCAATATATTTACATTAGGGTAAACCAACCTATTATTGGCACCCCACCTATTATTGGCACCCTAGAGTTTAATGCCAAAAAACAAGGAAATCATAGATTATTCAATTTCAGTATGCTTTTAAATATAATAAAAGCATACTGAAATTGAATAATCTATAATTTAGTTGTTTTTTCGTAATAAACTCTACGGTGCCATAATAGGTTGGTTTACCCTACTTACAATTTTTTTTGAAACTTCAATATACCAACTTGACTTGACATTGACTGCAGTTTGTATGAATTGACATCTCGTGCAGATTTTTTTTCGGATGGACTTTAAATGCAGTTAGCCGCAGATGGCAGTTACTGCGTTCACCGGACTCTAACATCTCATACCGGCTTCGATACGAATACATGTGTCAAAAAGGTTGGTGATAGAGCTACCTGTAAACGTCAGTTGCGAGCGCAGTATTCGCGCGGTTTTATGACGTGTGTCATAAAATGGCGGGAAACGATGACGCGAGGCTGTAAAGTGGACACCGGTGTCTGTCCTATAATAGCCAAGAAAATCCATGAATGATGGTATTCATGGATTTTGAGGAAATCGAGGTAATAAGTCTGCATAAGTACCAACATGTCAAATAACGGTTTAGGCCACTGTAGCGATATGCCACCGCATAAAAGTGGTAGTCATTTGCCATTGCTCAAAATATTTTAATATTTTAAGTAGCGATTCGTCACTGCTGTTTACCGTACCACTAAAGTACAGTCAGCAGCACCATGAAAAGAACTCAGTGCTTGGACTTAATACAATTTTAGGATGAATAAAAATGGTTGGGTTTAACAAACATTTCCCTCACTAAGTAGACCGTACCTATCTAAACATTAAATAATCTTTTAGAATAGAAATACCAAAAATACTTAGCCCTTTGATTAAAAAAAAACAATTCAAGAGTTTTGTTCAATATACTTTTTCCTTTGGCGGTATTTGACTTGAACAATAGATTTTTCATTCATTTCGAGAGTGGTCCCAATCGCCGGAAGAAAAATAATTAAATTAAATCGTTCCGTCGATTGGGACCGCGGTCCTAAACCAAAAAAAAAATGAATTTGAATTAATTTTGAATGAATTATAATGGTCCCAATCGAAGCCTCATATGACTAAGGTCTCCGTTTCAGCTTTAACAAGCTTTTATGCTTTCATTTTTTTTTTGAAAATTACTTTTTCTATCTTTTTATGTAAAGAAAGTTAGTTTCCAAAATTGCTAGATAGCTATAATAAAATACACTATTATTATAGTCTTATAATGTCGATAGAGTTTTGTGCTAACGACTCTTTTTATGCGCTTTTGTAAGACCAAAGGTTGGGATGTAGAGCAATAGCGATGGCAGAGAATTTATAGAAAAGAAAAGAGAAAAGAAAAGAAATAATTTTATTGTCATGGAAAAAAATTAATGAACAAAAAAGGTTGAATTACAGTAAAAAAGACTCCACACAATGAGGGTCTAGCTCAGCTTTAATGCTGCAGCGTACTGGCAGCACGCTGCAGCGCTGGTGTTCTGCTAGACCCCAGTGGCGACGACACGGAACATATAAATCTATCCAAAAAACTAAAACTAAGAAAAAATAAAAAACTACTAAAATAAGACAAAAAACATTTTTTAAGAGACTGAATTATACTGTACAAGTTTTGTTTTACTGGCAACATTACCTACATACGCAAGATCACCCAATTGGGTCATTTGAATTTTTTTATCACTATAAATAAAATACATTACGAATATTTCTTTAAAAAGTTACATAATAAGATCAATAAGTAAGTAATAAGATTGAGTTGAAGCTAATGTTTGTGATTTATTAACTTTGATATGTAACAAAACATAATTAAGTATATAAATATTTACTTATTTTTTATTGTAGGTACTTTTTATTTTCTATGTTAAGGTTTAATCATTAATTTTGGTGTAGGTATAATAAAGTGTTTTATCTATCATCATATTATTAAAAGTTTATGAGAGTATCAGTATAATCAAAGGTAACTAATTAAGTAAATTTTTAAAGGAAAAATACCTATGTCCTTTTCCAGCTCATAAGCATACCCATACCGAATTTCAGTCAATTAGGTTCAGTATTTTTTGCGTGATTGAGGAACAAGGTATTATAGAATTGGGTACAAATAGTTGAGCCGCAATTACGAAAAAAAACAAAGAATTAGTGACGAACTGACCCTATGAGGGTAGTTAATCACAAAATCCGTTGTTTCTCTGAGCGCGCATTACTCTACATCGGTTCAAAGGTATTTCGCTCTTTCGCTTCATTTGGCAAAGCTGCGGTCAAGCGTAGAGATAAAACACTGTCGATAATTAATTCATCGATATCGATAAAATACGAATGATAACTATTTTATTTTATATAGAATGAACCAGTTAACACGATATCCCTCAGGTTTTTTTTACGTAAATAAGTGACGAGTTGGTGCATCGCCTGATTGTCAGAACATAACAATTAAGTACAGTGTTATGCTCTGATAATCATATGAAATTGTATCATATTGGCCGATACAACACTGCTATATAGGCTTGTTGAATTCACTTTAAGATATTTTGATGCTTAGTTTCAAAAGTCTAGTAATATCAATACTTAGTGATAATCAAGGTTTTACAAAAACTTACAACAACCGACTTCAATTGGCCCGTTTTAGTAATAGTAAACACCACTGAAAGTCACAGGGAAGCAAAATACGCAATTTTGTTCACTTCGCTTCCCAACGATAAAATAACGTGAAAGTTTATCGATATCGATACAATCCAGCCCCGTCCCTACGACCAGTGTTGCCATAAGTGGCTTAGTTACTACAAGTGCCAAATAAGACGCGAATCGAGACCCAAAGACGGATTAAGGCGCCCTGAATGGTTTGGAAAAGTGCATACCCAGTTGTTTTCTTTTTGAGCGTTCGTTAGAAGCAGTCAGCTTAAATTGTACCTACCTACCTCCCTGGTATGTTACGTAAGTATGGGTAGAGATTTTCAGTTTAAAACTGCACGTTGGAATTTTGGCGGGAACGTGAAATTGTCGCATTCGCGGCATTAAAATCGCTAATTTGAGAACAAGTAAAAATTGTTCCGTTCTTTTCGCTGTATTGTTTTTATTTGAAAATGTCGTCAAGTCCGAGTTTTATTTATTTTCTCGCAAATGGGTTATAAAACGTCGCATGACATTCGTGCGCTTTGATAATTACAGCCTCAGCTTACTTGTAGCCCTCACCTACGGCTCGGGCTACCAATATCGCCTCGGCTGTAATTCTCAACTTACCGCACTTATATCATAATGTTCTATTACCAAACTTGTGTGTGTTGTTGTATGAGTGTTGGTGAATAGTGTAGGTAATGCTGTAAAACGTGACTTTTCGTGTTGCCTCCAAAACTCCATAGAAGCCTCTAGTAAAGTTGCAACCACCACTACTTTACAGGGGCATGACTTGACTTATCAACTCTGACTTATGACAAAAAAAATCTCTCCAATTAGGTACTTGACACTGGCTATAAACATTTGATTTGAGTTTTTCAAAAAAAAAACAACACTGAATGAAAATGTTTCTTATTTTTTAAGTGTAGGTAACATCTTTCCTCTCTCTTTCTGTCAATTTGTGGGAGTGATTTCGTGAAATTTAATGGAAGTGTGTAACAGGAAGTTAGCCGTCAGATGGTACCTCAGAAAATTGAAGTCAATAGAATCCTTCCAAATTTAAATGAGATGTCGCGAGATATGCGACTGCCGACTACTGTGAGGGTCGCTCGTTTTATTTTTATGAAAGTAAGTGACTTGACTTATAGACTCTGACTTATGACAAAAATAAACTTTCATATAAGTTTAATTTAATATAAGTAGGTACATGATTTAATTTGATATCTCTAATTACTTGACACTGGCTATATACCTATGATGTGGAGCCAAAACGGAAGAACAAAAAGTTCTTCGACAAAAAAAAAAAACTGCACGTGTACTACTCGCCCGACGAGCCCGGCGAGTGATGTAAGCTTTCACTGTCTCGGCCGAGTAACATTTTACTCTCGGCCGAGTACTCGGTATGTGTGATCTAGGCATGATTCGTTCGTTGTCTAATCATAATTATTTTCTTAGTAGCGTAACTTTATAATACTGCAAAATAAAGTGCCTGTATTGTTGATGCTACGACCCTGAACGTAATGTATTTTCGGATTAGCATACTGTTTAGAAATAGTTGTTTTTCGTATTATTAACCTAGCCTTTCAAGAAGTTTTCACTGCGGTCGTAAATATTATGTCGATTGTCGGTCATATGTTTTTAAGCTCATAACTTTTTTAATTTAGCACAATAATTAAAAATAAATATAAATAAAATAAATATGTAATAAAAATAAATTAAATGTATATACACGGTAAAATTTTAATCATCATAAAAAAAAATACGCATTGTCAGTTGCCGATACTGAACATAGATACGGCAAAAAAACTTGAAAAAATTAAGTCGAATATTTGTCAAAATCAATTTGATTAAAATTGGATATCTGTAAACGTTAGTCGTTTTCCTATGGATTTGCGTCAGGCGGTACCTTTTATTGATACTAATTTAAGTTTTATTCATCGTTTGGCAAACCCGGGTACCTAGCTCGAGCCAGCTCGCCTCGGCTCGGGCGCCGCACTCGCTCCACTGTCACTCTGCCATTTTGTAGAAATCCAAAATTCTGACTGCACAGATGCAACGTAGTACCCCGTCTGTATTGCCCATTTAATTTTTTTTGGTTATATAAAAATTGGTGGTGTAAGTAATTTGATATTTAATGGAATTTAAAATTAATTTAGCTAGTTTGTAAAATTGGATCCAAGTTATCTGAAAATAAATGAATTTGAATTTGAATGAATGCCCCTAACAAAAGTTTTATAGCAATACCCACATCAGCAAAGGTATACTCGATTGCTCAGACATTTTCCGCAGTATTTTTGTTCGCGCCCGCATGCACTCCGCTTGTTAACTTTGAGTTGGGTTTTACTTGTTCAATCGGTATTTTTCTTAACTTAAACTTAACTTAACCGAGGGTTTTAGACGGGTTACAAGATACAAGAGAGGTAACAAGAGTTTTATAGTACCTATTGCTAGTTGACGCCCGCAACTTTGATTGGGTTGCAAGTTAACAAAATGTATTTTTAACCGACTTCAAAATAGAAGGAGGTTATCAATTCGGTTGATTTTTTTTATGTTTATTACCTCATAACTTATTTGTTTATTATCCGATTTTAAAAAATCTTTAATATTTGAGAGGATAATAAATAATTAATAAAAATTGATTTCAAAAACTACAATCTGACTACTGAAAAATAGCGCTCTAAAAAGTAAAAAAAAACGAGAAATTTACATACATACATAAAAGATACGCGCGAAAAACATAACCCTTCCTCGGCACTCGGGTAATAATGAAACAATGAATCAATTAATCAATCAAGTTATGTTATGGCTGTAGGCTAGGCTAGGCTAGGCACGACTTAGGTATAGACCTAGGAATAGGCAGCCAGGCCTCGCCAACGCAAATGTAACGTTTGGGACCTAGGAGTAAGAAAATCGCACATCTCAGATTATATCTACAGCCCTTACAGTGTTCTGAACTTAAACAAAACCGACTGTCTGCATTTTTAAAGTGAAAACTTCGTTAGGCGCACTAAACAAAATATTCGTGGGGCATGAATCGACCTGGGCTACTAAAGTCTATGTTCTGATCTAAGAATTCACTGATAAATTAAAATCTATGTTCTGATCTAAGAATTCACTGATAAATTAAAATCTATGTTCTGACCTAAGAATCCACTGGTAAATTAAAATCTATGTTCTTAGCTAAGAATTTACTGGTAAATTAAAATCTATGTTCTTAGCTAAGAATTCACTGGTAAATTGAAATCTATGTTCTTACTTTATGTTTTGACCATATCTAAATTCATTACTCTAGAAAGATCAAATTGCGAGCCAATATCTGATATTGCGCAGTTGTCATAAAATGATGTTAAGTACTGACGCTTTCCATAATTTTATGAATGAATGAATGAATGAACGTTTGTTGCATTGATCCTTACTTAGCATAGAATTTAAACATATTTGAGTTATAATAATAATAATAAAATTTATTTATTCAGACAGCAAGGTCCACAAGTGTTAGTAATACCTACTTACTATCTAATCTTAGAACTAGGTGTTAGTATTTAAAAACTAAGAGAGACTTAGTCCTCTGAATGAGTTGCCACATCAGAGGACTGTCGTACCTATTAGCTATGACGTTTAGGATCCTGTTGCTGCTTCCGCGCACTGTGCGTAACAACGACGCAGATTTTTTGCGCCAGATGGCGTCAAAGCCGTCAACGCGCGCTTCAGCAAACATCGCCGATGCGCTACAGAAGCGCGGAAGCCGCAACAGTGCCCTAAACGTATTATTATACTGGATCCGCAGAGCATTGTAAGCCTTTTGAGTATGACGGAACCACAGACTCGCAGCGTACAGAGATGTACAGTACGCTCTAAAAAGGGTGACTTTAACCGCGTCTGTACATCTAGCGAATCTGCGGGCCAGCATATTCGCGCGGACTGACAATGCTCTGCGTTCCCTCTCCATGTCCAGATCATCGCGCAGGTCGTCTGTTACCAAATGCCCGAGGTATTTGAACTGATACACTCTTTTGAGTGGCTCACCATTTAGCAATACAGGTGGCACAAAAGTGGGACATTTGGTACCTGCTTTGAAGATCATGAACTCAGACTTTTTCACATTATACATGAGTCCATGGGATGCTACATAAGACTCGCACACAGCCAGTAGTTTTCGGAGAGCACTGATCGAGGGAGCCAGCAGCACCATGTCATCAGCGTAGCTAAGGTTGTTGACACACACACCTTCCACGTAGCAGCCCACAGGCATGCTGCTGAGTCGCTCGATCAGCGCGTTAACGTACAGGTTGAAGAGCGAGGGGGAGCTTAACCCCCCCTGCCTCACCCCGCACTCCAACCTGTACGAGTCCGAGAACTCACCCGCCCACCTCACACGGTTCTCCTGGTTTAGGTACCAATACCTAAAGATTGACACCAACTCCGGCGGTAAACCTGTGTCTTCGAGCTTCTGCCACAGAGTGTTGTACGGGACGAGATCAAATGCCCGAGATAGGTCTAGAAAACAAGCATAGACGGGAGTTTGTCTATCCGTATAATACTTGACTGTGTGCTTCAAGCTAAGGATGGCTGTCTCAGTTGACAGTCCAGGCCGAAAGCCAAATTGAGCGTCCTGCAACTTAAGGTGCCTATTTAAACACGAGTTGAGCACACTGTCAAGTACTTTTGCCAAAATAGTGGCCAGAGATATAGGTCTATAGTTAGACTTGTCAGACACATCCCCCGTCTTACTCTTGACAATAGGTACCACCAGAGTCTGCATCAAGCCAGGAGGTAAGTAAGAATGGCTTATACAAAGGTTGAACAGCATTGCAAGTACCCCAGGTAAGTGTACACCAGCATGTTTCAGATGTTCGACGCTGAGCCCATCGTGACCCGGCGATTTCCCTCGTGTCATTTTCCTAATAATAGCTCTAATATCTTTAGCTAGGATGATCGTGGAAATCGCTGGTCTGCTGTGCTCAGCGTCGAATTTCCGACATGGCGACCCTAAGGGCGACTGTACTCCAAAATGTCTTTTAAAAACATTCGCAATTTCTTTAGGACTAGATGCTCCGTCGACACATACAGGCGTGCCAGGCCGAACATTTTGATTATTTGTGCACTTCCAAAAACTTCTAAAATCAGCTTTAGAGTGGTGTTTAGCCATCAAGTCCATTTTTATCTGTTCTTGGTGGTTTTGACACCATCTAAGCTTAGCTTTAAACTTTTTACGCGACTGTACCATGGCTTCGAACGTTGGCCCACAAGTGGGCTTGCCATACCACACCCATTCTTGAAATTTCTGCCTGGCATTCCGGTATGCGTCGCTCACGTGCTGATTCCACCCTGCGACCACCTTTTTACACTTGTGTTTTTTAATTTGTTTACTAGTAGTACTAGCAGCATGACATAAAATGCTAACAACATTATTATATAACATATTAATGATTTCTTTATGACTCGAATCATTACAAAATTTATCACAACAATATTGCATTCCTCTGGGGAATTCTATATTTTTCAGTTCAGAATTACAAATTCCCTCATAGGCATTAATTTGTTCCGAACTTCTCTGTCCCCATTGAACTTCATATAAATTATTTGAAGTAGAAGTTGGTATGATTTTTTGCCTGACAACATCGAGATCGCACTTAACTACTAGCGGATAGTGATCAGACCACAACACATCATATAAAACGTAGGTATCCACAACGCATTGCCGCGCTGCCTCAGTCACGACACAGTGATCGAGCCACCGGCGGCACCCGTGAGCCTCGCTAACATAGGTAAAAGTATCTGAAGTTAAAGTTAGCTTACTGATGTCAGCGCAGGTCCAGCCCTGTTCCGATGAGAACTCCAGAAGTTCACTACAAAACCGCTCACCGGGATGGGCATTGAAGTCTCCGAGGATAAAAACTGATTCGATATCGTTTTCATCGATTATTGCACTAACTGCACTCAGACAGTCCGTAAACTCCGTTATATTCTCGGGGCAGTCCGTAGGCATATAAACACTGATAACGAGTACGGGCCGGTCGTTCGTCGTAAGCCGAATAGCCGTTATACGCGGATTTTCACACTGCACTACCGACACGCACTGAAACACAGATTTACGCCACAGAAGCGCGACGCCTCCGAAAGGCCGCCCCTTCAGAATGCCGGCGCCGACGTCCACCGCAGACGTGCCGGTGCTTCCAAAACGCTCGTCGATGGTCGCCAGGAACGGCAGCTCGCCCGGCAGAAGCCAGGACTCCTGCAGTGCGATGATGTCTGCAAAGCCGCAGAGCCGACGTACACCTTCGACTGACCGTTTCACATTCTTGCAATTATATGTTACCATAGTCGTACTATACATTATGATACAGGGTTACTTCTTTTCTGCTCACTAGTTTTATAAGGCATAAAGCGGCGGCATGTCACACCGTCTGGCCATATCTCATCGTTCAGGAAGATATCCAATTTATGCTTCGGTACCATCACCTTATATGCATTATAACCTCGCTCTGTTTTCATTTTAATTTTCTGAAGGAAAACTTTTTCACTCGTTTTCGAAAGAATGAATTTAATTATATCACTTTCTAAAGTTTCCTTATGAACGTTTGAGATAAATAATGGAACTTTTAAATCAGCGGGCTTAAACCTTTCGTCTGGTTTTATGACAGCTTTCCCTGTAATGCCTTCCGTTCGGTTTCTGTGCCTTTTCCGCTGTATTTCAATCCATTCCTGGTCACAACTTTCCGGTTTCCATTCGCCCTCCCTCGCCACTATCTCTGCAATCAATTTACTACTATTCGCACCTGGAACGGTGTGACGTGAGGCTTCGGTCGCCAGCTGTTCAGTAGACAAACGTCCTGGACATGAGGGAATAGAAATACCGGGAGGGAACTTTGCATTACTCCTGTTCGCTACGGTGTGACTTTGGTCGATCGTAATCAGCTGTGCAGTAGATAACGGGTCCGGGCGTAGTGTAGGTATAGAAGTTTCGGTATCAGAGATAGTGCATTCCGCCTGCGCCTGCGATGCGTTCGAATGATATATTCGTGCATTATCAGCTGATGGGGCGAAAGATACATTATTCGCTCGAGCAGTGCTAGTTCTTTGCAGAAATGGTTGCTGTTTGTCTACAAATTCACGCTCGGGGGAGCTATTTACGACCATTTTTCATTTTTAGTTGCCCGATCACCGAAATTTTATGAATTTAATTTTATGAAAAGATATGAGACCGTCATAAAAAGTAAACCAATTCATAGGCCTATCACCGTAATTTTTAACAATCGTATTGGTGTCGAATCCGTCACAGAGAAGTCGACGATGAAGAAAAATAAAAATAAAATTAACGTGTCAAAAAGTCATACAAATTGTCATTAATGCCTAGATTACACGTACCGAGTACTCGGCCGAGACAGTAAAATGTTACTCGGCCGAGACAGTGAAAGCTTCCATCAATCGCTCAGCCGAGCACTCGGCGCTATGTTTATACGTACAGAGTACTCGGCCGAGAGCACTGTCTCTGCCGAGTACTCGGTACGTGTGATCTAGGCATAAGTTTGGTGTTCCTACTGTTGTTTTCTTTTCTTGCTTCATTTCCCGTTTATCAGTGCTAAGGGTAACGTTAAAGACAAGTTGACGGCGGCCATTTTGTGCGGAGACGTTCAAATTTCATAAATCGCGCGCGCGCTTCAATGCGTGGTTAATGGCGTGGAAACCATAGACTACCTATAGACTAAACAGGTTCCCGCGTAACTGAAGGTGCAACTTTAGTTTGCACAGTCTTTAAAACCATAGATTTTAGAAGCCAAAGTTACCTAGTTATCAAAGTACTTACCTAGTTATCTACCTTTTCTTTGTACCTACATGCACTAAAAAAAATATTATTTTGCATTATTTCAATTTTACAACCATCTTAAACCGTGTAAATGAAATTAAATTGCCTGAAGTAGGATCATACGTCTAATAAATCGATGAATACCGGCTACATGCACAAAAACGTTGACGACATTGTCCCGTAACGCTGTCAATTTTATTCATAATAGTATGCAACCATTTCATCAATGTTTTGTTATGACGTTGTCACGTTAAACTATTGTCCGTAAACCAACATTACAGACAACCCATTTTTGTAATGTATGTAAGGTTTTCTTTACAAAATGAGTAATTTTCCTCTATCACTGAATACAACATTTCGCGCGTCTTTCGCGCCCAAACAACTGTCAACCGCCATCGCCATCTTGTTTTTACGGGCGCTATCTTGTTCGGGATTTATAATGTGTGAATAATGCGTTCTACGACGCTAAATACGTTTTCTGACAATACATAAATTATGAACGGGACTTTTTCTTTGTGCTGCGGCAGAGATAGGTTAGTTCCTTGCTTATCGACGTGGAAAGGTCCAGGGAGACAACAGTAATGGAGGCATTTCAGTTTGTGCGTTCGATCGGTACTGGGTTAATTTTGATTTATTTTGTGACGTTAACGGTCGCTGATTGGTGGTTTGGTTTACCACCATAAGGTAATATATGCAAATTTGTCTATGGTCATTTTGCTAACCGTTTTTTTTTCACGCTTTTGGATCAGTGAACGAATGATTTATTAATTGTGTAATGAACTGAACTGAACAGGTCATTGTATGATATGAATCAATAATCCATCTTAAAGATATTTTAAAAGATTATCAATGAAGTATCTAATCTTAGTCTTGACGATGCGACGATGAAAAAAACCGCAACTCTATTATTATATACTCTGCCCGAAACCTTAACATTTAATTTAAATCCTGAATATCAATTTAAACTGGGTAAATTTTAAAAATAAATTCTTTGGCCATATATTTTACACATTTATTGCAAACTAAAAATTCAAATATACCACGACTTCTTTCTTCGAACACAAGTTCTATGGGAACGGTGCTTGTATTAAAAGTTTTTGTCCGTGTAAATCACGACATCCATAGAAATAGTAGACATATCACCAAATTTTTTGACAATTGTATTCGTATCGAAGCCGTCACAATTACCAGTTTAATTTAATTTATTATGTTTTTTCTTCAAAACGTCCTACAACGAATATGCTTGTCTAAAAGTTTGGTGATAGAGCTACAGGGGCCTAATTCACTAAGCTGTCAGCGGCACGGCTTATCGAATGGTACCTACGTCAATTTGGCACAAAATAATACTAAAAAAATGATACTCATTTTTTTCAAAACGTTATACAAACCGTTGACTTTTCTGTGAGGGATTCGATGCGAATACGTTTGTAAATTTTTTTTGTGATAGTGCTAATACTAACTAGGTGTTTATGGGTCGATCCACAAAAAGTATCGTTTTAACAACCATAAAGGGTTTATTGAGTTATCTGATTTGAGATTTGAGATCGGTCGGGAAGATTACAATTTGGTCCAAAGGCCCAGAAACCATTAAAGGTACCAGCGCTACAATAGTTATTTGAAAACCAAGGGCCTGAAGTAAGCCATTTTCAACCGATTTGAAATAATCAAGGTTTTACTAAACATCAACAGGACGGTCCTAGTGACAGTACCACTGAAATGTCACAGGGAAGCAAAATACGCATTTTCGTTTACTTCGATGACATATTTTTTTACAGTTATTTTGATATAAAAATTAAACTACTTAACCAATTTTGATGAAATTTCTATGGGACCGAAATCTGAAAGTACCTATATTCTCTCAAACTTCACCGTTTAGGAGGTACTCTTGTTACAACACTGATAGAAGCTGCTCACCTTATAGATAATACCAACCGACCCTCTAGTGGTCTTCATAAGTAAATAATTCTCTTAAAACTCTGTGGATAACGGGCTGAAATATAATTAATATGCTTAAGATGTTATAACTGTTAAGTAAAATGTATATTGCAGCTGTTTGTTGTCCCAATAAATAAAATTAAAATTAAACAAAAATAATTTTTAAAATCGGTTATAAAAACAAAGTTCTGAGGTAAAAAAAAAACAACTTATTGATACCCTCCTTATTTGTTTGAAGTCGGTTGAAGAAAGGTTTCGGGCTAGATGGCGATGTCCAAACATTATTATTATTTTCATTAAATAGCCTTAAAAATCTCAAAAAACCTCAAAAACCTCATGTTGGTAGTAAACTGTTATTTTATAATAATCTCTCTGATACCAAACAAACGGTCAGAATGCGCCGCGGACTATTTATGGCCCCAATTAGGCCGTGGCCGATACTATCAGATTCGTTTTTTATAA
Organism: Lobophora halterata; assembly: GCA_932526365.1. Taxonomy (NCBI): domain Eukaryota; kingdom Metazoa; phylum Arthropoda; class Insecta; order Lepidoptera; family Geometridae; genus Lobophora; species Lobophora halterata. The sequence goes on along the minus strand of OW052028.1, from coordinate 4,556,607 downwards.
TTTCCGTGGACAGGGAAAACTATGGAGTAGGCATGAAAGTATAAATGTATATTACTTTCTGAGACCAAGATTGTTACAAAATCATCGGTGATATCCGCCCGAAGCGCCCCGGTATGTGATTTTGTACGCTGGCGGTCGCTATGATTGATTCATGCCATGATTCTTGTAACCATCGACGTATCGTAAATAATAATGAATGGTGGGTAAATTATAATATGACATTAGTCACATTAGGCCACTGAAGAAAACAAACAGTGTGTTACAAAATCACCGGTGATTGATATGTTACAAAATGAAATCATATCACCAGGTGATAATGAAATAGAAGTAGCAATCATGTTTATGCCTTCTGGACGCTTCTGGCGATTGGTACCACTAGGTACTGGCACAGTTGTTGTCAGATACATATCCGAAATAAATACGACAATATTCAAGTAGTTCATATAATATAGGGTGAATTTTTCAACTGGGTATGGATTATTCAGCCGGAATGTCTCGGAATTCATACCCTGAATTTATATTATTATTAGTAAGAATTAGAAAGCCCGGAATCGCAATGTCATTATGCACGACACACATTCTTTTAATCCTCTCTATCCAAAGGTTGCCTGGAAAAAATCACTTTTAGCAATAAGGCCTACTTTGTAGTTTTTCAAATTTATTTTTTATATAATATATTTCTTTTATTTAACCATTTTTCCATCTTTAGTGGAGAAGGGAGATTAAAAAAATTATTTGCCTCTAAGTTATAGCCTCTCCACAGTTTTCTCTGTCCATGCGCGCTATCTCGGCGACAGGGAGGTGAGATGCATCTCTTTATACTGTTTATTTCATTATAAACCATTAATTGTATTCCTTCTCGAGGAAATGACTCTATTAATGTAATATACCGTGGAAGCGTTGGGATGTCATCAGGACATAGAAAGATAGATATTCACCACAAATTTTTAATTAATAACTTAAATAGGCAATGTGGAAGGGGTACTAGTATTTTTTTCACCTTCATTTCCTGATAAAAAAAAACCCCTTAACTTATATCGGGTACGCAAGACCAAACACATTGTAGGTATAGACCACATTATATACCACATAAAAACGCATACAACATTAGTATATATATTTGTTTATGCGAATCTGAAATTAGTTTGCTCAGAATCAATTAACAAAGTTCAAAATAAATACTAACCTCAGTAAAACTTTGTAACAAATCTCGATAAAAATATTTATTATATTTTTTTCGTGATTAGAAAAATTCGCATAAACAAAAACCGAATTTAGGTAAATTAGTGAAACACACCAACACACAATACATATAACACACATACACACACAAAAAGCATGCAACATACACCAAACATTAAGTCCTTAATAATTCTAGGTACCACTTTATACAAACTAACCCTACAATAGTATTTTAAATGGCTGAATTTAATTAGTTCAATTTTCTAAGCCCTATTTTTGAAGAAAAAAAAAAGTATTTGTAAATTCCGTTTCTAATGATACTAAGACAATGGGCATACACCACAAGTTTTCAATTACCAAAAATAATACGAATAATCAGTTGCCGTTACTGAACGAACACATATTATGAAAAAATAAAAAAATAGGTTGTCTGTCAAGTTGGTTTACGGACGATAGTTTAACGTGACTACCAGCGTTACCGGACCGGATTATTTGACGTAGAAAAACGATGTTTTCCATATAATTATGATAAAATTTGGACATACTGTTACCGTTAGCCATTCTCTAATGCCTTGCGTCAATCGGTACGAATCATTGATAATAATCATAAGAGTTTCATTCATCGTTTGGCAAACTCAGCAGGTATACTAAGCGTCAAACCACTTGTTCTCTGGCAAACCACGTGGTTCGCAAAAGAAACAAAGATGCGCAGAACGCAATTCGTATGTCAAATTGGTATTTGCATTCGCATCTTAGTCACGATTATGTCAGAGGACAACTTGTTTGACGCTTACTATAATATAATAGTAGATTATGCACTAAGGGGGTAAAGCAGTGTCTTATGTCGCGGGTGGCATATTGAACCCTGAGCTAACGAGGGACTCAGTTAACTCCTGAGCGAAGCGAGAGAGTTATGTAGAGTCCTGAGTGACGCGAGGGGTTCAAGCTACCCAAGACGAAGACAGGCTTTATCCCAGAGGAGCATACTCTACTTTTCACACCTTCTGCGAGGCAATATAAATCCAGGGCTCCGAACTAAGCAGCCAACACCGTCTTTTGTTTCACAATCTTTGAAGTCGCGCCTTTTTTCTTTTTTATGAGTGGCCAGTACGATTTTAGAACAAACCTTTTTACAATGCCTTATGGGCGTTCTTTTACTTAGAGATTTCCACGAGTTTCCACACGAATTTGACGTTCCAAATTCAAATCACATTACTACCCTTGGGAGTTTCATACAACATTACCTCCCTTGGTAGGTAATGCTTTGCTTTACCTTGATGATAGCATGATATGTAATTGGATATTGTCGAGCAGGTGGTGTGAAAAATATATAATAGCTCTCGCAGCTCGGCTCGGGCGCCGCACTCGCGCCGCTGTCACTCTGTTATTTCAAAGTAACCAAAAATTCTGACTGAACAGATACAACGTAGTATCTGCATTGCCCATTATTTTTTTTGGTAATTAATAACTTGTAGTGTATAAAAAAGCAAGACTGCACGTCACATTGAACCAACCTCTCGTCGCAACGACAATGCATAAGCGTGTTAACCCTCCAGTTGTAAAGCCCGTACTTCTTCTCCATGCCTCCGATCCAGAACGGACATCGAAGATCGTGAACTCTGCAGCATCTATCAGTTCTGGTATACCCTCCAAGTTGGGAGTACCGAGTCGCTGAGAATCCTTTCCCACACCATTTTGTTCCGGGAACTCGAAGAATCTCCATTGCGTCTCGTTTCGTTCTGTCGATTGTTTTTTTTTGTCACGATTTTGGTTTTTTTTTTGGTTTTTTGCCAGCCAGTTGTTGAGTTCTTTGATTTGATAGAAAAATTGGTGTTATTTTGGTTTCATTGAAATTGTGCGATGATAAGTTATGTTTATAAGTCTAATAGTATTTTAATTTTACTTAATGTTACCTATATACTCACAATTAATATCTGCTAACTATGTTTGGGTTTGCCATATTTTTTTTTTTAGATATTTCGATAAATTTCCAAACAAATTTTTATACCTACATATATTAAATTATACCTATTTTATAGGTACTTTCGCATCATACCATCTTTCGGTTTATTTTCACAAATATAACGAGATAGATACATGTTTTTGACTTTAATAATACCTATTAAGTTTAATTGATATGTGTTAAGTTGATCAGTTCTGATGCAATACAATAAATTGTCATCAGATTACTAAAAATAAATACAACTTTGTCATGTTCACATAATGAAATAAGTCGCTAGAAAAAAAATCAACCGAATTTAGATCCTCCTCCTATTTTTGAAGTCGGTTGAAAATAAAACTACTCAAAAATAAAACCTTTTCTATTCACATATCCAACTAATTTCTTCACACCGGGCGGCGCGTCCCGGATTCCTGACAGTTCAGATTAGTTTTGGAAAATTAAGCAAGTAACATGTTATTTATCATAGTAAAAATCACACATAACACTTGTTACTTTCTGAGACCAAGTCTGTTACAAAATCATCGATGATATCCGCCCGGCGCGCCCCGGCAGGCGATTTTGTACGCTGTGATGTCATGATACTTGTCACCATTCATAATTTTATTCGTATCATAAATAACAATAACAGACAGGCAGTGTGCTGACTGTGAGTGAGAGTGATTGATAAGTGAATTATTTTAACAAAATGTGACATTATCACTAGGCACTGATGAAAATTCACCGGTGATTTCACTGTTACAAAATGAAATTATATCACCATGTAACAATTAAATAGAGGTAGCAATCATGTCCATGCCTAGTTTAGATCGTAACGACCTCTCCAAATTTTATTAATTTCCTACACATCATTAAATGGACCACCAACAAGATGGATCGAAATAATATCAATCGTAAAGTTACGTTTGTATCTATCAGTTGTAAATTCTTTATGCAGGCACACCATAGATTAAAATCGGTGTTCCTATAGAATACCAAGATTGACAGTATTTAATCAAGATGGAGGCGGAAAACAACACAAAATTTTCAAACACCCGGTCAACAAAAATAAAATATCTCCGTTTTGAAATATTTTTTGTAGCTATATTGTTAGAACTTTATGCGAAATAAGACGCTTTAAAAAAAGGTTTTTTTAACGAAATATCAAAAACCCTTTTTTCTAAGTATTAGATTTAGGTTTGGTGAAAAGCTTTTTTAAAAAAATATAATATACTTATTAAGTAAGTAAGGTATAGCAAATATCGAGTAAACCTATGTTAAAATGTATATTTGCTTAAAATGCAATAGGTGCCATTTTGTTTTCTGACTATTTTTTTAAGCTTTGAATTATCTATGGACATACATCATAAGTCATAAACAAGTATTTATTTCATAAAAAAAATTACAGGTCTGTTGTTCACAATGTTGTTATTAATCATAGGTCATAGCTTATTTTTTTTTATCACCTCGCTCGATTCATTTCTGGACAAAACTGATTGGAAAACAGGACTGTTTAAAAAAAATTATATAGCACGTTGCGTACAACTTATGATTTTATTACTTAAAACAGACTTATGAGATAGATTAAAATATAAAATATTTTTAGAAAACATAATAATAAGACCCATTCCACACTATCAAATTGCAATCGACTTTTTGACTTAACTGAATTCACCGGTTCAAATAATTTATGATTATAATCTTTTTTTTGTTAAAATTTTATTTATTTTATCAAAACAACTTTGAATAACAATTTAAAAAACTAGCCTACTTTAATAAAACTTTTCTAATGAAATATTAATTTTAATCAAATTGATAAGATATATCCAAAAAGAAAAACCTGTAGATGAGTTATAATAAGAAAAAATATGAGACACTTTGAAGTTTATTCCTCCAGCGAGGTTTCTTTTACGATACCAATTTGATATCCTTACTAATGTCTAACGGTCAAGTAGTTTATAATCTATGTAATGGTTATTTTACTGGCAACATTAAACTAAGCTAATTAAACGTAAGAGGGATTTTATGTCTTTATTCAAAGGAAACCGTAAGGACTCTATATTTTGACCAGGAAACCGTGTTGAAACGTGTTTTTTTTTAAAAAACATGCCTGATATAAATTGTTCGCGATACTACGCCGATACTTTACTTTATACTGTGATTTTTGCGAAATATATAATCATTTTTCTCATAACACTTTTCTCTTTATCTGTACTGTCAAGTGAAAGGACCATGAAATAAAATTAGCATAACAAAACAGTGTACGAACTGGAAAATAGCCACCTTGTGACAGTGTTTTTTTTAATAATAAATATATATAAAATATAATGCTAAATAAAAAAATAAAGCTAGAAAACAGTGCTAAATCTACGATGAATGTTAATAATATAGTTTCCTTTTTAATAAAAACTAAAATACCTACAAATCGATCATTATGGCAATAAAGCCCACCCAAGTCACAATTTGAAAACTACACTCACAGGCACAATTAACCGCCCGCCTATATTTTTCGTCACCCTGATTGTTTCTGTTAACTGTGGCTTATCGAATGTTTTGTTTTAAGTTGAGTGGGTACTTTAGCAATAAACTAACACCTATTCAGATGAATAAACCTGTGTCAATGAAACCTTTTTGGAATTTAGTGAATTTATTCCTTGTTTGAAATTGTTGCAATTGCGTTACCGTGTTTACATTTCTCTTTCTTTTCTGCCATCGTGTGCGAATATTGTCTAATTTGAGTTTTTAGTGTATTCTTGATTCGTCTCGATTCTTTGTTACTGAAAAAAATGCCTCTTGATGCAACTGGGGCTGCTAGGGCAGTAGCTTTAGCTGACGCTGGTTATAGCCAACGTCGCATCGCACATACACTCGGAGTACCTCGAACTACGGTACGGGATGCCATCAGACGCTAAGACGCTAATCAATTAATAAGAAAAAAAAAACTTTCTATTACTTTTGTAGAAATATTGAAAATTAAAAGAATGTTATCACACACTTTTCTATAAGTGATTAGTTTGTAACCAGAACGGTAGGATAGGTACCACGTCTGTCAAGTACCTACCTAATAGCGTATCTACAAGCACCCAACACCAGAAAATAATTCACCGAAAAAGTCAAAAACACAAACAGAAACCCGTATTCTGGACCGCAACAATCGTAGCTCGATCGTAATCCAATGAAGCTCGATCGCGATCACATTTTCATCATTCTAAACCCAAGCGAAACTCCCGAATAAGACCAACCGCACAATCAAAATTGCAACGCTTTAATAATAAACAAAACAATCATTTTGAGCTATATTTAATCCCCTTATAACTCAAAATGATTTGATTGATTCGATATTCACATGCAATTTTGTGTAGATTTAACATAGATTTTTAGTAGGACGAAACTTAAAGTTTTAATAAATGAAATGGTTGGAACTGCATTGTGCGGTGGTTTGAAAAATAAACAAAACAAACCTCCTGTCGCAGCGACAGTGCGATATCGTGTAAGGTCTGTAGTTGAAATAGCCGAATTTTCTTCTAAACTGGTTGATATTGACTCTGCAGTGATCGTGGGCCCTACAGCACTTGTCTTCTGTCCTATCGATGCCCAACTCGTTGTACTCTTCGGCTAGTTGACCTGCACCACACCATTTTGTCCCAGGCAGGATAAAACTCTCCCTGAATGACCTTCGCGACCTAGGTGTTAGAAATTAGTTCTTGTTAAACGGCCTCTTTGATGATTTTAAGTAAAGTTAGGATAGAGATAGAATTAAAGGATAAGTTTTAGAAATCATGAGAAAATGTGTGTCAAATTTTTTTAAAAGAAATTGTGGAGATAAGGTTCAGTTTAAGTTCGCACTTTCATTCGTATACCACATACGTCTGTCTGTATTCATTCATCATTATGTTTGAAAATGTCTGTTGAAAAAAATGTTTTCCTACTATAGAACAAGATAATGACGAGCTTTGGCCGACTTAAATCGGCTTTGGCGGCTCCTGTGTGGTACCGTACCGACGCATAAATAATATAGAGCTAATGATAAATGGTTGTAGTTTCATAGGAAACACCAGTTTCGATTTTTTCGATGTTGCGAATAGGTGCAATATTACAAGTCGTAGTTTGTTTTGAAGAGGTCATTCCGAAATGCAATTGACTTTCGATCGGAAAATAAATGCAGAATAGCGATGTCATTATTATGACTTCAGTATGGTAGGTAATAGTCAAGAACTGGCTGGCGAAAAGAGTGCAGGTTTGAGATATTCAGCGTTTTGCTAAAAAAAATGCAATTTCGTGAAACTAACTAGAAAAGCAATAAGGGCCTTTCCACATTGCTGTTTCGTACCGCATTTTGGATCGCTTTTTTGAACTTTGAAAAATGCGGTAACTGACAGGTATTGTAATTTGGACAGGCATTAAAATGTTCTCAAATCACGTAAATTTTATAATTTACGTTTAAATGATTTATTCATTTAATTTGTTTAACCCTTATAAAATAAAAGCCATATACGTACCACTTAGTTTGATTTTGGACTCGTTTTAAAGAGGATAAACGGGGCTTTTCGATAATTTATATGATTTGAAAACGTTTTCGACAATGCAAGTAGGCAAATAAGTTAAAAACCTGAATATTGCATTTTTCGTTACATGTTAGACTGCAATATATCACAAACAAGTAAATATTATTTATTATTTATATATATATTTATACTTTATATTTATTATTTTATATATTATATATATAAATATAATATGTAATAAACTTGTAAACTTTAGACGTAATTTTTTTTATATTTTACAACTTAAATAAAATATAAACATTTATGAATTATAAATTGGAAATTTGTTTAATTTACGTACTTGCATTGTCTAAAGATTTTTTATTAAAATAAAAAGTACTAAACGTCAAAACTAAACATACCTACCTAGCCAGAGACACGCCACCAATCTTGTTATTGCTGCTCTCCATCATATATCTCATTTCTTCATGCCGCTTTAAACACTCTTCTTTCAATTTATCATAGTCAAACCAACTAGCGACCTCTAGTGGTAGTGATTCACCCTTTTTCAGTATCCGAAACGTCACATTCCCAAAATGTCGGAAAAACTTATCATCTTCGGACTTTTTCTCTGTAATTCTATATCCTTCTTCATCTAGAGCCAGTTTCAGCTCTTTCCGTAGATTTTTGAGGAAATTTCTGGCCGATTTTCCCTCGTTTATGTATTCGCAGTCTTGAATGGCGCCATTTTGATTGTAGATTACTTGAACAAGATGGCGGCCGTCTGTGAGCTGACGGAGTCGTAGACCGAGTCTGTAACAATACAAAAGAATTTTAATGCTTTCGGAAAATTCAATAAGATTTTTTAATATTTAAAAAACTACGTCTAGGCAAGCATAGATAACTACTACTTTTAAAGGTACAGTCAGCTGCACAGACATGTATACACTCCCAAGCTTTCACATTTATATTACTCTTAATTTTTCAAAGAAAAGTGCATCCAAGCATTTTCAAATTAATGTACCTAGTCATCTTACTTGTCAGAAGGAGAATGTCTTTACAAAACTAAGAGTATAGTATAAATGTAAAAGCTTGGGAGTGTTTACATGTCTGTTCAGCTGACTGTACATACCTACCTACCATCTTTACAAACTATGAATACTTAAGTATTTACTTTAGTGATCGTCATTATGAGAAGATACATCTGAAGAATGTAAATCCGTTATTGACTGTACAGTAAATCTTAATAATAAGTCTAAGTTTATTTTGTAAAAATTAAAAATACACATCCATTATGAGTTCAGATAATACCTACTGGCATAGACAGTTCAAAATAGAATGAAATTTTGCTATATCATAAAGAAGTGTTGTCATTCTAACTTTGTTAGTAGGTGAAGGTACCTGCCTCTTTATATTGATAAGGTAAGTAAATATATTATAATTAATTCATAAATTGTTTACTTTCGAAATTTCATACAGTCCCGCCTTCTTTGTGTACGTCTTACTTACTTCAATTTAAATCATAAATAATTTCGGATGATAAGAATCTTGCGGATGGTATCATAAATTTTAAGAAACATGCAATACAATTATATTTTTGTTTATTTGGTAGTACTGACATATGATTTGTAAAGTACATTTTTTTCAAAACACGAACAAAACAAAAGTCAAAATTACCTCTTAATTCAATGGCTATTTTTTTCAAGAAGATCTCATAATTAAAATGGTGTCAATTCTGGTGTCGCCAAAACTAAACTAATTATAATTTGTAAGCACTAAAAATATTGCTGTCTCTTTTAATAACGTTTGAAATAAAAAGGATGGCAAATTTTTAATGCTGTCAAATTAGTTTAGATTAGTTTTGGCGACATTTGAATTGACACCTATGTTTGTACATTTCACACAACGCCATCTAGCCCCAAACGAAGCATAGCTTGTAGTATGGGAACCAAATATCAGATAGAATAGTTATGTAATTGATTTTTCTACATATAGGTACAGTCAGCTGCACCAATATGTATACACTTTCTACCTTTCCCATTTATATTTAAACTCTTAATATTGCTAGATAACTGACACAATACATATTTTTTCTCATAAATACATTCATAAAATACTTACTTATATTATGATAGGTACACGCTATTTCGGTACAAGTAGATTTACAATAATTTGACAAATTCATAATAACATTGAAAACAATCATACTTAGATCCTTTGTCAGTTTTTTGACGTTAATACGTCTAATAAATCGATGAACGCCTGCTGCATGCAAGAAAACGTTGACGTCATTGGTAAAGCTGTCATTGTCCGGTAACGCTCATTGTCCCGTTACGCCGGTAGTCACGTTAAACTATCGTCCGTAAACCAACTTTAAAGACAACCATTTTTTTTTAAGACCGCTTCTAAGTTTTGCGGTAAAGTGTAACCAGCCGTGTGGAGGGAGCCTTATACCGCTTTATGATCTAATATTAATATTTTGATAAACTAGCAAATTACTGAATAAAAATGGCATTAATGGTCGCGAGGGACGTTAGAGTTCTATTAGTCAATTCTCTCTGAGGGTGACGTTGAGAGGGTGAGGGAATGGTGCCATGCGAGATGTAAGAAGTTAACATTAATTTCTTGTTATAAAAAATATTGAAACCCTAAATAACATTAAGTACCTACATTTTGAAAATTAATTTAGTAGATGCATTATAATTAAGTATTAGTTTAAAAAAAAACTACCATTCTTCAAAAAAATATTTTGTTCCTAGATTACTTTCGCGAAAAATAAAAACCTCAAATTATACTTACTCATATGAAAATATCTACATACCTAACGTAAGTTTTTGAAAAAATACTCAAAAATGATGACCTTTAATTTTATGTACGAGATTTTTTTATACATGTATTTGCAAGTATTTCCAAATATCTGACGTCAAGACCAAAATGTGTTCTATTCAAATAGGGAAAACAATAACCTTATTTTTAAACAGACACTAGAGTAAAAATTAAAAGTATCTCCATGAACATTTGATATTATATTTTCCATCACGGTAATTAATTGAATATAATTCCTGACTCACTCTTGCAGAACCCCGTCCTAAGTAAGTAAATCAAGTGTCATCAGGGTGCATCTCTGTTACCGATAATGTTTGTAACTTCTCACCAATTGCATGTGACAATAGAATGAGGGTAAATGCACATTTTATTTAAATTGCTGTAGGTTAGTGCGGTTTTCGAAAATTGCTTTAGTTTACGCTGTTTATACTTACTTATTTATGGATTCGATAATAATGGATAAAAATATGAAAATATTTGTATCGCATTTTACGATAGAAAAAAAATATACCTATTATATATGTATATCAGCATAAGCTAACTACTACAATCTATATATAGGTATATTACAAAATTTACAAAAGGAAACAATTGGGCCACCCATAGACCGTTGCAAACGATCTATAGGTAGCTCAACTGCTCCAACTCGATACCCGATGGCAGCGTGCCGAGGATACTGGCTGCATTGCCTCTTTGTATAGCAAGGCTTATTCTTTGGCCGATATAGCTTCCAGCCCTCATATTATTTATTATAATATATAGTACCTATGTAGGTATCTGTGTATCTGTGTAAATATTTGTATGTATGTTTCATACATATTATTATTCCGACTCACCCGTCCAGACGCCAACTACTATCACTCCTCGCCATCCAAAGGTTGCCTGGAAGAAATCGCTTTTAGCAATAAGGCCGCACATTGTAGCCTCTTTTTATTTTTAAGCTTCCTTTTATAATGTATATTTATTCGGGGTGTACAATAAAGCGTTACTATCTATCTATCTATATATAAATATGATCCATCATGTCAAAATTAATATGGTAAGATAATATTGTTTTTAACTTTATCAAGCACATCGACTTATTGCATGCGAAATCGTTAGAGAAAACAATTTAGAACAAAATATTAATAGTTTACATAAAATCATAATTGTTACAAAATTTTGAATTTGTGTAACATTTATGATTTTTTTTAAAACTTGTGTTTAATTTATTTTGTAGACTTTCAAAATTAAATTTATTTTGTAAATCATTAGTTATTAATTAGACTTTTGGCGTTGTGTGAAATGTCCAAACATTAATTATTATTTTAATTTTAGATAATTGAAATTTTTATTTTCTAGTATTTTTATTATGATTTAGCATTTATTTAGTAGATAGTTGCGTAATTTTTTTTTTTTATGGTTCTTGGCGGGAACGTGAAAAATGGCGCATTGGCGGCATTAAATTAATTGACAAAACTTGTATAACTTTGAGTGTTTAAGTGTAAAAACGGTGGTATTTTATCCATTAAGTGCTCGTGAACGTGTATGAGTGAATTGTGTAATGCTGTAAAACGTGACTTTTCGAGTTGCCTCCAAAACTCCATAGAAGCCTCTAGTAAAGTCGCAACCACCACTACTTTACAGGGGCATGACTTGACTTATCGACTCTGACTTAAATGACTAAATAATCTCTCCTATTACTTGACACTGGCTATATTGACCTTTGATGTGAAGCCAAAACTAAAGAACTTAAGTTCTTTGAAAAAAAAAAAATGTTTTTTTTATTTTTAATTTATTCAACATTAAGAAACAAAATTAAGATAATTGAGTAAAAATTAATTAATTACTTACAAAAATAATCCCGAAAACCCCACTGCGGTTGATGGTTGGTGTTAATGGGAATTTTGAGACTTTTTTCCCGAAATTCCCACTAATGGGGATGACTAGTGGGGATTTCAACGAACCCAGATATAATAAACATGAAAAAAAAAATTGCTACTATCGTTAAATCTGTGGCGCAACGGCCACAAATATAGCAATAACGGCCGTTAAGGCGAATCGGTTAACGAACCGTGATTGGTATAAAAGTGCATTTTAGGGTCCCGCAGGACTGAGGGAGAAGCTATTTAATTACAACATCACAGGCGGCTGGGCCTTTAGGGACCGGCCTGTTATGCTGCGGGTTCAGCTTACTTATAATAATAATGTTAATAATTAAATAAAATATTTAATAATCAAGGTTTTACAAAAACATAGTACAACCTACTACAATTAGACTGTTTTAGTGACCGTAATCACCACTGAAAAGTCACAAGGAAGCAAATAAATTTCGTTAACTTCGACGCCATATTGTTTTCAGTTATTTTGATTTAAAACTAAACTACTGAATCGATTTTTTTTTATGGGACCAATATAAAAGTATATCCTCTCAATAAATTTTTTTTTTAAATCGGTTTATAAAAAACAAAGTTCTGAGTTAACAAACATAAAGAAAAAAATCATTCAACCGAATTGATAACCTACTTCTTTTTTGAAGTCGGTTGACAAAGACTTATTCATGCATTAATTCAATTAATTTATCAAACTAAAAACTTAGGAACCCTAAAATATTAATTTCCGCATTTTTGCCTTTATAACTGCATTCTAAAGAAGAATTGAGTATTGTGGTTGCAAACCGCATATTTCGCAAAATACCAGTAGCTATCACCAACATTTTTGACTAGAGTATTCGAATTGAATTTGTCACAGAGCCAATAATTTCTATAACGTCATTGAAACTTTTATAGAAACTGATACCTGCCTGTCAATGTCAATTTCAATGCCTGTCAATGGCGGGTCATATTTTCCAGTGGGACTACGATAACTATTTTGTACCCCAAAGTTTGGGGCCCAAACAGATTTGTACCCCCGTAGAACCCAAGATAAATCTCACCTCGATGTGCTCTTATAGGGTGTATATTTGATACTCATATAAAATTTCATACCTCTATGTATACAACATATATTGCAAATCAACAAATTGACTATTTATTGACTATTGGAGTACAAGTACATTTTTTGTTAAATTATCAGGGTGGTATCATTAGCGAGAAAATCATTTTTGTTGATTTAAAAAAAAACCTGAGGTATTTAGGTAATCTGTGACTCCTCCAAGAAGAACCTATTACATTATTTACATTTTACGTAATTTTAAAAATAGAAAGCGCCTAGTCGACTCGTCACTTAAACTACAAATACCAGGGTACCAGAAACGATGAGAAGAGACAACTGTCTCGGTAGTTATTTAATCAGCTCAGGGTTGCTAATCTTTATTGCCCTAGCCGCGCGGCCGCAGACGGATTGCGGACTACGACACTTTCTCGACGCTTCTGATGCCCTGGTACATGCTCTTTGTTTTTCCTGAAGCTGTAGTAGGTGTTAAAGTAAAAACTTCTTAACACGCACTCAGCACTTAATTTTGTGGGTATTGAATAAAGCGTCCCCTAGACGATCAAATCGCAATATGACGAATTGTGCAATATTATTGACTGTAAAGGGTTTTTATTGAATATTTCTTTCTTTCAAATCTTATTGTACAATTAATATAATGTGCAATGTTATTGTGAGTCTAAGGGAAGCCTGAGACAGAGACATCACGCTCGGCTATGTAAAGCGCTGTCGGGTAAAGTAGGAAAAAAAAAATTGATAAGTTTTCACTCCGTGTGTGGTCTTTAGTTAGCACACTTCTTTTTATGTTTTTAAATCCAGATTTAGTTAATTTTAGGCATAAAATTCTATTAAAAATCATAAATCATAAGTTTTATTCGAAATAGTCGCCTCTATCCTTCCCTGTTTACTTCCATAAAGCGTGAAGTCTTAATATTAAAATACATATAAGTGAGTAAAAGTAAGCATATCAAAAATAGAATAATATTATCCATTCAATCATTCATCGCGTACAGCAAAGATCTATGGATTCTATGGTAAATTCATTTGTACCATTCACAAAATTACTATTGCAGTTGAAATATTCCAAATTGATGGTAAAATGGATGAGAGAAGGCAAATTGAAACGCATTAATTAAAAAAAAAAAAAAAAAACAAGTAATTTGGTCCTTGCAATTGGCAAACTGTAACCAAAATAGGATTTTCACAAGGAAAATTTATCAGCTCTACGTGGAGAAGCTCTATAACAGTTTGTTTCGGTGATCTCTTGTCTGGACTATTCTAGATACTTGCAAAAAATTTGTTTTTAAGTTTAAAGAAGTTGTATCTGTAGCTCTATCACCAAATTTTTGACAAGCGTATTCGTATCGAAGGGTACATTTTCAGTATTTATGATTTTTTTCGAAACGTCATAAATACTGTGTACTTTTCTTTGACGGATTCGAAACGAATACTCTTGTCAAAAAGTTTGGTGATAGGGCTACAGAAATATTAAAAGATTTGATTCTTTCTCAACTACTTCTACTCAACAGCAAATATAAAATGGTAACGCGGCACTCTATCATTAATTTTGTAATCTAAACTTTTTGTTTTTTCCACTGATAGAATATACACTGATACTTTTTGATACTCTGGGATAGAAACTTTTTTGAAGAATGCCATAGATAGAGTAACAGAGAAAACGTGTTTTAATAAAACACCCAGATACATAACTTTACAGAAAGATGGCGTCGTAAAACAGGGCAAAAACTTTATGTTTCGAAATTTTGCATATTGGACCAAATATACTCAAAAGTTGGTTTAATTGACCAACTATTTCTGGCGTGTTCTCTAAGTCATAATAAGTATTGATAAATCATATTTTATTTCAACCAAAATTAATCCTACTTAATATTATAAACGCGAAAGTTTGTAAGGATGGATGGATGGATGGATGGATGGATGGATGTTTGTTCCTCTTTCACGTAAAAACTACTGATTGGATTTTAATGAAACTTTACAATAATATAGCTTATACATCAGAATAACACATCCTACTAATATTATAAACGCGAAAGTTTGTAAGGATGGATGGATGGATGGATGGATGGATGGATGGATGGATGGATGTTTGTTCCTCTTTCACGTTAAATCTACCGAATGGATTTTAATGAAACTTTACAATAATATAGCTTATACATCAGAATAACAAATAGGCTACAATTTATAAAGATAGCTGCGCAGACGAAGTCGCGGGCACCAGCTAGTAGGCTATAATTATAAAGATACGCGCAGACGAAGTCGCGGGCACCAGCTAGTTAAAAATAAAATTAAAAAGGATGTTCCTATAGCATAATGTTTTTTACATTTATACAGTCTCTGGAGAGTTCTCCTGATGGTAAGAGATCACGCCTGCCCAAACAACCAAAACAAAATTACAATAATTTCCAAAAAATTGTAACAATCAGTTTTATGGCTAAAAAAGGTTATTTTTAGAATCATTGTATTATGATAATACGAATTCGAAAATCGTACGGTCGTGCGGTAAGATGCCAATAAAAAACCTGTGCTTTTGAACTCAAGAGCCCTAAAATGTTGCTCGGTATTCATTTTGAAAATACGTCCACCATAATGTTTTTTACCATCTTTGAAAATAACTCAATTTTTGATTAAAAAAAAAGGTAAACTGACTTCATATAAAAATTTCACAACAAAAAAACATATACAACACAACACAAAAAAAAAAAACACTACAAAATCGTTGTTTCGACTAGGTACAGGTCCATAAATAAACACGGTAATATTTTAAAATTAATAATAAATTAAAACAAAAATAAATCAAAATATAATCGTCATTGATTTGTAATTATATTTATAATAATTTGTGTACTTGTTGTACGTAAAAAGAATAAGGAAAAATATAATGACAAATCATTATGAATGGACTTTTTGTAATTTATGAATGAAGAATTTCAAAATTGAAGATCTAACGTTGTTCGACGGGATACACCCCTTTTGGGCTAATCCCTATTAGCCCGAAAGGGGTGTATCCCTTACTTAATAATATACATTAATATACAGATAGTATTAGAATATAATTGAAAAAATATTTAAGTATTTCAAATTACCTTAGTACTACACATTGACAAATAAAAATTAAAATTAACTGGTACTCGTAGCTCTAAAATTTTACGCCACTCAGCATTTTAAAAGATGTTTAATCTATTAAAAATATTAGAAAATTATTATAAGTAAAATTTGCATGTCGACTACCGACGAACTATGTGATCCTACTTAATATTATAAACGCGAAAGTTTGTAATGATGGATGGATTTTAATGAAACTATACAGTAATATATCTTATACATCAGATTAACACATGGCGAATAAATCTCATTTTATTTCACAGTTGATGATGCAGCGCTGGCACCATAGTGTGCGTGTACAGATACAATAGTAGATTATGCAGTTGGATTAAGGGGATTAAGCAGTGTTTTATGTCGCGTGTGGCATATTGAACCCTGAAGCTAACGAGAGACTCATTCGCTCAGGAAGTAATGTAGAGTCCTGAGTGACGCGAGGAGTTCAAGCTGCCCAAGACGAAGACAGGCTTTATCCCAGAGGAGCATACTCTACTTTTCACATCTTCTGCGAGGCAATAAAAAGCCAGGGCTCCAGCAGCGAACATCGTCTTTTCTTTCACAATCTTTGAATTCGCTTTTTTTTATGAGTGGCCAGTTCGATTTTCGAACAAACCTTCTTACAATGCCATATGGGCGTTCTTTTACTTAAAGTTTTCCACGAGTTTTCACTCGAATTTGACATTCCAAATTCAAATCACATTACAACCCTTGAGAGGTAATAATGCTTTGCTTTACCTTGATGATAGAATGATATGTAATTCGATATTGTCGAGCAGGTGGTGTGAAAAATTACTTAATTGATGCGGTGACATTTTAGCGCTCCCAAAGCAACGGTAAGGAGGCTTTTTGCCTGTGATTCACCATTGACCAGCAAAAAGTACGTCCCAATTCCAAGCGATGACTCCACCGTAGGTATTTGAAAATTATATTGTCTTTTAAGTAGGTAGTGTAGGTACGTTGCCCGTTGTTAAGAATTAATGAAATACCTACTTATACCTAATCAAGATTTTACAAAAACATACTGATGTATATGTATTTATTTACAAAAAAAAGTTTTTAACTACCTATTCAATCAGTCATCTGGTCCCATAGTACAAGCTCTGCTTAGTTTGGGGCTAGATGGCGTTGTGTGATATGTCCAAAATATTTATTATTATTATTATTATTTTTAAAGTGACTTTAAATTATACTTAATAAAAAAACTAGCCAACTTAAATAAAATTACTATACTAATTAGGTATATACATATAACATACATACATACAGGGTGTTCTTTTTCGATTTTTTCGATTTAAAAGCTAGTGATTGAGCAAGTTAACATTCGCGAAGGATTGTCAACAAGCAGATTGTAAAAAAACCGATGACACTGGGCGAGTTTACACGCTACAAGCGAACACGTTGGCTTGTAGCGTGTAAAAATGCCGTGTGAAATCGACGCTTAAGAGATTAAAAAAAATACTTTTCTATACCTCCTATTTTGAAACTTTATAATATTTTTAGGTAAATATTAGTAACTACATTCTTGCGTCGAATCACAATGCAACCCCGAACACAGGGCAGCCAAGCTCAGAACTCGCGAAACAAGATTAGCCGACCACTCCATTTGCGGCCGCCATTTTGCTCCAAACGTCAAACTTTCAAAATGGATTCCCGCGCTCTCGCGGGACATCCAACCAACCAACCTTGCGGAGTGAATGATACCTAGATTTATCTAACTAATGTTCTCTATATTATTTCAGTCTAATACATAATTAAAGTTTTACAAAAACATATTACAACTGACTTCGATTGGACTGTTCTTGTGACCGTAAACACCACTGAAAAGTCACAAGGAAGCAATATACGCAACTTTTTTTTACTTTGACGACAATTTTTTTCAGTTATTTTAATATAAAAACTAAACTAAAGAACCGATTTTAATAAAAGAAAAATTGAGACAAATCTAAATCCTTTTAAAAGAAAAATCCAAATCGGTTGATAAACGAAAAACCACACCTGAGGTAACAAACATAAAAAAAAATATAAGCAATCTTATTACACCCTGTATATTTCGTGTTTTTGCGATGGACCTTTTTTCACTTTTTTAGTTCCATCTGTCCCCTTGTTGCTAAAAGGGGGACAAATATAACTTTTTTGTCCCATCTGTCCCCCTATGCGGACAGAGCAAGGTGATAGAAGGGAATAATTCAATAAAAAAAAATATTGTCTGTAAAGTTGGTTTACGGACAATAGTTTAACGTGACTACCAGCGTAACAGGACAATGAGCGTTACCGGACAATGACAGCGTTACCGGACAATGACGTCAACGTTTTCGTGCATGCAGCCGGCGTTCACCGATTTATTAGACGTAGTCACGTCAAATACCTAGTCATTTTAAAATATCCTACAATTACACTAATACCTAACCTACCCATTTACGGAGTATCGTAAAGTATTGGATCTGGCTAAAGTCTAGACTTAGTCCAAACGCTAGATAAAACACAACACGCACTTGACGTATTTTATCTAACGGTACATCAAAATACTCGCATGATAAATAACTGCGCCACATCACAGAGGAACTTAGAAAATACAGGGACGTATTTAGAACTATTCTAAAAGGCTCAGCACATGGAGCAATTTCAGTAGCCGCGTCTGTCAAATTTATACTTACACAATTACAATTTGTAGCAACAAAAAGTTGCAGTTTACGGTTACTGCAAATTTAGATAAATTTTAGAAATGTATGGCCTGAGGCTACAAGGGGCATTTAAATTTATGTACCAATCCGCCCATATCCGCGCGGCAAAAATACGCTAGTCTGAAACGGCACTTAAACGTAAATGACACCGACAAACCATGTTTTTTTAGTAAGGTACCCCCCTTTTCAACCGACTTTAAAATAGGAGGAGGTTATCAATTCGGTTGAATGTTTTTTAACTAGTTTTTGAAATTTATTTTTTTGTTTGAGAGAATATACTTACAGAGTAGTCCCATATAATTTTTATCAAAATCAGTTCAGTAGTTTAGCTTTCAAATCAAAATATGTGAAAAATAAGTCGTTGAAGTGAACAAAATTGCGTATTTTGCTTCCCTGTTACTTGTCAGTGGTGCCTACGGTCACAATATCCATCCCATTGAAGTCGGTTGTTGTATGTTTTTGTAAAACCTTGATTATATTTACTTAGTTTAGATTTGCTTTAGACTAACTAAAAACCTCAACTTCGTTTACGTCGCGAATTTCTCGTGACAACAAACAAACATTTTTTCAAAAGTTTAAGAGATAGATATGTAAATACTTTGGCCTATGCGTTGTTTGTCTTTTTGGCCACTCAGTCAGAACAAAGCTTTTGATAAGTATTGTTTAGTTGCCCCTTTACTGTCATGCCCTGATTACATCCCTGGCAGCATTTCGAGTATCAATGATCGCGGATTGCGTGCGCAGGCCAATTAATACCAATTTATGAACGTATGATGTAACAGTTATGTGTAAACAGACGAAAGCCAACCTAATTGCCATGGATTTATGGTCTAGAGAAATTGTTTGGATGTTGGCGCTATTTCGCGGTCATGGCTTTTTGATTGTCAGTTTATTGTGTTGTGACGTTTTTGTTGATTTTTAGCATAAGTTTCTTAAATCTTCAAATCTGAATTCCATACAATTTTTTTTTTACGTGTTTTAAAATTAACCCTACTAACTTAAAAACGCGTATAAAATGTAAACTAAAGTATGAAACCTTTCACTTTTTTTGTTCACGAAATCAAAAAACATGGACGAAACGAATAGTGTGAAGAACTTACTATAATATGGCGTACTTTTTGAGTATTTGTCCGAAACATTTTGTATGGAATTCGGATTTGAGGATTTCCCTTTAAGTTACTTACTTTCTAGCTATTATTACGAAAAAAATTGGTTGTCTATAAGGTTGGTTTACGGACGATAGACGTGACTACCAGCGTAACGGGACAATGAGCGTTACTGGACAATGACGTCAACGTTTTGGTGGATGCAGCCGGCGTTCATCGATTTATTAGACGTAGTCACGTCAAAAATGTTTGGACATTTCAAGCAAGCTTGTAGGTACTATGAGAACCAGATAACTGATACAATACATAAAATACTTTTTTTTGAGAATAGGTACATACCTCCATAGAAGAGATGGAAAACACCCAGACAGGAGAAACACCGATGTTCATATCAATCAAATTTTTGTCTTGAAGCGGGAATCGAACCCGCGACAACGGTGTGGCAACACACTTGCCACTCCGCCATCCATGTCGCTAAAACTACTGTTTAGTTTCGTCTGGTTGGTATACGGATTAATAGGGTAGTTCTAATAAACACTTAGCTAGATAAATAGGTACATAGAGATATGGCGTCGAAAAACATGCCGTATTTTTAAATAGGTAAGTAGGTACATTTATCCTTACCCACTTTTGGCCATGGAAATCTAATATTAATAAAAAGATCTAAATTAAAATGAAAGGAGTGGCTAAAATGGCAAAATATTTGACTTCTTTGTATAGATACTAAAGTACATTTTATTCTTTCGCACATTAATAAAAAAAATAATGAAAACCAGTAAAAAAATAGAAAACTATTGAAAATTTCGTGAAAAATTAATTTTACGGGAATACGTCGATACAACTGTCAAAAGAAATCCCGCGCTGTCAATGTTTTCAAATGACGAACGAGATCCAAAGTGACGTTTCCGGTGCGAGGCATCGGTTTTTAATTAGCTCGATACGGCCAGTGTCAAATTGATTACTCTAGCGACTTTAACTTTGTCTATGGTAGTCATTAGGTAGGTAGTTTTTGAAATAAACAATTTTGTATTTTTTTTTTGTATAGATGAATAACGGTGTTCGTATAGAACACCAAGATGGACAGTACCAAATCAAAATGTATGCGGTATATAGGATCGAAAATTTTCAGACACTCTGTCAATAAAAATGAAATATCTCTATTCTCAAATAATGTTTGTTACTTTTTACGATGTAGTTTTATTGACAATTAAAAAGCCTAGTAGTTTTAACATATAATAGTTATTAAGCCCTGTTACTTCTCTTTTTTGAAAATCGCATCGGACCAGAATGTACTAGAAGTTAGCCAATGTGGCTCCCTTTTCTTGGTCGCATTTTCAATGTACTTCATTGTGTTTCTATACCTTAATACTTCTGCGATGGTAGACATAACGGGAATGGTCAGTCAAGAGTTTTTAAAGTTGAAAGGTCAAGTAGCTATTTCTTAATTTTCAACCGACTTCAAACAAAGAGTTTTTGACGTGACTACGTCTAATACATCGATGAACGCCGGCTGCATGCACGAAAACGTTGACGTCATTTTCCAGTAACGCTGTCATTGTTCCGGGCAACGCTCATTGTCCCGTTACGCGGGTAGTCACGTTAAACTATCGTCCGTAAATCAACTTTACAGACAACCAACTTTTTTTTTCATAGATACATACCTCAGAACTTTGTTGTCTATAGTAAACCGATTATTGAATGTTGGATTTCTGACACTTCCATTTTATCCTACGAAAATTTAAAGACTGAAACGAATTTTACTAAAATCATAAAGTTTTTATGGTTTATTGACACTTTTTCTCACATTTTGATGACTTACAGCCGCCATGTTGGATTTTTTGGCATTTAAGGTAGGTAACTAGATTACTCTTCTAAATATCTATACTAGAGTTTGACTCTATTTCTTTTTAATTGAATATTCTAGGTATTATAGAGTAGGACTCTATATTTTTACATTTAATCTTCTAGATACAGAATTGGACTAGATTAATATGTTTTTCAATAAATCTGCATAGAAAAAGGTTTCTGCAACTTCTCTTACATTAATTTTGCTATTATCATAGAAAAAACAACTGTCATTATTGTCTTTTAATCAGAAATCTTTCTTAAAATAGATGGCAATCATACCATCAAATTGCAGTTTAATTTTATCTGCGCCACTTTTCAAAACGAAAAAAAAATGTGTGCCAAATTTTGTTCCACTTTTTTTTCAAGATCATTCGCAAAAGTAATTTGGCATTGTGCCATCTCATCATAGATTTCTTTTTTTTGACAAGCGTGGGAGTGCGTAGTGTTGTCCGAATGATTGGATCGATAGTTCGACGATTAATCGATTAAAATATCGATAGTAATTGACACGTATCGGCCTAATGGAATTGGGCTTACCCTTTTAATAATTAATCTATTCGTTTCGGCTTTGTTTGTGATTTGATTATGAAATCAGGTAACTGTTACTTGAGAAGTGAGAAATGTTTAGCTTTATTGTTAGTAAATTTCCATCGTGAAAAGCAACGAAAAATATTCAAAAATAGAGTTAAGGTCAATTGCGGTAAATGCGTCAATTGCAGATTTTTGAAATTATTAAAAAACTATCAAATTACAGCAAAGTCCGGTGCTCTCTTTTAATAGTTTTTAGTTATTTTCAAAAGTCGCAGCGCATTTACCTCAATTGACTATTCTTATATCATTTTTATAAACGGTTGCCTTAAATTTATATCCTGTTTAACGCCGCCATCTTGCTTAGAAGCTTTCTTCTTTATGTTGGTGTTTTATAAGAACACCGTTAATAAATCTATGGTTCGATTGTTTTAGAAACTGTATTTTATTGCTTAGATATTTACTTAGACATGAGTCATAATAAATTGACCTAAATCGTTTATTTAGCAATAGGAATGCCGGGCTTATGTTTGCAGTACTAATTCTTACTTAGAATGATTTACTATTGTACCTAATTTCCATTTTAAATAAATAAGTACAGATTTTATAAAATGTATACAACATTAGTATATCTTTATGCGAAACCTTAAATAAGTTTGCTCAGAATCGATAACCAAATTCAATCAAAATGCATGCATCCCAATCAAGCATGTTTGTGAAAAACTATTTTTCTCTATAAAAACAGATGATTCCTCCCTCCTACCCGAAAACCATAAACAAAAATACACGTATCATTTTACCGCCAACTGTCATTTGCACAGATAATTTATTATTATGCCGGCTTGTAAACGCTCGCTGAGCTGTCAAACGTTTTGTGCACGTTTCAAACGACGCGCCCCGACGGGCAGAGACAATGCTGCGAGATTAGGGACGCTGGCAGGTGATATGAAAATCAGATGTCGCACTCTGTATACTTTTTAATCAAGGTTTTACAACAAGCTAAATAAAGCATAAAGTTTACAAAACTGAGAACCCGACTGCGTAATAATTATCCATTAATTGTCAATTTATTATTCCAAATTAAATGTAAACATTATAATATATTTTTGTAATCTCCTTTAATATACCTTGAAACTCTACTCGATAGGTTTTGTCAACAAAAAATATTAACAACTTACTAATTAGCTCCAAATATCCGCCATTTTTTTTTCTTAAACTCATCTAATAACATTCGAGTTATTGAGACGAATGTAACGATACATTAACTGTCAAAATTAATCCATCTGTTTAGAAGATATACGAGGTAACATACATACATATACAAGATACGCGCGAAACGTAACCCTTCCTTGGCAGTCGGGTAAAAATATACAACAACCGACTTCAATGTGACTTTCTAGTGACCGTAGGGACCACTGAAAAGTCACAGGGAAGCAAAATACGCAATTTTGGTTCACTTCACCTACTTTTTTTTCTGTTATTTTGATTTAATATATTTACTTCCGAACCCATTTCGAAATTTCAATGGGACCAAACTGAAAGTATATCCTCTCGAAAAAAAAACCGAATTAGTTAATAAATGAGAAAGTTCTGAGGTGACAAAAATAAAAAAAAACCGATTAGAGAACCTCCTATCTTCCTGTCCTATCTTCCATATTGCTTAAAAATAACTAGTCCACCATCTTAGGCGATCCACCATATTGGATTTTGAGTGAAAAATTTTGGTTTGTCAAGAAGTGTAAGCGTTCGCTAATAATTACCGAAATTATCCGCAATGCAAACAAAGTGGTATACTTAATCATAGATGGTAAAAAAAAATAATTCCTTATTTGAGGCTTAGATTATTCTTTGTATGGCTTCTAGACGACATTGAAAATATTGGATTTGCTTAGGATATTACTTTGTAAAAAATGTAATACATTGTTCACTTTAAAGATTATACATAATATTTAAAAGTACCTAAATACCTACGAAAATAAAAATAAGTGGTGTTTTATGTTCTCTTAAAAATTATAACATTTTGCAACTGCTTTTATGCATTAAAAATATTGTACTTAAGTAAATACAAAGTACCTAAATTAAATTATAAGGAAAGTGCCAAAAATCCAAAATGGCGATAGTAATCCATGAGAGTTTTTTTTAGAACTTTAAGCGTGTTTTAATAGAGTAGGTATCTGCAAGAATGAAGTGTACCTGCATACTGTGTGCAGTACAGGGTGTCCTCGAGCTCTTTACTGACCGCCTTGTCGCAGCTCCTATTGTTACCGACAGGGTAACATGGATAAGGGGAATAATTCTCATCTGTAAACTTTCTCTGTCCTCCTAGGGTGACAGATGGGACAAAAAAGTTCTATATGTCCCCCCGTTGCTAAAAGGGGGATAAATTGAACTTTTATTATTTTTTATAGTTCTGTCTATCCCCGCGTCACCAATAGGGGGGTAGATAGAACTATTTATTCCTGCCTGTCCTCCAATTGTGTTGTATTATGTTATACTTCCACATTTGAAATACTGTTAATTCAATAATAAATAATAAATATGAGAGATGTGTAAAAGTATTATCCCATTGTTAAAAACAGGATTTTAAAAGTGGCGAAAAAAAATGTACTTCGTATCTGTCACCGTAATAATAAAATAAATTGTAAATACAACGAAAGTCTGCTATGAAATAGAACAATTAAAGGACCATTCACAATTTTACGGTTTTAAAAGCGTTTTGTAAATGATCACCCAAATAAAAGATTCAACCTAACCTACCAATCAAAAAGCGACTGCGCCCTGATTGGTCTGTTTTCGAATGTTCACAATTTATCGGTTTTCAAACCGTTAAATTGTAAATTGTCGTATTTTACAATTTTACGTTGACATATCCACACTAAGCTGTCTTCAGATCGCACAAAGCGTCGTGTCAGGGTGCATACTTTTTAATACTTCTAGATGGAGATTGAGCCTGTACACACTTGACTTGCTTACGGCTACGAGTCAAAACAAGGGCATGACTTGACTTATCGACTCTGACTTATGACAAAATAATCTATCCAATTACTTGACACTGGCTATATACCTTTGATGTGAAGCCAAACTGAAGAACTTATGTTCTTCGAAAGAAAAAAAAAAACATTTTTAGGTGAAACAAGTGTAAAGTTAAAAAACTTTAAACCCAACTGTTTGTCAAAATCTGTCAAGTAATAAATAAGAATTATGTTAAAATCACTATAAATTTTAAAGAAACCAACAAAAACGAGACCACTTAGCATTTGCTTCAAAATATATCACCTATCTCAAATAATCTATTTTGTTGAAAAGAGGGCTCATTCCCACTAGTTCTGTACACAGAACAAGTGAAGCCCGTCACACACGTAGCTATAATATATATTATAGCAAGGCATATTACGATATATTTTCTATACAAATATTCAAGTCATAGAATAAAAATAAGAATAAGAACATTTTTATTGTGAAAACTGGTACAAAAGATGGTCATATTTTTAAACGTTAGGAGCAAACAGTTTTGTCCGTTTCGGACGTACAATATTTTTACATTTGCAAATTACCTATTATCTAAGTAGGTATCTACACCAAAACATATTTAATATAGTTTTTTTTTTTTACATACCAAAATAAACAAAGAAACTAACATATTTTTTTTTACCTACTATTTTAGAAATATATATTATAGCTGCGTGTGCGGTCGCTTGAATATTTGTATAGAAAATATATCGTAATATGCCTTGCTATAATCATATTAATATATATTATAGCTACGTGTGTGACGGGCTTAAGACTTTTTGTCTCACTAGTTCTGTATCCAATTTATATCTGTGTACAAAAATAATGGGATAAAAAGTTTTACCTTATTGGGAGCCCTTGCTACTCTAGAACACCATGCCATCACAGCCTACAATACAAATAGGCGCTTGCAGTCGCCATCTTGAATTTTTTGACATTTTGGTTATCTGGTACAAGTATAATATAATATATATAACTGGTATAATAGTACAAGCCAGCTTAATTTGGGGCTAGATAGTGTTGTGTGAATTGTTAAAACTTTATTATTATTACTAAATTAGATAAATAAAACATTTTTATTATTTCAGGCACGTAGTATAATTTAAAAATCTGCATCTGGTTGTCGATCCCGCGAAAGTTATTTATAATTCACTCTAAACCACTGACATAATACTGTTTAAATATATCGACCTGTATCAAGGTCACCATGATCTTGCAACGTAGTGTAATGTAGAGTCGTGCATTATTACCCGATTGCGAAGAAGGGTTATGTTTTTAGAGTGGCAAGGGACTGCCACGCCGGTGTCGCAGGTTCGATTCTCGCTTCAGGACAAAGATATTAAAATATTAATATTAAGGCCCCTTTAAAAGAGTAGATATAGGTATTATCATTGTTTAATTCTGCTTTGTATTAGTTGGTGTACAATAAAGTGTTTATATATGTATGTATGTATGTATGTATTTATGTATGTATGTATGTTTCTCTGATTTTTTTGTGGCACCTGCAGGCTATAAGGCTGACCGAATTTTAATAAATGAGGAAAAAACAAAATGGCTGCCACGAAATATATTGATCAGAGATCCTAAAGGACTAAGAGGACGTGGTGGCCGAGTGGATGAGGCCCTTACCTTGCGATCTGATGGTCGCGGGTTCGAATCCCGGTGGCAGTTATGCGTAAATGGGTTTTTTCGGTCGAAAAAATCTATGTATGCATCCCACGTTCTCGCAACGGTGAAGGAAAACATCGTGAGGAAACCGGCATGTCGTAGAACTTAAAAGTTCGAAAACATGTGTCGAGTGCACGAAAGGAGCCTCTTCGAGGCGCACTTGAAATCCTTTCACCACACTGGTTCGAAAGATCTAGTGACACGATAAGAAGAATAAGAAGAATGAATGACTATTATACTCGCAGTAAATATTTGTATTACAGCTCAAGGCTAATCCTCAAATCCGAATTCCATACAAAATGTTTCGGACAAATACTCAAAAAATACGCCGTATTATAGTAATTTCTTCACACTATTCGTTTCGTCCGTGTTTTTTGATTTCGTGAACAAAAAAAGTGAAAGGTTCCATACTTTAATTTAGATTTTATACGTGTTTTTAAGTTAGTAGGGTTAATTTTAAGAGTATTTGTCCGAAACATTTTGTATGGAATTCGGATTTGAGGATTCCCCTTAAGCTACCTACTACAATCTATATTACAAAATTTACAAAAGGAATCAATTGGTCCACCCATAGACCGTTGCAAACGATATAGGTAGCTCAACTGCTCCAACTCGACAACCGATGGCTATTTTTAGTGAGTGATGCAACTCAGTAGGTTGCATCACTCACTCGCATTCATAATATTCTAGGAATTTATTGGGTGTTTTGTATGGATTTCGGGAAAACCATGTTTAGATAAAGTACCTACGAGTATTTCTGAAATGATGAATTTATCCTGCTTAAATTCAAGGACAGGAAACCAATCCAATTATTAACATAGTAGGTTAGGTTAGGTATAGACACGAAATGCTCGGGCAACCGAGGTCACTCCGCGAAGCCTGCGAAGAGCCCAGGAATCTTCTGCGCTTCTGGACGGAGTTAGGCTGGCTACATCCGTAGCCAGCAGGTAATTTGCTCACGCAAAAAGGACCGATTGACGAGTCCAATTGCGGAAAACGGAGTCAACTACATACATACATAGGTTAGGTATAGTTATTAATAAGTTTAAGCATCGATGACACACGGCTTTTTTACAAGCAGATTCTTAGCGAGTTTTAAAGCTAGCGTATGAGCGTGTTAGCTTTTGGGAAGGATTGAAACAAGCAGATTGTAAAAACGCCGATGACACTGGGCGACTTTACACGCTACAAGCGAACTCGCTGGCTTGTAGCGTGTAAAAAAGCCGTATGTCATCGACGCTTTAGAATATGAATATTCAAAGTTACATACTACAACCGACTTCAATGGGACTGTTTTAGTGACGTTAAACACCACTGAAAAGTCACAGGGAAGCAAAATACGCAATTCATTTACTTCGTTGACATATTTTTTTTCAGTTATTTTTATTTAAGGGGAATCCTCATTGATTTCGTCAACAAAAAAAGTGAAAGGTTTCATACTTTAATTTAGATTTTATACGTGTTTTAAAATTAACCCTACTAACTTAAAAACACGTATAAAATCTAAATTAAAGTATGAAACCTTTCACTTTTTGTGTTGACGAAATCAAAAAACATGGACGAAACGAATAGTGTGAAGAAATTACTATAATACGGCGTACTTTTTGAGTATTTGTCCGAAACATTTTGTATGGAATTCGGATTTGAGGATTCCCCTTAAAACTAAATTACTGAACTGATTAAAAAAATAATCTATGTGCAATTTTTGACAAATTTAATTTGAACGATACGACTTATTTTTTCAAGTTTTTTAGCCATATCTGTGTTCAATAACGGCAACTTATTATGCGCATTTTTTTCTGGTGATTAATAACTTAGGGTATTATATATTTTATTATAATATTGATAATCTTATCATCAACCTTGCCTTTGTCGCTTTATCAAAACTTGTCTAAACAATATATTATATAATATAATAGTAAGAGGAAACCAAAATTTTGTACACGAACGAACATTATACAAAACCCTTATTTCCTCATACAGAACCCTAAAAGCGATGTTTACGAGATCAAAACGTGATAACAGACGCGTTCCGTGCAAGTGCCGCAATAAACACCCGGAATAGAACCCGCACCTCGCCTAGCAGATGTCGTCTGTTTCAACTAAGGTGTGAATCTGACGTCAATTCAGGAGATTTACGGGAATGCCATTAATGTGTTCCTTTCATTAAAGAAATTACTGAGCTTTCGAGACTGACCATCAAAATGTCACAAGGTGGACGAGAGTTGAAAAAATGATGCACTGGCCTATGGAAATCAAAATTCTGTGTAGCACTCAAAGTAACGGTTATAGGCAGGCGTGATCTTTTACCATAAGGAGAGCGCCTAGCTATTCTCGCCCGCCACTAGGTAACATATAAAAAATACGCGCACTGAACGCGTTATATGAAATTACAAAAAAAAACGGGAGCCTTACAGCTTACAGTAGTCGCATAAGATGTGTAGCATCTGACATATTATTTAAATTTGGAATATTTTTTATTTTTTTCTGAGGTTAGTACCATCTAACAGCTAACTTCCTGTTACACACTTCCGTCGCATATCACGAAATCACTACCACAAATTGACAGAAAGCGAAAGGAAACATGTTACTCATCAAAAATGTAAAAAACTTACCCATTATCACCCACATACGTCTCTTTCGCCGAAATCCCTTTAAAATGCACCCGATTTTCAACCTCTCCATCCACCAAAAAGTCTGTCATCACAAAATTCAAAACCTCCTTGTTTAAATGCGCCCTTAAATAACTTATCTCACTTAACCTATCCCTAGTAGTGTTTGGCAGTATATGATTATGTCTGTGCCTCACTTGACTGTTTGACACTTCAGAAATGTCAGTGTCACTGTCACTTTCATTATCAATTTCACAGTTTGTGGTGCCGAGAAGAAGGAGAATGAGTAATGGCGTCTTGAACATTCTTCCCCAGGATATTAGCTTCGCGATGTTGGATTTTTTCTTCGGTTTTGGTGGTTTGAGCTCCATTTTGGATCTGGAAGAAATTTGAATTTTGAAATTAGACCGTTAGAAAATGGCGCATTTTTTAATCTTGGCTGTTTACTGTATACACTTTATTTATCCACCACGCCGACCCAATGCGGATTGGTGGATGTCACATGCCATAGAATATTTTTTTTCTGTCCTTTCGTCGTGTCTCGATGTTTTCCTTCAACGTTGCGAGAACGTGGGATGCGTATAGGGTTGCCAACCGTACTATAATATATAGTATTGAACTGTATTTCGGAACTCCGTACTATATACTGTTGAAGAAATATATAGTACGCGGAAATACTATATTTCAGTAGGTATAATAAATCAATGTTTATATTTTCCTCTATAAACAACACGCCTGAGAAATTTCTCCTATTTGGCGTTTTCAAGTCCTAGTACAGTAACAGCAATTTTCAACAATCACATTATGTGCTTTTACGTGTACTGTTTACTGTTTGAGTGATTTTCAGGACTACATTAAAGGGTGAAAAAATTGCGGCTCGCTTCGCTCGCCGCGGTCAGGTTAGCATTATTTCATGATGTTTAGTCCTGCTAAACCGATTTTTCCTAATTAGATAACCAAAAGTCTGGAAAATTTGCGCCTCGCTGCGCTCGCCGCGATCACATTTAGGTATATGTGTCATTAATTACATGTTTTGGTGATTATCAGAATAAAAAAATATCTAAAAAATATAACAGTCAATTTTTTATTCTTCCCTACTAAAATACTATATTTTTTTAAGTATGCTATATTTTTTATAGCTTTTTTTTTAAAAATACTATGCTCATACCTTAAAATTTTGGCAACCCTAGATGCATACATAATTTTTTTTGACCGAAAATACCCATTTACGCATGATTGCCACCGAGATTCGAACCCGCGACCATCTGATCGCAAGTCAAGGGCTTCAACCACTCGGCCATCACGACCTCTACATGACAAACGATGAATCGGTACGTATCATTGAAATAATTTGAGTTTCTTAAATAATTTTCAATGATGCGTACCGATTGACGCAAGGCCATAGAAACACGACTAACGGTAACAGTATGTCCAATATCCTACTAATATTATAAACGCGAAAGTTTGTAAGGATGGATGGATGGATGTTTGTTACTCTTTCACGTAAAAACTACTGAATGGATTTTAATGAAACTTTACAATAATATAGCATATACATCAGAATAACACATAGGCTACAATTTATAAAGATAAATTTAAAATTAAAATAATTTTCTGCGCAGACGAAGTCGCGGGCACCAGCTAGTTTATCATATTTATTTAAAAAAAAATAGACCTTATTTTTCTGTTTTTTTATTATTTTTTTAAAATTTGATTTTAATTTGTACTTTGATACCAGACAAATCTCAAACTGTGATTCGCGGTTATATTTTTTTTCCATTTAGTACCTACTTACAGCTGTTTATCTATTTAATTAATTGAAATGTCTCAATTCTCAAATCTCAATATTTGGATAGTTCCCAGTAGTTCCATAGAACTAGTGGGAATAGGTTAAGATCTCAATAAAATTGTGTAAAGGTTTGTGAATACATACTGACCGAGTATGGTTTCCATTTAGATTCTCGGTCAGTATGCATTCATAACTTATATTTAATATTATTATATTGTATGTACTGTGACTTATTTACAGTGTAAATACAATTTATTTATCATTATCTGTGTTCAGTAACGGTAGGTAACTGATTATAATGCGTATTTTTTTTTCTGGTAATTAAAAAACTTGTGGTGTATATTGATTAAAACGTATCGTAGAATCTAGGCGCCATCGCCTGATAAAATCGCTTGACGATGTAATTATATACTAGACTCACATTACTGAGGAATTCCTGACGAGATCATAACAAATATGAAATGTGAGACGCAAAAAGACGTTCTTAGAAATATGACATTACCTTTTAGAGAGATGGTGATCGCTATACATAAAACACTTTAGATGTTTGAATAGATAATCTCGCCGAAACTACTAAACCGAATTAGTTTAAAGAAAAAGTTCATTATACACTAAAATAATATTTTGAAAACGAAAAAGTGAAGTCTAAAACTTCAACATCATCATCCACAGCCCATGAATACCCACTGCTGGGTGACGGCCTCCTTCTGTACCACAGAAGTAAAAAAGTATGGAATCACACTGTTGTACATTTAAAAGCGACCAAGAAAAGGGAGCCACATGGCTAAATTCTAGTACCTAAATATTGGTACGAGGCAAATATTCGAAAAAGAGAAGTAACAGGGGCTAGATAAATAATATAAGTTTAAACTATCAGGCTTTTTCATTGTTAATAAAACTAAATCGTTAAAGGTAACAATCATTATTTGAAAATAAAGATATTTATTTTTTATTGACAGGGTGTCTGAAAATGTTCTGTCCTGTATTCCGTATCCATTTAAGTTTGATACTGTAAATTTAAAAAAATAAAATGTCACACAAAAATTTACATACAAAACAAAAATTCTAACCAAAACAAAGAACAATGATCAAAGAAAAAACAAAAACCAACATTTTTCACTTTAGGTACCTTAGGCCTTTAGGCAATCAGTCAGAATCAGAATTTTGGATTTCTACATAATGACAGAGTGACAGGGGCGCGAGTGCGGCGTCAGAGGCGAGCTTTTGCGAACTGGCTCGAGCTAGGTACCCGGGTTTACCAAACGATGAATATAACTTAAATTATTATCAATGAAGGGTACCTACCGCCTGACGCAAATCAATAGGAAAACAACTCTTTATTTTGACAAAAATTTGACTTGATTTTTTCAAGTTTTTTTGCCATATCTGTGTTCAGTAACGGCAAGTAACTATGCGTATTTTTTTTGGTGATTAAAAATTTACGGTGTATTAAATCGGATTGATACTTCAATGCGTTGAACTTGACTATCTAAAACTAAAATTAGACTATTGGCATTTGGCAAGTCACCTGCTAGGAAACAATCAACTAGCGCGCCAGTGGACAAATATACTTACTAGAAATATATTTGTCCACTGGCGCGAAAAAAAAAAATAACCATACTGGTGGAACAAATGAATTAAATCAATTTGTAATATTGATGAATGATTCTATACTTATATGATTTTTAGGTATATTAATCTATTCGTTTGACATACTCGACGAATTTCATTAGATTTCTTCAAATAATAAAATATTAAGGCCAATCCTCAAATCCGAATTCCATACAAAATGATTCGGACAAATACTTATAGCCGTATTATAGTAATTTCTTCAATCTTCACACTATTCGTTTTGTCCATTTTTTTTTATTTCGTCAACAATTAAAGTGAAAGGTTTCATACTTTAATTTAAACACGTATAAAATCTAAATTAAAGTATGAATACGGCGTACTTTTTGAGTATTTTTCCGAATCATTTTGTATGGAGTTCAGATTTGAGGATTCACTTTAAGTCAGCCCACGACCAGAACAAGGATTCCAATTTTCTAAATTCGGTGCACTGCTGAAACGCACATCCACTTAGTGCGGTTTCAGACTAGCGTATTTTTGTCGACAATACGGCCGACGTATCTTGGCGAGTCTGAACATAGGCTATGCGAACTATAGCGCATGAAAACACGCAATAGAAAACTGTTGATGCCAACTTCTTTTTTATAAACCAACTAGCATAAGCCCTTGCTTTCGCCCGCGTTGATATATTATACATATAAAATAATGTAATAAGTGTGTACATGCGCCAAAGTTCGCATAGCCTATGTTCAGACTCGCCAAGATACGTCGACCGTATTGTACGTACACGCGCTGTAAATCAAAACACGAGCGGCGAATCCGCCCGGTTAATCCGCTAATCTGAAACCGTGTAAGTTAATTGAAAACAGGGAAAAATCATGAAATTATCAGAAAAAAATATGTTTTTTTATGGAAAGCCATAGATGAATAACGGTGTTTTTATAGAACAAGATGGACAGTACCTACCAAACCAAAATGGTTGCGGTATATAGGACCGAAAATTTTCAGACACCCTGTCAATAAAAATGAAATATCTCTATTTTCAAATAAAGTTTGTTACTTTTTACGATGTCGTTATATTGACAATGAAAAAGCCTATTCGTTTTAACATTATATTATAATAGTTATTTAGCCCTGTTCCTTCTCTTTTTCGAAAATTAGCAAAGGACCTAAATGTACTAGAAGTTAGCCAATGTGGCTCTCTTTACTTGGTCGCATTTTCAATGTACTACATTGTGTTTCTATGTGGAAAGCAATGAAAAACCCTTCCGAAAAACTTTTTCAGCTGCAACACGACGCAAAATGCAAAAGGCATAAATTCTTACTTTTGGCATTGGTTAAAAATCTCTGTAATTAGGTTATGTTTGTATGTTTGTATGAACGTCACAAACCATACATGTCTCGGCCGCAACCTCTTATCAATGCATTCATCACGATGATAAGAAAATTATATCTGGTTTTAAACTAGAAGATAATTATGTTCGAACATAATTTACTTATACTTAAAAAGAATGGTTGTCTGTAAAGTTGGTTTACGGACGATAGTGACTACCAGCGTAACAGGACAATGAGCGTTAGCGGACAATGACAGCGTTACCGGACAATGATTTCAACGTTTTCGTGCATGCAGCCGGCCTTCATTGATTTATTGACGTAGACGTAGTCACGTCAAAAATATAGGTTTTACAAAAACATCGGTTGTAGTACCGACTTCAATCGGACTGTTTAAGTGACCGTGAACACCACTGAAAAGTCACAGGGAAGCAAAATACTTACGCAATTTCGTTTACAACATATTTTTTCAGTTATTTTGATTAAAAACTGATATGATTTTGATTAAGTTTCTATGGGATAATCTAAAAGTAGGTATATCATTAAAAAAATATCTCAAGGCTGACCTTGACACATTTATTATGAAGATTTTTTGAAAAAAACCAACGCGCCTTGCAGTACCTAAGTCGCATAAGATGTGTAGCATCTCATTTAAGTTTGGAAGTATTCTATTGTCTTCAATTTTCTGAGGTTGGTACCATCTGACGGCTAATTTCCTGTTATACACACTTCCATTAAATTTCACGAAATCACTCCCACAAATTGACAGAAAGCGAGAGGAAAGCTGTTACGCATAAAAAAATAACAAACATTTTCATTCAGTGTTTTTTTTTTCGAAGAACTCAAGTTCTTCGGTTTTGGCTCCACATCAAAGGTTTACATTATAGCCAGTGTCCGTACCTAATTGGAGAGATTATTTTGTCATAAGTCAGAGTCGATAAGTCAAGTCATGCCCCTGTAAAGTGGTGGTGGTTGCGACTTTAGTTTACTCCATAGAAGCCTCTAGGGCTTCTATGGAGTTTTGGAGGCAACACGAAAAGTCACGTTTTACAGCATTACACTATTCACCAACACTCATACACGTTCACGAGCACTTAATGGATAAAAAACCACCGTTTTTACACTTAAACACTCAAAGTAATACAAGTTTTGTATGATAAATGCCATCAAAACCAATTTTGTAAAAATTTAAAAAACTACCAAGTCTCGCTTTCTGTATGTAACACCAAGCCGGTTACTTTATTAATTCCCTACTTAAGGGACCTACTGTCTTTAGTTATTACGTAATTAGCTAACCTAACAACATCCTATAGTGACCATTATGAATATTAAAAATCTTTTATGTTTTAAATAAAATAGATTGACTTGGCCATCGCATAAAACACGATGTATCTCACAAGTAATACAATTATTATATGAAATAAGATTGATTAGTGCGATTGCCAAGTCAATCTATTTTATTTAAAACATAAAAGATTTTTAATGTTCATAATGGTCACTATAAGATGTTGTTAGGTTAGCCAATTACGTAATATCTAAAACTAATTAAATTTACTAAATAACGCGAATGCGACATTTTCACGTTCCCGCCAAAACTTCATCATTCAATGTTTCTTGGATACTACGTAAGTTGGTATTGTATCGTGTATCATGTGTTAAACTGTCATGAATTCAATTAACTCCAAAGAGGTCATTCTAAATGGGTTAAAAGACAAACTCAAATTGTTTGTTATAAAAGAAAACGTCTTTATCAATCATAAAAAAAAACATTTTAACTCCTCACGCTCGTAAAGTTCAACTTTAAACTATGTGCAAGGGGAGTAAAACTGCATTTTAGGCCCTAGAGCAAAAAGATAGTTGAGAACTTCGTTCAAATACCGAACTTCAGTCCTTCTTAATACCCATAGATCAGTGTATTATAATGAGGTACCAAAATATAACAATTCAAATCTCAAAAATCGTGGTAACATTGGATAGCTGTCTCTGTTTCTGAATTACAAAATGGGCGCTCATTTAAATTTGTTCAATTTAAAATCTTGTTTATAGTTCAGTACCTATACCTATCTCGCACTTGCCCATTTTATACTCGACTTAAATATCCATTTTATCGTTGAAAATCTACAGCGAATCGTAAACGAACTCAAAACTAATCGTACTATTTAATTTAAATCACGGACACAAGACATACGCAATTAACTTTAATTTATTTAAATTAATTATTTTCGATACTTCTCTATTTTTAGTTTGTATTTTGAACCTTATTACTATTGAAACTAGATACGTTGCGTGGTATGACTAGCCAACTAGATTGTGCTCTGTTGACACATTTTAGTTACTTCAGTGTATATAAGTATTAAAGTATAGAATCACACCTAAGTATATTGAAAACGCACCAATAAAGTTAGTCAATTTAGCCAACTTTTTGTACATATTGGTCTGATGCTTAATTTCAAAACAGAGAAGTAACAGCGCTGGTGAAATATTTCTATTTCAAAATTACTAAGCTTTTATAATTCCATCGAAAAATTAAACGGAAAATAGAAAAAGGAAATGAAATGAAATATTGTTTATTTGCTAGAACATATGTGTTTACAAATAAGGTCTTAAATAGATTGAGTCCATTTTTTGTCCTGCCGTAATAGGCATGCAAATATTAAGTCTTATTAACTAAGTAAGTATATACTTAAACAAAAGAAAAATCTAATCTACTGAGTTCAAGTATTCACCTATCGCATAGAAACATTTCTCCAAGAGCCATTTTTTAGTTTTATAAAAAATAGATTCCCAGTTAGGTTTTTTATATCCTTAGGCAACTTATTATATATAGTGATACACATGTAGTATGCTTGCCGTTGAGGAAAATATTTTTGTATTGTCGGCGTGTCTGTTTTTTTTATCTGTTTTACGATGGGATCTAGTAACACCCAAACGAGTAACACTGTTACTCGATGGGATTTTTTTTCCCATTGATTTTGTTATATATTTTTTGAAGATTACTTACCTACTTTATGATAGATAATAGAATACCTGTTGAAAGATTTAATTTATTAACTATTTAAGATCTCCAGCGGCGTAAATATGTAGGTCTTGATAGGTCGTACATGTTTGAGCCCTTTGGGGTCGAGACCCTAGGTCCATGGGGAATGGGAGCCTTCCGCGTTTTTAAAATTTTGTCAGAGCGTCTGGTCGAAGCGAGGCGTGATCAGAGGGCTGGCAGCTATCTGGGCCAAAGAATAAGCCTTGATATACAAAGAGGCAATGCAGCCAGAATCCTCGGCACGCTGCCATCGGGTATCGAGTTGGAGCAGTTGAGCTACCTATAGATCGTTTGCAACGGTCTATGGGTGGCCCAATTGTTTCCTTTTGTAAATTTTGTAATATACCTATATATAGATTTATTAACAAAGTACTGCAAAATATAGTTATTTGATTATAACGGGTATTTATCGCGCTCACCTCGTATGTTTTTGTGTCCCGACGTTTCGACTGTATTGCAACAGCCGTGGTCACGGGTTGACTGGCGTATACGACTTCATTTTGCTTTGAAGCTGTTCATCTTAGTTCTCTATAGGACAACGTTATTATTCTATGCTTTACTGTTTTACCATGTACTTATGAGTAAGCAGGTTAATTGGTTAGTTTCTAATTTCAACCGATTTGAATAAGGGTAGGTAATCAATTCGGTTGAATGTTTTTTTGAAATGTTTGTTATCTCAGAACGTTGTTGTTAAACACTGATTTGAAAAAAATATATTCGTCTTGAGTTTATATACCTACTTTCAGATTGGTTCCATACAAATTTGATCAACATCGGTTCCGTAGGTTAGGTACTTTATATAACAACATATTATGTGTTTGTGTTGGTCGGGAACACAAACACCAAATAAGTCCAAGGTAGAAAGAGAAAGTAAGTAGGTGGTAAGTTTCAATTAAAAAAAAAAAAAAAAAAAAAAAAAAAAAAAAAAAAAAAAAAAAAAAAGAAGTAAGGTACCTACTTAACAATAATATGTAGATAAAAAAAATCAATTATGTTGTTATAAAAAGTACCTAAACTACGGAACCGATGTTGATGAAATTTGTATGAAACCAATCTGAAAGTAGGTATATTACTCAAAACAAATAATATTTTTTTCATAGGTTCTATAGGTATATAATATAGGTCACAAACATAAAATAAACCGAATTGATAACCACCTCCTTTTTGAAGTCGGCTAAAAACATAAATGACGACACGCTTGGTCGAGTGGCAAGTGTGTTGAACTGCCACCCCGGTGTCGCGGTATCGATTCCCGCTTCAGGACAAGCACTTGTGTGATGAACATCGGTATTTGTCCTGAGTCTGGGTGTTTTCCATGTATTCTATGTACGTATGTATTTACAAAAAAAAAGTATTTAAAGGCTAATCCTCAAATCCAATTCCATACAAAATGTTTCGGACAAAAACTCAAAAAGTACGCCGTATTATAGTGATTTCTTCACACTATTCGTTTCGTCCATGTTTTTTGATTTCGTCAACAAAAAAAGTGAAAGGTTTCATACTTTAAATTAGATTTGATACGTGTTTTTAAGTTTGTAGTAATTTTAAAACACGTTAAAATCTAAATTAAAGTATGAAACCTTTCACTTTTTTTGTTGACAAAATCAAAAAACATGGACGAAATTACTATAATACGGCGTACTTTTTGAGTATTTGTCCGAAACATTTTGCATGGAAATTTGCCTTGAGGATTAAGTATTGTATCAGTTATCTGGCTCCCATAGTACAAGCTCTGCTTAGTTTGGGGCTAGATGGCGTTGTGTGATATGTCCAAAATATTTATTTATTTATAAAGATCGACGACAAAACCATTATTACCTGTGTTACCTGTGTTTCACAATAAATAAATTTGTATTTGTAAAAAATATTATCAAAAATGCCCATCCCTTCTCGATTACCCGTGACATTGACATTTCAATATTCGTTCAGTAGCGCTCGAGGTGACGTGCTCAATGAGCTATTATCGCCTGATAATTACCGGGACAGGTGTTTATGACGTTTATTTTAAAAACAGGAGGTTATTTTAAGCGAGTGTAATCCTGCCCCGCTAAACGCGACTATTTGTAAACGTGTCCCAATTTTTCAATATTGGTGTGAAAGTGCCCCGATTAACATGGCCTTAAATGGAATAGTCACCTAGAAAAATGTACGTCACGGAGATGAAAATTAAATAGGTACTTAACTTAACTTGACATAATATAATTCACAGATTAAAATAGTATAATAATATATAAATTCACAACCAATTACTAAACACTTTAATGAATTATTAAATAAATATAAAATATCATAGAGATGGGATTCGGAAATCCAAAATAAAATTAATGATTTTACATTTCATAAATGAGGAAATTTTATATATTTAATTGTATATTATGACTTTTAAACGTAAACTTTTTATTTTTTATAAAAAAAGACTCATTGACTCATCTCAATAAAACACTCTGTATAATCAAGACGAAAAAACACTTTATGAGCAGCAATTTTTTTTTTCCAAGATATTTTCTATTTCTGTTTCCTGTGTGTATATTTATTGAAAACATGCTAAAATATACAAAATGTAGTTGCGATCCCATTTATATTTACATTTATTTTGTAGGCTAACCTACCTAGAAAACCTATCTAGTAATGTATACAGGTTGTATTTTTTTTCAATTATTCGGGTCAATTTGCATCAAGAGTAACAATTAAAAAAAAAATTACAGTTATGGTTTTCTTATAAATCGAGGGCATGACTCCTTTCACGATTTTTCTCTAACTCTCGTGGTTTCGTACTTGGCCATCAGTGCCCTTCTCAAAAAAACACCCTGTATATTTTTTGTATATCTTTTTCCTATGGCATGGATTCATAGATAGATGTTTATTCCTCAATCACGCGAAAACTATAAGACCAATTGAGCTGAAATTTTGTACGGATATAGTTGATGAGCTGGAAAAGCATAAAAACTACATTTTGTCCCGATAACAAAGCTACAGGAACAGCTAGTAAAGTAATAAAGCATTTACCTAAGCTATATTCTTTTTTCTTTTTTTTATAACATACACACACTCACACCCCTGCTGGTTCCCTGTGTCGCAGGTGGCATGGACACATACAACACATCACAACATCCAAGACCCGAGAACAAACATTTGTGTTCGTCACAAATATTTGCCCCGGCCGGGGATCGAACCCGGAACACCAAGCTTCGTAGGTAGGGTCATTACCAACTAAGCCACGGTGTCGTCACGTATGCTATAAGTATTTGCATTGGTGCGCGCGGTTTTGTACGGTCTTGATAGACACATATTGTAATGAATAGGTATTTATAGTCACAAAGTGGAAATAATTATGACTTCCATTATTTATTTACCTGTGATTTAATAAGAAAAAAAAGATTTATTTCCGATAGGTTCATTTTTACGTGTAGTTTTATCCAGTAATGAATTATTTATGTTACTTATGCCTATATCAACAAATTACATAAATATATTTAGTAATAAATCCGATTAATTTCTAAACAAAGGTTTTAATTAACTTAACTTTAGTTCAACTAAACCAAAGAGTCAACGAACAGAAAACCAAAGTTTAAAGATACGACACGTGTTTCGCCTCTACACGAGGCATCATCAGGAGGTTTGGACTCGCCGAAGTTTGAAACGAGAGTCAAACTCGTTTCATTTTTATATATTTATATAATTTGTTGATATTTATGGATTTCCGCAAAGTAACGCCTGAATCAATCAATTACTTATGCCTACTTGCACGAAAGTGTCAAAGCTCCTAAGCAATTACTTTTCTTGCTTGCCAGTTCTTAACGGTCCAAATTCAACTGTTTAGAAATGTCAAGCAAGTTAATTAATTGCTTAGGAACTTTGATAGTTTGGTGCAAATCGGCATTAGTCTAACTTAATCTAATAAATATGTTTGCAACTTTAAAGATTAACCTACATTTTTCCTTAAAAAAACTAGCACGTTAGATAATTTATTTAGTTATTTTAAAAGTAGTGTAGAAAACTATTTACTATTTTTTATCTTATATGTAACTTTGCAACTTTAGAGATTAATCTACCTTTTTCTAAAAAAAAAATCCGTCTCGACTCGTATCGATTTAATAATTACGTAATGTTTTTTTTTAAAGTCGTGTTTAAAAAATAATATTTAATTTTTTTACAAATACACTTACCTACCAACAAAATTGAAAAAGGTTATTTACCTGTCAAAAACACAGATTCACGCACAATCCATTTTTAAACACACAGTCCCACTTTCGAACGGAATGTCACAAAAAATCGCACTGCAACACCAAAAAAAATGTGGATTTAAAAAAAAAGTTGATTTCTGAAAGTTGCCGGTTCCCGCGTAAAGTTCGTTGAGCGAGCGACACGAGTTGACTGCCCGATTGACAGTGTTACACTGAAGTTCTGAAGTTAGAATGGTCACTTGTATTTGGCCATATTACTAACTCCATGCGGTAAATACTCGCTGGATGAATGAAGAATGTTAATTTATTACATACACGGTGAAGTATCGGCACTATTAAAAAGATTTTCTAAAAATTTTTTGAAGTGAAAATTTCTTTAGGCGCGCCGAGCACTTTATTTTGTGGGTCATGCTGGGCTATGTAACTGTTTTAATGACCGAAAACACCACTGATAGACATAGAGAAGCAAAATACGCAATTCCGTTTACTTCAACGACATATTTCAGTTATATTATATATATTAGATCTTAAAACTAAACTACTGAACCGGTTTTAATGAAAATCTATGGGACCAATCTGCCTCTCAAACAAAAAAATATTTTTTCAAATCGTTTTATAAACAACAAATTTCTGAGATAACAAACGTAATTTAGAATTATTAATTAAAATCGTAATTGAGAACCTCCTTGGTTTTTTAAGTCGGTAGATTTTTAATTTGAATTGGCCACATCTAGCCAATTTCTCCTAGTTGGCAACACCACTATGTAGAATAGCCAGTATCGGACGATCGTCAGGTGATCGGGAAGTCTCGTGCAGATATGCAGGTGAAATTTAAGAAAGCAATTTTTTCTTACACCTTGATACTTTTAGACAAGCGCGCTTTATTCTTACCAATTTAAATTATGAATACAGTAAGTAGGTACCTTCTTATATTGACTGAACAACTTAAGGTTTACATTAAAAAAGAAAAGAAAATATTAGCATAATAAATAAAATTGTATTAATACAAATTAAACTGACCACACCTGTCTTTGTATTTTTTGGCGATTTTCTAGTTTATAGTACTTAGTTATTGCAAGTGTCTCATAATTAAAAAATGCGTATTACACGTACTTAGCCGTTTTATAAATTAATGAGGTTTGCACGTCAGCGGCTATATTTACGACCGTATGACGTGTACCCATATCGATCATACGTTGATTGTTCGATAAGATGGTATTGCGTAATTTTCTCAAGAATATGGTAAAAAAACCTACATTACCTTAATAATGGCGTTCAAATAAATAACTTGGCGTTCAAATATTTTTTTTTATTACAGCATAAGCTAACTACTACAATCGATATATAGGTATATTATAAAATTTACAAAAGGAAACAATTGGGCCACCCATATACCGTTGCAAACGATCTATAGGTAGCTCAACTGCTCCAACTCGATAAACTCAAATAAATAACTTAATTACAGAATATACCCACACTTAATTTTTCTTTTACACAAAACGTCACCTAATTTACTGTAGTAATTATAAAGATCAACTAAAATCTGTATGTATACTAAAAGAACCAGCCTAAATCTAGGACAAGCCATTCGTGGTTTTTTTCATGATTTGATTTACTTTTGGTACCTAATTTGAAACGCCAATTTGAAAAAAAAAAAAAAAATTATAACAAGGTCTGATTTAGTTACAACCCATATATGAATAACGGTGTTCGTATAGAACACCAAGATGGACAGTATCAAACCAAAATGTATGCAGTATATATAGGACAGAACGTTTCTGACACCCTGTCGATAAAAATGAAATATCTCTACTTTCAAATAATTTCTGTTACTTTTTACGATGTAGTTTTATTAACAATGAAAAAGCCTAGTGGTTTTAACATATAATATTTATAGCTAGCTAGCTCTATTACCTACTTCTCTTATTGAAAATTAGCATCGGACCAAAATGAAATAGAAGTAAGGCAATGTGGCTCCCTTTTTTTGGCGCATTTTCAATGTACTACATTGTGATTCTATACTTATATTTCTGTGGTTTCACCATTTCAACTCATTTTATAGCTCAAGAAGAGCGGGACAGATTTTCATGATTTTTTATTTGCTTAACTAAAAAAACATTTAAAAAGTATGGGATTAAATAAAGGTCAATCAAGAAAGAAAACAAAGAGTATGAGTTTATTATCACTTCATCAGTCACAGAAATATATTTTTTTAAGTTTGATATTTTTATAAGTAGGTAATATCAACGAGCATGAAAAACACAGCAAATATAATAATTATAAATAAAAATAACAATAGTGGAAAAACCAAAATAAAAACAATGCCGGAAAAAACCAACAATTATAATAATATAAAATTAATCATTCTAATAATTCATAATAATTAGTTATTACCTAGAAAATGGTTTTTACAGGACGCTTATAAAGTTATATTATTATGTAGCTCTATTTCTAATGCATGAGGAAATAGTTTATTTTCCTCACACTTATATATTCGTATGTTAGTGCATATTCGATAAAAAAAAAACCCAGCTAATTAATCTATGCTGGGTTTTTTGTAAATTTTTTTATGTAATGCCACTCACAATTATTTCATTCTTGATTATTATATTCTATCAGAACTATCCTATCCTACACCTATAGGATGTACATATATTATAAATTTTAAATAATATTATATTTTTCTTATTGTTCTAATTCTTTTGGCTTTTACTCTAATTTTCTTTATTTTTTTTAATATTATCATTATCATTATTATTATCATCGTCGTCTTGTTATTTCGGCATCTTGTCTGGCTTTAAGGATTTTATGATCTGGCCTAGGTATAAGTACTCATGGACATATTCAATCTCTTCGTTTCCTACCTGTAGTTTGTGATTGGGCGGTATTTGTCATGAGTTTCGTCTTTATTTAAGTATAAATCAATCAAATATATTTTTTATTTAAAATTACGCGCACTTTTTAGGGTTCCGTAACGAATAATAAATCAATCTACTTAATGCTATTTCGGTTTTCAAGAATGAAGGATGCACCGCGCCCGCCATTAGTTTTTGCTCGTCACAGAATACTAATAGTTTGTATGACATACCGGT
Organism: Lobophora halterata; assembly: GCA_932526365.1. NCBI lineage: Eukaryota > Metazoa > Arthropoda > Insecta > Lepidoptera > Geometridae > Lobophora > Lobophora halterata. Next base: position 4,511,691 of record OW052028.1, on the reverse strand, counting down.
CACTCGGTAGACGCGAAAAAAAAAGTATTTTTAGTTGACTGTTGTTCATGAAAAAATATGGTTTTTGCGTGTAACATTGTGGAATTTATGTTGAATGAGTGTATTATTATTTGAATATTTATTACACATTTTATAGTATGAAAAATACACCGTAAGATATCTACCACGTACAAGTATTATCAATAAATATAGGTATTTAAACATTTGATACAATAAGCCAATTTTCGAAATTGCACCCTCATTATTTTCATATTATTTTGACTAAATGATAAGTATTATAATCATAATATAAAATAGTAATAAAAGTAATAGTAATATTTATTCGGACATTATGTTTACAAAAGAGTGAATCCACAGTTCCCGAACTAGCAGAAAGCTGTATTTCAGGAGCCTGAGTCTTCTCCTGTATATTACAATTTGGGTTATGTCTATTACAAAGGGAAATAATTTAAATCAATTTTTAAATTAAACTTAGGTTAGAAAATTTACTAAATTTTAAATAATAAATTTATAATATTTTCGAAAAAAAAAAAAATAACAGACAATCAAATCAAATAATAAGACAGAGAATAATAAATAATGACCTCAGAAATAATTCATTATAATAAATATTTAATAAAACATTGCTTTAAAGAATATATAAGAGGATGATAAAAAAATCGCAGTCGACCAACTGTCTCCATTGCATCAACAACTTGTTATCTTGTAGGGCTGCGCTTTACATTCCAAGGGCTGCTACGAACTATATTTGCTGAAAATTAGAAAAAACAATATTTTTTTGGGATTTCTGGTGATTTGATTTGTGATTACTAATCATTATATTTTAATGTAATAACTGAAATCGATGTAATAACTGTGAGTCTAATGTTATAAATAAAATAGAAATGTCAATAAACAAAAAACCTCTATCGGCAAAATATATATGTATAGATATCTACCTGTTTCCAACAAAGCGAAGAAGCTATAATGGCCCAATAAGTACCCTATTTCAGTGCAACTGTATCCCTAAAAACTAAACCACTTCCAACAATTACCTTTACAACAATAACAATTGTCTACAACAACAATAACAAATAATAAGTTGACGATTCGTTCATGTAAAAGATCTTACATCTTTGGAAAGGCATCAATGGCATTCCACTTGACTGGGCGGCCATTTTGTTTTTATTTTTTTGCGCGCGTTACTGGGCGTCTGCAGACGGTATTTTAGGGTTCCTTTGATAAAAAAACGAGCACTGATTTATTAGTATTTAGTTAAATACAATTACATGTGACAAGATGCGTAGTTTGGTATGCTAATTCCAAATGGACTTTAATTAAAAAGGATATTTACGTTATGTAGCTTTAATGAAAAATAATGTAGGTATTTTGTGTATAATATAATCGTTAGTTACTAGAAATGTATTATTAATTTCTAAAACATTTGGGGCATTCAGTCAAACAACAAACGAAATTAAGTCGCATTATTCAGTCATGATCCAAAAAATATTAAATATTGCAAAATGAAAAAATATATTTAATAAATAATATTTAATTAATATAGATATTTTACTTATCTTATTTATCGATTCGGTAAATTATAATAATATTAAATAAATAATAGACGTAATTTAATATGTAATATTACAGAACCCTCTGGCATACTTTTGAAGTTCACTGCTGACGTTTTTTTATGGGGCATACATTATTATTATGAAATCGACACTCCATTCTCACGTAGAGTGGCACCTTTTGTGTGGGGTGGCGAAATGACTGACGATTAGCTCGTATACAGGGTGTCTGATCTGACACTCACAGGTCAAACACCCTTTAAATCGAAAAATATTTAAAATATTTTGTAATTAAATGATTGGTTGTGATTGTGAAGTTTATTAAACATTAATATAAAATTATTTTTTTAAAATGTCGGCTTAGCCGTGTAAGTGTTATAAGAATACCTAGATATAATTATAAGTTAGTCTAAATTTGACTAATTGTGAAACATAGGTAATGTGATGGTAATATGGTTTGTCGTCGAGCTCTATGTTTTACCTTATTGGCGTACAATATTTTGGACACCTAATTCTTAAAATTACACAATCACACATACTATCATACATAACCTAGCCTCAATGCAGTTTATCATCAAAATATTCCTTGATTTATTGTTATGCTTTTTCAAAATAAATACTTTACACTTGAATGTAGAAATAGTAGTTTGTAGTACTTTAGTTTAAATATAATTTTGCACGCCTCGAATGGAGGCAGAATGTATAGGACCCTTGATTGACATGTAACACTAACAACCTATAATGTACCTACATTCTAGCAAATAAATGATTATCTTATCTTATCTTATCTAATATCATCATTATTCAATATGCTTGCCGGTAATTTATTGTAAATTTCAGGAGCCATCCCATACACACTCTTGAAAAACAAATCGCAGTGTGAATTATTAGTATTTTTCCCAGCGAGTAACACTGACGCCGACACCCTGTATACTGAAGGGCCGCCCAGGTAGTATTTACCATTTGTCTAGTCGAGACCTGAAGAAATACTTTAAAATCATTAGAAATTAGGATGACAGTTAAAAATATCTTATTTTAAAAGGATTTTTACCGACTTATTGGTAGCTGCTGCTCGCTTCGCCCGCGTTACAGAACTTAAGAACCTATAAGTGAGTCGAGTCGTTCAGTGTTTCCCCGCAGTTATTTCGTACTAATGCTAATGGGGAAATCACTGAGTCGCAAAATCTTTTGACTACCGACTTCAAAAAGAGGAGAAGAAGACGAGAAGAAGAGGTTCTCAAATCGGTTGAAAGTTTTTATTTTCTGTTTGTTACTTCAGAACTTTGTTGTTTAGAATATTTTTTTTTTTTTTGTGAGGATAACCTTTAAATTGGTTTCATAGAAATTCGGTCAAAATCGGTTCATCAGTATAGTTTTTAAATTAAAACGGTCAAAAATAATCAAGGCTTTACAAAAACACAACAACCGACTTCAACCGGACTGTTCTAGTGACCGTAGGCACCACTGAAAAGTCACAGAGAAGCAAAATACACAATTTTGTTCACTGCAAAGACTTTTTTTTCAGTTATTTTGATTTAAAACCTAAACAACTGAACTGATTTCGATAAAATTTCTATAGAACCAATCTGAAAGAATATTCTCTCAAACAATAAGACATACTACAATGGCCTTCCAACCGGATCACAGTAATCCTAACACATTACTGCTTTACGGCAGAATATCTGACAATGTGTTACCAACTCATCTAGACGGTATCCTGCAGGGGACGCCTCCAAACGGTAAGTAAGACTCTCGTGCCTACTCTCGGCTGGCGAGAGTAGGTAGGAGCCAGAGTGGAAAATAATGGTTAATGGAGTCGATTGAGTAATTTGCAACGAAGACTTTTATTAATATTGATTGATTATTGATTCACTGAGAGTATACAGGGTGTTATATTGGTGCGAAAAACAGCGGAGATTTTCTATTGATATTCTTAAATATCTCAAGCCTTTTTCTTTGCCTACTATATCATAATTTTTACTTTCTCAATTAGAATCGACCTTTCATGAAATTGGCCAAATTCTTAAAAATATATTTAAAAACAAGCTTAAAGTTTAAAAAACTGAAAACCCGACTGCGAAATATTATGCATTTATTGTCATTATTTCAATTTAAATTTAAACATATAACTTAGGTGTATAGGTTTTATAATCTCCTTTAAAATACCTTCATTTTGATACCCTACTCGATAGGTTTGGTCAAAAAAAATATTAACGACGTAATATTTAACTCCAAAAATCCGCTATTTTGATATTTTTATAAAAACCTGTCTAACAACACTCGGGTGATTGAGACAAATCGAACAATACCTTAACTGTCAAAATCCATCCAGCCGTTTGGAAGAAACGAAGTAACCCCGAAATTTACATACATACATACATACAAGATACGCGCGAAAAACATAACCCTTCCTTGGCAGTCGGGTAAAAATTACACTTTTTTTGTTATTTTTTGTAAATTTATTCATACCCTGTATACGATGCGATAAGTGTTTCCCTGGCAACCCGTTGGCGTCTCTGATTGGCTGAATGAGTTTAGATTTTAAATATTTTTAGTACCTATGTAGGTTTCACCGTACTAATAAGTTTAAATACAAAAGTTTGGCGAGGATGTTTTTTTAATTTTTACCCGACTGCCAAGAATGGGTTATGTTTTCGCGCGTATCTTGTATGTATATGTATGTAAATTTCTGTGTTACCTCGTCTCTTCTAAACGACGGGATGGATTTTGTAAGTTATGGTATCATTAGATTCGTCTCAATAAATAGAAAAAGAAATAGAAATGTTTTTTATTTGCGTAAAAATAAAAAGTTACAATTAAATAAAGCTTACTAACTGCAGTTACTTACTATACTATCTAAATATATAGTGAGAAAAAAATTATAAATTATATTTTTTTTTATTACAGCATAAGCTAACTACTACAATCTATAAATAGGTATATTATAAAATTTACAAAAGGAAACAATTGGGCCACCCATTGACCGTTGCAAACGATCTATAGGTAGCTCAACTGCTCCATCTCGATACCCGATGGCAGCGTGCCGAGGATACTGGCTGCATTGCCTCTTTGTATAGCAAGGCTTATTATTTGGCCCAGATAGCTGCCAGCCCTATAATACATTATAAAGGCTCAACCCTATACAAAATTACTAATTGACTGAATATCCGACAGTCAGCCTGCACTGCATTTGTAATGTTACCGTTAACTTGTGTAACACAAGATTTTTTTTTGTTTGGACCCTCAGAACTTAGTTGTTTATGAACCGATTAAAAAAAACTTTTTTGTTTGAGAGGATATACTTTAAGATATACTTTTTCGCGTTTTTTAAATTTTGTCAGAGCGTCTGGTCGAAGCGACGCGTGATCAGAGGGCTGGCAGCTATCTGGGCCAAAGAATAAGCCTTGCTATACAAAGAGGCAATGCAGCCAGTATCCTCGGCACGCTGCCATCGGGTATCGAGTTGGAGCAGTTGAGCTACCTATAGATCGTTTGCAACGGTCTATGGGTATAGATTGTAGTAGTTAGCTATAAGATTGGTCCCATACAAATTTCATCACAATCGGTTTAGTAGATAAGTTTTTAAATGAAAATAACTGGGAAAAAAATGTCGTTGAAGTAAATGAAATTGCGTATTTTGTTGCTTCCCTGTGAAATTTCAGTGGTTTTTACGGTCATTAGAACAGTCCAATTGAAGTCGATTGTAGTATATTTTTGTAAAACCTTGATTATTTGATAAATAAATACAAATACATTGACGCTTAGGTATTTAATTGTATTCAAAATGGTTGCTTTGATAAAATGCCACGCTCCCAACGACCCTAGATCGGGTAACCTCGCAGCTCGCAGCCTAATATGGGAGAGTCATTTCCTAACACGTAGTCAACTGCACCAATATGTATATGTCGTGGCCGGATCATTGAATTGGCCATTTCATGAAATGGCCAATACCCGCTGGCCACATCATGAAATGGCCTGGCCAGATCAATGAATAGTCAGCGTTTCATGATATGAACAGCTAAACGCGTAGCCATTTCATGAATTGGCCAAATTGATGTTCACTAACGTTTGGCCACTTCATGAAAGGGCCAAGCATTATTGATCATATCGTAAAATAGTTATATTATCCACCGTTAGAGGCGCTGATATCGCTTTGTTTTTGTGATGCAAAATGGCGGCGGATAGTTTTTCTGATAAAAAAAAGGTGACCACGCAACGAAAATTGACGGACTGTTATTGGATTACAAATTATGACTTCATGGAAATTGCGAGTGAAAGGCTAAGATTAAGAAAAACGAATGAACATGTTTCTAAAACTAGATTTTAGTGTTTATGCCATCGGTAATCTGTATAATCTGATATTATTATAAGTACTATCTTGTTGCGATGATTTTCTATTAAGAAGCTGAGCACACTCGCTTCACTCGCGTGTGGGCGCGCAAAAAAAAAACCTAATAACCTCAGTCACCTAACTTCTATCTGCCTTAGATAATTTTCTTTGGTCAGATTGTGCATCGATATCATGGAAACCCTACATTTATGATATGGCCAAACGTGCATGGCCATATCATTAAACGTTGACGTTTGAACGATATGGCCAATATTAGCTGGCCATTTCATGAAATACGGCTATTTCATGAAATGGCCAGCCACTTCATGAAATGGCCAATTCAATGATCGGGCCACGACATATACACTCCCAAGCTTTCACATTTACCTATATTACTCTTAATATTCCAAAGAAAGGTGCACGTAAGCATTTTTTCCAAATTAATGTAGTGATCATTCAGAGGAAGAACGTCTTTGCAAAATTAAGACTATACACTCTCAAGCTTTCAAATTAATATTATATGTAGTCTTAAATTTCGCATCTGGGATAAAGCCTGTCTTCGTCTTGGGTGGTTTGAACCCCTCGCTACACTCAGGACTTTACATAACTCCCTCGCTCGACCGAGTTAACTGGGTCCCTCGTTACACACACAGGTTACTCAGGGTTCAATGTGCCGCCCGCGACATAAAACATTGTTTATCCCCTTGGTGCATAATCTACTATTAAAAAATTCGTCGATTTTTTTTAAAAATAACTAAAACCGTTAGTCGTTTTCCGATGACCTTGCGTCAATCTGTACCTATCATTGATAATAATTTAAGTGTCATTCATCGTTCGTCACACCCGGATACCTAGCTCGAGCCAGCTCGCCGCAGCTCGGCTCGGGCGCCGCACTCGCGCCGCTATCACTCGCACATGTTGTAGAAACCAGCAAATCTGACTGCACAGATACAACATAGTACCCTTCTGACTGCACAGATACAACGTAGTACCCTTCTGACTGCACATCTGTGGGGTACTATGTTGTATCTACTACAAGGGTACTATGTTGTATCTACAACATAGTACCCTTCTGACTGCACAGATACAACATAGTACCCTTCTGACTGCACAGATACAACGTAGTACCCTTCTGACTGCACATCTGTGGGGTACTATGTTGTATCTACTACAAGGGTACTATGTTGTATCTACAACATAGTACCCTTCTGACTGCACAGATACAACATAGTACCCTTCTGACTGCACAGATACAACGTAGTACCCTTCTGACTGCACAGATACAACGTAGTACCCTTCTGACTGCATAGATACAACGTAGTACCCCTTCTGCATGGACCATTTTGACAACACGGATGGTCGAGTAGCGAGTGTGTTGGACTGCTACGCCAGCGTCGAGGGTTCGATTCCCGCTTCGAGACCAATTGTGTGATTAATATCGGTGTTTGTCCGGAATCTAGGAGTTTTCTATATTTTTTAATGTATTAACAAAACAAAATCCCTGCCTGCGCAAGTTATTGGACTTCTCTCCACCAAACGTGTCAATAAGCACGCTATTGGAACGTTTCTGTTATCAACCCAGGGTCCTACTCCGTTATTTTAAGGAGCTAGGATGGCTGGGGCCGGGTTAAGTAAATTTCGCAGGGGCAATGCACAATGCACCCTTCAACGGGAAGCCAGTGCAGACCGCTGTACCTTTTTTTTAGAATTAGATAACAAAAAAACTTGCATACATAAAAAAAAAATATTGCACATACCCTACTGTCAATTTTACAACCATTTGGTCACCGTCTGGTGACTTACAACACACAAGTAACACAAACATGAAAAAAGGCAAATGTTTGTCAGAACAGCTTTAGTTATGTTAATTAATTTGTTATAAATAATAATAATGCTTGGACATAATCACACACAACCGAAACTACTAAGTTTTTTCATTGTTAATAAAACTACATCGTGAAAAGTAACAAACATTTTTTTTCATTTTTATTGACAGGGTGTCTGAAAATTTTCTGTCCTGTATTCCGCATTCATTATGGTTTGGTACTGTCTATCTTGGTGTTCTATACAAACACCGTTATTCATCTATGGAAATGAATAACTGAATTGAATACTAAATAATTCTTAGTTATTTGATTGAAACGGGTATTTATCGCGCTCACCTCATATGTTTTTGTGTCCCGACGTTTGGTATGAGGTAAGAATTATATTTATCTATAGTTTTTCGTAGACTTTCGCGATTATCACACATAGTTATTTGATTGTAACGGGTATTTATCGCGCTCACCTCATATGTTTTTGTGTCCCGACGCGACGTTTGGTATGAGGTAAGAATTATATTTATCTATAGTTTTTCGTAGACTTTTGCGATTATCACACATAGTTATTTGATTGTAACGGGTATTTATCGCGCTCACCTCATATGTTTTTGTGTCCCGAAGCTTCGACTGTATTGCAACAGCCGTTGAAATGAGGGTAGTTCCCTCGTTTCACCACGACGGTAGCTCCAATACGCCAGTCAACCCGTGACCACGGCTGTTGCAATACAGTCGAAACGTCGGGACACAAAAACGTATGAGGTGAGCGCGATAAATACCCGTAACAAACAAATAACTATGTGTGCTAATCGCGAAAATCTACGAAAAACTGTAGATAATATTAGATTATGCACTAAGGGGATAAAGCAGTGTCTTATGTCGCGGGTGGCATATTGAACCCTGAGCTAACGAGGGAAGCGAAGCGAGGGAGTTATGTAGAGTCCTGAGTGACGCGAGGGGTTCAAGCTACCCAAGACTTTTCACACCTTCTGCGAGGCAATAAAAAGCCAGGGCTCCAGCAGGGCTATTTGTTAAGCTGTCATTAGTTCTCGATATCGAATGGTACGTCAAATCTGACAGAAAATGGCCGACCTCTCGAAGCCGATAGCGACAGAAATCCTATGGTGACGTCCTTTTTTTCCTAGTCTTGACCATCGAATTCGATATCGAGAACTTATGACAGCTTAACAAATAGCCCTGCAGCAGCGAACACCGTCTTTTGTTTCACAATCTTTGAAGTCGCGCCTTTTTTCTTTTTTTATGAGTGGCCAGTTCGATTTTGGAACAAACCTTTTTACAATGCCATATGGGCGTTCTTTTACTTAGAGTTTTCCACGAGTTTCCACACGAATTTGACGTTCCAAATTCAAATCACATTACAACCCTTGGGAGTTTCAAACAACATTACCTACTTAGAGAGGTAATGCTTTGCTTTACCTTGATGATAGCATGATATGTAATTGGACATTGTCGAGCAGGTGGTGTGAAAATATAATTCTTAACTCATAGACAGGAGAAGTCGCATGAACCAGCTAGATAACTATAAGTAAGGCTAATAAGACCCATTCTTCAAACTGGTTGTAAGTTTCCAAAAATGGCGTCGTCTTACGATACTGCTTTTACTTTACGAAGTAAGTTCATGGTTCTTGTATTACTTTATGTGTAAGAAGGTACAATAAAGAGTTCTCAATCATTCATTCATTCTGTAAACGTAAAATCATATAAAATTTGATAATTTACAATTTCACGGTGTTAAGGCTAATCCTCAAATCCAATTCCATATAAAATGTTTCGGACAATTACTCAAAAAGTACGCCGTATTATAGTAATTTCTTCACACTATTCATTTCGTCCATGTTTTTTGATTTCGTCAACAAAAAAAGTGAAAGGTTTCATACTTTAATATAGATTTTATACATGTTTTATAATTAACCCTTCTAACTTAAAAACACGTATAAAATCTAAATTAAAATATGAAACCTTTCACTTTTTTTGTTGATTTGCCTTGAGGATTCCCCTTAACCAGTCTTTGCGTCCAGTGGTATCGGTATAGCCGTCAGTAAGTCAGTCAGTGGACAAAGCCGTGTTCAAATAATAAGTAATACTAAAAATAACAATAATAATAAATAATAATACTAAATAATACTTCAAATAATCAATGTTTAAAAAAAAACAACAACCGACTTTTTCGGACTGTTTTAGTGATCGTAGCTACTACTGGAAAGTCACAGGGAAGGATAATACGCAATTTTGTTCAGATCAACGACTTTTTTTCAGTAATTTTGATTTAAAACATTACTTAACCGTTTTTGATAAATTCCTATGGGACCAATCTAAAAGTTTATCTTCTCAAACTACATACATGTGTCAACATAGTAACTCAATGACTCAAAACAATTTTTTTTTTTTTCATATCAGTTTATTTGAATTATTCCCATCTGTCAACCCTGCTCTGTCCGCCTAGGGTGACAGACAAAAAAGTTATATTTGTCCCTCTTTCAGCAACATGGTGAAAAATGGAAATTTAAAATTTGAAAAGTTATATCTGTTCCCCTGTCAGTAACAGGGGGACAGACAGATCTAATTACAACAAAGTTCTGAAATAGTACTTAGAGTATTAAATATACATAATATAATACATAATATAATATATACACGTAAATTCATGCATACAAACATAACAACATACCATAAACATAAATACACACATATTTACATAACATAGATATAGGTACATAAACACAACACTACCAAACACAATTGCAGAATATATCAATATTAATTTAGATACTTATAGGTACTTCTTAAAAGATAATTAAAACAGATTGTTAGTTATTTGCACATTATTGGACCCTTTAACTTTCCGCGTTGCAACACGTCTGCGGTTGGGTGCTTCATGCTGCGCTCCACATAGATGCCGGTGTGGTACTGCGGTCGAACATCTTGGTCACCATGGATTATCGTGCACTAGGAGTGCTGGCAGAATTTCCCGCCACAGTAGTCTTAACGAAATCATTCGCCGGGCTTTTACCACCGCCAATGTGCCAGCCGTTCTCGAGCCGAACGGTCTAAGTCGTGACGATGGTAAGCGGCCTGACGGTATGACGCTTATCCCATGGAGAATGGGCAGGCCCTTGGTGTGGGACGCTACATGCGTAGACACTTTGGCACCTTCTCATTTGCCAGGGACGCAAGTTAGGGCTGGTGCGGCGGCAAACTCTGCTGAAGATCTCAAGCGGCGTAAATATGTAGGTCTTGATAGGTCGTACATGTTTGAGCCCTTTGGGGTCGAGACCCTAGGTCCATGGGGAATGTGAGCCTTCCGCGTTTTTAAAATTTTGTCAGAGCGTCTGGTCGAAGCGACGCGTGATCAGAGGGCTGGCAGCTATCTGGGCCAAAGAATAAGCCTTGCTATACAAAGAGGCAATGCAGCCAGTATCCTCGGCACGCTGCCATCGGGTATCGAGTTGGAGCAGTTGAGCTACCTATAGATCGTTTGCAACGGTCTATGGGTGGCCCAATTGTTTCCTTTTGTAAATTTTATAATATACCTATATATAGATTGTAGTAGTTAGCTTATGCTGTAATAAACATGTTATTTAATCTAAACACTTTCGTATCTACAACAATGTCATTGAACGGTGTTATGCACTGTAGATCACAATATGTAGGTTTAATCTTACTTCTTTATTTTGTAGGAATTACTTTTAAAACTACTTAGAAAGACCTATAATTGGCTGAATTACTATGTTACATTAGATTAACCTGTTTTTATGTAAATTGATGTTGGTCTATTGAATATAAATATAAATATATATAGATATATATAAATATAAATAAATAATAAAATAAAATATTCTTCCCAGCGACTAAGATATCAATTAGTGATCTAATCAATATAAATTATTTAATGGAACATTGTGTTAATCAGCCAACATTTTATTGTAACAGTGGTCTTTGTGCTAATATCCTGTAAACAAATACTCACTGCTAAAAATAAGTATTATGTATGTAACGACGTCATAGAAGTACCTATTTAAGGGGAATCCTCAAATCCGAATTCCATACAAAATGTTGTTGACAAATATTCAAAAAGTACGCCGTATTGTAGTAATTTCTTCGCACTAAGTATTCGTTTCGTCCATGTTTTTTGATTTCGTCAACAAAAAAAGTGTAAGGTTTCAAACTTTAATTTAGATTTTATACGTGTTTTAAAATTAACCCTACTAATTTAAAAACACGTATAAAATCTAAATTAGAGTATGAAACCTTTCACTTTTTTTGTTGACGAAATCAAAAAACATGTACGAAACGAACAGTTAGTAAGTAATTACTATAATACGGCGTACTTTTTGAGTATTTGTCCGAAACATTTTGTATGGAATTCGGATTTGAGGATAAGTATATGCAAGTACCATATCACCATCTATCCCCAAACTTCTTTATTTGGGCTTGTACTATGGTAACTCAGATAACTGTAATAATACTTAAATATACAGGGTGTACAAATGTGTAATAATGATATTATTAAAAAAAACGCTTAGATACATCGCCAGGACTCATATTTCATTTTTTTTATTCTTCGTCGTGTCGTGTTTTAACCCAACTATTATAAACTTTTTGACCAGAAAGCTGCAACGTCTACGGCGTTATCCGTGCAGGTCATCAGGTCTTCCATCGTGCAGGTGTTTGGGCACGATGGGCACGTAAGCACGTGTGGCATGGTGATGATGTTCACCACAGCCACATTCCGTGTCGTGTTCGTCGATGTAGCCCCACTTCAGTTCACTTCACTTGGCAACTATTTGTTACAGGTCATTCACAGCAATTATAGTATATATACTTATATGCTGTTGCATACAGTAAAAATATTAATTAATAAAAATATCATAATATATTTATTTATTTATTTTAACACTTTAACACTTACATAAGTGAGGGAGGACTTAATGCTATAATAGCATTTTCTACCAGTCAATCCGGGCGTGCAAAAAATATGGTGTGGCGTGTCATTTCATACATTACAAAAACAAAGAGAGTAAAAAGTAATCAAAGTGGTTACTTATTAATGTAAAAAATAAAAATATAAATTACTAAATACGTATAAATTATTGATAATTAATAGTATTAAAATTATGTCACATAAGTTATTTAATAGCATTCAATTCATAGATGAATTGGATGAATTTAATGCTATTAAATTTATGAAATAATTATAATAATTCAGAGCCATCAAATGAGCTCACATTTTAGCATTTGGTTCTTTCAGTTTTCTATTAGAAATTATTTTTACACAGCTTTCAAAAGCTGAGTAAAATCCATAAAGCTCCATGTCCCATGGCCGAGGGACACCCTGTCCTATGTATAGGGAGGTAAAAACCTACCTCCCTATACATAGGATAGGAACATAGGTCCTGTTTTAAGACTCCATATTTCTGTTTTGTATAGGAACATATATTCTATAGGAACATGCCCTTGTTTATCTCGATCTTAATTACGACACTGCCATTCGACAGTTTAATTTCTGAGTATTTTCTTACATAAATCGCAGACAGCTAACCAGTTAACACGCTGCTATCAACTGCGTTGTAATGATAGGTTACCTGGATACGTATTACAGGTAAAAGCCGTGTTGGCTGTGTGAGAGGTGCCTCGACTTACGATCCAAAGATCGTGGGTTCGAACCCGATCGTACTACACCGATGGATTTTTATGTTCTAAATATTTATATGTGCATTATAATACACGTGCTTAACGATGACGGAAAACATCGTGAGGAAAACGGCTTGTCATAGAACCTAACAAGTTCGAAAACATGTGATACTTAAGTGAACGAAAGGAGCCTCTTCGAGGCGCACTTGAAATCCTTTCACCACAATTGGAAAGAACTAGTGACACGATAAGAAGACAGGGTTAACCGATGTATAAAGGTGGGCTGGGAACCATCTATGTATGGAAAGTAATTCTGTAATTCTTTATTCTAGGTAGGTATACACAACACGTTCTAGTTTAAAACATTAAAAAAAGACATGAACGAAGGAGAGCTTAACATGAGTTTTCTTCCAGCAAACCTTCGAGGCTAGAGAGCGGCTTTGGTAAATGTGTATGGTAAAAGTAGAGATCTTTCAGCATAATTTGTAGGTAACAAAATTATAGTTTAAAATTTTATTTTTATTTATTCAAAATTATATACATTCATTGTCAATTCAATATTCCAAATTAAATGTAAACATATAACTCATATATTATATATTTGTAATCTCCTTTAAAATACCTTCATTTTGATACCCTAGATACTCGATAGCTTTGGTCATCAAAAAATATTAATTAACTCCAAAAAGCCGACATTTTGATTATTTAAAAAAAAACCCATCGATGTATCCAGCCGTTTGGAAGATATGAGGTAACACAGAAATTTACATACTTACATACAAGATACGCGCGAAAAACATAACCCTTCATTGGCAGTCGGGTAAGGGCCTATATTTTTTTTTTCATTTAATTATTCTGTTACATTTTAAAATGATTTGTCAAAAAGCTAGTTTTTGAATGTACGTAAGTCAGTAAGAGCATTGGTATGGCGGCGAAAGTCTAGGGGCGAGCATTCTTAGACTGAAAGAAGGCAAGATGATAATTGTCTACTTCATATTTCGAGTTTGCCACCAATCCCCCTTTTCAGCGGAAAAGGGGACCCGACTGCCAAGGAAGGGTTATGTTTTTCGCGCGTATCTTGTATGTAAGTATGTAAATTTCTGTGTTGCCTCATATTTTCCAAACGGCTGGATACATCGATGGGTTTTTTTTAGTATCTAGTAGCGACTAGAATTTTGTTCCTCCGTGTCTAAAAAATATTTGTAATATCAAAAAGCCAAATTAATGTTTGTAAAGGAAACTGATATCTACTGCTATTATAAACACACGAATCAACTGAACCGATTGGATTGAATTTAAATAGTACGAGTGAGGAATGAGAATTGAAAAAGGACATAATAGGCTTCCTTTTATCCCGAAACTACGCGTGCAAAGCTTATACTGAAGCTAACAATCACTGATACATATATACTTCAGCAGCTAGGCTATTTTATTTTTCTCAGAATAGAAAAGTTGGTCATTCGTCAATCATCTCCTTCCGAAGAGTGCGAATGAAATGTGACCTAAATACTTTTCGATCGTTATTTATTACCAAAGAAAAAATAAAAAAAGTTATTTTGTACAGCTTATGCATTTTAAGTAGCGCCATCTATCGGTGTGGACACACAGGTATTTTACAAAAAGTCTGATTTCCTCAAAGAGTTTGGATATACCTATAATAGAGATAATCATAGGAAACTTCAAAGAAAGTCCCACAATTGTTATGTGGGACATAATTATCCAACCAAGTGTATTGTTAAATGGTTCTGTCGCTTTCCATCTACATTGACTATCTTTCAAATTTAATCTCATAAAATGTCATTGTTTTTGTTTGAAAAATAAACAAAAACAAACGGGGTTTTGGATGTTTTATATTGTTTAAAACGTATTGAACTATTGCAAATAATGAAATAAATATGTGAAATGTCGAATTGTGTCCTCGTATTATGCCAGTCCTCTGCAAGTATCATGAAAAATCAAGAGAACCTGAATTTTCATCGGTAAGTATATATTTGTGTATTTACTCATTAATAACCCATACTAAACACATAATTATTACGTAGAAACGTTGAATAACGTCCAATAAGTATAGAAATATAAAGAATCGGCGTTTTTCATGCTAAAATCATGAATAAATCGAGGCTATGATATACTAACTAGGGATGTCATAAAACGTAAAAAGATTTGTCGATAAGGCTATGCAGACACGACGAGTATACCTAGTAAGATTTTTCGAATAAAGTGAGCCATTGAGGGATCCCGTAGCTGACCCATCTCACTTTAAACACACTCTTTGTTTTTTGTTCGATTCATATTTTATTTATTAATATTATATATTTGCCGTCCTGCCTACTGTATCATGGTTAAACACAATATCTATGTGTTCAACCATGATAGTGTAATATACAAAAAAAGAGAGCTTCAAAATAATCACGGAAAATATTAAGTTTCTATTAATATTTCAGGGTGTCTCTTTGGCGTCCAATAACGATCGGCAAGAGTTAAAATGTTCTTCCGGCTATTCTTCAACTTGAACCAAATGCAATGCTCGTGAAGCTAACGGTCAGTACTGTACTTAAAATTGCGTGTTATTGGTTTATTATAATTACATGAACTATAAATTAAAAATATAATGTGTTTCAGGATATCCCTTTCATCAATGTACCTAAGCCAGGACCTTCGGATATTACAGAAATAAGTTCATCAGTGTTTTCAGACGTACCACCGAAGAACACTAGCGTAGAATGTACAGAATGTGCAGTGTGAGATGGTCGATAAAAACCTAGCCTACTCCAGTTTGCTAAAAATTAACAGTTTCAGACAGCGCACGAAAAGCCTTGAAAAAAAAGTACTGATAAAGTATACCAAGAAAATATAATAATTATAAATAAAGTTAAGGAAAATAAATAAATAGAAATATATTTAGCAAAAGAGTCTTCGCCACATGCGTGTAGCATTGAGTTAAAAAGATTTGATAAATTAACACTTCTACCATCAATATGTGATCGTCAACGTTATGCTTACCCCAATGACGGGGAAAGTACTCAATACTCAATAAATGTATTATCTTCATTTAGTAAAATACTAACAAAAAACCAACAAAGTGGTAGAATCGCATGTAAGCCCCTTCGGGGCACTAATCTATAACTAGGTAGGGGGCAGGCAGAACAAGGTTTAGCTGAAAAAAGTATTATGCTCAAGTGTTAACTTTTGTTAAGTATAAATTTTATAAATTTTCATGTTTGTTATGTTTGTTTGTTAATTTACCTGTGTATGTTGCATATTATTTTATCTAATAAAAAAATGTCATCTTAATTCGTGGTTTTTACAAAGTTCAAGGTTCCTTTAATCCAGAGTGAATCTAGATAACGTTATCATAGTCACGGACTTTAAGTTGTTAGGATTGATATATCGATATCGGTATCGGATCATCGAACTGTTAATATCGATATCGATATTTTATGACTTGGACATCTCTGTGGCTCAACGAGTGACAGATGCCCCCTATATTATGACGTACGCCAAATGCATGTTTTGTCTCGTTTTATCTAGTGCAAAAAGTGGTATGCGCAAAGAAGATAGCGAATTTGTCAAATTTAGGAGGTATTCTATTTACTTCATTCTTCTGAGGATTTCCTATATTATTGCAACATAGTTAGTAGCGCCATCTGTTGGCGAGTAGGCTTACTCAAAACGTTTTTACATTTTACATCGATAGATGGTGCTTATCTTTTAAATCTAGCCTGAAATTACATAGCTTCATCTATCGGCGGAAAACATTTTACAAAAAGTCTGTATTCCTATTTTACTGCAGCATATTTTAGTGGCGTCTTCTGTTGGCGAGTAGCTTGCTCTATATGTTTTGCGAAAAATAGTTATATCCTTTATCGATAGATGGTGCTTGTCTCTCTCATCTTGCAGTGATAAATTTTGGTCGTGAATTTTTTTGAAGCCAATTTAAAACTCCATTATTGTATGAGTAGGTTCTCTATGAGTACTTCTCTTATTACTACGTCCACTACCCATAACTATTTAATATAATTAAACTTTAAGAATTGTCTAAAACCACTCCAAAAGCAGCAGGTTATCAATTTGATTGCATTTAATTTTTTGTCTGTTATACTTCACATGCCTTTATCACCGATTTTGAAAATCAGGTAAATAGTTTAGTTTATAAAATATAATAAATTAGAAAAAAATATTTATTTCATATTAAACAAGTTACGAGAAGAACTAGGCGCTCTCCTGATGATACGAGATCACGCTTCCCATGTCCAGAACAGTGCTACACTGGACTTTGATTCACCTGTGCGGCACTGGTAAAGCTTTTGTCCACTAAGACATCTTGATGGTCAGTGTCGAAAGCCCAGTAATTTCCTTAGCTGCAGTGCCCTTCAATCCGGAACACAGGAATGCACTCTACCGCTTTGCGGTAAAACATCTGGCACTTTATTAGTACACATCATGACGGCATCCTGCAAGGGACCCAATGATGCAGCTGAAACATTTGAGTTACCTATTTTGATTTCAAAACAAAAGTAGGTACTGAACCGATTTTCATGAAATTTCTATCGGACCAATCTGGAAGTATGTCTTTTCATATAATAACAAACATAGAAAAACCGCATTGAGAACCTACTCCTTTTTTTACAGTCGGTTAAAAAAACATAGCCAGACTCCAGTCTGTCCGTCAGTCAAATCATGGTCGTTAATACAAGAACAGTGTTCGTTGCTGTACAATAATAGAAGGACGCAAATTTTTAATTTATATATTAAGGTAACAATATTTTGTTAACAACAATAGCTAATTAACCATTCACACTTATATCTACACCGCAAATTTTAGATTACCAGAAAATACAGATAATCAGTATTGTGTATTCAACATCTAAGATCTGACGCCAAGCATCGTCTCTACACCCTTATTGGTATAACACCCGTCGTTTGGGTCCCATAAACATTTAAATTCTTTGTACAGGTATATGAATTTGAGACTTTGTGAGACATCCATCTTCCACGCAACTGAGACGCCTTTGAGGCAGGCCAAAAAACCGATCAAGATCGGATCGCGATCGGCAAGAAGCGCGCGCTCCAACTGGATCACCTAGATCGCACGCGCCACGTCCAATCGCCCGCTCCATTTGGATCGCGTTGGATCGTTTGGTGTGGACGCGGCTAATCAGCCTCAGACAATGATTCATATATTTTATTGAATCATGTTTTTTTACTGTAAAAACTTTTTACCAAGAGCTATCGATATTTCTTTCGCTGGCGAGTCGACATTACTAGTTTTAGTACCTTAGGATTCTCGCTATCGCGGACAGCGCCGAAATGGCGATTATCAAATAGGCCCGAGAGTACTGTGACAACTACCAGTCCAGTGGTAATATAGAGGTCAGTGCGCAATGATAATAATCTAGCCCGGCCACATCTTAGATGCTATTTTGACGTCTATTTACGAGACTTATTTATGTGCTGTCTACAATAACGGGCTGTCCCAAACCCGCGGCGCGCGACGCGTGAGATATTTCAGGATCAAAAATGCACGTCTCTCCAATATCTTTATAATTATATATATATGTTGACGGCAGGATACCGTCTAGGTGGGTACCATTACAGTGTCAGATATTCTTCCACAAAGCAGTAATGTGTAAGCATTGATGTGTTCCGGTTAAAAGGGCACAGTAGGTAGTGAAATTACTGGGTTTTTGAGACTGACCATCAAAATGACTCAATGGGGACGAGCGCCATTGCAGCAGTGCTATTCATTAGCATGTCATTAGTTCTCGATATAGAATGGTACGTCAAATCTGACAAAAAATGGCCGACCTCGGCGGACCAATCAAATGGTATTTCGTAACAGACTAAATAGCTACCTGACATTATAAAAAAACATAGATGAAGTGCTCTAGGAAAGTTATTAATATAGGTTTTCTCTTCTTTTTGGAATCATCATGGAAATCACATAATGACAAAGTGTTTGATACTTTGCGCATTTAAACCTACGGCATGTATTAATTACGCTGAAACTACTGAAACCATTGTGCTGAAAATTTGTAGGTCAAGTTAAAGAGCGAGAAAAGTATAAAGACAACTTTTCATCCCGTCGTTAGTTCTATTATCACCAGTTTGAGGTATATTATCATCTTTCTGCCATTGTCTCAGTATCTGGGACAGCACAGCATGTCAGCGTTACATGTGTGGCAGTTTCATATACTGTTTAAACCAAACTCATGTAAATTATGTTGTTCATAAATAGGTTACCTAAATAAAATAAAAGAAAGTTAAAGCTTTGTCTAAATTATTTATTTCCCTTCGACCATTTAGAAAATAATTATTATGGAACCCTAAAACCCTTGGTAAAAGTATCAAAATCTGTAGGCAAAGTATACATCAAACAATAATATTGACGAATGTTTGATTCGCATATTTTGTAACTTATGTTGTGCATTATACAACTTTACGCACGTTATGTAATACCAATCACTTTATTTCAAACTGCTGAGTCAATAAACGATAAAAAACATCCTTATATAACTATTACTTTTATGAAAGCGGATTATTTTCGTAATGCTGTAGGTAAAGGTTGCTAGAGTAAGTTTTAGTTAAATTAAGGAGGAAATTAAAAAAAATGACACTTGCTCATTTTAACATTCTTATGAGGCCGATCATTGAGTATTTACTTGTGAAGATTAATAACAAATAAAGTATGATTAAAAAATAAACTTTTATCAGAAATACAATCATCCTTCGTTTAAAAATGTTGTTACGCATGTGACGTACTAACTTTTGAACTGTGATCCTATACAATCCTGCAAACAAAGAAATATCCACTTCAAAACGTTCGTTATAAGTCATTTATACTTGAAATATAACTTAAGAATTAGGACTGTATTGTTAATGCAATATTCAATTAGTTACGCGAATTTTCTCTCTTACAAATCATGCTTGCAGTTAACTTACATAAATTTAGAAGTATAACTTTTGACTTTTTGTTATTTTTCGCTCGATTTTTCTTTATTTTATCGTTTTCCGACGAGTTTTCTATTTGACTAATAAGAGGCTATTAATTATTTACGGGAAAACCCCGGTACTCCCGGTTCCGGTCGGGTGCCGATACCTAAATCCCGGTACTGGAAAAAGGAACCGGTACTGGAGGCCCTAGTAGCTACCATCATAATACCCTGGATTTGGACTGCTGAAGCCGTGCTTAGCTGGTCTGCATCAGGAGTGTCGAGTGGAAGTGGCAGAGGTAGGTGGCTACATTTTATCTACCCTGTGTCGGCTGAGCAAGATTTCTTCTATCATTAAGGTCCTTCGATATTTTAATTTTCATTTTACCAGTGCCTATAAGTCCCCCACATGGTTTTTCACCAGTATGAATGAGCATATGTGTTTTCAGGTGTCCAACTCGTTTAAAAGCCAGGCCAGGTGGGGTGACGATCTGCGAAAGGTTGCGGGCAGAAGATGGATGCGGCAAGCCGAAGACAGGGCGCGATGGCGCTCATTGGGAGAGGCCTATGTCCAGCAGTGGACTGCGATAGGCTGATGATGATGATGAACTCGTTTAAAAGCCTTGTTGAACCTATTACAAGAGAATGGCTTTTCTTCAGTATGAGTGAGCATATGTGTTTTCAGACTTCCAGAGTGACTAAAAGCCTTATTGCATCTATTGCAAGAGAATGGCTTTTCTCCAGTATGAATGAGCATGTGTTTTTTCAGGTTTCCAGCTTGATTAAAAGCCTTGTTGCATCTATTGCAAGAGAATGGCTCTTCTCCAGTATGAATGAGCATATGTGTTTTCAGGTGTTCAGAGCGATTAAAAGCCTTGTTGCAACTATTACATGCATATGGCATTTCTCCAGTGTGGATGAGCATGTGTCGTTTCAAAACACTTGCAAGGATAAAAACTTTATTGCATTGATTGCAAACAAATGGCTTTTCTCCAGTATGAATGAGCATGTGTCCTTTAAAATAATTAGCAGCTCTAAAAGCTTTATTGCAAATTTTGCACACATATGGCTTTGTTCCTGTATGACTTCTTAAATGTCTTATCAGGCTATATTTTAATGTAAAGTTTTTGTTGCACATGTCACAAGTAAAATACTGACTCTCACTGCAGGCTTTCATATCTGACTCATGCTGTTCTGTATCCACAGCAACATCATCAAGTGCACTCTCCCCGATGTCAACAAGTCTACTCTCTTCAATGTCAATTACATCTTCATTTTTAACCCATTCTTCCTTCACAACTACTGGTTCTTCCTCAACTTTCACTGGATACCTCATTTTCCTTGAGTAATTTATTACATCCAAGTGTGGTAGAGCCGTCACAGTCAGGTTGTGAGTGGCAGCCAGGCCCAGCACAGTGCCGGCATTGCACGGCACCTGGAGACAGAAAAACCAATTAAAATTAATAATAATAATTCATATTTTTGACATTTCACACAACACCATCTAGCTCTAAAGCAGAGCTTGTACTATGGGAACCAGATAACTGATACCATACTGATAGACTTTTTCTTTTGTTAATACATAGTAAACAATAAAAAACAACGCAATTTCAAGACATACAGGGTGTGTCGTAATGAGTGGATAATCCTTCAGGTGCAGGTTCAGGGTGGGGGACTTCAGGACTGATCAGAAAATGAAAATATTTAGCTAGTAAACATCCCACGGATTTCGATTTACTGGACGTTTTCGAAACTTGTAAGTAAATTCCTTTCGTAGAGCATGAATTTTGCTTACAAAATTCCAATTCACCTGAAGGATTATCCACTCATTACGACACATCCTGTATACACAAAGAAGAAACCAAAAAAGTCTTCTCATGGGCATCAACTCAAATTAAATTGTGATCAAACCCACACCCTTACGGCTCATCACTTCGTTTGCAACAGTGTTGCGCACAACTGGCATATACTGCCGGAAGATGTTGTTTCTGCAGCATCCACAAACTCGTTCAAGAACAAACTCGACACTTGATTACGAACCAATACTATGTTAAAAATAACAGAAAACTACTTAAAAAATCCAACACTGTGTGACATAGACTCATCAGCAAAATCTGCTCGTCTATCAACAAATAAATAAAATAAATATAAAATATAAATATTGTCCTGAAGTGGGAATTGAACCCGCAACACCAGCTTAGCAGTCTAACACGCTTGCCACTCCACCAAATTGTGTCGTCAAAAATTACATGGCTTATTCACCTGAATGCTGTGGTGGTACCGCTGTGTCAGGGTTCTTTCTGTCTCGCGAGCCCTGTCCGAGAATCTGCGATATCTCCGCAGCTGCGAGACACAAATGTAGCACACCGTCGTGGGCCGCCCATCCTCAGTGTTCAGCTGAAACACAAATTACATTTCATTATGCTGTTAATCTTGTAAACAACACACTACCTCAGCAACACAGGTGCACAACTGGAATATACTGCCGAAGATGTTGTTTCTGCAATATCCACAAACTTGTCCAAGATCAAACTCTACACTTGGTTACCGACAAGACAATATTAGAAATGCTACACAAAATTACCAAAAAAATACCACACACATCAGCGAAAGCTGCTCGTCTATCAGCAAATGAATAAATGTTGATGCAACAAGTAAATGCCATCAACAGATTCACCATGCGTGGAAAAAGTTGGTCTTTTTTTATACTCGTTAAATTTAATCTATTTACAGATTATTTATACAATATTATATGTGCACAGTGCACGAAAGGAGCCTCTTCAACGCACACTTAATATCCTATCACCACACTGGTTCGAAAGAACTAGTGACACAGTAAGAAGAAGACAGTTTATTTTGGTTCCATTGTTTCTTCTAGGTATAATTCTTAGCATTCCTCAACGAACTCATACACTGCCCTGTAGAGCATGATAGCCAAAACAGCACAGATGGCAGCCCTAGCCGCCACCTCCAGCGACACAGCACCAATGAACATGTCCCAATAACCTACTCTCTACCGCGCGGAACGCTGCTCACCTTGCTCCCCGACATTGTCTCGTATATCTCGACGAGGTTGTTGTCTTCGATGCTGTGCATTCTCACATCGCCGCACAAACACACTCTACACACTGAGGCAGACATTACAGACGCTGCAGACATGCTATTTTCTACAGCAAACACTTTGTTAAGCCGGCAGAGGGGTATTTTGATATGAAATTCAATTTCTAATGGATGGCGTGCACGCGTGGTGTTTTATCACGATGCTGCTAATGTCTGTGTCGCGCTTGTTTCATAAACAGTGATTGCTGAGAATATGATCGATCGAGAGAGAATCCACCGGACTTTGCCCAAAAATATGATAATACAGTAAGCAAATGTAAGGTATGCTAAACATTACGATTTTGATAAATAAAAGTAATGCAGCGCAAACTATGAAATGACAAAATATTTTAGCAGAGTAAAATCATAATAATCTAGCCCGGCCAGATCTTAATTGCTATTTTAACGTCTATTTCGAGTCACAATTTTCAGTTATGCTACTGGACGTTAGATGGCGCTATAATAATAATCTAGCCCGGCCGCTGCATCTTATTTGCTATTTACACGAGTTACTAATTTTCAGTTTTGCTACTCGACGTTAGATGACGCTAAGTAAAAGTTTCGAGGAAATTACCTACGCTTTCGGCGTATATTCAAATCCAACCAGCACCTGTCCCAAACCCGCGGCGCGCAGCGTGTGAGAGATATTTCGGGATCAAAAACGCACGCCCCTCCACTATCTTTACAATTATATTTATGTCCCCTACAGGATGCCGTCTAGATGCAAACGATCTATAGGTAGCTCAACAGCTCCAAATTATTACTAAGTTTTTAATTAATTATTCTTTTTGCAGATATTACAAGAGAATGAAGTACCTATACTCGCTGTTCCACAAGCGACCCACCTCTCCCGCGAAACTCATATCCCACTACGTCGAAGTGGCGATCGAGAGTCAAGGTAAACTCCTACAGCTTTCTGATCGCCTGGTACAAATTGTCTCAAATACACACTCAACTGCCCCGAGCTGCACCGGTGGTAGGCGGAATGCCATGGTATGGATAGGATGGACACCGTGCCAGATTTCTGACGCATAGCAGTCATGTCTAAGCATTACTGTGTTCTGAATTGAAGAGCACACTAGTGAAATTACTGTGATTTCGAGACTAATCTTCTTATCGTGTCACTAGTTCTTTCGAACCAGTGTGGTGAAAGGATTTCAAGTGTGCGTCGAAGAGGCTCTTTTCGAGACTAACCATAATTATATTCGACTGACCATTTCAAGAATAAGCAAACAAACTATTGGACCATCAAAATCGCGATCGAGAGTCAAGGTAACCTGCTACAACGTTCTGATCGCCTGGTACTTATTGTTCCACTGAAACGCCCGTGTAACTGTGGTTGCCACGTTTCCCGGACGAGTAAGCGCCCATTCAAAAATACAGCAGTATAACACAACTATTTTGGAATTTAGAATATGGTGGTATGGTAACATTGGATGGCTGTCTGTTTTTATTAAATTAGCCATTTTCCTCTGAAGATACATACATAAATAATTAGATAGAGGTTTCAGCAAATTATCTAAATCAAAGTTTGAAGATGTAAAAGTATGTATTGAAGGTTCTAATATAGGTACTAAGTTGAATGCACCTTTCTCCTGAAAATAAGAACAAGATATAAATTAAAGTCACATTTTCAGTTTTCTACTAGGTAAATACAATGTTTAAACGGGTAAAATGAGGGATTAAAAATCTTTAGAGGAAAATGGCTACGAAATGAGCGCTCACTCATTTCAGTTTTTGTTGCAGGTGCTTACCACCTTCGATCAAAGGCCAAGCTGTACTCCTGGTACCAACGTTGAATGCTCGACATTCTGGCCTTATAAAGTTTACTCAAGATAGGGCTTAAAGTTATTGATAATAGAGTTACGGGTAGTGCACGTAGAAGAATAAATAAAAGAGCAATTAATACATAATGTAGTTTTAATTTGGACGTAAAAAATTGCATGACCAAAAATTTAATTAACTGCTAGATGACAAAGTAAATCTACCGTTGACAGGTATACTTATTTATTTGCAAAACGTTTTGAGCAATTACTCGCCAACAGAGGACGCTACCTAACTATGTTGCACCAAAATAAAAAGGCCTCAGGCTTCCTTTTATCTCTTAAAAATGCGTGCGAACGAAGCCGAGGGCAGAAGCTAAAATAGACTTATGTATGTAGGTTAGGTACCTACCTACTACAGATGCTAGGTAGAGCAATTTAAGACCTATATGTACCTACAACTTCAAACCTTGTATATAACCTATTGACTATTTATTTTTCTCAGTATTTAATAGTTGGTCATTCGTTTGTCATCTCTTTTGGAAGAGTGCGACTGACATGTGACCTAAATACTTGTCCATCGATATCTATTATAACAATGTCGAATGAAATAGTTTATTTTTTGTTCAGGCCCAGCATTGCGCCATCTATCGGCGAGTAGAATCCATAGGTATTTTTCAAAAAGCCTGAATTCCTATATTACTGCAACATCGTACGGTAGCGCTCTCTGTTGGCGAGTAGTTGAATCAAAATGTTTATGGAAAATTAGTTACATCTTACGTCAATAGATAGCGCTTAACATCACATTCAGCATTATTTTACATAGCGCCATCTATCGGCGACTAGAAAATTTACAGACGTTTAATAAAAAGTCTGAATTCCTGTTTTACTGCAACATACTTAATAGCGCCATCTGTCGGCGAGTAGCTTACTCAAAACGTTGTGAAAATAGTAACCTTTTACATCGATAGATGGCACTTATCTTAACTTATCATTTGATTAAATTTTGGTTATTCAAGTTTTTAGGGCCGAATTTAAAACTCCAAAAGGTATTAATTCTTCTTTACTTTATTCTTCTTATTACTACGTCCACTACCCGTAACCTTATTCACAATAACTTTAAACCCTTTCTTGACTAAAATAAAAACTGCATACAAAATTATTAGAACGAAGGCCAGAATGTCGAGCATCCAACGTTGGTACCAGGAGTACAGCTTGGCCTTTGATCGAAGGTGGTAAGCACCTGCAACAAGAATGGCACATTGAATCAAGTTAATTTTCAACCGACTAAAAGAAAAGGGTTCTCAGTACGGTCGCATTTTATTTTTCTAAGTAAGTTTTTAATTTTGACAGAAGTAGTTGGAAGGAAGGAAGGGAGGCCTTTGCCCTGCAGTGCTGTGGGACGATTAAGGCTTACAATAACACTCGAATGTGGAGACTTCAAAAAGTCTCTATTATTCACATAGTAATATCCAAAACAGGAGTCATATACCAAGTCAACCCATTCAATCTCTAGCTCTGCTGGATTTCCCTAAGAACACACTCATCTACAGTGCCCTTCAATCCACACCACAGTAATGCTTACACATGACTGCTTTGCGACAGAAATCTGGAATTTTGTTTAAACTTATCTGGATGGCATCCCTCTGACGCCTCCCAACGGTACAGCTCGGACATTTGAGTGTGTATTTGTAACATTTTGTACCAGGCGATCAGAAGGCTGTAGCAAGTTACCTTGAGTCTCGATCGCCACTTCGACGTAGTGGGAGATGAGTTTCGCGGGGGAGGCGGGTCGGTTGTTGAACAACGAAGATAGATACTTCATTCTCTTGGAATATCTGCGAAAAGAATAAATAATTATAAACAAAAATGTCGCATGCAGCTGCTAACCTATACTACTTTTTTCCTCCGTGCCTATCCCTTTTTTTACAAATTAATTCCCAACGGCTGCAAAATGTTCAAAGACTAATATAAGAATACCTCATTTATGTCAAAATACATTGAGCCACTAAGCATATACATAAACCGCGTTAAGAAGTGTGTTTCAAATATAAATATAAATAAAATACAAACACTTTATTGTGATTTCATACATAACATACACAGTACACATACATACACACACATACACACACTAAAATTAAAATTAGGTACCTACCTTTAAATCGGATGATAAATTATTACTTTTTGTGTAGTCTCGATTCATGCGATGGTTGAAATTTTATGTGAACAACGAATTTGGTCTCGTTTTGTGCGTTCGAAAAACACATTGGTGGCTCCACTTACTTCACTAGTGTCGCCATCTACATTTAAAACTAAGTATTACCTGTCAGTCCCCAGTATTTCCTTCAAGGCGGCTCTCAGTTCGTCCGCCACAGTTGTCGGTTCGTACGTCACTTTGATGGCATACCCCGCCTTTACAGCCCTGGCGGCGTTGGCAGGCTGGTCCCCGAAGAACGGGATGCCCACAAGTGGGACCCCGAAACGTAGGGCCTCTAGGTTGCTAAGGAGGCCTCCGTGGGTTATGAAGACTTTTGTGTTTTTGTGGGCTGGAATATAAGATGCAAATGCATTGGCATTTTAGTTGCTTCCCGCTACTGAATAGGTTAGAAAAATATACCTACCATTAATGTGGGGTAAAACTGAGTTAGATGCCCCGAAAGAATAGCCACTTTTCCTAAAAACCTTACTTTCGAAAATTATATGGAAGTGATAATAGGTATCTAAAGCTTTTAGCAAATTTTTTATGCACTAATTAATTAGGTAGATTATTTATTAGTAATGAATTAAACCACTAGCTACCTACCCGCCGAACTCCATGCCGAAACTATTAAACCAATTGGGCTAAAATTTACCATAAATGAAATTTTTCCTTATATTTTGTTTGTATGTACTACTAGGGCGAATAAACATGACACCTGGCTCGAATGACGTTTGTGCAAAGTACAGCGTGGAATTGGATAATCTTCCTCTAATTGCGAAGCCTTATCATTACTTATACCAAGTTTTACAGGACCTCTTTAAGAGGCGGCAGGAACAGGACCTCTTTAAGAGGTCCTGTAATACTTGGTATAAGTAATGATAAGGCTTCGCAATTAGAGGAAGAAGACACGCGGAGGGCGCTGCGCGGGGGGCGGGGGACGCAGCAAGTGCCGAGCGAGAGTGGCAGCCAAGTGGCATGTTAAAGCTACGTACAGATGAAAGCTTGTAAGCATATATTGATACTTAGAACACTTTTGGCTGGCTCCTGGATCACATCGAAACCACTATTCCGTTTGAGCTGAAATACGGATATTGTTTATAACCTGGAACATACATACTCTTTACTCCAACACAACGCAGGCAAAGTCACGTTCAGAAGCTAAACTTACACAAAATAGAAGCTTGTGGCATCCAAGATCTTATGTGAACGTTCTTCGGCAACCCCTTCAACTCCTCTTCAAACTTCCACAGCACAGTGTAGGGGAGTTCCCCCAACATCCTCAGTAGAGCCTGTTTAGTTGCGGAGGGGAGGGCGGACGATTTGAGGACGGACCCCATGCTGAAGTAGATCACACCCTGGGTTGAAGAGTCTAGGAGGTCCTGGAGGTCCTGGAAAAGTTTTT
Source organism: Lobophora halterata (assembly GCA_932526365.1). Classification (NCBI taxonomy): domain Eukaryota; kingdom Metazoa; phylum Arthropoda; class Insecta; order Lepidoptera; family Geometridae; genus Lobophora; species Lobophora halterata. The sequence goes on along the minus strand of OW052028.1, from coordinate 4,482,943 downwards.
TTTCTTCAGAAAACAGATGTTTTTAGGACAAATATTTTCCTCAACATCCTCAGTAGAGCCTGTTTAGTTGAGGAGACGATTTGAGGACGGACCCCATACTGAAGTAAATCACACCCTGGGTTGAAGAGTCTAGGAAGTCTTGGAGTTCCTAGAAAAGTTTTTTTTTTCAAAAACAGATGTTTTTAGGACAAATATTTTTCTCAACATCCTCAGTAGAGCTTGTTTAGTTGAAGAGACGATTTGAGGACGGACCCCATACTGAAGTTAATCACACCCTGGGTTGAAGAGTCTAGGAGGTCTTGGAATTCCTAGAAAAGTTTTTTTTTCAAAAACAGATGTTTTTAGGACAAATATTTTCCTCAACATCCTCAGTAGAGCCTGTTTAGTTGAGGAGACGATTTGAGGACGGACCCCATACTGAAGTAAATCACACCCTGGATTGAAGAGTCTAGGAGGTCTTGGAGTTCCTAGAAAAGTTTTTTTTTTTTCGAAAACAGATGTTTTTAGGACAAATAGTGTCCTTAACATCCTCAGTAGAGCCTGTTTAGTTGAGGAGACGATTTGAGGACGGACCCCATACTGAAGTAAATCACACCCTGGGTTGAAGAGTCTAGGAAGTCTTGGAGTTCCTAAAAAGTTTTTTTTTTCAAAAACAGATGTTTTTAGGACAAATATTTTTCTCAACATCCTCAGTAGAGCTTGTTTAGTTGAAGAGACGATTTGAGGACGGACCCCATACTGAAGAAAATCACACCCTAGGTTGAAGAGTCTAGGAGGTCTTGGAGGTCCTAGAAAAGTTTTTTTTTTCAGAAAACAGATGTTTTTAGGCCAAATAGTGTCCTCAACATCCTCAGTAGAGCCTGTTTAGTTGAGGACACGATTTGAGGATGGACCCCATACTGAAGTAAATCACACCCTGGGTTGAAGAGTCTAGGTGGAAAAAGCCTAGTAGTTTTAACATTATAATATTTATCTAGCCCTGTTATTTCTCTTTTTGGAAAATTTGCATCGGAACAAAATGTACTAGAAGTTAGCCAATGTGGCTCCCTTTTTTATGCACATTTTCAATGTACACTACAGTGTGATTCTATACTTACTTTAATACTTCTGTGCATGTACAGACAGCGTCACAGATAAGTATCCCCCTTGCATTATAATACCCAGCTTCAAATCCCTTTAAAATCACCGTCGCGGCGAATGGAGAAGTTTTGCCTTTAAAAAATAGATTATTTATGTATAATTGTATGTAAAAATAAAAATTATTTTAAGTATTACAATTTTTTGAAAGGATTTATAGCTGGGTGTCTTGTGCAAGGGGGATACTTATTTCTGACGCTGTCTGTACTACTTATAGTTCTGTCTTACTGTTACTGACGGGGGGTTCAAATAACAAAAGTTCCATCTGTCACCCTGTTGCTGAAAGGGGGACAGGTAGAACCTTTTTGGCCCATCTGTCCCCCTAGGTTGACAAAGCAGGGTGACAGATGGGAATAATTTATGAAATCTATATTCATATTCGTACCTTAGGTAATGGCGGCACTTTCTCTTCAATATGGTATCCCCCAATTTCCACCACATTGGGAGGCATACTCTGCGCGTACGCAAACGACGGGTGCGAATTGACGAATAGAATGGAAACATTGTTAACAGCGCCATCTAGCGGCGGCAGCGGCACGTTGCGGGCCGCGGCTAAACCGCTGAACATGGATTCGTATAGGTTTTCGGTTTCGGTTTGATGCCACCTGAAAATATAATTATAAGTAAACATGGGAGTCTCTCTCGGAGTCTTCAAATCAAGAGTGAATAAGTTCTTGCTAGGCAAGCGTGCTACATCCTCGACCACACCGTCACTTACCATCAGGTGAGGTTGTGGTCAAATGCGAAAATTCGGATGGTCGAATGTCAAGTGTGTTGGACTGCCACGCCCGGTGTCGCGGGTTCGATTCCCGCTTCAGGACAAACATTTGTGTGATGAACATCGGTGTTTGTCCTGATTCTAAGTGTTTTTCTATGTATACTAACTATGTATGTATTTACAAAAATAAGTATTTAAGTATTCTTTTAGCCATCTGGTTCCCATAGTACAAGCTCTGCTTAGTTTGGGGCTAGATGGCGCTGTGTGAAATGTCCAAAAATATTTATTTTTTTAAATAGATACTTTTTTTTGCAAATACATAGATATAATAAATAGAAAACACTCAGGACAAACATCGATGTTCGCCACACAAATGTTCGTCCCGAAGCGGGAATCGAACCTGCGACACGTAGCAGTCCAACGCAACCACACTAGATGGAATCGTGCAGGGGATGTCTTCAACTTCTATAACTTACCAATTGCTCATAGTGAGGAGCTGGTACAACCCCAAGTTGCGCAGTCGTTCCATGAAGCTCATGGGTACTCCGAAGTCGTTGAACAGCAGAGGCAGGACGGGGACGGACCTCACCTCATCCACTTGACCTTCCAGCGTCGGCTGGAGGACCACTCCACTGAGGAGTATCCACGGGACTTGAAGAACCGCTGCGTACCTGTAGGAATGTTAAATGATTTATGGAAACGAGTCTCTCTTGAGTAAAGTCGAGAAGAGGCTTGAGTAAAGTCGAGAATTAGCTTTAGCATTAGTTGAGAAGAAGCTTGAGCGTTAATCGAGAAGAAGCTTGAACATTAGTCGAGAAGAGGCTTGAGCATTCATTATTCGAGAAGAAGCCTGAGTATTTCCTCACCCAGCGTCCGCATCGTTGAAGAACGCCTCCGTGGCGACTGCGTCAAATCTCCCCTTGACCAAGACCTCCCGCAACGCTGGGATGCTGATGGTAGATATCGAGATGTTTCTGCAGAACTGTCTGATGAATGCGAAGCCAGCTTCAGCGTGTTTTTTGTCAGTCATGTCAATACCTAGAAATTTAATAGAACTCTTTTCAATGTGAGTGGTTTAGCAAATTTTTCAAATGTTCAACGAATAACATCCTAACGAGGGGTGTTACTCGAGTGTTACTCGTTTGGGTGTTACTGGATGGGAACCCATCGTTTTTAGCACGCGTTATATTTTGCTTGCAATTTTGCTAACCAATGTAGCCACACGTTATGCTTAGTAGCTATATTTTAAACTATAGCGTCAATAACACACGGCTTTTTTACACGCTACAAGCCAGCGAGTTCGCTTGTAGCTTGTAAGTCGCCCAGTGTCATCGGCATTTTTACAATCTGCTTGTTGACAATCCTTCCCAAAAGCTGACTCGCTGGCATGCTAGCTTTAAAAATCGCAAACAAACAGCTTGTAAAAAAGCAGTGTGTAATCGACGCTTTAGTAAAACTTTTCAGCAGCTACCACAGGTAAACGCTTTAGCAGCAAAAACCTTTTTTTTTTTTTACTATATATATAGGCTTGCGTTTGACCACCATCTCACCTGATGGTAAGTGACGATGTGGTCGACGATGTAGCACGCTTACCTAGAATAATCCTATTCACTCTTGCCTTGAAGACACCCAAATTATAGTGATCGGGAAACACTGACGCCGGCAGAGCATTCCATTCCTTGGCGATTCGCATAATGAATGTGGAAGCAAAGCGCTTTGTGCGAATACATGGTATGTCCACTATATAGGGATGGCGCAATCCCGAGCGTCTGGTCGTCCGATGGTGGAACGGTGATGGCGGAACTAAGTCATGTAGTTCCAGCGCACACTCTCCAAAATGCAATTTTGTATTTTGTTTTTTGTATTTTTTTATTAAATTAAAACGGATTATCCAATTACATTAATTTAAAATTGTTTACATCATAGTTTGGTCAAAATAGTATCAATAATCATAGTAGTCAAATAAGTCAAACAATAAGTAAAAAAAAGTACAGTAACATAATAGCAAAAATAAGTCATTCAATATTAATATAACACGCATTCATTCATCACACTCACAGAACCTTAAGCATACTGACAAAATTTTCGACCATCCATCCGCAAACAAATCACACTCAGGACTAGCATCCAGGAGAGCGTTGAGCGCCGTGAGGATGCGCGGAATGGGTGACCGAGCTCGCGCTGCCGTGCGGGACAGAGGTACGGCAAATAATTTATGCTTCCGACTTCGACGATAATTATCCGGAACAAAGAGTCGACACAACACATCACTCAAGTCAGGGGCGTCGATCTTCCCATGCAGAATTTTGCAGCCAAGTGTGATTTGGTCAAAGTTCCGCCGAACCTCAAGTGAATTATACCCAAGGCAGCCCAAAAGGAACTTGCTGGGGTAAAGGTAAGGGTAATAACCGAAGAGGCGCTTATATAAGGATCTTAAGAAAGCTTTTTGCACTTTTTCAAGCAAAATTGTATACGTAACCTCATGGGGATTCCATACACAGGCACTACTCTCGATCTTACTCCTAACAAGGGCGCCAAAGAGCAAGCGAACAACATGTTCATTCTGAAAGTCGCGAGAATTCCTTAGGACAAATCCAAGACGCTTGAATGATTCAATCTATAGAACACATCTATAGACAGGCAGGCGACTTTACGACGGTGTTCTAGACTCTACCTACATAAAAAGTATGGCAGTTGTATAGAATTGGGTTTCGCAGTATATTTGCGAGAACGATCGTTTTTGCGCGAACTATACACAAACTTCCAAAAAGAAAAACCTACACTAGTCTGAAACCTTTTTCTAATCCCTCTGTCTATTAAAATAAAAATAAAAATACAAATACAATAAAATATAATGTAATAATATTAATAATAAAAAAACTTTATTGCTCTTTGGTTATGGAACTCACCTTCTGCGATGGGCCTCGTGACGCTGGCATCGATGATGTGCAGGTTCTTAGTGGCCTCTTTCGGGGGATATGGCGTCACCCAGGTTACCTGGATTAAAAAAAATACAATCATCAATATAATAATAATAATAATTGCAGACACATTAAGTACAATTTGATAAAAATTGGCCAACTTTTAGGTACCGTTAGTCTTTTTTCTATGACCGTGCATCGTTGAGTTTTATTCATCGTTTGGCAAACTCGGGTACCCACAGATATATATATTTAATGTCTGTGCGGGTACCAAACCCGAGCCAGCTCGCTGCAGCTCGGCTCGGGCGCCGCGCTCGCCCCACTGTGTTCTCTGTCATTTTGTAAGTAGTAACCAAAAATTCTGACTGCACAGATACAGCGTTGCCCAATTAATTTTTATTTTTTTGTGGTTACTTGTACCATATGATACCCACTTCCTGTTACACACTTCCGTCTCTTTTCACGAAATTAATCGAGAGGAAAGATGTTACACATCAAAAATAATATAAACAGGTAAGTAAACCTGGTACCTACCTACCTAACAGACTAGGTACGTAGGTCAAACTTAGGTATCATCATTATCAATAGACCTCATCAAAGAATAGATATATACCTATTATTAACGCTACTTTTTTTTTTTTTTTTTTTTTCGGATGGACGTTTAATGCAGTTAGCCGCAGATGGCTGTTACTGCGTCACCGGACTCTATTAACGCTACGTGAGCGCATAATATTTATATAGTCTAGTCCAGGGATGGCGAACAAATAAGCACGCCAGCCAGCCAAAGTTGGCACGCGACACAATGTTTTGGCCCCACCTATCACAAAGTTGAAAATGAAATATAGATCTGAATAAAACACATTTATTATGTGAAAATAGAAGCCACGATCGAGAAGTCGTTTTCCCCGAAAAAAGACTTCAGATCTACATATATGGCTTGCCAAGGTCTACTATAGACATTCGTAAATTTATTTATAAGAACGTATTACTTTATTTATAACGTAGACCTTGGCTAGCCATATATGTAGATCTGAAGTCTTTTTTCGGGAAAACGACTTCTCGATCGTGGCTTCTATTTTCACATATTATATGTGTTTTATTCAGATATCATTACTTTTTGTAAATAAATTTGTTACTATTCAAAGGTATATAGGTTAGGTACCGACTATAATTATAATAGTTACCTATTTGTTTTCCTTACTTACACACCACCATCATCGCCTCTAAATGTATGTAGGTAGGTAAAAGTACAATAAGTTAAGTACCTAACCTACCTAAATAGCGTAAATAAGGTGTGGGTACCTGCCTTTATAGGTAGTAAGTACATATGTGCCGGGAGATTAAAGTGTTTTCCGACAATTTGCATTTCCACTAGCTTGCGTTCATCTGGGCTTTTGTAAATAATTTTTAAATTATTGATATTAAAGTAAGTACATAAAACGATAAAAACAACCTTTCATCATGGAAATGGAAATATCCTGCAATAATTTGCAAGGCAATTGCTCTCATAATTTGCAAGGCGCTAAATTTACCTCATCATCATCATCATCATCAGCCAGGTAGGACCCACTGCTGGGTATAGGCCTCCTTTCGCTTTAACCAGCCTCCACGATCTTGTGCATCTCTGACCTCATAAAAGCGAATAATTTGAAAAAAAATCAAATCTTATAAATTTACTGTTTTCTTTTGTATATTTTTTCCTTTGTATACACACAATTACCTAGCTGGATACCAAATTTGAACTTTCTAGGTCATCTGGAAGTGGGTTAGGTTTTACGTCTATATGTCAGTCAATCAGTGATAAAAATGTCAATTTTTGAACGTTTATATCTAAATAACCGTTTAAGCTGTGTTTATGAAATTTGAAGTACTTCCTTAACTCCGGGCTTTCAATACAAATAAATACAATAAACCAATTGGTGTGTTTATATTGATTAGTTTTTTAGCTATGACAAAGTCAAAAGTGGCTCCAAATAGTTCGTGTAAACTTACACACAGTGCTACTCGCCAGTTCGCTGGGCCTGACCGTGGCTGGACACACTGTTGTGTGAAGAGATTACTATAAGAAAAAAATTACAAGGAAAAAGTAGTACTTTTTCCTTGTGTGGTATTACTAAAAATCCCGCCACTGCATTGTAAATTGACCTTTTTGGAAGTAAATTAAGAGTTTTTAGTTCACGATGTAAACATTATTAATCGACATGTCTATGGCATACATTTATTTAGAAAAAAAGGCACTGCCATGGCCTTAAACATTTATTTAAAAAAATGGCACATACGTACAAAAAGGTTCGCCATCCCTGGTCTAGTCAATCTAAGATCGTCATACACAAGGTTACATTGATGATAAAATAATTACACTTGTTGAATAATAAATAAAAAACGAGCGAGCCTTATGGCTAGATCACACGTACCGAGTACTCGGCCGAGACAGTAAAATGTTACGCGGCCGAGACAGTGAAAGCTTACGTCACTCGCTCAGCCGAACACTCGGCGCTATGTTTATACGTTATTACGTACCAAGTACTCGGCCGAGAGCACTGTCTCGGCCGTGTACTCGGTACGTGTGATCTAGGCATTATAAGTCGTATAATATGATGTAGGTATCTAGGTAACATGTGACATCTCACCTTGGTAATATGCAACTTTTTATGGAATGATTATATTTAGTTACCTACTTAATTTTTTTGAGGTTGATAACATCTGACTGTCAACTTCCTGATACACACTTCCGTCCTATTTTCGTTAGGAGTTTCTGTAAATAACTCCCACAAATTGACATTTATAAAGCGAAACGAAAGGATGTTACACATCAAAAATAAAAGTTATTTGTTAACATAGAAGTAGGTATATTAGAGAACCACACTGTAGTACATTGAAAATGCTTAAAAAAAGGGATCTAAATAGGCTAACTTCTAGTTCATTTTGTAATATAGGTAGTATACCTAACCTAGTATACTTATGCTGTAGGTAAGTACCTATAAAGATATTTTCCTGTATGTTTCAAATATCTACATATTATTTCCATACATATTTCTAATCATGGCCAGACTAGAGGTTGTTTGTTAACACTCAAAGTAAGTACCTACCTAGCAACTCATCATAGCACTCACAATAGATAACTTATCACATGTAAATGTGTACCTAAGTATTAGATTTAGTAATGTAGGCAAGTATAATTCCCTAGAAAACCGATAAGCCAAATTTTTAAAACTCCTTATTCTAGAACAAACCTAGGTCTTAATTCTCCGTTTACCCGAATTTGTAACGAGTATAGTCCCTGTCAAATAGTCAAATGTCCCTGTCGCGCAAATGTCCAGTCGCGCAAATGTCTTGTCGCGCAAATGTCTTTTCGCGCAAATGGAGTCGCGCAAATGTCCTTCGCGCAAATGTCTTTCGCGCAAATGACCCGGACCCGTCATACATTACAATGATTGAATGATTTAGATCTGTTTGGTGACTCTATAAATGTATTTAGAAATAAACTAAGGAAACAATTTGTGTGTACACTAGACTCTAATTCATAAGTTGTGCTTTTATAGGTAATTTTTTTTTTGTCTAAGTATTCATTTATTTACTTAATCTTAGTTTCATCCATCTTTTTATTTTCTTTTGTATTTAGATTAAGTTTTTAGAAGTATTTTTGTTTTAGCTGTTGTCTGTATGTTTTTGAGTGTTGTGCAAGCCTGTAACTGGTCCACATTTTAGATTTTTATGTTTTTGAGTGTTGTAACTAATGTGAATTGTGTGTGCTGTTGGCATTTGCCTTAATAAATAAATAAATAAATAAAAGTATAGAAGGGCGACAAACAAATTGTCTTATGGCGAACCACGTGGCAAAGATGCGAAGAACGCAATTCTTAGGTCAAATCGGTTCTGCGCATCTATGTCACGTGGTTGCCACCACGGGGTGGCATGAGACGGCTACCCATAGGCAAGATACTGTTAGTCTTATTTTTCTTATCGTGTCACTAATTCTTTCGAACCAGTGTGGTGAAAGGATTTCAGGTGCGCCTCAAAGAGGCTCCTATCGTGCACTAGTACTGTTATTAAGTTTAATCATTACGGTAATGCTTAAAATGGCAAATTGACGGCTAGAGTGGACGACTTACACCTATATTCTAAGTCGATTTTTTCACTCAAGGGAATACTAACGTGAGTGGTAAAATGGCCACCGCTTTACCAAAGGTTCGGCTAAAAATCGACTTAGAATATGGGTGTTAGACTGATGACGGTCTCACCTTATGTCCGGCGTTCAACAAGGCCCTGACGATGCCCCCACCGAGGGGGTTGTGACATTTGACTCCGGTACATGAAGATGCAGAGGATGTAGAAGCAGCCAATGTGACGGCTAGAGTGGACGATATAGCGAAGACGTCACTTTGTACGATCTATTCTCTTTGCTTCACTTCACACGCAACACCCTTCACGCGCGATTCTTGAATCTTGAATCTTCACGGATTAATAGCGCTCAGCGAAAGTGGAGAGAAGCTCTGCGCAAGTGAGGTGAGGCGAGACGGCGCCTATTGGCTCCGCCGCGGCGGGAAGGTGGCTAAGCGACCAATAGACGCCGGCACCGGGCACCTTCCCCGTCGCATCGCACCCCTCCCGCCAAACACATCTATAAATCGACTTTTGTGCATTCAAGGTCAGCGCTATTAAACCGTGAGGATACCTGTACACAGGATGTGGAAGCAGCTATTGTGACGGCTAGAGTGGACGACTGACGCTGATGGCGGTCATACCTCATGTCCGGCATTCAGCAGGGCCCTGACGATGCCCCCTCCGAGGTGGTTGTGACTCCGAGACGGAGCTGTGAAGATGCAGAGGATGTGATAGCCGTCCACTGTCACAGCCAGCGCACAGAGTATACCGAACAGTTTCGTGTTCATTGTGGCTCTGAAACGAAACGATTTATGCCATATTCGTCCCTAATTTTTGGCCCACGCCATTAAAAAGTATTTATTTGTCCCGCACGATAATATTTGTCCATATTCGTCACAGTCGCAATAAATTAGCTAGATAAGTAGAGATTGAAGGTCAATTCAAGATCGAGTCCTTAACCGCAAGTGAAGCAGGCAATACTTTATGTAGGTACCTAAATATTATGTAGGTTAACCTATGCATAGATGAATAACATTGTTCCTATAGAATGAGATGGACATTATCATACCAAAAGGGAATCGTAAGTTAAAATGAAATATCTCCATTTCCAAATAATGATTGTTACTTTTTACGATGTAGTTTTATTAACAATGAAAAAGCCTAGGTAGTAGGTAGTTTTATATATAATTCTATACTTTAATACTTCTGTGTTTATTTTTTTTTTTTTATTTATGCCATATTCGTCCCTAATTTTTGGCCCACGCCATTAATAAGTATTTATTCGTCCCGCACGATAATATTTGTCCATATTCGTCACAGTTGCAATAAACTAGCTAGAAATGGAAGGTCAATTCAATATCGAGTCCTTTACCGCAAGTGAAGCAGGCAATACTTTATGTACCTAGGTTAGGTACCTACCTAAATATTATGTAGGTAAACTATACTACCTACCTATGTTATTTATTTTTAAAATATACCTACACTACAAATTTTTAATAAATATTGTTATCTTTATGCGTACCTATCTATTGACGCAAGGCCATAGGAAAACGACTAGACTGACGGTAACAATTGACCAATATTTATCATATTTATTATGAAAAAAATCGCAGTTTAAGTTTTTTTGCCATATGTGTTCAGTAACGGCAACTGATTATGTGTATTTTTTTTTTAAATTTACGGTGTAAATACCTACCTACCTATTTGCTGACACTTATTAGTATTAATTACACCATGACAACATTTAATAAACTAAATTCGGTAGGCATGTAGGTAGGTTAGGTAGCAATGTAGTCAAGCAATCATCCAAATTATTAAACTAAATTGGGTAGGCCGCCAATATTTTTGACATTTTTCGTAATATTTCGCGATTATCACACAAAAAATTAATAAGGATTATAAAATCTTTTTTTTTAATATAACTAATTACATAATATGTTGAAAGATAACGTTAAGAGGTTGTTAGTACATCTATGTAATTATGAATGATTAAAATTATCGTTAGTTGTAAACATAATATTCTTACCTTAAAATAAAAGATATTGAAGAATAATTAAAACTCCATTAATAAATTCGCGCCCCCTTTATAAAATAGGTAATCGATAAAACTTTCTGCTTTTGATTCACATCAATACACTGTTCTTGTAATAACGAGCTTGTAATGACTGAACGGAACGGACTGACTGGAGCAGAGTTATGTTTTTGTACCTATGTTATGTTGTGTTGTATGTATGTATGGTATAATTATGTGTGTATGGAACGTGTATGAAGCAAGTGTAGGGCAATGTCCTTGTCAAGAACAAACTGGGTATTATATTATAATCGATCAATAAAATCATCGATGTGTTAATCGATGCCGGGTACCTAACCTAGTAGGTACCTAACATACTTAACTTACATTCTAGTAATCGAAATCGAATGGCGAATCAGTTTCGTAAAATCAAGTGATGTTTGATCGATCCCAATATTTTTTATTTATATGTATTTTGTAACATGGGTGTGTTTATAAATACTTACTTAATTTTAGAAGCTAGGTAGGTGAGAACACAATTGGTAGAAGGTAAACGTAATCGAACAAATGATGATTTTTATCGATTTTCAACCCACTTCAGAAAAAGAGGAGTTTCTCAACAGAGAAAATTTAAAAAATTCAACCGAATTTGCTAGTTTTTTTTTGTTTGTTACCTTTGTAGACACACTGTTTGTTTAGTTTTTAAATCGAAATAAATGAAAAAAATATGTCGTCGAAGTACCTAAACGAAATTGCGTATTTTGATTCCCTGTGACAATTCAGTTGTGTTTACGGTCACCTAGTAGAACAGTCCAATTATGGTCCAATTGAAGTCGGCTGTACCATTGAGGTACGGCTGTACCATGATTTTGTAAAACCTTGATTATTATCAGCTTCGAACGTCACTATTTTAAGAGCACCAGCAATCATTATTATTAACCTTGGGCATTTATCTCTATGGAGCTAAGCCATTAATTGGTTTTGTCATCAATAGGTACTTTTTGCTGAGGAGCAAAAAGTTTTTTTTTAAATTTATAAACGCACAAAGCACATCACAACCACAAAAAATAGGAATTCAAAGATTCTAGACTTCATTGCGACTTATACATGCCTCCGCAAAACAAGTTCCGGGATCACGAAACTAAACTTAGGTATAAATAGGTAATCTTAATATACCTACCTTGAGAAACATAATAACTCAGATTTTCTCTATCTAAATAACATAAATTAGGTACCTTCTATTACTATACACTATCTTATCCTATGTACATAGGTACTACTTAATGAAGCCACTCTGAGCACTAGAGTGGCTCACATTATTAGAATTATTAAACTACTCGTAAAGGATATTCGTAACAATTTGTATGAAGCTGCTAGTCTATTTTATTATAGATAAGAATTCCTTTTTTTTTATTGTTATACTCCGAGTTATACTCCATCTTAAAAAGTATTTGAAAATGGAGTTATTTAATTTTTCGTATCCTGTTTTACGACTCCATTTTGATTTGATACTGTCTATCTTGGTGTTCTATATGAACACCGTTATTTAACTATGTTTATATCGTACTTGTTTGTGTTGCTGATACTCTGAAAATAAACTACGTTAAAAAATTAATAGTCCATTTAAAAAGTATTTATGATAAATAATAATTCTTCATTATATCTGCCACAAGTAATAATTTCAAATAGCGCCATCTATTGGGATGAAGCAGTGCACTGGCCTTTAACCGAAAAACCTAAATTTAATTATTACTGTAACGACAAGCTCCATCTATCGGCGAGTAGCAAAACTTTAGTTACAAGTATATAAGTAAGATGGCTCTAGTAAGTCTACTTCAAGGTAGCAAATCTTTCTCGAGTCAAAAAAATTAATAATATTGTGAATAAGTACCTCAGGAATTTAATATTTTTATACAAAAATGTAATGCTTTATGTTGATGCATTTTTTTTTCAAAATAAATAATTTAATTTTTTGGTACTTTTTATTGCTGTTATTGAGTTCGTGGTTCAACTACAAAAAAGTGCATCTTACAAAATGTATTCAAATAAATTATTTTACAACAACATGACTTATAAATATTATTACCAACACTATAACAATGCTACGTATTTGTTAAATAAATGCAGGTATTCTTTGCTTCGTTGTTCGTCCGTTAATCTGTGGATCTGCACTTCGCCATCAGAGGTAATGAGCGCCTAAAAAAAAACTTGAGTTAATTCCATTTCACGCATGTATAATTATAATAAATTAATATTGTGGACATTTCACACAACGCCATCTATCCCCAAACTAAGCAGAGCTTGTACTGTGGGAACCAGATAATCTGATACAATGCTTAAATACTATTTTTTGTAAATACATACATAGGATACATTTAAAACACCCAGACTTAGGGTAAACACCGATGTTTATTACACAAATGTTTGTCCTGAAGCGGGAATCGAACCACACCCGAAACACACACCGGGGCGTGGCAGTCCAACTCACTTGCTACTCGACCATCCGTGTCCTCATGTACTGAGTAATATACATGTAGTGAATTACCACGCACGTATTGTACACTTCTTTTTTTTCTTATCGTGTCACTAGTCCTTCCGAACCAGTGTGGTGAAAGGATTTCAAGTGCGCCTCGAAGAAGCTCCTTTCGTGCACTTGACACCATGTTTTCAAACTTTTTAAGTTATTTTTAAGTACATGTCGGTTTCATCACGATGTTTTGATGATGTTTTCATGAGATTGGTGATTGACCGGGTTCGAATCCACGACCTTCGGATCGAAAGTCGAAGTCCCTCCCACTCGGCCAACACGGCTTATAATTGTACACTTACCAGCGTGTATACACTGTGCGTAAATGCGTACATTGCGAGGCGGCGTGTATTGAGTTACCACGTACATATTGAGTTACCACATACGTCTTGTACACTCACCAGGGTGTGTACGCTGTGTGTACATTGCGAGGCGGCGTGTATTGAGTTACCACGTACATATTGAGTTACCACATACGTCTTGTACACTCACCAGGGTGTGTACGCTGTGTGTACATTGCGAGGCGGCGTGTATTGAGTTACCACATACGTCTTGTACACTCACCAGGGTGTGTACGCTGTGTGTACATTGCGAGGCGGCGTGTATTGAGTTACCACATACGTCTTGTACACTCACCAGGGTGTGTACGCTGTGTGTACATTGCGAGGCGGCGTGTATTGAGTTACCACATACGTCTTGTACACTCACCAGGGTGTGTACGCTGTGTGTACATTGCGAGGCGGCGTGTATTGAGTTACCACATACGTCTTGTACACTCACCAGGGTGTGTACGCTGTGTGTACATTGCGAGGCGGCGTGTATTGAGTTACCACGTACATATTGAGTTACCACATACGTCTTGTAGACTCACCAGGGTGTGTACGCTGTGTGTACATTGCGAGGCGGCGTGCACGCTGGCGGACCGCGCATTTATATCGCTGTGCGTGAGGTCGAAGGATACGAGCGTCCCATTCTGTAGCAGCGCGTACACACAGCAGCGGTTGGTACACGACCAGTGTACGGACTTGATTTCCAGCTGAAAATTATGTATACATTTCAGTTAATATTTAATCAGCTGCACAGACATACACTTCCAAGCTTTCAGATTTATATTACTCTTAATTTTGCAAAGAAAAGTGCACGCAAGCATTTTAAAATTAATTGAGCCCTCTTAGTTGTGAGAAGAAGAATGTCTTTGCAAAATTAAGCGTATTTTATAAATGTAAAAGCTTTGGAATGTATACATATCTGTTCAGCTGACTATATCTATTTAACAGTAGGTACAGTATTCAGTCATATTAAATAAATAAATAGTATGGACATTACACACAGCGCCATCTCGCCCCAAACTAAGCAGAGCTTGTACTGTGGGAACTAGATTATAACTGACACAATACATAAATTCTTTTTTTCAACCGACTTCAAAGAAAGAGAAGGTTCTCAATTTGGTAATTTTTATTTTTACCTCAGAACTTTTATTTTATTTTATTTTTATTTATTAGAACAACAATTACAGTAATATATAAACTTTAAGCAGTCTTAGGTATTTATTACTTGTAGTGTAATCAACCCCGTTGTACATATATTACATCGATGTGACGACACCGTGGCTTAGTTGGTAGTGACGCTGCCTACGAAGCTTGGTGTTCCGGGTTCGATCCCCGGCCGGGGCAAATATTTGTGACGAACACAAATGTTTGTTCTCGGGTCTTGGATGTTGTGATGTGTTGTATGTGTCCATGCCACCTGCGACAGGGAATCCTAGTGCAGGGGTGTGAGTGTGTGAATGTATGTGATTACTAAATATAATGGGCTATTGTTTAGGTAAGTAGGTAAAGTACATTATTAAATTATGTAAGTAGATAGTTAGGTATCCTAAGAAAACACTTACCTAATATGTTACTTTAAAGTAATCTAGCTACAACAATAATTATAAAACTTTTATTTGACTGAAAAATCCTGATTCGTCGTTCGATCGTTGTTTCGTAATATTTTTTTTTTTTTTGCTATATATTTATATATATATATATATATATATATTTTATGTGTTTATATATTTATATAAGTGTATATTTTAAGTTATGTATTATTTGTAAATTATTATTTATACCTATCTATATCAGGTTCTTTTTACTTAACTTTGTTACTTTTTATTTCTACTATAAGTTAGTTTTTATTTTTACATTAGTGTCCGTTTTTGCCAACTAACTTAACTATTAGTACACCCCCAACCAAGCTTTCTTTTTTCTTTGTTTATTTGCTTTCCATCCAAAGGTTGTCTGGAAGAAATCGCTTCCTAGCGATAAGACCGCCCATTGTACTTTATATTTTTTATGTTAAGATTTAATCATAAGTTCTGGTGTACAATAAAGTATTTCTATCTATCTATAATTAGCTAGGTGCGCTATGATAGTCATCTGTTTATAGTCACTTTTGTTTATATGTCGATTAGAAAAAATATTTTAGAGAATATATATTTTCAGATTGGTCCCATCGAAATTTTATCAAAATCGGTTTAGGTTCGGACAAGTCTTCTTTTGACTTGTCAGTGGTGTTTACGGTCACTAGAACACTCCGATTGAAGCCGGTTGTTGTATGTTTTTGTATAACCTCGATTATTGTAAATATAGACATACATAGAATTCCCAGATTCAGGACAAACACTGATATTCATCGCACAAATGTTTGTCCTGAAGCGGGAATCGAACCCGCGACACTTACTCTATTAATAGCGTTTTTGGTGATACATTTGGCCACGCTGCTGACGAATCTGCCTTTATGGTCCGACTGACACTTGTCCACGTCAGGGGATGATGGTACATTCCTGTAAACAAGTAAACATTTCCATAAAAAACCGGCTACAAAGAATTTTATAATTTTTTAAAAGATTTTATTTAAGGGGAATCCTCAAATCCGAATTCCATACAAAAATGTTTCGGACAAATACTCAAAAAGTACGCCGTATTATAGTAATTTCTTCACACTATTCGTTTCGTCCATGTTTTTTGATTTCGTGAACGAAAAAGAAAAAAAAGTGAAAGGTTTCATACTTTAATTTAGATTTTATACGTGTTTTTAAGTTAGTAGGGTTAATTTTAAAACACGTATAAAATCTAAATTATACGAATAGTGTGTAGAAATTACTATAATACGGCTTACTTTTTCAGTATTTGTCCGAAACATTTTTGTATGGAACTCGGATTTGAGGATTACCCTTAACTTGTAATGTTTGTACATAAAGCTTCGATGACACAGGGCTAGTTTACAAACTAAAAGCCGGCGAGTTCAAAAGCTAGCGAGTAAGCGAGTTAGCTTTTGGGGAAGGATTGTCAACTAAGAGATTGTAAAAAAGCCGATGACACAGGGCTAGTTTATAAGCTACTAGCGAACTCGCTGGCTTGATCTTTGTTAACTACCTGTGTCATTGACGATTAACACCCATATTCTAAGTCGATATTTTTCACTCAAGTGAATACTTTTTTTTTTCTAACCTATACTGTCCCACTGCTGGGAAAAGTGAAAACTTACATTTGAAATTAGACAGATAACAGCCAAACCTTTAGTAAAGCGACGGCCATTTTACCACTCACGTAAGTATTCACTCGAGTGAAAAAATTGACTTAGAATATGGGTGTAAGTGTATGTGTGTTTCTATGATGATGACGGACTAGTTATTTTTATGCACTATCATAACATGGGTATTAAATAAAAAGACATTGCTTAAAAGCTTGTTTTCAAAAATATTTTTAAAAACTTACTTTTCTCCGATTTTTAATGGGACCAATATGAAAGTATATCTTTCAAATAAAATATGTTGCGTATCTCCTTACTAATGCTTATTTTTAACCGTTTTCAAAAAAGGGAGGAGGTTCTCAATTCGGTTGTTTACTTTTTGATGTTTGGTACCATTTTCAAAACTTCGTTGTTTATATTTAGAAATAAAAAATTGGTAGTATATACTTTACTAACAGATTAGTCCCATAGAAACTTCATCAA
The DNA here is from genome assembly GCA_932526365.1 of Lobophora halterata. Taxonomy (NCBI): domain Eukaryota; kingdom Metazoa; phylum Arthropoda; class Insecta; order Lepidoptera; family Geometridae; genus Lobophora; species Lobophora halterata. The sequence goes on along the minus strand of OW052028.1, from coordinate 4,465,529 downwards.
AATAGGTTCAGTACTCAAATTACTAAAAAAGTCCTCGAAGTAAACAAAATTGCGTATTTTGCTTCCCTGTGACCATTCGGTGGTGTGGTGGCCGATTGGATGAGGCCCTTGCCTTGCGATCTGATGGTCGCGGGTTCGAATCCCGGTGGCAGTCATGCGTAAATAAGTTTTTTCGGTCGAAAAAATCTATGTATGCACCCCACGTTCTCGCAACGGTGGAGGAAAACATCGTGAGGAAACCGGCATGTCGTAGAACCTAAAAAGTTCGAAAACATGTGTCGAGTGCACGAAAGGAGCCTCTTCGAGGCGCACTTGAAATCCTTTCACCATACTGTTTCGAAGGAACTAGTGACACGAAAAGAAGAAGAAGTGGTGTTTACGGTCACTAGAACAGACCGATTAAAGTCGGTTGATGTATGTATTTGAAAAACCTCGATTATTTTACCTGCAGTCCAGTGTAAGTAGGACCCTCCGGTCTCGCAGCGAGCATACATTGATAGCTCCTGTGTCAGTGGCCGCTATGAAGTACGGGATCCCTTCAGAAGATACATCTAGACTTGTTATGCTCGATGTATCGGCTGGAAAAAAATGTATTATGAATTAGAACGGTTTTACACCACCACTAACTAATGTTATATTATACATTACAGAAAAAAACATTACATACATATACAGGGCGTCCCACGGCTATGCCACATGGAAGGAAAGTACCTTGAATATTGTAGATGGAACATTTTATTAAAAAAATACATTATTTGAATTTAAAAATCAATTTAAATTGCATTCATAGATATTCAAATAATTACATGGTTGAACCGGGAATCGAACCCGTTACACGAGAAAAATGATCACCCTGTAGCTTTATCATACCAATCGAAAGGCTTCATCATAAGGATTATTTTTTGCTAAATAACATAGTGTCACAAATAAATGGAAGACCATGAATTTTATTTATTCTACAATATTCAAGGTACTTTCCCTCCATGTGGCATAGCCGTGGGACGCCCTGTATAGTCACTCAAAAAATTAAAATCACTCAAAAAAAAAAACAATGTAAAAAAGAAAATGACCATGAAAACATTAATTATACAAAAATTGTAGATTAAATTATAAAAACCACGTGTTTACGCTTTTGCTCTATATCGCTTCCGTTAAGAGATTTCAACAGACTTCAAAAAATGGCGGGGTTATAAATTCGGTTGAATGTTATTATTTGTTTTTTAATGTGTGGAACAAAAAAATAACATAACTCAGAACTTTGTTGGATAAAAACCGATTTGAAAAAATCTTTTTTCATTTGAAAAGATATACTTCCAGATTGGTACCATAGACATTTCATGAAAATCGGTTCAGTACTTTGGTTTTATAATTAAAATAAATGAAAAAAAAAGTCGTTGAAGTGAAAATTGCGTTTTTTGCTTCCCTGTGACTTTTCAGTGGTGCCTACGGTCAGTAGAACAGTCCGATTGATGTCGGTTGTTGTATGTTTTTGTAAAACCTTGATTAATTATTTAAGAGCTATTAAAACACAGACCATTTAAAAATACTTACTGGCAACACTAAACCGCTCTATCCTGACGATTCCAAGACATCTATTACAAACTAGCACCTCCCCACAATTTTTCCCCACCAAAAAACTATTCACACCATCGACATTAACAATTTTCAGATCGTTGCAAACAATCCCGTTCTCCCAACTTTTCGGGAGAATCATCTCCACTGGTAACACCTTTTTCCTCATACTGGCAGCACTGTACGGCCTGTCAATGTCAAACTGATCGATTGATGATTTTGAAGACGCTGGACGCGCGGGCTCCTTTTTTGAATGTTTTTCTTGTTTTTTTATTGTTATCCTTCGTTTAGCGGAGTTTAAATTGAAATTGTTTTTTTCTTTTATTGTTGTGTCAATGTAATCTAAGATATTTATCGTTTGGTTTTTTTCTAGTTTCATTTTAGACCAGTATGCTTTTCCTAAGTCTTTGCTGATCTTTGATTTCTCTTGTATTATGTTCCAAATTGTTATTATACCAATTCTTTGCAAAGAAATGATCTGAAAATTAGAGATATATTCAAAATTAATGCCAATCCTACTAATAAGAATAGATGGATGTTCAATAATTACGCCAAAACTATTAAAGACAAGGCGCAAGTTTGACTTAATACCTAGTTATTAGATTACTTTCATACCTATATACTTATAATGTGGTAATTCATAAACTTTAAACCTGGTTATTCAGACTACATACCTGGTTTTTATAGACTATATACCTGGCTATTCATAGACTACATACCTGGCTATTCATAGAGTACATACCTGGCTATTCATAGACTATATACCTGGTTATTCATAGACTACATACCTGGTTATTCATAAACTGCATACCTGGTTATTCATCGATTACATACCTGGTTATTCATAGACTACATACCTAGCTATTCATAGACTACATACCTGGTTATTCATAGACTACATACCTGGCTATTCATAGAGTACTGCCTGACTATTCATAGACTACATACCTGGTTATTCATAAACTCCAAGCCTACTATTCGGTCTGAGGAGTTTTCACTCATGTTAAAAGCGCTGCTGGTGTAGGAACACGAATGCAAGGCAAATGGGATACAAGTCTGAAAAGAAAAAAAAAGTGTGAGATGAACAAATAAACACAGGTCGTTTCATGAGTTTTGAGTTAAAAAACAATCTATGAATGGCGTAAAGAGAAAAAGCTTATTTTGACAGAACCTATGTCAGTATCTTGGTTGAATTAGCCATTCAATTGAATGCCTAGCCTAGGCGACTAAATGGCGCCATTCGATTGGACGCCTATGACGTTACTTTGATTGGAAAATTCAGCTCAACGTCTAACGACTTGGCAGATTGAAAGCTAAAGCAAAAAACAGGGGTCACGAAATTCGGGAGTTAATTAATTTTAAAATTTTATATTTTTTTATATTTTACATTAAAAACAAATAGTTATACCACCCAAATCGTTAAACATTTTTACCAAAAGCCTAGCATTCAATTGAATGACTAATTTAACCAGAGCTGCATTTTCTTATCAAACCAACGGCCTAGGTATTCAATTGAATGTCTTATGCCGACTTGCACCAAACTTTCAAAGATCCTAAGCAATTACTTTACTCGCTTGGCAGTTCTTAATGGTCAGAATCTGGACTGCTAAGAACTACCAAGCGAGTAAAGTAATAGCTTAAGGACTTTGACAGCTTGGTGCAAGTAGGCATTATTTTACTAATTCGTTGCAATTACCATTACAATAAATATTAAACTAACGCTTAATCCACTGCCATGTACACACACAAATTGTAGAACAAGTTGGCCCATAGACAATCATGAGCTGTAGACCAATAGTATGGATGAATGAGTTTTTTTATTGTATATACACCAAAAGAAAAAAAATATAAGCATGATAATAATTATTACAAAGATATGTATAGTGCGCGGTCTTATCGTTATTAAGCGATTTCTTACAATCAACTTAGTTAGGAGTCGATTTCGAAAACATCAAGAAAGTACAGTAAATAATAAGAAATTTAATTTTACCTGTTGTAAACCAACTTTGCTATTTTTCAAATTCCACTCGCGATCTCTTTCGGTTTGAGTCAGTCGGTCGTTTTTAATCTCCTCAATTTCGGGGGATTTATTTTCAGTAGCAACACTGTCCCTCCAAAACGGTTCTTCAGCGAGGTCCCAAAGATGTATTGACCTAAAATATTTTTTTTATCGTACAACTAATTGCTGCATGTGTTTTCGAGCTTATAAGCTGTACTTTTAGCAAATTTCAGCTTGATCACTCAGTAGTTTTAGCGTGATTAAGGAACTAACATTCATCTATCTATCCATTCTCACATTTTTTGTACTTTTATAACGCCAGGGTAAGATAATTACTTACCCGTCTTCTAAAGCAGCAACAAAAACACCATCAGTGTTTCCCCTAAACCTCCCGACAGTTACATCGTCTATGGTAAGCAAAACTTTCATCGGTACCCTGGCAACACTCAAATCCCATAGACAAATCAAACTTTTTTTTCCCACACTCTGAACATTTTTGTGCACAGTCAATATTAAATTACTTTTTGTATCAGAAAAAAAAACTTTAGTTATTTTCGAGCTGTTTAGAAATGAATAATTTTCATTTAGCATTTTTGGAATTAGTGAGATATGACCTTTGCTGAATGGTAATTTGCTAATTTTTTCAAAATAAGTCACTGTGTTGCCAGTATTTGCAGTTAAAATACGAGTCACTTTGCTTTCGTTTTTCTTCAAGAACTTGCTCAGTTTCCCGACGTTATAATCATTGCTTTTTAGTTTAGATTTGTAAATTTCGAATGGCAACATTTCGTCGCCACCGGCGCCATCTTTCTGCTCCAGTAATATCCTCAACGGATTTTCACTGTAATTTTCATCCGTTTCAATCTCTTTAATAACTTGATCATCGCATTTTTCGTTTATCAAAAACGTGAATTTGGCTAAATAATCTTCTGTACTTTCGCTATATTTCCGCGCTTTTTTGCATGCATTTAGACATATATTAAAATTTGAAAATTTTACGGGATATTGCGTCCATTTTTGCGTTGTTATCACTTCATCCGTTTGGACCTCCTCAGTGATGCCATCATCAAAAGTCTGTACCCCACTTTGCGTGTAATTTGAGCGTCCAAATGTTGCCATAAACAAATCGTACGAAATCGGCTGCATTTCGAACAAGGAGTATGGCATTTCGTGTAAAGTTATCATACTCTGCAAATCCTTTGCTCTTTGTTTCAGTCTTTCATTTATTTTCCTTTTCAGTTTATTCTGCTTTGACTTGGTAAAGTCAATAAAAAGAGGCCTGAAAAATCATTTTGTCAATTATCACTCAAGTATAAATTCTGCTCACGCCGGATTTCAGATTAATCAGTTCAGATTTTTATAACAAAATTAAACATTACACAACCATTTAGCCTAAAACTAAGCAGAGCTTGTACTATGGGGAACCAGATAACTGATAATATTAGTAGCCTCTTCGAGGCGCACTTTAAATCCTTTCACTACACTGGTTCGAATGAACTAGTGACACGATAAGAAGAAGTAGCATTCAATTTTACTTGACAGTTCCTAAATCAAAGCCGGCCACTGGCCCGCACAACAAGAAAGGACAGTGTTGTGTAAACTCACTCACCTCTCCTCTGTTCTTATAGACGCTGTACTCATATCCTGAAAGCCCTCATCTAGCGAGACTTTCTTGTCATCTTCTGGAAGATCATCTTGTATCTTCTTATCGCTCTCTGTATCTTCTAGAATGAACGCCATGACAGCTGGTTTACTTCTGCCCGAGCGCTGATCTCTCAAGTCAAAGTTGCCTGCAAAAAATGTTTTGTTTTGCATTATTATAGGTAACAAGGACGCGGTGGCACAGTGGATGAGACCCTTGCCTTGCGATCTGATAGTCGCGGGTTCGAAACCCGGTGGCAGTCATGCATAAATGGGTTTTTTCCGTCGAAAAAATCTATGTATGCATCCCACGTTCTCGCAACGGTGGAGGAAAACATCGTGAGGAAACCGGCATATCAAAGGACAGAAAAAAATGTTTCTGCATTGGGTCCGCGTGGTGGATTAAGACCCATTCGCTCTTCTGTCGAGAGTAGGCCTTAGTCCCTAGTCCCAGCAGTGGGAACATTATATGTTGATTATGCTATAGGGAACAAAAATATACTATACATACATACTAAATGTATTAAGTATACTTAAAAAAAAGAAAACCAGACAGCTAAAACAATTAAGCGTGTAAACGTTAATTTGGTCATGGGAGGCTTGGTCTCCTGTCGTTTCATCGTTTTTATCAAAAACTAATAAACGAACCTGAATCTAGCATTTTCTCTTCATCCTTTTCCTTCAAACTGCTTTCAGTAGACGCCATTTCATTTCGCTCGCGTCTACTTTCGCTCGCGTCACTTCCGTTTTCGCTTGCGTCACTTCCGTTTTCGCTTGCGTCACTTCTGTTTCCGTTCGCTTCACTTCCATTTGATTCAATGTCGCTGTGATAAGAGTCAAAGTCAGATTCGTAACTTTCAAAGTCGTCTTCGTAACTTACTTCTTCGTCTGATATTTCTTTGTTGGCCTGAAAAAATGTAAGTATTATTTTTATGCGTCACGTCAGATAACATTCTAGTAATTTGCCCGACTTTGGACTCACGCGCTTAAACCCCTGAACCAATTTGGTTGATTTTATAACTCAAAAAATGTTTTGAACTTACCTACCTACCTGACAAATTTTATAAAGATTGGATGAGCGGTTCGACAGTTATCGTCGGACAAACAAACATATACACATACACACATACAACCGCCGATTCGCCCCAGTACTACTTGGGCGAATCAACATGACACCTGACTCGATTGACGTTTGTGCAAAGCACAGCGTGGAATTGGATAATCTTGATAGAGAAGAGGTCCTGTAATACTTGGTGATGATAAGTAATGATAAGGCTTCGCAATTAGAGGAAGAAGAAACACGGAGGGCGTCCCGCGGGGGGAGGGGGACACAGCAAGTGCCGAGCGAGTGTCAGCGAGGTGTCATGTTCATTCGCCCGAGTAGTAGGTATAGTGGCCGGCGATACTAGGCAGGCTCGAAAATCGCGCTGAATCATTCCGTCTTACTTCAGCATTCGTTGATGTTCGTGTTATGCAATTTTTTATCCTGGCAACATTATAGCATATCTTACCAATTCTCTAGATTTATCTTCGTCCAAACCTACGTAGAACGCTTTCGGCTTTGCAGCTAATTTCTTTGACAAATTCAACATTCCCGCGTTGTTATCAACTTTATCAAGAACCTTTACTTCAGATTCGTCCAATGTCCTAGTTTTTGTTCGCTGCCTTTCATAATTTTCCGGAATATCAACCTCCTTGCTTATCCTCGCTTCTCCAACCTCCTTGCTTTTCTTTCCCACCTCTTTGGATTGTGAAAGTTTCTGGGCCTCTTTCTTCACACGTTCGGAATTCAAATCTAATTTTCTTTTTACAACTGGCGAGTTTACAGTGACGTTTGTAAATAGTTCCCGCTTTTTCAGAGGAGGTTTTGTTTCAGTCTTGGCTGAATGTATTGCTTCGTTTCTAGAAAGAGGTTTTGCTTCGAGTTTTTTTGGAGGTCTCTCAACAGTTCTGCTAACTTGGCTGATTGATGATGCAGAGGACCTCAGCAAACCTTTCATCGGCGAAATATTACGCGTGGATGAAATGCCAGGAACCTTTTTAGGGGCTTTAACACTAGCCTTATTTTGCGTGTAAATATCGCTTGCGCTAGTTTTTGAAATGTATTCCCGTGGCGTTGATAATGGATTAACGCTTTTTTTGAGTTTCTCATTTTGAGGCCTTTTCGATTCGTCTTTTTTTTCTTTTCTTATTTTCGTTTCACGTTCGGGTTTTCGTGTTGTTTCCATAATTTACAGCGTGAGGTTTTAGCTGAAACATATTAAAATGGATATTTTCGCATAGATTCCATGAATAATAAATAAACTAGCATATGTAGGTAATTATTTCTTACCTTGACACAATTGTATAATAGGGGCGTCTTCTTCTAACACAGTTTCACTTTGCATTAAAAATATTCAAGTCTTAAGCTTTAGCACAAAATTAACTGTCTTACATTAAGATTCAATTCGAATTAGGTATAAAAGTATTTTTTATTACAAAAAATACAAACCGGGTCATTTATAATTTTGACACCTTAGCACATAGACTACTAAGTTTTTCTGTAGAGAAAGCATGACGCGACCTACGCCATAACAATATCCGTTGCCATGGTGATCAAACATCAAACACAACGACAAACCAAAGAGGTTCAATCGCAGGTATTCGGATCTCTTTGGTGTCATTGATTTTATGTTTTGAAGATTCTGGATGAAAATTACGGGAAGAATGGATAAAAACTAAATAATTTAAATTAAATACCTACGATTTATTTAATTAATCCCCAACTTAAAAAGAACCTACTTTCTTTCTTGTTGATTCCTTAACCTTTGAGTTCAACCTTGTGGCCTAGCAAGAACCAAGTGACTTCCAGCGTAATGGCCTGGGGCAATGACGGCAACGTTTTCGTGTATGCCGGCGCTCATCGATTTATTAGACGTACCTAGTCACGTCGAAAAAAACATGTTTCGCGTCACGTAAATGTTGCGGGACACTGTTCAACGTTGCAGCGTCACGTAGATTGAGTGTTGCGTGTTATGGGACAAAATGTCCCTCCTAGTGTATCTAGGGCTTAGGTATCCACATTTCGCATCTGTTTTATTTTTACCCGATTGCTAAAGAAGGGTTAATACTTAACGTTAGGATGGGACTTAGCCATGTGATAGTTAAGACTCGCTTTTTGCACAAAGGCTTGTCCACACTCGGTACAAACTTTCCGCTTGTCTCCCGGTTGGATCCGTTCGTGGAAACGACAGTTAGTTAGACGTATGAACAACTTATCGCAATATTGACATTTGTACTTCCTTTCACGTGTATGTACAAGCATATGTTTTTTTTAGATTTCTCGGTGAGCACTCAAAATCACACTCAGTACACTTAGACTTTACCCCTAACTTGTGAACATAATTCATATGAACAGCTAAGTTAAGGAAACTTTTTTCACACACGTTGCATCTGTTGTCGTCGACGCCGTGTTCGTCGATTTTATGTTTTATTAGTATCTTTTTGGTTTTGAAAGTCATTACGCAAAATGGACACTTGGCGGGTCCATGAAAGTTGCGTCGGTGTGTCAGGATCTCGTCGAAGTGTACGATGGCTTCGCAATCGTTGCACGCATAGCTTTTCCCGAGCTGTGTGAAATGGGCTTTAGCCACTTTTTTTTTCCTGGGTGGTCCATTAGGGTCATAATAACGTTTTTTTTTAGGCTTTTTTACTACTTTGTCGGATTTCACTCGTGCAACGGACCTTACATCCGATCCTACGATGTTTGATTCAGGATCGACGGGCTCCTCATCCACTGTCAAAAGATTGCAAGCTGGAATAAAACACTTGCTATTTAGCTCTGTAGATGACACTTGTCCAAACGTTCTTTATTTTTGAAGACCAATTTTAGAAGAACTCACCATTACTCTCAGGCGGCAAATCTTTCTCTTCTTCGATAACGGCGGCAGCTGAAATATGTATATGCATACAATAGTATCTTGTTTTCATCGTCGCCGCAAATATTCTAGTTTTTGAAAATTGCACGAAATTTATTTTGTTGTTTGTTAAAATTGTATCTATAATGGTGAGTATTTTAGGATTGTGCTATTCACAGATCAGATTTTCATTGTTGCCAGTATGAATTCTAACTCAAAATATTTATGGTAGGTACCTACAGTACAATGTACCTACCAGTAAATACATTGTTTATTTGATGCTCGAAGAGTACTTACAGATAAGAAAAAAATACTTAGTACTAAAAGGCAATATTTTAAATTACAAATCTCAAGAGACTGACATCGTAAAATCTATACCACAAGGAAGTGTGGTATAGATTTTACGATGTCAGTTGGGTGTATATTGTTCCCCATTACATTACATAAATGACTTGCCAAAAATAATAAACAACCAATGCACTCTATTCGCGGATGATATATCAGTAGTTATCCCTTGTAAAATGCAGATAAACTTAAACTTAAGACTTCAAACATGTTTAACGAAAATAGTAGACTGGCTTAGTGATCATAATCTTGAAGTAAACTTTACAAAAACAAAAATTATTCAGTTCAAACCATACCAAAAATCACCCCTTAATATAAACTTTACATTTCAGAATTTAAAATTAGAGGCCGTTAATACACACCCACTCCTAGGTATCAATATAGACTGCAGTTTAAATTGGAAAGACCATATAAAAAAAATAGCTACAAAATTATCACGTTTTACTTATGCGCTATACGAATTGAAAAAAGTGACAGACAAAATAACTGCTACCTGCGCCTATTTTGCATATGCCCATGCCTGGCTCCAGTATGGGATAGTGGTGTGGGGAAATAGCACAGACGCAAATAAATTATTTATTTTACAGAAACGTTGCCTTCGAATCCTGCTTAACTTAGATACCATGACTAGTTGTAGACCACACTTTATTACCGAAAATATATTAACCCTTACTGGGATATATATCCTTGAAGCATGTACTTTTGTAAAAAATAATATAGAACTTTTTCCACAATATTCACGACCTCAAAACCTTCGACCAGGAAGTAGATTAGCGGCACCGACATCAACTCTACAGCTAGTACACTCAGGACCACATGCTATGTGCATAAAAATATATAATAATATTCCTAAAGAAATAAAAAATGAAAGCAGTATAAAAAAATTCAAGATTCTCTTAAAAAAATTCTAATAAAAAGCTGTTTTTACTCACTGCAAGAATTTTATGAGGCTCAAGCAGACAAAAAAAATGTAAAAATAAATAACTATTATTATGTTAATAAGTAGGTATATTTTCACAGTTTGTTTTATTTTAGATGTAAATATTTTGTAACAGATTTTATTTTGTATAAGCTAAGTAGGTATTTTGTGCAATTATTAACATAATTAAAGTTCCTTAAACCTTTTAAAGTATTATTAGGTAGGTAAGTACTTAGTTTTTAAGATTTTTTTTATAATTTGTTGTGCTCTAACAGGGCGTATGTTTAAAACATAATATTATGTAAGATCTTAATGTACAACATACGAAGCAAAAAAACCATTGAGTATTGAGTATTGAGTAAAGACTCTGTTCCTGAAAATTGAAGCCTGTATGTTTATTCATACATAACTGAATGTAATATGTAGGTACCCACTTGTAATAGTTTACTGAAAACACATATTTGGAGTATCTACCCTTGTACCTTGTAGCAGTATTTACCTGCATATTTTAGGTAGGTAGGTACTTATTTTATTTTATTTATTTTGGAAAAACTAACAGCTGCTATAGAAAAGTAGATCTAAAAAAAATACACATCTAAAAATAAATTACACGTAATTCAGTTTATTACATTAACACATTTTATTCAATTAATATAACACGAATAGTACCTTCCTTTCTGTGTGACAAAGGCTTCTCCACACTCGAAACAAAGTTCCCGCGTTTCAATTAAGGAAACGGGTCCTTAACCTTATATTACCACTGATTTATCAGGTTTCTAACCAATTTTTTATACCATGAGGAACCGTCTCTGTTTTATTGCAATATGTCCTTTATTTCCTATAGGTCCTAGAGCATCCTGAAATCAATGTAAATATAAGGCTTGGCCCTGAATTACTGACTAACCGACAACGTGCCCACACCTACAGGCTACATCGCTGAACGTAGAGACTTGAAACTTGAAGAATGTGTTTGTTAAGAATTAGTGTTGGCGCGTACCTACCTACCCACTAAAAAAGGTATTTTGTCAATTCGCAAAATTGCAAATGTGGCTCATCTACTCGGCCGAGTTCAGTATTTTGGGTTGGATTTAGAACAGGTTGGCACGAGTTTCAGGTTAAATGCGGTTTTAATTGGTAGGGTTTTGGTCACTGATTATATCAATATTAGTTTTATTATTTGAAAATGCATATTTTTAAAGAAAAACTTATATTAAAATACCAACCTCAAATCACTTTAAACTTTAATAAACACGAAAACGGAACGTAATTGAGGGCTAAAAGGGTCACCAAGTGTTGAAAAATGGGCAAGTTTTAAATGTATAACGTATAACGAAACGCAAAATATATCGCTAATGTCAAAGTAAGACGTCAAATTTCGAGCTTTTATAGGTAGGTTCTTAGGTTTTTTTTTTTTTGCGGCTACACGCGAGCGAAGCGAGCGTGCACAGTCTAATGACAGGAAACCATCTAGGGCTGATGAAAATTAGGTGACGGTAGGTTGTTAGGTTATTTTTTTTTGCGCCTACACGCGAGCGAAGCGAGCGTGCACAGTCTAATGACAGAAAACCATCTAGGGCTGATGAAAGTTGGGTGACGGTAGGTTGTTCGGTTTTTTTTTTTTGTGCCTACACGCGAGCGAAGCAAGCGTGCACAGTCTAATGACAGGAAACCATCTAGGGCTGATGAAAGTTAGGTGACGGTAGGTTGTTAGGTTTTTTTTTTTTTGCGCCTACACGCGAGCGAAGCGAGCGTGCACAGTCTAATGACAGAAAACCATCTAGGGCTGATGAAAGTTAGGTGACGGTAGGTTGTTAGGTTTTTTTTTTTGCGCCTACACGCGAGCGAAGCGAGCGTGCACAGTCTAATGACAGGAAACCATCTAGGGCTGATAAAAGTTAGGTGACGGTAGGTTGTTAGGTTTTTTTTTTTGCGCCTTCACGCGAGCGAAGCGAGCGTGCACAGACAACTGACAAAATAAATAATGTCATGATATGATGTCATAATGATAAACAATGTAAATTTTTATCATATTTCATATATTTTTCTATACTTAACCTCAAAATTTAATTATTATTATTTCTCTAAAATAAAGCATTTTCTAGTTTCGGGAAGGGTACCAGGGGGCAGGGGGACTCCCCCCCTCCCCTACCCCACCCCCCTTTCGTCGCTTTTCGTGCCAATGTGTACTAAATCTTTCCCCTATTAGGTGCACAGATATATATTTATGAAAAAATATTTTACCAATTTTGATTGCCGCCATTGCGTCAAATGTTGCCACACGTATAAAAATAAAATACCTGGAAATTATTTTTGACTGATTCTGCTTAGAGTTAGGGAGCCTGAAAATCACCTAATCTTTCTATCTGTAAATAAATTATTGAGTAAGGTTAATTTTACCTAATTAAATTTATGATACCTATTTAATGAAATGTATGTAACTTTACTTCACTGGTCAAGAAAAAACTGACGATTAGGTACAAGAAAAGTTTTAATAGGTATCTACTTATATTTTTTATTATCCTTAATTCTGTCTGTTGGATTTGTATAATCTTTTATATACCTATATGGTACCTACTGTTGCGAATTAACAATTTACTTTATTAGTACCTACTCGCTTAACATTTGACGAACATAGGTACCCTTGAAATTTCAAGTCTCTACGTTCAGAGGTTTGACCAGTACGTTGTCTGTTAGTGAGTCAGTCAAAGCCTTTATTTATTGATTTGTGAGGAAAGTTATCTTGTATCTATCCATCCTCACAGAATATTAAATGAAGACCTTGTCCTTATATTTTTCCTCAATCCCGCCAAAACTACTGAGCCGATTGAGCTCTCGTATGGGGTATTGGGTATACTTTATGAGCTGTTAAAAACGCATGGCCTACTTTTTGTTAGTTACAAGCTTAAGTTTACAGCTTTATATCACACCTATTTATTAAATGCGAAAGAATGTGTGGATGGATAATAAATATTATGTTACTATCTTGGTAGAATCATAGATCGAAGGCTAAGGACTATGTTATATTATATGTGTTAAGGTATATGTGCCCCGAAATGAGATTGAAATTTTCCATACGCGCAGGGAAATTTTATTCGACTTGCAACACGCAGTCACGCAAATAGGTTTCATATTTAGGAAGAAGTCACTATGGCACTATGTATTTATTAGTTTTTTTAAGTTTTAGTTTAAGGTAGTAAGTGTTTTGGTTAAGAACTGTAAGCTTCTATCTATTTAAATAAATAAATACAAATACAAAAAAAAAAAAAAACAAATACAAATGGCCATCGTGTATCTATAGACAATATGTCGTCATAATTAATCTATGGTACCTACAAACTAAACCTCTGATTTTATTAGCAAAATTGTGTGTTTGCTCATTTATAGGAACGTTACAAACATGAGAAGTAAAAGTAGGTATATATTTTTAGTATATTCTCTCATTTCTTGACGAAATAGGCCCTCGAATAGTAAGTACGTTCAGTTGGTTGTCCTGTGTGTTGTTTATAAGGCAGTCATGACCAAGCTTCATAACAATATTGATGACGATTGATGATATATGAACTTAGTGATAAACAATTCGCAACTGTTTTATATATTTAAAACCTAACGCTAGGATGGTACTTGGCCATGTGATAGTTAAGACTCGCTTTTTGCACAAAGGCTTGTCCACACTCGGCACAAACTTTCCGCTTGTCTCCCGTGTGGATCCGTTCGTGAGACTTCCAGTTACTTCGATGCAAAAACGACTTATCGCAATATTGACATTTGTACTTCCTTTCACGTGTATGAACAGCCTTATGTCTTTTTAGACCCATCTGTGAGTACGATTCATAATCACACTCGGTACACTTCCTCTTTCGCCCTAACTTGTGTACACTATTCATATGACCATTTATTTTGGAGAAACTTTTGTCGCACACGTTGCATCTGTTGTCGTCGACGCCGTGTTCATCGATTTTATGTTTTATTAGTATTTTTTTGGTTTTGAAATTCTTTACGCAAAATGGACACTTGGCGCGTCCATGAAAGTTGCGTCGGTGTGTCAGGATGTCGTCAAAGCCTACGATCGCTTCGCAATAGTTGCACGCATAGCTGTCTCCGAGCCGTGTGTAATGGGTGTAAGCCGCTCTTTTCTTTGCGGGTTCATCAGGGTCATACTTTTTAGGGCCCCGGGTCACCTTTTTTTTAGGCTTTTTGACTATTTTGTCTGGTGCCACTTGTACAATGGGCTTTATTCCGAGTAAACAAGGGATGTCCGATCCTTCGATGTTTGGATCAGAATCGGCGGGCGCCTCATCCGTTGTCGAAAGATCGCAAGCTGGAATAAAACACTTTATTAAGCACACAATTATTTTATACTTAATTATTGCTATTTAGCCATGCTTGACACTTTGATTAATTAGGCAGTCACTGTCCATACTTTTTTTTTATTTATGAACAGATTTCAAATCTAGAAAAACTCACCATCACCTTCAGGCGGTAAATCTTCCTCTTCTTTGATTACGGCGGCAGCTGAAAAATATAATAATGTATCATTAACAAGTCATAACATCTAGCTAGTAAGAACTGCCTAACCAACCTACCCATTGTGTTCTTCTACGATACACATAGGTACCGCGGACCGCCCTAAACTTTGCGTAGAGTTATGCGGCGAGCGAAGTGAGCCACAAGTTTTTTTTTTACATATTCAGTAAGTAGAAAGTACCTAACCTATTTTAATAGATCTCCTACCTAAGGATTTTCCGTCAAAATGGCAGTCAAGTGTTACGCGGCGAGCGAAGCGAGTCGCAAATATTTTTACACTTTTAGTGCCTATTTAACCTTCAATTTGCCGACAAAATAGATGGTTACGGACGTAACATTTTATTTTTTACCGCATTCAGCACTCTTTTTCACTGTTTTATTTGTTACTTATAATCTCATCGGAAAATATCGAGTCTTGAGGAGGGAGCTGTCCCCCCGCCCCTGATGATGTGGGTATGGGTACCTGGTGCGCCGGCGCAGGGCGGCGGGTGTCGCGCGAGCTGCGCGTGGCACGCAACCACTGCGCGCTTGAAGCGCAGCGCATCGCGGAGGCGGTCCGCGCACGCGCCGCACAGCAGCGCGCCCGCCGCCTGGACATACCGATCATTAAATTCTTATTAAACGCACCACATAGCTGCAAACACAACTGAAAACAGGAACCCCACGAAGACCAAGCAACTAAATGTAAGTAAATTACCTATATGGAGAAGCGAGCTATACATGTACCGGTGGTTTACCTGTATGCCGAAGCGAGCCGCTGCAGTATTTGCCTGTATGCCGAAGCGAGCCGCCAGCAGTAGTTACCTGTATACAGGAGCGAGCCGCCAGTAGTAGTTAACTGTATGCCGGAGCGAGCCGCCAGTAGTATTTGCCTGTATGCCGAAGCGAGCCGCCAGCAGCAGTTACCTGTATACCGGAGAGAGCCGCCAGTAGTAGTTAACTGTACGCCGCCGGAGCGAGCCGCCAGCAGTATTTGCCTGTATGCCGAAGCGAGCCGCCAGCAGTAGTTACCTATAGGTAAGCCAAAACGAGCTACCAGCAGTAGTTACCTGTATGCCGGAGCGACCTATACAAATACAAATACAAAAATGTTTATTTACCAAATACAAATAATTACAGAACCAAGTTACTGGTGGTCCTGAACTAGGTCAGACCTGTATCGCGGGAGACCGAATTACAAACTAAAAATTACCATTTTAAGAATTACGAACACAAACAGGGCAACAGAAGATATCCAATTTAAATGCAAGTTAGGGTTACCTACACTAAAAATAATAAAAATATTTAAGTAACCTAAACTAGGCAGTAAAGGAAAAGAAAATTTTAAATAATAATAAAAATCAACAACCTGGAACTAAAATAGTTAAGCGGGAACAGTAAGTAATGTCACAGGCACAAATATACTCAAAGTAGGATTAACTTGTATGAGTGAGCTAGATGGTGCGAAGGGAGGGTGTGATGTGTTAGGGTGATAATGAAAGCAAGGATGTGTGTATGTATTAGGGCATAGTACCGGGAAATCCCGGAACCGAAAATCCCGGGAAATCCCGGGATTGTCGGCTGTGTCCAGTACCGGGACTAGAAAAATCCAGAACCGGGATTTTCGGTACTTTCGGGATTATTATTTTTTTTGTGCTTGAGAGCTTTTTTAGGGCTTTAATCTTTAAAACTATAGCTAAATAGTGCATTCTATTAGTACAAAGAAAAAAGGACAGTAACTCCTCTACTCGCTGGATCCTACCCGCCCATCTTACTAACTTTCGAAGGTGCTGTTGATGTTCAAACTTAGGAAATGTTGCAATATCAACTTATTGTTGGTATCGTCGTCCCAATGCATTTATTTAAAGAATGACATGGGCTTTGGGGTTGTTTGTACTGACGTGACGGTCTTTCCACAACCTAATTATTTTATTATGAGCCTGAATCGTCCCACTGCAGAGCAAAGGCCTCCCTTCCTTCTTTCCACTCTTTTCTGCCAAGGGCAACTGTCTTCCAGTCTTCCAAGTAGGAGTCTAGCTCGTCTCTCCATCTTCTCCGATGTTGTCATCAACAGTCTAATAGCCGTTTTCCGCAATGCGACTGTGCTATGTTGATTAAAACCAGCTGACTATGGATATACGGATTTATAACATTTATTCCCTATTACCTCAAACTCCGAACGTAGCTCGTTTCATAGTGTATTTTTGCGTCTTTTATCTAGATATCTAGCAGAACAGTGAGTGTTCACGCCTCAAGTGAGTATTTCATTATGGGTAGGACGCACTGGTTAAAAAGCAACGGGTCGTGTCGAAGATACAACCGTAAATTATAAGTGGATACTTCTTTACGTTACGTCTTTGACAAAATATTGAAACTGACACATATACCTACTTATCGCTAGTTTATCACAGAGGAAATTAACAAAATTGGCTCTCTTTCATTTTAACATTCTTATGAGGCCGATCATTGACATTGACATGATCATTGAGCATTGACTTCTGAAGATTAATAACGAATAACAAATAATATACGATTAAAAACAACTGTTTTTTTATCAGAAATCAAAACAACCTTCGTTTAAAAGTGTTGTTACGCATGTGACGTCCTAATTTTTTAACTGTTAACGTATACAATCCTGCAAACAATGAAATATCCACTTCAAAACTTTAGTTATAAGCCGTGTATACTTGAAATATTACTTAAAAATTGAGACTGCATTGTTAATGCATTATTCAATTAGTTACGCGTATTTCCTCACTTACAAATCATGCTTGCAGTATGTTACATAAATGTAAAAATATAACATTTAACTTTTCGTTATTTTTCGCTCGATTATTCTTTATTTAATCGTTTTCTGACGTGTTTTCTGTTTGACAAAATAATAGGCTACTAATTATTTTCGGGAATACCGAAAATCCCGGTACTCCCGGTTCCGGTCGGGTGCCGGTACCGAAATCCCGGTACTGGAAAAAGGAACCGGTACTGGAGGCCCTAGTATGTATGTATCTGTGCATGTAGAGTGTGCATGTATATGTAGAGTGGGGGAGTGAATATGAGTGTGTTAAGGTGTATGCATGAAGCTACCAGCAGAAGTTACCTGTATGCCGTAGCGAGCCACCAGCAGTAGTTACCTGTATGCCAAAGCACTCTTCCAGCATGGTCGCCGCCTGTTCGCCGGCGCCCAGCGCGAGGCAGCCGCTGCACTGGGTCTCCACTGCAACCTGTCACGAACACCCGTCACAAGGTAGGTACAGTAAGCTCATCATGATCAGCTAATCGCGGTCACAAATATTACGTACGCTTACGTACCCAATAAAACTTCGCGGTTGATGAAATCACATCCCATCACAGATTCACAGATATATAGATCTATAATTAAAGGCATCACACACAGCACAATATTATTAGGCACAGCGATCACTCTGGGTCAGTACAATATTATCGGACATACAGTACATACATTTTTTTTTATACATTATCTGTTCACCTAGTCTGTTTTAGAGATATCTTTATGATTTTTCACTGTTGTCATTTAAATTAAGTAAATATTACCTACGGTAACCAAGTAAATACGACAGTAATAGCATTCGGAATAAATATTATTAAAATCTAATTAAAGTAAAAATTTCATTCAACCCTGAGGTTACAGTCACCTGTGAAGTGAAGATAGTTTTAAACATCTGTGAAGAAGGGTATCAATTGGTTGGAATATGATTTCAACTGGTTGGCCATTGACATCAATTGGTTTGACGAAAGTTTTAGAGTAAACTCCTTAAGAATCAATGCTCATATAAGTTTCCCGGTAAGGAAAGTTTAATAAGGAGTGAAATTAATAGTTATTAGATAAATCAAGAGTGTTAGGTTCTTTGGCGCAACGTACTTTGTGCACCTTTCAAAATCATCATGTTTGATTATCCGTTGCTATGGTGACTAAGTTGATGAAAGTAAACTCCAGTCGCACAACACACACACACACACAGTATTTAATTTTTTTTTACGAAATTGGTTGTCTTTTTTTTTTAATTTGATGTCGATCTTGAGAACTTCGCGATCATTATCAAAATTATTTTTATAACTCGGGCGAATTTACATGACACCAGGCACGAAACGAAATCAATGACATTTGTGCAAAGTACATTGTGGAATTGGAAAATTTTGTTAGAAAAGAGGACGTGGAATACTTGGTCATGATAAGGCTTGGCAATAAGAGGAAGAAGCAACTCGGGAAGCGCTCCGTGGGACAGCGGGAGGAGCATCGAGTTCCCGAGCCAGGTGTCATGTTAATTTGTTGCCCGAGTTGTACTTTGATAACTATATCTTATTATTTGTCTCAGAAGGTATCTATCATATTGTATAGATACTTACGTCAGGCGGGGGACGCCAAACTACTTGATGGTTGAATCTTTCTGAAAATACCTACGTTTTTTTCCGGATTGCATTCCTCTTGATATAATTCACCAATTGGTTGATTTGATTCATTAATTAGTTGGTTTAATTCAATAACTACTCTTTCTTTATCGTCTTCTTCATCGGTTGGCTGATCAGATTCACCGTTGTGCGATCCTATTTCACCAATTGGTTGGTCAAAGACATCAATTGATTGGACGTTATCAACAATTGGTTCGGCGTTAACATCAATTGGTTGGTTTATGTTGTCGGGCTTGTCACATTCATTAATCGTTTCATTTTTATCGTCTATGGTCTGGGCTTGGTTATCACTTGACTTGGTTTGACTTCGTTTCAACTGAAAATATAAGCTAACCATATAAAATAATATTAATATAATAATATATTAAGGCAGTGTCCTAATAGACCATCGCAAGTTCGCGCGAACGTCGCGTCGAACGTAGCGATCGCGCGATTGCCAATCGGGACGCCTATTTGACGTTAGTACGTAAAAGGCCGTAGCCAGGAAAGCACTTCGGGGTTCGAGCATGGTTGATTCATATTTTAAAAATCACTAGGTATAACATATTTTTTCAGGATCTTGTTGTCTAAGGAAAATCACTTTTTAAGGAGCGAAAATCATCCAATAGAACAAACCTGATCGTGATGAGAATTTTATCGGGCCGTTAATTTTTACGCCATTTTTTTAGTCCTGAAAAAGGCTTTCGGTTTTTGAGAAAAGTCGCTGCATTGGGACCTAAAATTACACTCTAAAAGAAACTCGGTCGCGGCGAGCGCAGCGAGCCACAAATGTTTTTAGGGTTTTAATTTACTAGAGAAAATCGCTTTATCAGGGCCCAAAACACTTAACTTATTAAGGAAAACCGCTGTATTAGGACCGAAAGCGACCCAGCAAAGGAAACGTGATCGCGGCGAGCGAAGCGAGCAGAAAATTTTCACGCTAATAGTTTAGTCCAAAAAATTATTCTATCAGGACCCCTAAACACGCAAATTAATGAATGCTAACGTAGCGAGCGCAGCGAGCCGCAAATTTTTCAGGGTTTTAATTATCTAGGGAAATAGCTTTATCAGGCCCAAAACACTTAACTTATTTAGGAAAATCGCTGTATTAGAACCGAAAATTAAAAAAAAAATTTAGATTTTTAATTTACTTGGGAGAATCGCTGTGTAAGGACCCAAAAATACTCAGTAAAAGAAACGTGATTTAATTCTGAAAACTACTGTATTGAATACTACCCAAATAGGCCTAATAATAGAAATCTGATTACGGCAAGAAAAGCGAGCCGCCAATTTTATTAGCCAATTTTGAACCCCCCCTCACTGTATACTGCCATGAACGTTTGATCGCGTGATCGCGCGACGGACAATGCCTTAAGATATTTACATAGCACTATATAGCCCCGAATGAGTTTGTACATTTTGTTTTAAGAAATGTTTTCACTGCTGGACTCAGGCCTACTCTCGGCTAGAAGAGAGAATGGGTCGTGATCCAACACGAGGACCCAATACGAATTAGTAGTTATTTTGATTTGATCCAATGATATGCCAGGAAATCGGCACTATGATTTCCTTTACTATTGTGAGAACACGATGTGCATGTCAATGTAAAATTTTAAGTACCGATAATTTACTATTTAACGGTTTGAAAACATATGTACCTATACTATCGAAAAAATGTTTTTTGCATTAGCGCTCTCGAAGTGAACGCTTCATATTGGGTGAATGGTCTTTCGATTGGTCCATTTAGTAGAAGACTAACAGTGTGTAAAATTTTTCAACAGTTTGTAATTTAATGTGTTTGAATACCGTTGAATTGTTATTTAAGTTTCTTAAAGAAATACAATGACATGCACACAGATATTCTTGATTGAAAAAAAAACTAAATCTAATACTGGTAGGTATAGTCAGCATTCTGGAAGTTACCTCCACAAGTTTATTGACATCAGCTTGGCAGCTAAGCCACGGGTCCCTGTAATTCAATGAAGGTATGTCAGTCAGTACTCACACGAAGGCACAACGAAGGACATAGGACATAATAATGATACTTTTTATCTCGATACCACACGAGCAAAGCTGCAGGTAGTAGCTAGTAAAGAGATAACAGATATAAATGGCCCTTGTTGTTTTGTTTAATTGGCATTATACATTACAGATTCTAATTTTTATGCGCTTACATGCGAGCAGGGTTCGAGGATATATATCAAGATATATATCTGATATATATCAGATACATATCAAGCTAATATATCCGATATTTATCAAATGGTTTTTTTTATAAAATGACGCCGTTTGTAAAATGCCGAGTTATACAAAGTGACTGCGACATGTATATGTGTTGTGTACCTATACTATATAGGTAATTAGGTATATATGGTATATAGGTACACACTACATGTATGTAGCTAGCTATATATATACATACACATACTCGACTTACCCAAAATCATCTTGTTTGAAGTCTTCTTCGAATTCAAGAAGGCCCAGTTTCTTCAATCTGTAAAATGAGCAATAACCACTTAGTACGGCGCTCTATGTACAGACAGAGTCATAGATAAGTATCCCCCTTGCATTATAATACCCAGCTTCAGATCCCTTTAAATCACCGTCGCGATTAATGTAAACGTTTCGCCTTTAAAAAATAGATTATATTTGTATAACCGTATATAAGCCTAAAAATAATTGTAATTATTACAATTTTTTTAAAGGATTTATAGCTGGGTGTCTTGTGCAAGGAGGATACTTATCTCTGACGCTGTCTGTACCTACCATTAAAAAGAACAACAATTTTTTTAATTTTGGTGTCACATCAAAATGTGTAGGTACATCTTACTGCAATTTAGTATTGTGACCTTTGATAATATGTATACTCTATTAGAGTATATAATCAAAGATTGTGACATAATGTTGAAAATTTGGTGGTGTATACATGTTATTGCACGCGACTGTACACTCCACAATATATGATATTACACTCCTTCATAGTTGGGTAAATTCATAGGGCATACACGGATGTGTATTACCAAAATGTTTGATCTAAATTCCGAACACCACCAAAAGCAGATACAAAACCCTAAATAGGAACAATAAATAAAATTATTAATACTTACCTCATATGATTGTGTAGTGCTTTAATTCTCTTTCGGCTTAGCTTTCGAACAGATCTCCGATAATATTGACATTTCAATTTCGCCATTATGTCACGCAATAGAGAAGGCCTTTTACTTTTAGGTATTTATTGATTTATATTATTTATTTGCCTTTAACTGATGTGCTTGTAAGAAATCCTTAAAATATAATAACAAAATATATTAAATACTCCTGTTTGTTATAATATAATCAGATCAATAGAGGGCATGTTCTGTCACTCGTTATTTTATTTTTTTGGACCGACGTTTAAAATATGCACCTAGCCGCAGATGACTGTTACTGCCCCACCGGACTCTTGTGCTCTTGGTGAGCGCAGATGGCGCTCGACCTTAATCTGTCACGCGACTGTTCGTTTTATAAACTCACCAAGAGTAGGTAATAATGTTTGAGATCATCATCGAGGAAGCATATGATACGGCCAGACAAACTAAACAATAAGACTTATAAGTTTAAAAACTTACTGAGTTCTTTTCAAATCCCACGGGAAGGCCTGATAAACGGTAATAATAACTCACTGATGTAGGTACTCTCACCCATACCTTAGATTATACCTATATTACACATCAACGATCTGCAGAACCGTTTATATATCTTGGTTTCATCATAGTCGCCCCAAATATTCTATTTGAATTGCACGAAATTACAAAAATTGTTTTGTTGTTTGTTATATAAAATTTTACAATGGTTGGTTGGTGAGTATTTTAGGACTGTGTTATTTACAGATCAGAATTTTTATTGTTGCCAGTATGAATTCTAATTCAAAATATTAATTGTACCCTTTTATCCAAAGAGTTTGGATATACCTATAATAGAGATAATCATAGGAAACTTCAAAGAAAGTCCCACAATTGTTATGTGGGACATAATTATCCAACCAAGTGTATTGTTAAATGGTTCTGTCGCTTTCCATCTACATTGACTATCTTTCAAATTTAATCTCATAAAATGTCATTGTTTTTGTTTATTTTTCAACGGGGTTTTGGTTGTTTTATATTGTTTAATACGTATTGAACTATTGTAAATAGTGAAAAAAATATGTGAAATGTCGAATTGTGCCCTCGTATTATGCCAGTCTTCCGCAAGTATCATGAAAAATCAAGAGAACCTGAATTTTAAGCGGTAAGTGTCTATTTGTGTATTTACTCATTAATAACCCATACATAACACATCATTATTACGTAGAAACATTGAATAACGTCCAATAAGTATAGAAATATGAAGAATCGGCGTTTTTCATGCTAAAATCATGAATAATTCGAGGCTATGATATACTAACTAGGGATGTCATAAAACGTAAAAAGATTTGTCGATAAGGCTATGCAGACTGAGTATAGTAAGATTTTTCGAATAAAGTGAGCCATTGAGGGATTCCGTAGCTAACCCATCTCACTTACACACACTCATACTATTTCGTATTTCGTTCGATTCATATTTTATTTATTGGTATTATATATTTGCCGTCCTGCTTACTGTATCATGGTTAAACACAATATCTATGTGTTCACTGTTCAACCATGATAGTGTAATATACAAAAAAAGAGAGCTTCAAAATAATCACGGCAAATATTACGTTTACACTATCAATATTTCAGGGTGTCCCTTTGGCGTACAATAACGATCGGCAAGAGCTAAAATGTTCTTCCGGCTATTCTTCAAGTTGAACCAAATGCAATGCTCGTAAAGCGTCGCAAGCTAACGGTCAGTACTGAACTTAAAATTGCGTGTTATAGGTATATTATAATTATTATTACATGAACTATAAATTAAAAATATAATGTGTTTCAGGATATCCCTTTCATCAATGTACCTAAACCAGAACCTTCGGATATTACAGAAATAAGTTCATCAGTGTTTTCAGACGTACCACCGAAGAACTGAAACCGAAGAATGTACAGAATGTGCAGTGTGAGATGGTCGATAAAAATCTAGCCTACTCCAGTTTGCTAAAAATTAACTGTTTTAGACAGCGTACGAAAAGCCTTGAAAAAAAGTACTGATAAAGTATACGAAGAAAATATAATAATAATTTTATTAACTTTATTTATAATTATTATAATTAAAGTTAAGGAACTAATCTATAGGTAGGGGGCAGGCAGAACAAGGTTTACCTGAAAAAAGTATTTAGCTCAAATGTAAACTTGTGTTAAGTATAAATTTTGTAATGTACTCATTTACCTGTGTATGTTGTATATTATTTTATCTAATAAACAATTGTCATCTTAATTTGTGGTTTTTACAAAGTTCAAGGTTCCTTTAATCCAGAGTGAATCAAGATAACGTTATCATAGTCACGGACTATAAGTTGTTAGGATTGAAATATCAATATCGGTATCGATGAGAATAATTGTGGATCATCGAACTGTTAATATCGATATCGATATTTTATGACTTGGGTCATCTCTGTGGCTCAACGAGTGACAGATTCCCCCTATATTATGACGTACGACAAATGCATGTTTTGTCTCGTTTTATCTAGTGCAAAAAGTGGTATGCGCAAAGAAGATAGCGAATTTGTCAAATTTAGGAGGGATTCTATTTACTTCGTTCTTCTGAGCTTTTATCTGTAACTGTGATTGTACCAAAGAACTTGTATACTATGTATCTAGAATGCCGACTCATACGAAAACTGCGAGCCGAAAGAGCTAGAACCAGTAAGGAGTGTGTCTCGTTCTGTAGGGCGACCATAATTTTTGAACTTTGAATATTTCATTGAGACATAAACAAGCAACCAAGGGAAAATTCAATCTGCTCAATAAGCTATCAATGTTATATACATACGTTACTTTGCATTATTGTTTTAAAATTATATTATATATAGGTGCATTAAAATATCAACAAAAAAGAGGGCGGTGCGCCGCATTCTAGTGAGGTATATCTGATTCAATGGTTTTAATACTGTTTCTTTCGAACAGTAATTATTATTCTCGGCAGTTAGGTAACTAACCTACATTACAGCGACTATACTAAACCTTTCAAATTAATCTGAATAATATTTAGAGCAAATCGTCTAATTTCGAAAATTGTCCCACTTATTTCAAAAATTATGGCCATGTTAATTTTAAACAGCATACAAGGCAGCTGTGTGAACGAGACACACTTCTTAACGAGTGGGTCTCTATCAAGGATTATGAATCCTTATATGTACATAACAGTACAAATGATAGAGTCACTGACATGTGTATACACAGATTAGTCAGAGTACTAGTGTGTGTATATTACCACTGGACTGGTGGTTGTCACAGTGCTTTCGGGCCTATTTGATTATCGCCATTTTGGCGCTGTCCGCAGTAGCGAGAGTCGTAAGGTACTAAAACTAGTGATGTCAACAAGCCAGCGAAAGAAATATCGATAGCTATTGGTAAAAAGTTTTACAGTAAAAAA
Source organism: Lobophora halterata (assembly GCA_932526365.1). Taxonomy (NCBI): domain Eukaryota; kingdom Metazoa; phylum Arthropoda; class Insecta; order Lepidoptera; family Geometridae; genus Lobophora; species Lobophora halterata. The sequence continues at coordinate 4,439,719 of OW052028.1, read as the reverse complement.
ATATGATAGGTATAATGAAAAATATGAATTTTTGTCTCAGGTTAATTCAAAAATGCGGAAACTTGGATGGATGTTTGTTACTTCTACACTCTTAATTACTCAACTTATAGGTTGAAATTTGGCACAATGTTACATAATAATGGACTCTATTAACATACCGAATTATTTTTTAGTCGATTGGCTTCGAGAAGCCGTAAATTTATGAATAACCTAACAAAGTCAAAAAGTTAAAATAAAACACATTTTTTTTAATTTTAAACATATTTTTATTTGGGTAAGGTCAGGGAGAATATAAGAATAGATTAGAAGACTTTAAGATTATACCTACGTTTATACATTTACGTGTAAAAATACTAGGTACCTGTTGGATATAAAACAAATACACACATACTATTCCATCACAAGCGACGTTTTCATAATGCATGTTGACAAAGGCCAAAATAAAAATATGAACGTAAAACCTTAGGGCGGCTAAACATCTTAAATCCTCAAAAAGTACGCCGTATTATAGTAATTTCTTCACACTATTCGTTTCGTCCATGTTTTTTGATTTCGTCAACAAAAAAGTGAAAGGTTTCATACTTTAATTTAGATTTTATACGTGTTTTAAATTAACTTGACGTTGACGAAATCAAACAACATGGACGAAACGAATAGTGTGAAGAAATAACTATAATACGGCGTACTTTTTGAGTATTTGTCCGAAACATTTTGTATGGAATTCGGATTTGAGGATTAGCTTTAATGATGACGATTGATGATTAATGAATTTAGTGATAAACAATTCGCAACTGTTTTATTTATTTAATACCTAACGTTAGGATGGTACTTGACCATGTGATAGTTAAGACTCGCTTTTTGCACAAAGGCTTGTCCACACTCGGTACAAACTTTCCGCTTGTCTCCCGTGTGGATCCGTTCGTGGTAACGACAGGTGTTTTTACGTACAAACGACTTATCACAATATTGACATTTGTACTTCCTTTCACCTGAATGTACAAGCATATGTTTTTTTAGATTTCTCGGTGTGTAAGTCTCAAAATCACACACAGTACACTTAGACTTTACCCCTAACTTGTGAACACTATCCATATGAACATTCAACGCGACGAAACTTTTGTCGCACACGTTGCATCTGTTGTCGTCGACGCCGTGTTCGTCGAGTTTGTGTTTTGTTAGCTTTTTTTTACTTTTGAACCCCATGACACAAAGTGGACACTGAATGAGTCTCTCAAAGTTGTGTCGGTGTGTCAGGACGTCGTCAAAGTCTACGATGTCTTCGCAAAAGTTGCACGCATAGCTGTTCCCGAGCTGTGTGAAATAGGCTTCAGCCGCTTTTTTCTTCGCGTATCTATCACGGTTATATTTCTTTGGACCGGGGGTTTCATTTTTTTTAGGCTCTTTTACTATTTTGTCAGGTTTCACTTGTGCATCAGGCCTTATGTTCGATCCTTCGATGTTTGATTCACAATCGGCAACGGGCCTTATGTCCGATCCTTCGATGTTTGATTCACAATCGGCAACGGGCTTTAGGTCCGATCCTTCGATGTTTGATTCAGATTCGGCAAGGGGCCATATGTCCGATCCTTCGATTGATTCAGAATCGGCTAGGGGCCATATGTCCGATCCTTCGATTGATTCAGAATCGTCAGGCGCCTCATTCACAGTTGAAAGTTCACAATCTGGAATAAACACTTGCTATTAGTGTTGATTAATATGGAAGTGACTGTCTAAACGTTCTTTATTTTTGAAAATAGGTAGGTACTTCAAATCTAGAAGAACTCACCGTCAATTTTAGGCGGTATATCCTCCTCTGATTTGATTATGGCGGCAGCTGAAAAATGTACGTAAGTATCATGAACAAGTCTTAACATCTAGCATGAGTAACCTAGACTACCTACCTATTGGCATTGTGTTCTACGAACCACTTATCCCCCAAACATTGCTAAGAGTTATGCAGCGAGCGAAGTGAGCCACAAGTTTTGTTTTACGTATTTAGTTCTACTTCGTAAGCACCTACATAACATAATTATAGAATCTCTGTACAATAAGAGTCAGTGCATAAAGGTTTATTTTATTTTATTTAAGTACCTAACTTACCTACATATTTTATTGATCTCCTAAGGATTATCCGTCAAAATGGGCAGTCAAGTATAACGCTCTTTCAAATACTCTAACACTTGCAGTGCTTTGTAAACTCAATTTGCCAACATAATAGATGGTTTCAGACGTACAATTTTTGTTTCCGCCTTCAGCACTAATGTGCATTGCTTTGTGATTGCATAAAAAATCTCATAGAGGAGACTTGAGGAGGGAGCTATCGGCGACGCCCACGGAGCGGGGAGATGATGATGTGGGTACCTGGTGCGCCGGCGCAGGGCGGCGGGTGTCGCGCGAGCTGCGCGTGGCGCGCGACCACTGCGCGCTTGAAGCGCAGTGCGGCGCGGAGCCGCTCCGCGCACGCGCCGCACAGCAGCGCGCCCGCCGCCTGGACACCAAGCATTTATTAAACATATTCAGACCACACGCACCACACATATATGTATACACACACCACCACCAGGCAACAAGAACCACACGAGCCGCCAGCAGTAGTCACCTGTATGCCGAAGCGAGTTGCCAGCAGTAGTTACCTGTATGCCAAAGCACTCTTCCAGCATGGTCGCAGCCTGCTCGCCGGCACCCACCGCGAGGCAGCCGCTGCACTGGGTCTCCACTACAGCCTGTCACGAACAGCCATCGCAAGGTAGGTACAGTAAGCACATCATCATACTATCATAATATTCAACCAATTGATGTTACCGTCACCTGTGAAGTCAAGAAAGTTAAAAGCAGGGTAACTTCAATTGGTTGGAATAAGATTTCAACTGGTTGGCCGTTGACATCAACAGGTTTGAGTTAACGAAAGTTTTTTGGAGTTAACTCCCTAAGAAACTCTTCAATGAGCTGCTTCTGAAATAGTAACTTATTTACGGTGGAAATGTTTATCTGTGATGGTAATAAAAATATCCAAATATGTGCATTATTTGAAATATGTTCATTGTTTATAATTTTGATATAACTTTTTTTCCAAAATCCCCACTTCTTTATAATTTGATGTCATCCTCAAGAACTTCGCGATCAAAAGTGTCAGTTTGTGTCAGTAAAGATTTATCAGATAAATATATAAGTTATAACTTTATAACTTATATTTATCTGATAAATCTTTACTTCTTAAGGTCAATTATATTAATCCAGATACTTACGTCAGGCAGGGGATGCAAAATTACTTTAATATGGTAAAATCTTTCGGATAATATGTTTTTTTCCAGATTGCATTCCTCTTGACATAATTCATCAATTGCTTGAATTGATTTATTAATTGGTTGGTTAACTATTATTTCTATATTGTCTTCTTCATCGGTTGGCTGATCTGCATCACCGCTGTGCGATCCTATTTCACCAATAAGTTGGTCAAAGCCATCAATTAATTGGACGTTATCAACAATTGGTTCGGCGTTAACATTAATTGGTTGGTTTATGACGTCGGGCTCCTCACTTTCATCAATCGGTTCATTTTTTACGGCTATGGTCTGGGCTTGGTCATCACTTGACTTGGTTTGCTTCTGTTTCAACTGAAAATATAAACTTACATATACAATAATATTCATTTATCAGAAATAAATAAATAAATATAATAAAATTATCAAAGAGATAAAAAAAACGAACAAATAAACTAAAACTAAACTACTTTAATTACATACTTAAGATAATATAAGATAAGATAATCATTTATTTGCTAGAATGTAGGTACATAATAGGTTGTTACATGTCAATCAAGCAGTCCTATACATTCTGCCTCCATTCAAGGCGTGCAAAATTATATTTAAACTAAAGAATAATTATAATTAATTGATTAAAATAATGAAATAGCAAATTAAAAAGTACTTAATGTCAATAAAAATTTCATACAATATTACTTAGAGTTAACTGCGTCATCTAACCTATTACTCCTTACCTAATTGAATTATCTTATATCTCTAAGATCAAATATGAAGATATTTACACAGCACTATCTAGCCCCGAAATAAGGAGAGCTTGTATTTTCGGTAAATACATAATACGATTTGTTATAATAAGAAGAAACGAATGAGTCACAATCCACCATACAGACCAAAAAAAAAAAGATTTTTTTTCTGATTATATGACTTGCTGGTTATCTTACTATGTTTTCCTTTACTATCGGAGAATGCAATGTGCACTCAGATATCCTTGAATAAAAAAAACATTAGTACCAAACTAATAGGTAGGTACTAGGTACTAGTTTAGTCAGCAATCTGGAAGTTACCTCTGCTAGTTTATTGACATTAGCTTGGCAGCTAAGCGACGGGTCCCTGTAATTTAATAAAGGTATGTCAGTCAATACTTACTTACACTAATAATAAAAATAAATAAAAATTAGGTATATACACATTACACACTGCACATGTACACATAGACTTACCCAGAATCATCCTGTATGATATCTTCTTTGAATCCAAGAAGAGCCTGTTTCTTCCTCCGTCTGTAAAATGAGCAATACCTACTTAAGTATGTATGATGCTATGTACCATAAAAAAGAAACAGTTGAATTCTTAAACTAATCTTCTTCTTATCATGTCACTAAACCTTTTGCATCATGTGGGGAAAGGAATTCAATTGCACCTCGAAGCAAAGAGGATCCTTTCGTGCATTTGAACAACTAATGAAGATTATAACTACTATTAATCAATGACAAGAATATATTCTTATAGCACATAATGCGCTATGGTGTATGGTGTGGTCAGTCAGTACTTACTTTTCTTCACACATTTTTAAAGCACTCTGTATTAACCTTTTCTTCCGGTTTGATAACCTCGGCATTTTGAGAACGTTCCTTTTTTTACTCTACAAGCATCAATGTCTACAAGTAGTTTTAAGTGTCCATTCACATTCAACATCAGAATATGCAATTTCTCATATTATTGGCCATCAATGCTATTGGCAATCTCTTTTTGCACATAAACATGCCATGTATCTAAACATCACTCACATTATCTCACTCGCGTTTTAACGTCTTTTCCTCAGAAGAGTTTAATGTACTAATCACAGATAAGTCTAGAGTACTACTAAAACTACGTAGGTACTCTTCTCTATCCAATTCCACTGTACTTTGCACAAACGTCATTCGAGCCAGGTGTATTCGCCCGAGTAGTATGTATACTTACTTTCCTTCACACATTTGTAAAGCTCTCTGTGTTAACCTTTTCTTCCGGTTAGATATCTTCGGCATTTTGAGAACGTTCCTTTTTTTACTCTACAAGCATCGATGTTTACAAGCATAGACTTAGGACGATACAGGTAACTTTAGTCCATCCATTCACAGAATCACAACATCAGAATATGCAATTTCTCATACTATTGGCCAACGATGTCATCGATGCTATTGGCAATCTCTTTCTGCACGTAAACATGCCATGTATCTAAACATCACTCACACACATTATAGCATTTTAAATTAAGTCTTTTCCTCAGAAGAATTACCTATATGTATTTTGGCAAAGCAAGCGACCACCCAAAGATAAACGTAGTGGTTATATTCTCTTTGCCCAAAGAGAATATAACCACTACGTTTACGACCACCCGCACAGCGTAACCAGTGTTGCCAGTAAGCATACTCAAAATAGTACGTAAATCCAGCCAAAAAGGAACGTAATTTGTTAAAAAGGTACGTAATTTCAAAATGTTTTCGCTGTAACTACCTGCGTACATGGGCGTACCCAGCTTTTGGTCCAGGGGGAGGGGCAAATTTTTTACGCCTTTTATTTAGTCCTGAAAGTTTAAAAAAAATAGGACCCTCAAGCCACAAAAGCACATAGGTACGTGATTGCGGCGAGCACAGTGAGCCACAAAAAAACAGGTTTTGGTTAACAGTGGGAATTTGCTTTATTAGGACTCGATACCATCCAATAAAACAAACTTGTATTCAAAGGATATTGTTCATTCCTGGCCTCAGTGAACACGATGTTCAGAGAAATCCAATTTGTTCAATAAATCGATTAATTTTGGATATTAATTATTGCGTAATATTTTAGTACCCAGGTGAACCTAAAAAAAGTTTATTTAATTAGTATTTAATATGATAATATTATCCTAGTTTGTCTTATGATTCATCAAACTAGTGTTGTCATTTACTTTCTTCTGAATAGTAATCGAATAATATCTATTTATTTATGAATCGATATCACGATAATGCAAATTGTCATTATGTGATCGAGGGTGTTTATGCATTTTTTGAAAGTGAATACTTTTTGAAGCGTGCTGAACACTTGTTTATTTGTGGGTATTCAACGAGATTCAGCCGTTATGCTTTGCTATGTAACACTTGTTAAGGTAAAGTCAGCACGTGTCACCTTGATGAAGTTTTCACTTCTGTCATGTGGTCAAACACATACCGTTTTTTTTGTTTTTAATAGAAGTTCCTTTACACGACTTTTGCTCAGTTGTTTATTATTCGATCGCTAAAAAAATAAATTCCTTAGAAAAAATCGATTCTTCTATCGATCGATAATTTTAATCTCTTTTTATACTAATATGGCAGCACAGCACACGTCAAAAAGGATCAAAGTCATGTCATAGTCTTGCTTCTAAAAATAGAGTAGTATGCGAGGCAACTCCTTGACACGACGAGCTCCCTCATTGTGGTACCACGATTGAGTACTCATGTAAGAGCCATTTAATTATTAATCTTATTTCTTGTCGCAAGATACTAACAAAAATAGATAGCGTAGCCATCTCTTATTGTCGCCACGTTTTATGAGTAATATTAATATTAATCTACCCTTAATAGAGTATGCAGAAAAATCATCAAAAATCAAGGCCAAGGTGAACATTCGAGGGAAGAGTGGTGAGCTGGCTCGTCAAAACAAACGTGATGCCTCACTTGCTGGAAAGAGACGCTTCAACTATTGTAGCAACTGTGAAAGCTACCCAAGTCTACATTACATGTCATGTCATTCATTTTGGACATTTGACTGAATATTTTTTATAATTTTTACAATAATTCAATACAATGTGCAATAAAACATGTTTATTAAATAACTTGACCACGAATGCGATAAATTACTTTACACTGGCTTATAATATACTATGTGTGGAGCCAAACGCGAAGAATAAGAATAATCATTTTGTATTTTGTTTCCATTTCAACTTATATTTTGAGGAAGTTTTTTTACTCTTAAATGGACAATGGATTCTAATGTTGACCCTCACTTGCTTATGGAATTCATATTGACTGCATTTAGGAGTGGAAACGCAAGCGTATTTATGGCAATGGATGGCTCAGCAAACTGTAAGGTTCATCAATTTCCATTTATTGTTTAATTAATTTAAGTAAGTAATTGTAAAATTCGCTATAACAGATTTCCCTTTATTTATAGATTGGAGCACACTAACATAGGAAGGGAAAATCGTCCCTCAGAACCACCGCATACAAGCAGATTGAGCCAAAATATATACCTATATTGAATTTATTTTATTTGAAAGTAATAATTAAAAAAGGAAAGCAATAAAACAGTACTGTTGTAATTGTATTGTAGGCCGTAAAGACGGTGGGTTGCTGTGCTTCATATTGCAACAGTACGGTTCATAAACTGGACAAGGACTACTAAAATAATATGAATCTAACTAGCCAGCTTTTAGATAATGTAATGTATCATATAATTGTGATGAAAAATAGAAAATATGTGAAAAAAACTCATTTTTATTATATAAAACCCTCCGTCGATCATGAACTTTATGAGTGGGATAGTAGGTCAACCGAACATTTTGATACTAAGATATCCTTATATTCTGGTACCTACTTTTAGAAGCTATTAAGCCTCTATCACAATTATACCAAAAATCACTGTTCACCCTAAGCCATAAGCTCATACAAAGTGGCCAATGTCCTTTAAGATTGGCTTGCTGACAGTCGGACGAAATCATTTTATGGTAGACTTTCGACTGCAACGTTTATTTTAAAGTAGGCACATATAATATACTATTTAAAACATGTATGTATCATATGTATGTGTTCAAACAACGTTAAAGAACTGTATTAATGCTACACGAACAAAAACATTTGCTTTAGATATAACTCAAAGATTATTTAATGTAATTTCACTGTACGTTTACTTTGATGCGGTCGGAGACCAACCAACTTTTTAACCGAAAGTACCAACTGTACCTACCAACCAACAAGGATCTCAAAAGCATGGCATGACGTTGAGATGCGTCCAAACAATAGATATAAAATAAAGTTAACGGTTAAACGAAACGCAGAACATGAAGAGCGTTTCGTTATTGTAATACCAAACTATTTTTTTTTCTTCGCTGTCAAAATCGAATTAAGTACTAAAAAGTACGTATAGACCAGAGTACATACGTAAAAAGTACGTACAGGGGGAAAAGGTACGTAAATCTGACTTTTTAGCATGTACTGGCAACGCTGAGCGTAACACAATACCAGTGATGCCAGCCCATACAAAATTTTATCCTAAGTATTTTTTCAAATCCCCCATATTTATTTAGGGATTTTTAAACTCTAATATTTTTTCATAATTTTCTTTTGTATGCAGTGCAAATCACGTCTAATTTTTTTAGAGACATAAAATACAGCTTAACTGAAGTGCCAGCATTCAACTTAGCAAATTAAATCACAACAATATTTGATTTTAAATTATTATATAGAATCTCGAAGATTGTATTCGTTTTGTCATCAGTCGGAGTCAGGAAGTCAAGTCTATAGGGATACTTTAGGCTGTCGCCCCTTCTATCTTTATGAGTCACACACAGATATATCAGAGTATTTACCTACGAGTCAAGTCATGACCCTGTAAAGTGGTGGTGGTGGCGGCTTCTATAGAGTTTTGGAGGCAACACGAAAAGTCAAGTTTTACAGCAAGACACTATTCCTCAACACTCATACGTTTACTTAATGGGTAAAAAAAATTACGTTTTTTAAATATTCAGTATTCATTTATTTATTTAAGTATGGTAGGTACATAGGTACATAAGTTCTGTTGACGTTAATATATTTATTCAATTGATACCTAACGTAAGGATAGGTACCTTCTTTTCTGTCTGACAAAATCTTATCCACACTCGGAAAAAATCCCACGTATATCCGTTCGTGGAACGAGGTCCTTATTCCCAAAGGATTTATCAGATTCTATTCTACCCACTACCATGACGAAACGTCTTTTTGAAATACTCTTTCATTTATTATGTAATAGTTCCTAGTGTATCCCGAAATAGTACCTAGGTACTTATTCTAGCTGAAACCCACAATTTCGTTTGCGTAGCGAGCTAGCGAGTTAACAAAAAACATCAGTCAGCTGCATAGACATGTATGTAAGTAAATGCATGTCGATGTCGTGGCCGGATAATTGAATTGGCCATTTCATGAAATGGCCAATATCCGTTGGCCACATCATTAAATAATCTGCGTTTAATGATATTATGAGCAGCTTATCGCATGCCCATTTCATGAAATGGCCAAACATGTGATCATAATGTAAAATAGTAACATTATCTACCGTTAGAGGCGCTGATATCGTTTTGATTTATTGATGCAACATGGCGGCGAACAATTATTCTGATAGAAAAAGGGTGACCACGCAACAAAAATTGATGGACTTATTATTCGATTTCAAATATAACTTCATGGAAATTGCGGGTGATAGATTATATTTTTTTAAACTAATGTACTTGCCATATTAATGCCATCGGTAATCTGTAGGTATGATCAGGTATTATTATAAGTAGGTACCTACTGTCTGCCTGCGATGATTTTCTGTCATGAGGTTGAGCACGCTAACTTCGCTCGCGTGTGGGCACGCAAAAAAATGTAGTCATCTTACTTGGCAAAATTAAGAGTATAATATTAATGTAAAAGCTTATGAGTGTATACATTTCTGTGCAGCTGACTATACATTCTTCTTGCACTTCTTGATGAACAATCCCCTCGAATTTCAAGTCTACGTTCAGTCGTTCGACCTGTACGTTGTCTGTCATTGCGTCAGGACAAGGCCTCATAATAAATTGATGACGATTGATGATCCTTCACAATTTTTGAGTGATTAATTCCTAGCGTTAGGATGGTACTTGGCCATGTGATAGGTAAGACTCGCTTTTTGCACAAAGGCTTGTCCACACTCGGTACAAACTTTCCGCTTGTCTCCCGTGTGGATCCGTTCGTGCGACCTCCAGTTATTACGATACAGAAACGTTTTATCGCAGTGTTGACATTTGAAGTTTCTTTCACGTGTGTGTACAACCTTATGTCTTTTTAGACCGGTCTGTGAGTACGATTCAAAATCACACTCGGTACATTTCATCTTTTGCCCTAACTTGTGTACACTATCCATATGAGCACTTAAATTGTAGAAACTTTTGTCGCACACGTTGCATCTGTTGTCGTCGACGCCGTGTTCGTCGATTTTATGTTTTATTAGTATCTTTTTGGTTCTGAACCTCATGACGCAAAGTGGACACTGGACGAGACCATGAATGTTGTATCGGTGTGTCAGGATGTTGTCGAAGTCTACGAAGGCATCGCAATAGTTGCACGAATAGCTGTCCCCGAACCGCGTGAAATGGGTGTAAGCCACTTTTTTCTTAGCTGGTTCATCGGGGTCATAGATTTTTGGAGCTGTGGTCACTTTTTTTTTAGGCTTTTCGACTATTTTGTCTGGTTTCACTTGTGCAAAGGGCTTTATACTGGGTGGATAAGGGATATCCAATTCTTCGATGTTTGATTGAGATTCAGGAATCTCGGAATCGGGCGCCTCATCCACTGTCGAAAGATCGCAAGCTGGAATAAAACACTTGCTATTAGCCCCGTTGAAAAAATAATTTGAAATTAAATTTAATTACATTATATGAGAGGAAATAAACATAATTAAACTCTAGAAAAACTCACCATTATTTTTATGCAGTAAATCTTTCTCTTCTTTGATAACGGCAGCAGCTGAAAAATATATATTTATGTACCATGAACAAGTCTTAATCTCAAATGAAAAATCTCATCAGGCAGGTACAAGATGATGTGGGTACCTGGTGCGCCGGCGCAGGGCGGCGGGTGACGCGTGAGCTGCGCGTGGCACGCAACCACTGCGCGCTTGAAGCGCAGCGCGGCGCGGAGGCGGTCCGCGCACGCGCCGCACAGCAGCGCGCCCGCCGCCTGGACACACACGTCATTATTTTAAACATATTCAGACCACACATATGCAAACTTGACTACACGCACCGTTCCTACACCTACCTACCAGCAGTAGTTACCTGTATTCCGAAGCATTCTTCCAGCATAGTCGTTGCCTGCTCGCCGGCGCCCAGCACGAGGCAGCCGCTGCACTGGGCCTCCACTGTAGCCTGTCACGAAAACCCGTCACAAGGTTGGTAGTTAGAACAGTAAGCACATCATCATCATGGTCAGCTAATCGCGGTCACCGACTGCTTATGGGCCTACCACACGCGCAAGCTTCACCAGTCTTGCCTGCGCAGGCACGGAACACTTTGGTAATTTCACCAACCACACGCACAGTGCTCCGTGTACCAACCGGCCTGCGCCGATCTTCATGTTACAATAGGTGGGTAGGCTAACCTACGAACTTAATAATTGTTTTAGACTTATCTAAAACAATTATTAAGTTCGTAGGTTAGCCAAATCGGTTCAGGGAACAACTAGGATTGCACTTTGGGAGATGTTAGCACACGCGCAAGCTTCACCACAGTCTTGCCTGCGCAGGCATGTACACGGAACACTTTGGTAATTTCACCAACCACACGCACAGTGCTACGTGTACAAACCGGCCTGCGAAGACTGTGGTGAAGCTTGTACGTGTGGTAGGCCCATTAGGCCTCTTCTAATGTGCAATACTAGTTGTTTCCTGAACCGATTTGGCTTACCTACGAACTCTAAAAATGTTTTAAAACTTGCCTACCCACCTATAATAATTCTAAAAAGCCTACAGCGGTCTGCACTGGCTTCCCGTTGAAGGGTGCATTGTGCATTACTCCCCACCTATTATAACATGAAGGTCGGATAAACAGTTCGACATTTATCGTCGGACAAATATATGTACATATTTTATGATTTATGGAAGTAAACTCCAATCGTGCGTCGGAGCTTACTTACACACACACATTATCATCATCATGTCATCATGAGCCAGTATCAGCCCACTGCTGGGCATAGGCCTCCTCCATTAAATGCCAATCTCGTCTGTGCTGTGCAATCTAAACCAGGTGTTGCCAGCAATATTATGTCATCGATCCATCGGGATGGTGGTCGCCTAACGCTGCGTTTTCCCTCCCTAGGCATCCATTCCTAGCGAACTAACACTTATTTAAAATTTTATTTACGAAGTAAGTCTTTTTCTGTATGATTTGATGTCGATCTCGACAACTTCGCAATAATTTTCAAGAAGATTTTTACTTTGACACCTAGAACTTATAATTTTCTCAGATACCTTCTACTTCGTTAGGTCAATTACATATTGTAGATACTTACATCATGAGGTGGACGCCAAACTACTTGATGGTTAAATGTTTCTGAAAATACATTTTTTTCCGGATTGCTTTCCTCTTGACATGAATCATCAAATTGTTGATTTGATTCATTATGAAGTTGGTTTATTTCAATAACTACTCTTTCTTTATTGTCTTCTTCATCGGTTGGCTGATCTGCATCACTGTTGTGAGAGCCACTTTCATCAATTGGTTGAGTTATGTCGTCGGGCTTGTCACTTTCATCAATTGGTTCAATTTTTACGTCTATGGTCTGATCTTCACTTGACTTCGTACGTTTCAACTGAAAATATAAACTTACCATAAACAATAATATAATTAAAATAAATATTCAGATATTTACACAGAACTATCTAACCCCGATCTAAAGAGCGCGTGTATTATGTTATGAGTATTGAGTAAGTTAAGTACATAATATAATTTATAATAAAAAATATTTCTACAGCTGGGACTCAGGCCTACTCTCGGCTAGAAGAACCAAAAAACAACGTTTGTTTCTGATCAAATGACATACCGGTTCCTTTTTTTTCAATTCAATTCAAACGTTTAATTGCTAAAATGTTACTACATTGCATAACTCTGGTAAGTCCTTCACTATGCTTTCCTTTACTATTGTGAGAATGCGGTGTGCACACAGATTATTGATTGAAAAAAAACATTTGCACCAAACTAATACTAATACTAGTATAGGCAGCAATCTGGAAGTTACCTCCACTAGTTTATTGACATCAGCTTGGCAGCTAAGCCACGGGTCCCTGTAATTTAATGAAGGTATGTCAGTCTGAACTCACTTACACGACGAACAAAGGACGTAAGACTACTTTATATCTCATACCACACAGGCGAAGCCACGGGTAGAAGCTAGTATAGAGAAAATAGATTATTTTCTTATGCGTGCACAGTCTTATGTTATGAGACTTATGAGAGAAAATCAACCAAGGCAAATAGTACTTACTTACTGTTTTTTTTATGATAGTCAACCTACAATTTCAACCAAAATCGAAACTATAATACCTAATGGATCGAATTGCCAATTTGCCATCGGCATATTACATAACGCGAGCATTTGTAAACGGACGACGACGCCGGCCGTTTGTAAAATGCCGAGTTATACAAAATTCCTGCGACATGAAATGCGACTGCGACCTATGTAGCTATACATACTAAATACCTACTAGTAGTAGTGTCTAGTTAGACTTACTATATACTTATTGTATGTAGCTAGCTTTACATACACATACTAGACTTACCCAAAATCATCCTGTTTGAAGTCTTCTTCGCTTTCAGGATGGCCCTCTCTCTTCAATCTGTAAAATGAGCAATACCTTCTAGCTCTATGTATATGTACCATAAATAAAAAAAATAAAAAATTAAGTTCATAACTCTCTCTCTCTATTCTAGTCCTAGTTCTAGTCTATTATATAAACTACACGTGATTTATTATGATGTTTTGGATTTATTTAGATTACCTACACCCTCAAGTAATCACTGTATTCACTCACACCTGTACTGTTACTGAATGAGCATGTAATAAAGCAATTTTAAAATATCCCCTAATAAATAGGAGATATTTAGTAAATAGGTACTTCACTGAGGGTACACTAAACATGTCTAGAGAACCCTCACAACTCTAGCTAGATTTCCGACGAGGAAGATTAGAAAAAATATTTAATTTAAAAATTGTTTTAGCTAGCTAAAATTCTATGAAAACTAAAATCCGACTGCCGAAATACTATCAGAATATTGAATTTCTGACACTTTAATTCTATTCTATTCTATGATATTCTCATGACTTCAGAAATACACCTTAGGCGACCCCTCGACAATCAATTATATTGCGCAATATGACGAATTGTGCAATATTATTGATCGGGTTTATATTGAATTTTTCTTTCTTTTATTCTTCTTTATCTTTCTTTCTTTGAATCTTATTGTACGATTAAATATATTTTGCGATGTTATTGTAGGTCTAGGAGGCGCCTTATTTACCAAAATACATCATTGTTATGATAGTTTTTTTGACCCTTTTTAACACATTCCGATGACTAATGCCTAGATCACATTACCGAGTACTCGGCTCGTATAAACATGGCAACAAGTGCTCAGCTGAGCGAGTGACGGAAGCTTTCACTGTCTCGGCCGAGTACTCGGTACTTGTGATCTAGGCATTACAGCCGCTGTATTGGATTGTTTGACATCTATGTCACCTAGGCTAATCCAACTACAAATAATTTGTTGAAATCCAAACATAAATGGATACATAACTCTGAATAGCATGACCTAATTGCATTCATATTACACTTACATACACCTAATACGACACTAACTGTCCGAACACTCAATTATTAATATTATTATAAATAACTAGTTTTGACCTCCACAATACAGGGAATCCTAGTGTGGAGCTCAAAATTCCAAATACCTATACATAATCAAATATTTAATTTCCATTTATTATATTTACTACGGCTTATGCTAACTACTTCAATCTATACTTATTACAAATTTACAAACGGAAACAATTGGGCCACCCATTTCGATTAAAATTAAGATAGTTACCAATTAGTTTAAGAACCTACCTATGAAAAAATATACCTTAACCTTTGATTATGTTAGCTTTAGTTTATATTTTAGTTAATCTACTGCTTACCTATATATCTCTATTATGTATTTCTTGTAATATATTTTTTGTGTCAAATAAATAAATTTATTATAATAGGAATAATAAATTATTAATACATACCTCATATAATTTTTCAGTGATTCATATCTCTGTCGCCCTATTGCTCGAGCAGACTTCCGCTTCTTTTTCATCTTCCCCATTATGCTAGGCAATCGAGAAGGCCTTTACTTTTATAAATTGTATTTTATATTATGTATTTGCCTTAAGCTGATGTGCTTTTAACAAGATCCTAGAATAGAATAATAAACAAAATATTTAAAATGACAAACTATAAAATAACTATTCATACAAGCAACAACCAAAACGTAGAAGAGTAAAAAAACACATACTTAACGGTGAAGGAAAACATCATGAGGAAACCGGCATGTCATAGAACCTAAAGTTCGAAAACATGTGTCAAGTGTACAAAAAAAGCCTCTTCCATTGAAATCCTTACACCACACTGGCTCGAAAGAACTAGTGACACGATAAGAAGAAAAGAAAAATAAAGAGTTTCTCATATAGGTAGCACTATAAAAAGTAGTGTGAATTGGAATGCAATTATATGAAAATATTTTTTAAATTTGTATTTATTTATTAACTTTCATTAAAACGGATTAACCAATTATAATAATTAAAGAATGCTAGTACATAAATTTCATTAAAATTATACAGATATTTTAGATAAATGTCATTAAAAAGGTAAAAAAAAATAAAAAATTCAAAGTCACAATGTTCATGGAATTCATACAAAATGTCAATAATTTAGGTCAATTTAAAGTAGTAAAAAAAGGACTACAACAATCATACATCTCGCTCACAATACCTAAGACATAAAACAAAATACTTGACCATTCATCCGCAAATAAATCACACTCAGGGCTGTCCTTCAGGAGAGTGTTAAATTGTTTCCGGCATGCCCCGTCATGTTATTCCGACTACCTTTTCTGCAAGAGGATTCTTATTGGTCCTTTGTGCATTGAGTATCTTGTTATCTAGCCAGCCTAACTCCGCCCCGAGGCAACAAAAGAAATCCTCAAAACCTCTACTAGGCAGTTCTTATCCACTACCCGGTTTTCCACACATCTTCCTTTAATATAGGGCATGTCTTATCCTATGTCATTTGACCGTTCAATATACTAACATATTATGTACATTTTATAACATCACCAGGATTAATGTCTGGGATATAATTAGGATATGATACGAGACAAGCATATTGAAACATAAGGTATAAAAACTTACTGAGTCCTTTGCAAATCCTACTAGGGAGGCCATTATAATTGAATTGGTAATGAACTGATGTACCGAGTTCCTGATCCTGTCAAATCGAAATGACCACTTATTTCTTACATCAACGATCTGCAGAACCGTTAACTCTGAATACTTTTAATTAATTAATCAATTTCTTGTAAATGACCCGAAAATCAACCTTGTTTGGTTTCTCTGCTCAATTTTTTAATAACTCTTGGTTGGGTAAGTGTTGATATGCTCAGTGCTATTTACAGATCAGACTTCCATTGTTGCCATTATGAAATTCCAAATAAGTACGATACGGCTACCCACGTCCGACGAGACGTCAAATTCTAAATCTTGCTCTATTTTTTATACTAGTATTTTTATTAAATTATTTTGCTTTATTCTTCTTACTATATACTAAAAGGATTTTCTGGAACTTGAGAAATGCACTCAACTACACCAAATAGCACCCATCAGTGTGCACTTTTGTTAGCTTAACGCATACGAGTAGACCAGTGACTAGTAGGTACCTACTCACAAAATGTGACATTGTGACTATGTCACATTTTGTGAGTACTAGTCGTCGGCCACTTGTCGCTGTGGTCGGCGACGCGTTTGCGGCAACCTTACATTTATATGTAGGTATATTATAGATCTGATGCATCTAACTAAATTCATCAACAACGGATTTCTTTCACAAATAACCATGGTTTCAGAAACTATAGGTATGGATTATTATATTTTGGGGGAAAATATTGAAAAATTATATAAGTTTTCTGTTTGCATAAACAAACATTTATTAAATTATTACCTTACGGAAGAGTAACTTCTTTTCTGTGCGGTAAAGGCTCACACTCTGAACAAAGTTCCCGCGTGGATCCGTTCGTGGAACTGGGTCCTTATAACATGTTATTACCCGTTCATCACTATTATTACCACATATTATATTATATTATGTGGTAATAATATATTATATTTATCTAGTACCTGTTTATTTTATTTAATACCTAGTGTTAGGATGGTACTTGGCCATGTGATAGTTAAGACTCGCTTTTTGTACAAAGGCTTGTCCACACTCGGTACAAACTTTCCGCTTGTCTCCCGTGTGGGCCCGTTCGTGAAACCTGCGGTTATTTTCATGATGAAACGACTTGTCGCAATATTGACATTTGTACTTCCTTTCACGTGTATGTACAGCCTTATGTCTTTTTAGACCCATCTGTGAGTAACATTCAAAATCACACTCAGTACACTTCCACTTTCGCCCTAACTTGTGAACACTATTCATATGACCACTTAAATTGAAGAAACTTTTGTCGCACACGTTGCATCTGTTGTCGTCGACGCCGTGTTCGTCGAGTTTGTGTTTTATAAGTTTTTTTTTTGTTTTGAACCCCATGACGCAAAATGGACACTTGGCGTGTCCATGAAAGTTGTATCGGTGTGTCAGGATGTTGTCAAAGTTTACGATGGCTTCGCAATATTTGCACGCATAGCTGTCCCCAAGCTGTGTGAAATGGGCTTTAGCCACTCTTTTCTTCGCTAGTACATCAGGATCATACTTTTTTGGACACCACTTTCTTTTTAGGCTTTTTGACTATTTTGTCTGGTTCCACTGGTGCAAAAGGCTTTATTCTGAGTATACAAGGTATGTCCGATCCTTCGATGTTTAATTCAGAATCGGCGGGCGCCTCATCCACTGTCAAAAGGTCGCAAGCTGGAATAAAACACTTGCTATTAGCCCTGTTGATGACACTTTGATTACTTTGGCAGTGACTGTTCAAACGTTCATTATTTTTTAAAAGACTTCAATTCTAGAAGAACTCACCATCACCTTCAGGCTGTAAAGCTTCCTCTTCTTTGATTACGACGACAGCTGAAAACAAATATATGTATCATGAACAAGTTTAACATCTCTACCTGTATCTATCTAACCTATCTACCTTTTGGATAAGCACTTCAAAGAGTTACGCGGCGAGAGAAGCGAGCCGCAAGATTCCTCTTACTTATTGACTAAGCGAGCGCGAAGCGCGAGCTAAGGTCCTCATTTCAGCTTGGGAAAAAATGCTTTCGAATGTCTGGCTGTTCTCCTCTATAGATAGGTCGCATTTCTCAACCGATTCTTGTGAAATTTTGTGAGCAGATTCGATAATTATGAAGAATGTTTTTGTCGAGATGATGATGTGGGTACCTGGAGCGTCAGCGCAGGGCGGCGGGTGTCGGGCGAGCTGCGCGTGGCACGCGACCACTGCGCGCTTGAAGCGCAGCGCATCGCGGAGGCGGTCCGCGCACGCGCCGCACAGCAGCGCGCCCGCCGCCTGAACACACACATCATTAAACATCTGAGTACATGCACCGCGTCGCTTACACATACAAGGGTCACAACACACTCTTTACTCATATACACACTTGCATCGCTCATATACAAACATGACATCACACACCACACTCATAGACACCTCTGACTACACATATACACACACCACTAATATACACATCTGGCAACACTGATACACATACACACCTAACAACAGCGATCACACAAACCAAAAAACTAAGTTTAAGTTTAGTACCCGTTCTCATACCTATGTGCTGAAGCACTCTTCCAGCAGTACCTAGTTACCTGTATGCCGAAACGAGCTGCTAGCAGTGGTTACCTGTATGCCGAAGCACTCTTCCAGCATGGTCGCCACTTGCTCGTCGGCACCCAGCACGAGGCAGCCGCTGCACTGAACCTCCACTACAGCCTGTCACAAACACCCGTCATAAGCAAATTTCAGTATCGCCTGCTTAGGCCTCCCATTGCGCAATACTAGTCGTTCCTCGCACCGACTTAACTCTAGGTAGTTTTTATCCTCAGTGCTCTAGGTGAATTCGTCTAGTGGTTAGACTTTGAAACCTCACTTTGCTCAGTCATTACACTACAGTACCTACCAATTTATGTCAACGCAACGTCCAACCAATTAAACTGACAGAATAGAGTTCAACCAATTGATTATTATAATTATTATTTATTTCATTAATTAGAATGATCACACCACTTACAGATATGAATAATACTTTATATATTTATAGATAAATTAATTACGTACTTATAGAGTCACAAAACAATTGAAAATAATACAGAAAATAAGACATTTATAGAATTCATATATATAAAAATAAGTCAAAAACTAAACCTGACTATTGAAAAATCACACGTTAAATATTTACGTCACCTGTGAAGAAGGGTAACAATTGGTTTCACGACGATTTCAACTGGTTGGCCGTTGACATCAATTGGTTTGTTGATGTGAATCTCAAGAACTTTGCAATATTTTTTCAAGATGAGTTTAACTTTGATACCTACTTATTACTTATACAGATACACAAACTATACAAACGCTATAGATTTATGACAGTAACCTTTACTTCAATTAGTCTAAGATACTTACTTCAGGCGGGGGACGCCAAGTTATTTGATGTTTAAATCTTTCGGAAAACATGTTATTTCCCGGAATGTATTCCTGTTCATATAATTCATCCGTTGGTTGATTTGATTCATAAATGTGTTGCTTTATTTCAATAACTACTCTTTCTTTATCGTCTTCTTCATCGGTAGACAGATCTGCATCACCGTCGTGCGATCCTATTTCACCAACTGCAATTGGTTCGGTGATAACATCAATAGGTTTGTTTATGTCTTTCGGCTTGTCACTTTCATCAATCGGTTCATTTTTTTCGTCTATGGGCTGGGCGTTATCATCACTTGACTCGGTTTGACTTCGTTTCAACTGAAAACATTAACTTACTATAAACAATAATAATAGGAGGTATAATACATTTTAGGATATTTACACAGCGCTATAAAGCTCTCAAATAAGGAGAGCTTGTATTATGAGAAACTGATACAATCTGTGATAATAAAAAATGTTTCCAGTGCTGCAGGGCTATTTGTTAAGCTGTCATTAGTTCTCGATATCGAATTCGATGGTCAAGACTGGGAAAAAAATGACGTCACCATAGGATTTCTGTCGCTATCGGCTTCGAGAGGTCAGCCATTTTCTGTCAGATTTGACGTACCATTCGATATCGAGAACTAATGACATGCTAATGAATAGCACTGCTGGTACTTAGGCCTACTCTCGGCAAGGAGAGCAAATAAGCCTTGATCCATCACGCGGCCTCAATACAGATTGGTTGATGTCACATGCCACAAGACTTTTTTTTCTAGTATACTTTATTTGTATACTGTATTCATCTTAGTTATTATGTGACTATACATTCATAAGACCCGTCTGAACTAACCATACTAAGGGCAAATAAATCAATAATTCATTCATACTTTCACTTGACACTGGTTTCCTCACGATTTTTTCCTCCGCGGTATGATGCGCACATTAAATTTTCTAATAGAAGTAACCCAATTATTGCACTAAGCCATTATATTCTAGTCAGAATAAAATAACAATAGGTAATTTAGAAGTTACCTCCAATAATTTATTGACATCAGCTTGGCAGCTAAGCCACGGGTCCCTGTAATTCAAGGAAGGTATGTCAGTCATACTTACATAAGGATATACTTTTTATTTCGATACCACGCAGGCATAGTCGCGCTAGTAAAGAAACAACAGTTATAAACACGTATTGCCCTTGGTCCCTTTATCCTGCTCATACAAGGGTATGTAGGAATACCTACCTACATACTACATTCTTGTGGTGTGTAGCTTTACATACTAGTAGTATACCTACTACAGTTTAAAGGAAAGAAAAAAGTCTATGACTGCAGACCTTAAGTAGTAATATGTAGATACATACCATACACACATAAATTAGTAGACGTACCCAAAATCATCCTGTTTGAAGTCTTCTTCTGTTCCAAGGTGGCCCAGTTTCTTCATTCTGTAAAATAAGCAATATGACGCTCCCAATAACATATGAAAGAAAAAAAAGATATAGGTATACGCGCAACACCTAAAAATCAAGATAAGCGCTGGTGCATCTTTCGTGTTAAGAGCTTTATTACCACAGATTCAGTAGCAGTCAGAGTACTACTTTATTACCTACCTATATCTAGAGCAGTGCAGCCAGTAAGTAAGTACCTACCTACCTACTGAAAAGTCAGATTTACGAAACTTTTGCCAATATTCCGTAATTCCGTACCTCCGTGCTTGCCTTATTTCGTAATTTGTACGTACTACGTAACGTATGTAACCTATGTAAAATTCATGATAATTATTTTTAAGTAAACTTCCCATATTCACCCCCATATTTACTATTATGAACGTTCTCATTGGTCCTAAATTTTACAGGATAGTAGGTATCAAGATTTTTGTTTGCACGAAATTACGTACCTTTTAGTCAGGTTACCTAACTATTGGAACTTGGAACTGCTTTTAGTAATTTTTTTAACACTGGTTAGGACAAATAAATAGCTAAACACCTGATTGTGTTCACATCTCACTCAACGTAAATAACCTGAAATAGCAACGTTGTGGTCTAATTATAAAAATGTCAGTCCAAATTATTACTAGGTGTAGGTTGATTTCTAACTCACAGTTTGCAGTCCCTCATTTTTTGAGCTTTTTCTTCTTTTATTGCTTTTGAACATTTTCGTTTTACTTTTTTATAGCAAGACCTATTGACCATTTTCTCATCCAGTTATTGGTAGGTACCACTATGTACCTAACGTACTTGAAGTAAATCAACGTTGACACAATACAGTAGTAACTACAATAGGTACATTACAAAATATTATTCTAAAAATCTGTTTTCGACACGCAAACGCACTTCTTTTCGCCACAGAAGATGGCGGCCGAGAGAAATCCTAGGTTGTTTATGGATGGTGAGTATGTTTGTGCTATTCACAGATCAGATTTCCATTGTTGCCAGTATGAATTTCCAAACAAGTACGATAGGCTGCCCACAACAAGACGAGACGTAAAATTCAAAATCTTGCTCTATTCTAAGTGCAACTTTATTGTTATTTTGTTTTATTCTCAAACTGTCACCTACTTCTAATAGCCGTAGAAGAATGATTTCTTGGAACTTAGGGACTGCACACAAGAATGTAATACGAGATTTAGGTAAGTGCCTGTTACCTATGTATATTTTTAAATGCATAGGTAAATACGACTAGGCTATACTAGGCTATATTTTGGCATACCTACCTACTTACTATTACAGTCGCGACCACAGCGACCGACGGCGGCGGCCGGCGGCGGCTGGCGTCCGTCAGTTTTCATACATTTTGTAGCTGTTATGTGCGGCCGTTACATATGTCGCCACGCTAGTGGCGGCCACACGCTTCAGCATGTAAGTAGTAGGTACCTATGGTTTCAGAACCTAAGGATTATTATATTCTTGAGATTATAGATAACTGTTATGGGGTAAAAAGTGAAAAATTAAAAAGTAGGTAGGTTTTTTTTTCAATACTCAATAATTTTATTGTTGTCACATGGTACGAGGGTAACAGTAATTCACATACAGTGGTAGGATCTCATGCGAGCCCCTAAATGGAGTTTTACTAACCCTGTCTGAACCTAGTATAAAATTTATCTTTGCGGCATGAGAAGTGGAAAATTATATTCTTAGTACATAGTTGGTAAGTACGTACATTTCTTGACGAAAAAGGCCCTAGAATTGTAAGTCTATGTTCCGTTGCTCGCTTGGCCTGTACGTTGTTTGTCAGTCAGTCAGGCAGGACAAAGCTTTCTAATAAATTGATGACGATTGATGAATTTAGTGATCCACTATTCGCTACAGTTTTATTTGTTTAATACCTAACGCTAGGATGGTACTTGGCCATGTGATAGTTAAGACTCGCTTTTTGCACAAAGGCTTGTCCACACTCGGTACAAACTTTCCGCTTGTCTCCCGTGTGGATCCGTTCGTGGTAACGACAGTTACTAAGATGCACAAACGACTTATCGCAATATTGACATTTAAACTTCTTTTCACGTGCATGTACAGCTTTATGTCTTCTACGACCGTTCTTTGCGTAAGACTCAAAATCACACTCAGTGCACTTCCACTTTTGCCCTAACTTGTGAACACCATCCATATGAGCACTTATATTTAAGAAACTCTTGTCGCACACGTTGCATCTGTTGTCGTCGACGCCGTGTTCGTCGAGTTTATGTTTTATTAGATTTTTTTTTGTTTTGAAATTCTTTACGCAAAATGGACACTTGGCGCGTCCATGAAAGTTGCGTCGGTGTGTCAGGATGTGGTCAAAGTTTACGATCGCTTCGCAATAGTTGCACGCATAGCTGTCCCCGAGCTGTGTGTAATAGATTTTAGCCGCTTTTTTCTTCCAGGCTCCAGCAGGGACATACTTCTTTGGACACGGGGTCACTTTATTTTTGGGCTTTTCGACTATTTTGTCTGGTGCCACTTGTGCAAAGGGCTTTGTTCTGAGTAGAAAAGGGATGTCCGATCCTTCGATGGTTAATTCAGAATCATCGGGCGACTCATCCACTGTCGAAAGGTCGCAAGCTGGAATAAAACACTTGCTATTAACCCCGTTGATGACACTTTGATTACTTTGGCAGTGACTGTTCAAACGTTCATTATGACTTCATTCTAGAAGAACTCACCATCACCTTCAGGCGGTAAATCTTCATCTTCTTTTATAACGGCGGCAGCTGAAAAATATAATGTATCATGAACAAGTTTAACATCTAGTAAGTATCTAACCTACCTACCTTTTTCATTTCTTCCGCGATGCACTCACCGCCCTAAGCACTGCAAAGAGTTACGCGGCGAGCAAAACGAGCCGCAATTTTTCTCTAACTTATTGACCAAGCGAGCACTCAGGTCTCCGTTTCAGCTTGGCCAAAAATGCTTTCGAATGCGTCCGGATGTCCGGTTGTTCTCCTCTATAGATCGCATTTCTCAACCGATTCTCGTGAAATTTTGTGAGCAGGTTCGATAATTTAATATAGAATATAATAAATATTTTTTTTTCGAGATGATGATGTTAGTACCTGGTGCGCTGCCAGCACAGGGCGGCGGGTGTCGGGTGAGCTGCGCGTGGCTCGCGACCACGGCGCGCTTGAAGCGCAGCGCGTCGCGGAGTCGGGCCGCGCACACGCCGCACAGCAGCGCGCCCGCGGCCTGCACACACGGATCATTTAAACAAATGACTACACGCACCGCATCAAATCGCTTAAAGGCGTATTACACTACACGTTATTCAGGGACCCTTACCCTTACTTAGGGTGGTGTAATAAGAGTTAGTGCGTAAGGCTCCCTAACTAGGGTGACAGGGCGGTCCCGGCAAGCCTTGCTCCCTAATTTGCCTTACAATCGTCTAGTGTAATAACACTTAGGGCAGTTAGGCAACTAATTTGTCTACTAAATTTGATAAGTATTCAATTTGACTAAGCTTAACACTCACCACTCATCATGTATACACCTGACTACACGCACCGCTCATATAGATATTAGAAACATGACAAAAAACACACCACACTCACATAGACACCCCTGACTACACATATACACACTTATGCCTACTTGCACCGAACTGTCAAAGTGCCTAAGCGATTACTTTAGTCGCTTGGTAGTTCTTAACAGATAATTGATTGATTCAGGCGTTACTTTGCGGAAATCCATAAATATCAACAAATTATATAAATATATTTAGTAATAAATCCGCTTGATTTCTAAACAAAGGTTTTAATTAACTTAACTTTAGTTTAGAACTTTAGTACATATTACTACATTATAAACCAAAGAGTCAACGAACAGAAAACCAAAGTTCAAAGATACGACACGTGTTTCGCCTCTACACGAGGCATCATCAGGAGGTGTGGACTCGCCGAAGTTCGAAACGAGAGTGAATAAAAATAACAAACAATACATTGCGTTCAATTTGTAACGAGAAAGATAAATTAGAGAATCATAAAAAATCTGGTGTCTATAAATTAACTTGTGATGATTGTAATGCTGTTTATGTAGGTCAAACGGGTCGTAGTTTTCAGACAAGATACAAAGAACATGTTTCAGCGTATACAAATAACTGTCCAGAAAAATCACATTTGCAAAGCACTTAATAGACACTGGTCATTCTTTAAACGATAACAATACTTTTAATATATTACATACATGTGAAAAAGGTTTTAGGTTAAATATTTTGGAGTGTTTAGAAATTTTAAAACACAATACAACAAATATTACGCTGTTGAATGATTTAAATACGAGTATTCCAAGGTCTCCTTTGTTGAGGATTTTTGTGACGTCGGGTCATACGACAGGCGACTCATCACCATAACGGGTATAAATACGGGCCGGGCAACGTTGTTTATTCACTTAAGGCAGAGCGCCATCTGCGCTCGCCGAGAGTCCGGTGACGCAGTAACAGCCATCTGCGGCTAACTGCATTAAACGTCCATCCGAAAAAAAAAAAAAAAAAAAAAAAAAAAAAAATTATTATTCACTCTCGTTTCGAACTTCGGCGAGTCCACACCTCCTGATGATGCCTCGTGTAGAGGCGAAACACGTGTCGTATCTTTGAACTTTGGTTTTCTGTTCGTTGACTCTTTGGTTTATAATGTAGTAATATGTACTAAAGTTCTAAACTAAAGTTAAGTTAATTAAAACCTTTGTTTAGAAATCAAGCGGATTTATTACTAAATATATTTATATAATTTGTTGATAGTTCTTAACAGTCCTAATTCTGACCGTTAAGAACTGACAAGCGAGTAAAGTAATTGCTTAGGGACTTTGCCAGTTTGGTGCAAGTAGGCATTAGTGTTTATATACCTATGTAGTCTGGGGTACACCACTAATATACACATCTAGAAACACTCATACACATAAATATCTAACAACAGCAACCACACAAAGGCCAAACACTTAAATTTAAGTATATTACCCGTTACATGTATGCCGAAGCGAGCCGCCAGCAGTAGTTACCTGTATGCTAAAGCGAGCCTTCAGCAGAGTTACCTGTATGCCAAAGCTAGCCGCCAGCAGAAGTTACCTGTATGTCAAAGCGATCCGTCAGCAGTAGTTACCTGTATGCCAAAGCGAGCCGTCAGCAGTAGTTACCTGTATGCCAAAGCGAGCCGCCAGCAGTAGTTTCCTGTATGCCAAAGCGAGCCGCCAGCCGTAGTTACCTGTATGCTAAAGCGAGCCGCCAGCAGTAGTTACCTGTATGCCAAAGCGAGCCGCCAGCAGTAGTTTCCTGTATGCCAAAGCGAGCCGCCAGCAGTAGTTACCTGTATGCCAAAGCGAGCCGCCAGCAGTAGTTACCTGTATGCCAAAGCGAGCCGCCAGCAGTAGTTACCTGTATGCCGAAGCACTCTTCCAGCATGGTGGCCGCCTGCTCGCCGGCGCCCAGCGCGAGGCAGCCGCTGCACTGGGCCTCCACTGCAACCTGTCACAAACACCCGTCATAAGGTACAATATGCACATCATCATCATCAGCAAATCCCATTATCGACTGCTTAGGCCTCCCATTGTACAATACTAGTTGTTCCTCACACCGACTTAGCTCACCTACCAACTCAAGTCGACCCACTTGTTATTTAACATGATGATCAGAAGGTCGGAAACATACATATACACATTCTAAGTTCTTACGCCGATTCATCTAGTGTCTAGACTTTAAAACCTCACTCAGCTCAGTCATTACATTACAGTACCAATTTATGTCAACGTCCAACCAATTAAAGTTATTATTATTACTTAATTAATTAGAATGGTCACACCACTTACACCAATTAATATTAATTTATTAATTATCGATAGATCAATTAATTACTTGTGTCACAAAACAATATTAAAATAATACAGAAATTAAGACATTCATAGAATTAATTAATTCAAAAATTAAGACCCGACTACTGAAAAATCACGCTCTAAAATGTTTACGTCACCTGTGAACTGTGAAGTAGGGTTTAACAACTGTGAAGAAGGGTAACATCAATTGGTTTGACGACGATTTCAACTAGTTGGCCGTTGACATCAATTGGTCTGTTGATGTCAATCTCAATAACTTTGCGATTATTTCAAAATGTTTTTTACTTTGATACTTATACACTTACACAAACTACAATCGCTATCGATTTATGACAGAAACCTTTACTTCATAAGTCTTAGATAGGTACTTACGTCAGGCGGAAGACACCAAGTTATTTCATGGTTAAATCTTTCGGAACATATGTTTTTTCTCGGAATGCATTCCTCTTGATATAATTCATCAATTGGTTTATTTGTTTCATTAATTAGTTGGTTTATTTCAATAAGTACTCTTTCTTTATCGTCTTTCTCATCGGTTAGCTGATCTGCATCACCGTAGTGCGATCCTATTTCACCGATTAGTTGGACGTTAACATCAATTGGTTGATTTATGTTGTTCGGCTTGTCACTTTCATCAATCGGTTCATTTTTTTCGTCTTTGGGCTGGGCTTCACTTGACTTAGTTCTATTTCGTTTCAACTGAAAATATAAGCTTACCATATACAATAATATTACGAGCTCAGTTTTAAGAATTATAAAATTCAAAAATTCGTAATATAAAAACAGGTTTTTCGATACCGCAAAAATTCTTGTACAAGTGATTTATTAATGTTAAATGTCTTATCTTCTCATTATAACATGCTTGATTGAAGCGTCATCAGGCTCTTACACATATCATATCTCACTTAGACATATTATTCAGGTCAGAGTAACAGTAGGCAATCAGGAAGTTACCTCCACTAGTTTATTGATGTCAGCTTGGCAGCTAATCCACGGGTCCCTGTAATGCAATGAAGGTATGTCAGTCATAAGGACGTAAGCTACATAACGATACCACGCAGGCGTAGCCGCGGGTAGCAGCTAGTAGTGACAACACCAGTTATTACATACACATATTGCCCTTGGTCCCTTTATCCTGCTCATACAGTGGTATTTATACCTACTACATACTGGTGATGTGTAGCTATACATACTAGTAGTACACTACATACTTACCATTAGTAGTGATATGAAGCTACTATTAACATACACACATAAATAATAGTAGACGTACCTACCCAAAATCATCCAGTTTGAAGTCTTCTTCCGTTTCTAGAAGGCCCAGCTTCTTCATTCTGTAAAATAAACAATACCTGCTCTGAATACCTTATGAAGAGAAATACGCGCAACAACTATAAATCGAGAAAGTATATCTTTCGTGTTATGAGCTATATATGCCTACCTTACCTACCTATTTCTAGAGCAGTGTTGCCAGTACGTACTAAAACCATTTATGTATTTAAAATTATTCTTGATAGTTATTTTGAAGTTATAAGTTAAATTTTATTGAAATCTATGCCATCGGTTTTGATTTGGCTACAATTAAACGCTGTGTTCAGTACTCTCATTTCTAATGAATTATAAGAATAATAATTTAAGAGTTTACTTTTGGCTCTTTTTTTTGGCATCTAAGCTCCTCGTATTTACAATTTTAAAATTAAATGTTCTCATCTCACTATTATTAAACCTAATTATTAAGGAATAAGTTTTTGATTTGATTGAGTTTGGTACACGAAGTACGTACCTTTTAGCCAGATGACCTCAGAAGAATGAAGTAAATAGAATACCTCCTAAATTTGACAAATTCGCTATCTTCTTTGCGCATACCACTTTTTGCACTAGATAAAACGAGACAAAACATGCATTTGTCGTACGTCATAATATAGGGGGAATCTGTCACTCGTTGAGCCACAGAGATGACCCAAGTCATAAAATATCGATATCGATATTAACAGTTCGATGATCCACAATTATTCTCATCGATACCGATATTGATATTTCAATCCTAACAACTTAAAGTCCGTGACTATGATAACGTTATCTTGATTCACTCTGGATTAAAGGAACCTTGAACTTTGTAAAAACCACAAATTAAGATGACAATTGTTTATTAGATAAAATAATATACAACATACACAGGTAAATGAGTACATTACAAAATTTATACTTAACACAAGTTTACATTTGAGCTAAATACTTTTTTCAGGTAAACCTTGTTCTGCCTGCCCCCTACCTATAGATTAGTTCCTTAACTTTAATTATAATAATTATAAATAAAGTTAATAAAATTATTATTATATTTTCTTCGTATACTTTATCAGTACTTTTTTTCAAGGCTTTTCGTACGCTGTCTAAAACAGTTAATTTTTAGCAAACTGGAGTAGGCTAGATTTTTATCGACCATCTCACACTGCACATTCTGTACATTCTTCGGTTTCGGTTCTTCGGTGGTACGTCTGAAAACACTGATGAACTTATTTCTGTAATATCCGAAGGTTCTGGTTTAGGTACATTGATGAAAGGGATATCCTGAAACACATTATATTTTTAATTTATAGTTCATGTAATAATAATTATAATATACCTATAACACGCAATTTTAAGTTCAGTACTGACCGTTAGCTTGCGACGCTTTACGAGCATTGCATTTGGTTCAACTTGAAGAATAGCCGGAAGAACATTTTAGCTCTTGCCGATCGTTATTGTACGCCAAAGGGACACCCTGAAATATTAATAGTGTAAAACGTAATATTTGCCGCGATTATTTTGAAGCTCTCTTTTTTTGTATATTACACTATCATGGTTGAACAGTGAACACATAGATATTGTGTTTAACCATGATACAGTAAGCAGGACGGCAAATATATAATACCAATAAATAAAATATGAATCGAACGAAATACGAAATAGTATGAGTGTGTGTAAGTGAGATGGGTTAGCTACGGAATCCCTCAATGGCTCACTTTATTCGAAAAATCTTACTATACTCAGTCTGCATAGCCTTATCGACAAATCTTTTTACGTTTTATGACATCCCTAGTTAGTATATCATAGCCTCGAATTATTCATGATTTTAGCATGAAAAACGCCGATTCTTCATATTTCTATACTTATTGGACGTTATTCAATGTTTCTACGTAATAATGATGTGTTATGTATGGGTTATTAATGAGTAAATACACAAATAGACACTTACCGCTTAAAATTCTGGTTCTCTTGATTTTTCATGATACTTGCGGAAGACTGGCATAATACGAGGGCACAATTCGACATTTCACATATTTTTTTCACTATTTACAATAGTTCAATACGTATTAAACAATATAAAACAACCAAAACCCCGTTGAAAAATAAACAAAAACAATGACATTTTATGAGATTAAATTTGAAAGATAGTCAATGTAGATGGAAAGCGACAGAACCATTTAACAATACACTTGGTTGGATAATTATGTCCCACATAACAATTGTGGGACTTTCTTTGAAGTTTCCTATGATTATCTCTATTATAGGTATATCCAAACTCTTTGCAGATGAC
This sequence comes from Lobophora halterata, assembly GCA_932526365.1. NCBI lineage: Eukaryota > Metazoa > Arthropoda > Insecta > Lepidoptera > Geometridae > Lobophora > Lobophora halterata. The sequence goes on along the minus strand of OW052028.1, from coordinate 4,408,946 downwards.
ATATTTAGTGGAAAAGCTTTTAGTATTTTTTAACTCATGCTGGCAACATTGGTTAGGACAAAATAAATAAATAACTCGACACCTGTGCTGAACACGTAAACAAGTCACTACATAACTATTCTATAGAAGTGACCAAATTATATTAAAATGAAACTTTTACTTACTTCTCGTATCTTTGGAGAGCATTCTTTTTATTTGTTATTTTTATGGCTCTTATCGACTTTTTTCGACTGCGTTGTTTATTGCCCATTACGATTGAGTCCTTAGCCTGCACGGAAGTGTTGCGGAAAAATAAACACGATGCGTCCTCCGTAAGCGCCAGCTATAGAAAACAAAGAAAATATAAACACTACTTTTAAAAGAAAATATTTGCGCCCCAGCGCGAGACTGACTGAGCGAATTATTGCACAGATTAGTCAGAGTACTATTATTATTGAATTATTGGTTTATTCTTGGTTTTCGTGTTGGTATTGGTATTTGCTATTCACAGATCAGATTTTCATTGTTGCCAGTATGATGGCAAGCTTTCTTGCTCGATAGCCAAAAAGGTAGGGTAGTAAGTTCTTCATTATAAATAAAATTTTACTTTTGAGGTTTAAATTTAACAGAGTATACAACAAGGTAACAGGATGTTATATTTTTTTAACTTTGTAACGATTCTGAGCAATCTTATTTCAGGTTTCGCATAAACAAATACCTACTTACTATTGTTGTATTATAGTTATTCATCTCATATTTTTATCAAATGTATGAGACGTATGACAGATATGAGATCATAAGTTATTTAACTAATTAAAAAGAAAAAAACTTATAACTACTAAGCTTTATTCATTTAATTTCGTGTCATATGTATAACATTTGATGATTTATTACAAGATAAACATTCATAATATAAAATATTATTAGTAATAAAATATGCTGATATAAATAAAACAACAGATAGAGGTCGTCGGACAGAGGAAATGTACTTCTTGATATTATCACTTAAAATACGATAAATAATACAAATACACATTATGGTCGTAAAGTTTCAATAAATAAACGAGCAGACACAAAAAGTGCACAGCAACATCTAGTGCTCTAATAGTAAATAATTTACATTCTTCAAAGCCCTCATTCCGTCAGCATTACAAACATAATCAATCACTTACGAATGGTAACAACAATACCGACCGAAACATGAATTTATTTACATCCCAGCGATGATAGTAGCCGGGTCTTCAACGCCTTCCTTAATCTTTTTCAGGAAAAGTACAGCTTCACGACCGTCAATCAATCTGTGGTCATAAGTCAATGCAATGTACATCATGGGCCTGATGACAACTTGGCCATTTAAAGCAATGGGGCGCTCAAAGATACCGTGCATGCCGAGGATAGCCGACTGAGGTGGGTTAATAATAGGAGTGCCCATGAGTGATCCAAATACTCCACCGTTGCTGATTGTGAAAGTGCCTCCATCCATCTCTTCAATGGTCAGCTTGCCGTGCCTAGCTTTCTCTGCGAGCCCAGCTACGGTCAACTCAATATCAGCATACGTCATTGTCTGCACATTTCTGATCACAGGCACGACTAAGCCTTTCGGAGTGGCTACAGCGACAGATATGTCTACGTAGTCGCGATAAAGAATGTCGTTGCCGTCGATAACCGCGTTACAGACAGGCTGGTCGAGAAGCGCACTCGCCGCCGCCTTCACGAACGGAGACATCAGACCGAGCTTCACGCCATGCTTTTTCGTGAATTTATCTAAATGCTTCTTACGGAACGCCATGATATTTGTCATATCAAGCTCGTTGAATGTTGTCAACATTGCGTTCGTGTTTTGTGCGTCTTTCAAACGCTGAGCGATGCGCAGACGCATGCGGTTCATTTTTACGCGCTGCTCCGTGCGGGTACCTGCTATTTCTTTGCTGTAATCTGTAGGGGGAACCTTGACTGTTGCGGTTTCAATGGCTTGCGCGTGGCGGATGGCCGCTACGGGGATAGAGGAGATCGGGGCTGCTGGAGGTGGAGTAGCGGGAGGAGCTCGAGGAGGTGGAGCGGACGCTTGAGGAGCCGGGGGCGGAGGAGGTGCGGCCGCGGCTGGAGGGGGCGGGGCCGGCGCTGCAGCTTTAGGAGCTTCCGGAGCAGGCGCAGACGCAGCCTTCTTCGGCGCTTCTCCAGTCAATTCCAACTTGAACAGCTTTTGCCCAGCTTTGACTGTATCTCCATCGTTAACGTAGATCTCCTTTATGATTCCATGAGCTGGAGCCATAACAGGAATCGCAGTTTTATCAGTTTCGATTTCGCAGATGACTTCGTCGGCCGCTACCGCATCACCTACTTTTTTATCCAGCTTGACATCACCTTCGGACACGGAGTCGGGGAAGCTTGGTGTCATGACATCTTGGACTTCAAAGAGGGGGTTGGTGAAATGGATTGAGGCGATTTGGTTGTTGGCGGCGACCACGTCTCGAGTTTGTCTCGCAGCAGCTTGAGATAAGGCTCCAAAAACCTTAGGGGCTTCAGTAGACTTCAACCGGAAGGCCTGCCCCTGCCTCCGGTACAAAGTTTGTATGTGTTTTGAGCAGCGTCGTAACATCTTATGTTCTTATTGGTGATTGAGTTACCCTGGAAAGGTATAAGATAAATGGTTTATTTATCAACTAACTAATTTAGTGTAAGGAATATTGGTTTATTTGAGTAATAGCTGCAGTCTGCCTCACCACTTCATTTATTGAGATCAAAAAAAAGTGTAAATCCTTATTCAGCACATCAATTGTACTCATACAGAAAATCATCTTAATTGTTTCAGTAATTTATTGAAGCCCAAATCCTAAGAGATAATGTGTACATACAAATTCGTTTAGCCATAGACAGCGCAATATGCATACAATTTAAAAAAAAATAAACAGAATAAGGATTTATGTAATAAATTACAAATTAGATATATAATTAAGATATCTACAGCTCTTACCCTACTATAAAAAATGATAAAAATGAAATTAATATGACCTTGCACTAGTCAGAACTCTTTGCTGGGCTCTATATCATAATTGAATTGTAAGGCACTATGCAACTCCTTGGTCAATCATTTATTACTTGTTTTATTATTTAATGTTGCTTACAAAAATAATTGACAGAAGAAAAACTATATTTCAAGAAAAATACAGGCAAATAATTGATAATAATTCTTATCACCGTAACAAATGTAAATAATTCAGGCTTGCTCATAGATTAGTAGGATAGTAGGGTACATTCATAAAAATAAACATAAAAAAGTAATAAGTATTTTTTTTATCCTGTTTTTATAGAAAAATAGTAAGATGTATCCATCTGCATGAGCATTTTGTAAGTTTTTAGACTTACACAGTTACACATTTGTCATGACCACATGTATGAATATGGCATAAAACCTTTTCGATGTAATAAAACATTTCGTCTTTAAATATGGATCACAGAAACTGTGACATTTCTGCCACATTGACAGCAGATGCATAGCCCAGCATAGCCAGATGAAAGCAGGGAAATAATATAATAAATTATGAAAATACATGAAAATGATTCAAAACTCGCACAAAAGTCAAGTGTTAGTGGTAATAAGTTAAAAACAAATTGAATTAGAGCGATAATCGCCCGGCTTAGGCCAATAATGGTGCAGAGCGATTTCAAGGTTAGCTGCATTGAGTAATCGCTCACAATAATGTAAATAATGATAAATACCACACCCCTTACCTTCTAGAGGAGGTAAACGACCGCTATCAGCGAACGATTAGAGATTCACGGACAAAAATTGTTACATAAGCCTAGGATCTCATGACATTCGAGGCACAAGTGTTATTTACTAAAACAGTTAATACAAGCGTTATTTAATGCATGGCTCGGTTTATAGAGCTTTGAGAGAACTGAACTGATACTTCACTTTTATTTAGACGCTGTTTTATTGGGAATTCAGATGGTGAGGCCCAAAGACCTACATTTATTTCGATCGGTTCGCCTTTCGCCAAATTTCGAGTTGGCTGAGAAAAACAGCTGTCAATTCGGGCTTCACCACATGACTTTATTTCTTTTTCAGCGTGAGAAAGAGATGGCGATCGCTGAGGTGGATGAGTGTGAAAAGCATAGCAGTCTTATTTCATGCTCAATTTTTACTTGAACTGTGGAACACAGAAATGCGTTTCGATAATGCTAGACTAAGGTGTGGTTGTTTTAAAAATTCCTGAATAAATTAATGTGCCGACCTACGGTATGTAGGTACGTGTAATAAATAACTCTGTAAAGTTGTCTATTTTTTATTATTTAAGGTCTAATTTGGATTAGATACTCGTATTAAGTTACCAGAAAAGAGTGGTCAAGAATAAGTTTCAATCTAGTATTTATTAACAGCGCCATCTATTGATGAGTAGCAAAAGCACTTACGCTACACATCCACGCACTTACTTGACATTATCCTAAACCTTGAATAAACCGCCAAAACGCTGCTTTCAATCGTACTCTGACTAATCTGTGCTTTCAATGGTAAGAAATATGCCTTCCCTACCTATGACCAAAACAGTTTACACGGTACTTTAAATTATCTACGAAAGATAAGTGAGCAAGGCAGAGTTATTTCGCTAAATTGAATTTGAATTAGGTCCTATCATCTTATTTGCTTACTTTATTTAAAAAGGGATTAGGTAGGTTGTACACACTGAGTTTTTGATCGAGCTCAGTTGTTGATAATAAATGTAATTTTTTACTGAACTAAAGTTGTCCATAATGATTTAAAAAAATAATGAACACTCCTTTAGCATGTATGCTGTCCTGGTACCTATGTAGACAAACGATGAATCAAGCCTTCCAACACACGAAACCAAAGTGCCCAGCAGTGCTGCCGTCTTGGCTCTCATGCCTTCCTATTAGTAGGTAGGTATGGTATAGGTAGGATAAGCACTCGGTCGTACCTACTTATACATTGAATAGAACCCAGCAACCAATCAACTTCTTGGACTTTATGTCCTCCTGGTACCTTGGACAGAGGTCCTATCGAACGCAAACCTAACTATGAAAGTGTTTTAGATAAAAGAGTTCCTAGTTATGATTTGTTGCTTAAAAATTATTATCCATAATATTATTGTGATGCATTGTAAAAAATTATGAAAAAAAAAGTTTTGTATTTAGCAAAATTTATTTAATAAATCCATGTAGCACACATTATACAGACCTTAAAATATTATACAAGCTAAAATAATATTATTCTATTATAGTTATAATAAAATGGTGTTCGTAGCTCACAATTTAACATAATTTCAGCATAAACTTGTACTTTAGATTTTGTATAATGTATAACAATAAAAAAATTGGCTGTCTATAAAGTTGGTTTACGGACGATAGTTTAACGTGACTACCAGCGTTACCGGACAATGACGTCAACGTTTTCGTGCATGCAGTCGGCGTTCATCGATTTATTAGACGTAATCATGTCAAAAATCTTGTGACCTATACAACTAAATTATTCGTTTTTTGGTAAAATAATACTTTCGATGTTTAAACATTTGAAGTACAAATATATTATTTTAGGTACTTACTAAATAAAAATAAAACTATTTATCCTAGACATCGTAAAAAATAATATTTTTGTTATGTAAGTTTAAAGCGAATTGGAGTCACTTTCGCAAAATGTCCTGCTCCTAAAAACGTAGGCATTTCGTAAAATGTTCCGTTCGCGAAGGGTCCCGATCGTAAAATGTCCCCCAGGCCAACATTAAAGGCGCTATGTGATTTTATGAATTTTGAAACCTACTATCTCGATTACCGCAAAATGCAGTTTTTATTTTAATTACCTATTTTTATTTCTAAGATCAAGTGCGAGTATAGTCGAACCCCTTTCGATTTGTTTCATAAATAAGGCCGTTTTGAGAATGGGCCATTTTGAGAATGGGCCATTTTGAGAATGGGCCATTTTGAGAACGGGCCATTTTGAGAACGGGCCATTTTGAGAAGTGGCCATTTTGAGAAGAGGCCATTTCCAGCACTCGGTTTCTTCGGTCACTCATTTTGCGAAAGGGACATTACACTACGATTCGGTTTAAATACTATTGAAATAAAATCTAAAGCAACATAACAAATCAATAAAATATACTTTCAATATAAACAAAGTTAAAATAATACTTGTCATTTAAACAATTTACGCAAAAATTAACATAAAAATACTTTAACATAAATAACCAATGATAAATAGAAAAATACATTTAGGTACAGTCAGCCTCATAAATTGATACATGTGATGAAAAAATCCATCTTGATATTGCACCCAGTTTACACGTGGGCAAATGAATGAATGAAACTACATACTTTAAATAGTTAAGCATAGGTACATTAGGTACGTGCAATTAAGGTGCACAGCATAGCCCATAGGGTGTCATGTGACACTGTGTCATGTAATCCTGTGTGTGGTTTCAGATCCGAATGGCGTCTTTTGTAATGTCGCGCTCGTCCTTTTCTTGTTTTTTCTCAATCTGAAACAAAATAGTTATTTGTACACCTTGGTGTACAAAGGCCCCTGGGCCTGAAGTAAGCCATTTTATAAGAGACTTTTAGCTGATATTTGATTGGAGTATAAAATGGGCTTTGGGAACGAGGTTCATCACCATAATGGCGTGGAAATTAAAAAAAAACTGAAATAATAATCCATTTGTTAATTTTAAAACAGAGACAGCCATCCAATGTTACCACGATATTCGATAATAGAAAAAAGTTATCTGAAGGACCATAGTTGGAATTTGAAAAAAAATCTCAACTTCCGACATGAAACCAATTCCGAACTGAACCTCTTTTATCATTTTTATTATTAATTACTTTTTCCCTAGGGCCTAAACTGCAGTTTTACTCCCCGACTTGCGATTACTAGCATTAGAAATTAAAATAATATTCCACATGTATCTTAAGCTAGTGATGTGCTCACGTCCGGCTCGCCCAGCAGCGTGTTGGCGAGGTAGGGCGCGTGCAGCACGCCGCGCCAGTACAGCTTCTCCAGCGGCCGGCTCGAGCTGTGTGTATAGCTAGTGCACTCACGTCCGGCTCGAGCTGTGTGTATAGCTAGTGCACTCACGTCCGGCTCGAGCTGTGTGTATAGCTAGTGCACTCACGTCCGGCTCGAGCGGTGTGTATAGCTAGTGCACTCACGTCCGGCTCGAGCTGTGTGTATAGCTAGTGCACTCACGTCCAGCTCGAGCTGTGTGTATAGCTAGTGCACTCACGTCCGGCTCGAGCTGTGTGTATAGCTAGTGCACTCACGTCCGGCTCGAGCTGTGTGTATAGCTAGTGCACTCACGTCCGGCTCGCCCAGCAGCGTGTTGGCGAGGTAGGGCGCGTGCAGCACGCCGCGCCAGTACAGCTTCTCCAGCGGCCGGCTCGAGCTGTGTGTATAGCTAGTGCACTCACGTCCGGCTCGAGCTGTGTGTATAGCTAGTGCACTCACGTCCGGCTCGAGCTGTGTGTATAGCTAGTGCACTCACGTCCGGCTCGAGCTGTGTGTATAGCTAGTGCACTCACGTCCGGCTCGAGCTGTGTGTATAGCTAGTGCACTCACGTCCGGCTCGAGCTGTGTGTATAGCTAGTGCACTCACGTCCGGCTCGAGCTGTGTGTATAGCTAGTGCACTCACGTCCGGCTCGCCCAGCAGCGTGTTGGCGAGGTAGGGCGCGTGCAGCACGCCGCGCCAGTACAGCTTCTCCAGCGGCCGGCTCGAGCTGTGTGTATAGCTAGTGCACTCACGTCCGGCTCGAGCTGTGTGTATAGCTAGTGCACTCACGTCCGGCTCGAGCTGTGTGTATAGCTAGTGCACTCACGTCCGGCTCGAGCTGTGTGTATAGCTAGTGCACTCACGTCCGGCTCGAGCTGTGTGTATAGCTAGTGCACTCACGTCCGGCTCGAGCTGTGTGTATAGCTAGTGCACTCACGTCCGGCTCGCCCAGCAGCGTGTTGGCGAGGTAGGGCGCGTGCAGCACGCCGCGCCAGTACAGCTTCTCCAGCGGCCGGCTCGAGCTGTGTGTATAGCTAGTGCACTCACGTCCGGCTCGAGCTGTGTGTATAGCTAGTGCACTCACGTCCGGCTCGCCCAGCAGCGTGTTGGCGAGGTAGGGCGCGTGCAGCACGCCGCGCCAGTACAGCTTCTCCAGCGGCCGGCTCGAGCTGTGTGTATAGCTAGTGCACTCACGTCCGGCTCGAGCTGTGTGTATAGCTAGTGCACTCACGTCCGGCTCGCCCAGCAGCGTGTTGGCGAGGTAGGGCGCGTGCAGCACGCCGCGCCAGTACAGCTTCTCCAGCGGCCGGCTCGAGCTGTGTGTATAGCTAGTGCACTCACGTCCGGCTCGAGCTGTGTGTATAGCTAGTGCACTCACGTCCGGCTCGCCCAGCAGCGTGTTGGCGAGGTAGGGCGCGTGCAGCACGCCGCGCCAGTACAGCTTCTCCAGCGGCCGGCTCGAGCTGTGTGTATAGCTAGTGCACTCACGTCCGGCTCGAGCTGTGTGTATAGCTAGTGCACTCACGTCCGGCTCGCCCAGCAGCGTGTTGGCGAGGTAGGGCGCGTGCAGCACGCCGCGCCAGTACAGCTTCTCCAGCGGCCGGTTCACGGACCAGCCGACGCAGCGCACGCCGAGCGCGCGCCAGTACTGAATCTCACTCCTGTAACACACAATTAACCTGAAATTTAATTACATATCAAACCTAAAATCACTAATATTTTTGTTGATTTGCGGTAAAAGGTATTGTTTCCATAATTAATAAGATTAATTCAGTCGAACTGTATTTGTATGTAACCGTAGTTAAAATTCGATGATTATAAAGGGTACTTGTACTGACAGAGTCATAGTGCCAGTGTGGCGGTACAAATACAAATATAACTCCATAGTTACAAGTCAACATTAATTTATAACAAAATTGGTAAATTAAATAATTCATTCATATCATAAAATACATTTTCCAATAGCCACTTCTTCAAACGAGCTTTGAAGGCATAGGTGGAAGGAGCATCACGTACAGTGTCAGGTAGTCTATTGTACACTGATGGCCCTATTATACAGGGTGTAATCGTTAAGTGTGCACAGGCGATTATTCCGTTACTATTGCAGATATCAAAAAACTTTAAACTGATATCGAAAGTACTTTACCTAATGAGTAAAGTGACATTAATAAATTTTTAAAAATAAAACGAGAAATATCCAAAAAAAATACATTAATCACTCCCATACATTTAGTATGAGATAGTAGAAAGGTTTTAGTTTCCTTATTTTAAGTGGAATAGTACCTACTCATTTTACCCTTGTCATTTTATAATTATGTACGATATGAAGGTATTAATGAATTTCAAGTAGATGCACGTGTAGATTAATTATCTTACCACTTCAAATTTATAATAAACCTTGTTTCAATATTGTATTGATTTGAACTAGCTGAAAAGCAACATACTAAATAAAAACAAAAAGAAAGATACTCTTTGGTGTTCGTTCTAAATTCAAATTCTTTATCGCGGGTTCTCGTTCCCGCCAATTTATTGTATTTTTCAATTTGCGTTAATAATCGTGATTGTTGCATTTATTGATTGAAAAATGGCATATTCCAATACAGAAAAGAGGGACATGTTAAAAATGTACTACAAACATGATTGTAACAATAGGGCGGCCATTATCGCCTACAGAAGAGAGTACCCAGATAGAGAAGTTCCTTCTGGTACGTATTTACGTAAGTTGGATAACAATTTGATAAATTATGGATCTTTTAACAGAAAAAAAGGTTCGAGAACAAGAGCTCCGGAATTTGATAATGACTTAGATAACAATATTATTAACTACGTAGTAGATAATCCACAAGAATCAACGCGTTCAGTGGCCCGATCATTTCCAGTGTCCCACAATTATGTACACAAGTTATTAAAAAAACACAACTTCAAAGCATTTAAGATAAAACCTACTCAAACGCTGCACAATGATGATCCTGCTCGTCGGCTGGTCTATTGCAATTGGCTAGTCAATAATTATGTCAATGTAAGGTCAATTTTATGGACCGATGAAAGTAATGTTCCAAACTGCGGCATTTACAATAGAAAAAACTCGCATTATTGGTCAATTGACAATCCTCGCTTAACTACTGAAGTTAGAGCTCAGGTGCGATTCTCAATTAATGTGTGGTGTGGTATTCTTGGAGATCGGATCATTGGGCCATATTTTTACAGTGGAACCTTAAATGGACAGAGATATTTCTCCTTTGTACAAAACGATACGCCAAGTCTCTTAGAACCAATTCCAGACGATGAAAGAAGGTCGATAATTTTTCAACAAGATGGAGCACCTGCACATAATACAAATGTTGTAATGAATTTCTTACGAAACAATTATAATGGCTTAATAGCCAATAATAGTGCAACCCCTTGGCCTGCCAGATCCCCGGATCTCACGCCTTGTGATTTCTTCCTATGGGGATTTGTCAAAGACCACGTGTACGCTGAGAGAGTACACAGCCTAGAAGAGTTACAGAATCGTGTACGTCGTGCAATTGCTTTAATTACTCCGCAAATGTTAAGGAAAGTTCATTTAGAAACTGTAAATAGAGCTCGTCATTGTATTGCACAAGGAGGACGTCACTTCAAACATATGCTTTGAACACAAAATTTTGTACTTACTAAGAAATAAAATGTATGGGAGTGATTAATGTAATTTTTTTGGATATTTCTCGTTTTATTTTTAAAAAGTTATTAATGTCATTTTACTCATTAGGTAAAGTACTTTCGATATCAGTTTAAAGTTTTTTGATATCTGCAATAGTTACGGAATAATCGCCTGTGCACACTTAACGATTACACCCTGTATATACGGATCTGTCAGATTTACTGACGGGGTCATAGAGGGGCTCATACTGCCAGTGTGGCAGTACTGACGGGGTCACAGAGGGGCTCATACTGCCAGTGTGGCAATACTGACGGGGTCACAGAGGGGCTCATACTGCCAGTGTGGCGATACTGACGGGGTCACAGAGGGGCTCATACTGCCAGTGTGGCGATACTGACGGGGTCACAGAGGGGCTCATACTGCCAGTGTGGCGGTACTGACGGGGTCATAGAGGGGCTCATACTGCCAGTGTGGCGGTACTGACGGGGTCATAGAGGGGTTCATAGTGACAGTGTCAGTACTGACGGGCTCACAATGTCCTTGTGCAGGAGCACGGCGCTGGCGCTCGTCCACCGCGCGGTCCAGCGCCACAGCAGCGAGTGGAGCACGTCGGCGCCGCGCAGCGCCGCGTGCAGGGGCAGGTTGTTGCCGAACCTGACCATAAAAAGGGTTATTTAGGTGGTTACTGAGTGTTATGGGGCGTAATGTAACAAGTTACGAAACGAGCATTCGTGCTGTCAGTAATTAGTCGAGCGTAAGGGCCGCTGTGGTTTTTTTGGCAAATCCCTTTAAGTGTTATGCGGTTTGAAACTTTCAAGTTTTCAAAAAAAACCTCTTTAAATCTATGTATATATATTTTTAGCTTAGGTAAAAAACCCAACTTGTGACCTTTGCCCAAAAGTGAGACACAACATAGATTTTTAACATATGTCGCGGTCGTTAGCGATCTCCCACCATTCCCTCTCGAATATCCAACGCTTTCTAGGCCGAAACATACAATATAAATGAAAAAAAAAAAAATTTGCTAAATACTTTAGCTTTTATGCACTAGTGTATAAATTGCGTGGTAAGCACCGTGCATAAAAAATAACTTTACGAGCATGCGAAGTGAATAGATAGACCTGGGATTGCTGGGTCCATTCTCCGCGTCGTAATCCTGCGCGCTGAAGCAAAATGGCCGGTAACTGATGGCTCCCACTATCTTCGGGTCTTTTTTGCGAATCTGAAAATACCGAGCATTTTAATAATAATAAATATTTTGGACATTGCACACAACGCCATCTAGCCCCAAACTAAGCAGAACTTGAACTATGGGAACCAGATGGCTGATAAAATACTTTATTTATTTTTGCAAATACATACATAGAATACATAGAAAACAATATTTTGGACATTGCACACAACACCATCTAGCCCCAAACTAAGCAGAACTTGAACTATGGGAACCAGATGGCTGATAAAATACTTAAATACTTTATTTATTTTTGCGCATATATACATAGAATACATAGAAAACACCCAGACTCAGGGTAAACACCGATGTTTATCACACAAATGTTTGTCCTGAAGCGGGAATCGAACCCGCGACACCGGGCGTGGCAGTCCAATACACTTGCCATTCGACAATCCTATATTAAATTAGTTATTTACGGTGGAAATTATTGTCTGTGATGGTAATATAATCAAGGTTTTACAAAAACATACAACCGACTTCAATCGGACTGTTCAAGTGACCGTAGGCACCACTGAAAAGTCACAGGGAAACAAAATACGCAATTTTGTTCACATCAAGTACTTTTTTTTAGTTATTTTGATTAGTACTGAACCGATTTTCATGTTTTTTTTATGAAACCAATCTGAAGGTATATCATTACTTTGGTTCAGTACTTTATTTTTAAATCAAAATTACTGGAAAAAATGACGTCATCCAAGTAGACTAACTTGCTTATTTTGCTTTTCTGTGACTTTCAAATCAAATCAATTTATTTATCAAATGATTAGGTAATAGAATAGAATAGAATAGAATAGAATAGAATAGAATATGCTTTATTGTATCACCTTAAAATAAATAATAACAAGAAAAATAAACTAAAATTACAAGGGCGGTCTTATTGCTAGATAGCAATCTCTTCCAGACAACCAGATAAGACTTATTGTTAACAGAAAAAAATATTTAAATTACAGTGGATAAAGGGTGTACCAAAAAGATATTACAGATAGAAAAAAAAATAAAAAATTATATATAATTAACATTTTGACTAACTAAAATTATACAGAATATTACACAATATTAATACATATTATATTTACATTCTAATATCTAAATATTATACTAAAACATATATATATATATATACCTATATACATACTCATAAACATATATATAAACACAATAAATATGACTGGTATTGTATAAATTATGTATTTGCAAAATTCTCCAACGATGGAGGGTGAATAGTGCTAAATGAACTATTAATTAGTGTATTTACTAATTAATAGTTCATTTAGCACTATTGGTTGTACACATGTACTTACGATATGTACAGTGTAATTAGTACCTATATACAGAATCCTGCAGGGGATCTGAATGTACTTACTTGGTACAGCCTAAACGGGTTGAAGCAAGTGACAGCGGCATATTTGTAAAGAGTCGGCCGCGATTCAAACGTCTTCAGAATACCGTTCACCACCTGATAGCATAAGAAGAATTAGAGTATAGAATCACAATGTAGTACATTGAAAATGAGACAAAAAAAGAAGCCACATTGGCTAACTTCTAGTACATTCTTGTCCGATGCTAATTTTCGAAAAAGAGAAGTAACTGGGCTAGGTAAATATTATATTAGAACTACTAGGCTTTTTCATCGTTAATAAAACTACATCGTAAAAAGTAACAATCATTATTTGAAAATAGAGATATTTCATTTTTATTGACAGGGCGTCTGAAAATGGTCTGTCCTGTATTCCGCATGCATTTTGATTTTATACTGTCTATCTTGGTGTTCTATAGGAACACCGTTATTCATCTATGCTGATATGATAACAATAAATATTTTGGACATTTCACACTACGCCATCTATAAAATAATTGATTGATTCAGGCGTTACTTTGCGGAAATCCATAAATATTAACAAATAGTTTAAATTAGTAGGTATAGCAACCCCAATAGTGGCACCACCACCTCCGTTGACCAATCGGTGCAATTTTCGGGTCCAAATGCAATGGCGGTAAAAATTTACAATAAACTTCCAGATAAAATAACAATCCAAGAAAATGATCACATTTTTGAAATTAATTTAAAAGAAATGCTTTAAAAAAAATTCTATTATGAGTTGCAAGATTTTATAAACGATTCATTTAGTGACTTAACAATATAGTTAAAAATATCGGCCAGTCTCTATCATTTGCAACACCCTATCCGGGTAATATTGTGTAGCTGTACTTTATTTATTTGACCTACCAAGACCTAAAATGTAACCTGCCCAATATTGCAAATAAATACTGAATACTGAATACAATGGGCGCGCAAAGCGACATATAGTAGCGCCCTCTAGGTACAGAGACAGTTGGTAACTTTTATTCTTTTAGCTCGCGCACGATATCTTAAAACTTTTGGCATTAATGTTTTTTTCTTACAATTAGCTTCGCCCTACACCTGTTTTTTCTATAACCCCTGAGAACTGTAATTCTGCATAGCTAATAAACTCTTAATACGCCCAAAAAGAGTCTTTTCTATTCCGGCTGAGTGAACCCGCGCCATATATAATTAAGCGGATTTATTACTAAATATATATAACCTCAAACACCCTGACCAGGACAACACTGATTTTCATCACATAAATGTATCCGGAAGCGGGAATCGAACCCGTGACACCGACGTGGCAGTCCAACACACTTGCCACTCGACCATCCGTGTCGACAAATACATGTTTTGAATTACCATAATTAATGACAGATAATATGAATTAAATAGGATATATTTTATTTCATTTCTTATCTTTAGGTCCAAAATTAATAATTTGTAACCTTTATAAGACTTTGTTCATTATGTGTCATAATCTTATCATAAGTGATTAATCTCAGTTTTTTTTTACAATTGACCTTTGTATTCCTTTGTTACTTAAATAGGTCATAACATATTTATAAGGAATGATGTCATTGTTTCAATTAGACTCTATTCAAGACACTTCCTTAATGACTCACCGGTTATGTATGGAGAAGCTTAAAGTACGTCATGGGATTACCATTTTAATAGTTAGGTATTTGTACACCAAGGGCCTGAAGCAAGCCATTTTATACGAGACTTTTATCAGCCAAAGGCTGATTTTTAAGTAGAGGATAAAATGGGCTTCAGGTCTGAGGTATACACAAGAATTTTAACTTCAATTGCGAGGAAAATAAACAAATTTATTAAAAAACTGAAATGAGCGCTCATTTTGTAATTAAAAAACAGAGACAGTTAAATGTTACCACGATATTCGAAAATCTAATAAAGTTATGTTTAAGTCCCTCAAAACACTCTGATCTATCGGTATTATGAAGGACCACAGTTCGAAATTTAAATAAAGTTCGTAACTTTCAACATGTAGCCTATTACAAACTGAATTTTGAACAGCTTTTATAAGCAATCACTTTTTTGCCTGAGGGCCCAAAATGCAGTTTTACTCCCCCTAAACCGTGCACGAAGTTGAACTTTACGAGCATGAGAAGTGAAAAAAATCTTTATCTTTACCTCATTATCCTCCCCTTTGATGTCGATGATCATGCGCACATTGTTGGCCAACAAGTAATCCAGCGCGTCTTCCAACAAGCACAGATGCACCTCTTTGAACTGGTGTCTGAAACGACAAGGGAAATATTACTCTGTTCTGATTGGAGGTCACCTGTGCACTTACGTTAGAATGTGTAGTTTATTAACAGTTACATGTTAGAATATGAACCCTAATTAGTTACATGTTACAATGTGAACCCTAATTAGTTACATGTTAGAATGTGAACCCTAATTAGTTACATGTTAGAATGTGAACTCTAATTAGTCACATGTTAGAATGTGAACCCTAATAATATTTACATGTTAGAATGTGAACCCTAATAATACTTACATGTTAGAATGTGAACCCTTAAAATAGTTACATGTTAGAATATGAACCCTAACTAGTAACATGTTAGAATGTGAACCCTAATCATAGTTGCATGTTAGAATGTAAGCCCTAAAATGGAAATGTCTTGGGATGTTTAGCCCAGTAATAGTAACCTGTTAGAATGTGTAGCTTAATAACAGTCACATGTTAGAATATGAACCCTAATAATAGTTACATGTTAGAATATGAACCCTAATTAGTTAAATGTTAGAATGTGAACCCTGATAATAGTTACAAATTATAATATGAACCCTTTGATATTCTAATTAGTTACATGTTAGAATATGAACCCAAATAATAGTGGCATGTTTGAATGTGAACCCTAATAACAGTTGCATGTTAGAATGTGAAACCTATAATAGTTTTAGTTACATATTAGAATGTGTATCCTTATATCAGTTACACTTTAGAATGTTTACCCAAATAACAGTTACATGTTATAATATGAACCCAAATATTAGTTGCATGTTAGAATGTGAACCCTAATAATAGTTGCATGTTAGAATGTGTACCCTAATAATAGTTGCATGTTAGAATGTGTACCCCTAAATAGGTACATATTAGTATGTATAGCCTAATTACAATTACCTGTTTGGATGTGTGGCCCCTATATCCACATTCTTGATGGCGTCCCAGTCTAAGGCATGTACATCAGTCAGCTCGGTGCCCGTCAGTCGTTCCAAGCCTTGGTCATGGAGTAGCACCAATTTGCCATCTCGGGACGTTCTTACGTCTACTTCCACGAAGTGACAGTCTCGCTCTACACACTGGAAATATTTTTGTTATTAGATGTAGGTAATACATAGAAATAAATAAATTCTAAAACACTATTTTAATACTTTTTCAAGTCTCTACGTTTCGCAGTTTGGCCTGTAATTGGTCTGTCAGACAGTCAGTCAGGTCCAAGCATTTTATATACATAATATTGATTGATTGATGAAGTGAAGATTTCATATTCTAAATAGGTACCTACTAGATGTATCAGAAATTGTATGTATTTAAGTATGTATGTTAATCCATCAATAACTATTAAACTGCTCATTGGATCTATAAGAAATTTGGCAGGTTGGTAGGTAAGTTTAAACGTAGTTTAAAAGAGTATGAAGATGGACTTATTAACTTCAGAGGTTTAAGACATGTTAAGGCGCGTAGGGGCAAACTAGGTACTGGTAATAAATACGAAATAAGAATGCAGTTCTCCTAAAACTGGTAGGAAACATAGAGTTCAAATACGTTACAAAAGAGGTTTTACTCACATACTTGAAGGCGGCAATCGTGTTTTCTGGCGCGTCCAAAGCCGCACCTCTATGCGCTATGCAACGAACTATTTTCTCTGGATGTAGCTCGCTTTCCTTACTGCCAGGTTCAGGCCCGAAGATACTAGCTACATTATTGGGCTCAGGCCTCTTCAATTTCGTCAGATAATACGCCGAAACACCAACCAAACCGACATCCAGTCCGAACGGCAAAACTGTGTGTGATAATAAAAATAAATGGTATAAACATGAAAATGTATAGTAGCCACTGTTTAGAAATATCTTTAGTATCGTTAGAAACATTTTTCACGTTTGTTCTTTGGTGTTTTAATTCATAAATGGTTAATTGTTTTGTTTGGTAAATAGGAAACATCGATTTTTGCGACTGGGTTTGGTTTGTTTTGACAGATCATGCTCAAGCGTTTCGTTATTGCTAGGTGTCTGACCATAGACCGATCTATATCTTTGTGTCTGACCAGCTTATTCAGAACGAGCACAGGACCAAAACCCTTGCTACACAATCGGTAGGCTGGCTTCCGACTGGACTAGTGTGGCTTATCGTTAAGAGTGGACTGTACACTACTATTTAACTTTACCTACTAGGATTTAGGTTATCGCACAAAGAAACACAGATATGCAGAATAATGATACTAGACAGGAAGACGGACTTCGGGAGAGACGGAATAATCATCAAAATTGTTTTTAGGCACACTTAGATATTTACTTATTTATCTGTTAATATACAAACTGAATAAGTTATTATTATTCTTAACTGAATTAAGTATATTTTTCAATTAGTTAAGAATAGACTTGGTTTTGGGAATGATGTCGAAATACTGGTAGGTACATATTTAACTGAATATTGTTGCGGTCGGAAGCATAAGCCGTGTATCAAGGGCTTATAGCAAACAAATTAAGGGGCTAAGCGTTTTTTGTTATCTATTTAATTAACACCTACACCACATAATCACACGTTTAAAAGGATTTCGAACAAAAAAGTATTGAGAACGTCCAAACTTCGAAGCGTATGGATTATACTGCGGCGCCTTGCATTTACAAAATTCATATCGTTACGGTGCTATTTATAGGTTCAGGAAGGAAAACCACTTTAGTCGCAGCACAATAATTTAATAAGATAAAAGTTCAGTCAAGATTGACGAAAAACAATTTCGGGCTTAGTGACGAGTGACTATAACGCATGATGGGAGGCGCTTAAAAAAAATAATATCGTAGGTACGATAAGTGGCGTCATATAATGCTTTATTTTATTTAACTTTTTTATTTCTATATATTATGTAGCACGGTTACAGAAAATGCCTGTAGGCTCGTCTTTTGTGCAATATACCTAATTAATTTTGTGCAATAAAGAATTTATAAAAAAAAAAAGTCTACAGTCTAAGACGATACATGGGCATGTTCATGGATTGTATCCAATGCTGGTCCGTCGAAACCACCTCGCCAGCACTACGCTGACCAGCCAGCGGACGATGAACAACACCGTCTCGATCACCGTCAGCACGCTGGCACCCACGAACAGAGCAGTGGTCCCGCCTAAGGAAGCTGGGTAATAATAAAAATAAAAATGTTAGTCAAAATCACCTCTTGTTCACAAGACTGTATCCACGCCCTACTCTCGACACTTAACTTAATGATAATGGTATTATCTGATGCGAATCTTACATTCAAATTAACTACTGCAAATTGGAAGCAGTTTTGTACTTACCTACTTACGAATAGTGAAGGCAGCAAAGTGACAAGCCATGTCTGATGAGTTCATGCATTTTTTTTACAGTTTATGTAATTTATTTTACAGTTTACGCTTTTATTTTACAGTTCATGCACACTTTTGTACCTACAGTTTATATAGTGTTTGTACAGTTAAAACTTTATTAGCTTTGTAATTTAAGATGTTGCGTAGTGTACGTAGGTACTTGCATTTATTGCAGTTCATGCAATTATCGTTCAATAGTCGTGCAGTTTGTGCAATTTTCCACTTATTTACTAAATGGAATACCAAACAAGTCCTCGAGAGTGAAGATGACGTCTCGATGCAGACGCAGCTTCGGCGGCATCATGTTGATCCTGATGGCGGCCACACTCGGCTGCTGGTCGTCCGTTGAACTCAGGTTCATGTTGGGTTAAACATTGTTTATGAAGAAAGGACTTTAAGATGTTTCGGAGTTTTTGAGAATGGTTCATATTTGAAAGGTCCATGCTTCGGTACTTCAGTAAATAAATTGTCATAAAAATACAAAATGTTGTACGTTTACGTTCATGTCATGACGAAAACCAAACGCAATTTTTAATGCAAACTGCAAAGGTAGCCCTTTAGGTAATTTTATGATAATCACGGCTGTGAATTTGTGCGAAAAACTCAAATGTTAAGCCCTGGCTACACGGCGGAAGATTTGTCTCGACCGCAACATTGTTCATCAAAACCCATTTTAGACAAAAAAAAACAGTCTCATTGAGGTAAATCCTTGTTTGCCTGGATTTTATCATTACGAATCGAATTTAGTATTCACTCACGTCACGTAGCAAAACGTGCGAATAATACTGATTTCGACAGTTGCGTTGGGTAGACATCATTTTTTCAAATGTTGTTGCGGTCGAAAGCCAACCATCCGACCATCAATTGTGTTTAGCCCTTTACTATAGAGGTAAACAATGATAAATTGATAACTATTAGTGTACCTACAGCACGTGTACAGGTACACTACTAGGACTATTCTTTTTCAGCTAAATTCTGCTGCGTATTGTTGGGTACCGTGTAGTGCAGAGCAAGGATTTTTATTTTGCTACTGCGCTTTATGTAGGTACTTGCTGTATTTGTACCTAACTTGCTGGACAACTTCTTTCACAAAGTCCGAATTCTAGAGTACTTACCGAACAACGACCTTCTTTGTATGAGAATAGTAGTTGATTTCGGTACACTGAGGAAGACAGGCGCACTTAGCGAGGTTCTTGGGTATGTTGATGAGGATTTCCACGTTCCTCCCCACGCATGCCATGCCATGCGCGTCGCACACCGCGCCATCTCCACCACGGATATTATAAACAATACAAGTAATCTAAAACTTATAACGGAAAATACAAGAAATTATTCACAGGAAATCGAATGCTAAACGAAAATAGGTTGTCAGTTTGATTGAAGGAAATATTTTTTTCGGGATGACATTGAAGGGATTGAACTGGGAGGTAAATTCAGTTCTGAAAAGGTTTACATGGAAATGTATTTGCTTGAAAGCGCCATCTATCGAACCCACGATTTATCACAGGCGTTTTCAAAAAAGACGGAATTTGCATATTTTTGCAACAAAAATAATGCCATCTATTGGCGAGTAGCCGAAAATTCTAAACTAAAAGGTGTCTGCTATTTTCAGAAACGCCCGAAATAAAACTTTTCTGTAACATTTATACCGCCATCTATTGGTAAGTAGCTGAACTAAAAATATTAAGGAATATTCTATATCTTTTTACTCAGAAGAATATATCCAATTTCTTTGACTTTTTAGCTAGTTTTTTTTTGTTTTAAATGTTCTATGTACTTACCTCCCTTGACGTGAAAATAAGGCCTACATCCGCAAAACATAATAGCCATCCGACTACGGCAGTGCATCTGGCAAATTGCGAAGCTGTAGGCCTGAAAAAGAGACAAGCAGCAATGAAATCATTTTCAACCGACTTAAAAAAAAGGAGTAGCTTCTCAATTAGGTTAATTGTATATATTTAATGTTAACAGTAATAGTGGAGATGGCCAGTGGTGACTTCGAGAATAACCTTTACGGAAGAGCTGAGCCACTCGTCAGGGTAGCGGCATCGTCGCTGTTCCGAAGTCAAGGCCTTTACGCTGCGAGACGCCTGGATCTCCACAGCCTGAGAAACCATTCAAGGATCCAAAATTTAACAATTTTCTAGACTTCAAGTAAGGAGGAGGTTCTCAATTCGGTTAAATGTTATTTTTTAATGTTTGTTACCTCAGACAGACAGAACTACGTCATGTAGCTTCGAAAATCTCGCAATAATTCAGCAACTATATGAAAAAATATTTTTTTGTTTAAGGCCAATCCTCAAATCCGAATTCCATACAAAATGTTTTGGAGAAATACTCAAAAATTACGCCGTATTATAGTGATTTCTTTACACTATTCGTTTCGTCCATGTTTTTTGATTTCGTCAACAAAACAAGTGAAAGGTTTCATACTCTTATTTAGATTTTATAAGTGTTTTTAAGTTAGTAGAGTTAATTTTAAAACACGTATAAAATCTAAATTAAAGTATGAAACCTTTCACTTTTTTTGTTGACGAAATCAAAAAACATGGACGAAAAGAATAGTGTGAAGAAATTACTCTAATACGTACTTTTTGAGTATTTGTCCGAAACATTTTGTATGGAATTCGGATTTGAGGATTCCCCTTAATGAAAATATGTCGACGCAGTAAACGAATTTGCGTATTTTGCTTCCCTGTGACTTTTCAGTGGTGTTTACGGTCAATAAACATTCACAATGAAGTCGGTTGTAGTATGATTTTTGTATAACCGTAATTATATTACTAAGTACCTATACTTAGTAACTTTATTACTTTTCATATTTTTATTTATTTTACTTATTAGTTACCCCAAAAACGTACACATATAATATTATGATAAAAAGCTTACAAAATCTTGGCCAGTGTGCCATATCTTTACAGGCGTAAACATAACATTAGGGAGGTACAAATAAGGGTTTATATACCTTGAAGTCAATGATGAGTTCTTCCCCCGGAGCCACCTCCCCCGTGGGGTTGGAGATCGCGGTGGAAATCTCGAACGGAGAGTGGATGAAGTACTGCAACCATCAACCAACCATTAACACAGCTATTTTTATTTATAAGCCTCGATGACACACGGCTAGTTTACACCAAAGAGTAAAGTTCTATGTCCTATACAGGAACACGCTACAAGCCGGCGAGTTTTAAAGCTAGCGAGTGAGCGATTTAGCTTTCGGGAAGCATTGCCAACAAGCAGATTGTAAAAAAACCGATGAGACTGGGCGAGTTTATACGCTTCAAGCGAACTCGCTGGCTTGTCGCGTGTAAAACAGCCGTGTTCATAGACGCTTCACACAACGCCATCTAGCCCAAAACTAAGCAGAGCTTGTATGGGAACTAGATAACTGATATAAATTTAAATATTTTTTTTAATAATACCAACATAGAAAACACCTAGACTCAGGCAACTCGGACAAACGCCGATTTTCATCACATTACAACATGTTTAGTCCTGATGCAGGAATCAAAACCGCGACACCAGCATGGCAGGCCAACACACTTGCCACTCGACCACCCATGTCTTCCAAAGGTTTATTATCCACAGTATTAAGTAGTTTCTAATAATTAGTAACTACTTAAAGATATTACAAGGTGAGAGTAACCACAGAGTAAGATATACCTACACAACAATAACAGAATATTGCTTAGACAATGCAGCAAAATCGCTTTGCAAGATACAAGATACAAGCATTTATTAATAACATTTGTTACAGGTCAGGACATAGTAGGTATAAGTATTCATAAAATTGAATAATAACTAGGTGATAAAATAATAAAATACATCATTTCCAATATAATTATGCTACTACGTAGGTAATATTAATAAGGATTTAATTTCAGTGAACTCATCGAAATCATAAAAAGATTTCTCAGTGAGCCACTTTTGTGAGTTTGTGTTTAAAGGATTAAGTAGATGGCGCATTGGTGATTTCAACAGGCAGGCGATTGTAGACCGTCGGCCCTATCACGTGTATGAGCTTAGAAGTTTTTGTGAGGTGTCGTGGTACCGCTCTCAGCTTTTTCGCATTACGAGTGCTATATATATATTGCCCTATGCTTACAGGGTGTAGGTGTATTGTTTTTATGTAGATTGGTATACTTATATTAAGGAATCCACTACTTATGTACTTACTCTACTTATGGCAATAAATAAATAAATGAATAAAATGAATATTAACAGAGAGTAACAAAATATTTTTTTAACTAAAAAATCACCAGAGGTGTTCAGAACAACTCGCTTTGCTCGCTAAGGACGCTAAGTCGTGTCTTCTCTTGTCTAGTGCACACTTGACACTGCAATCTCACCCTTAGTGCGTTGTCAATAGAGTCTATCCGCACATAACATTGTCCGCTGTGGTAATGACACGACAGCAATTCCACGGGCTGCCACTCTGCATCATCTAGCATGAACTGATACTGCGCGTACTGCGAGTTGAAACTTAGGCACATGCCCACCTCCGTCATCACAGGGTACCATTTCACCTGGAAAAATAGGAATGTGCAGCGGCTCACTATGGTCGCTACAGGTTACAAATACATTTTTGTACATGCCTAGCTCTGTCATTATAGGGTACCATTGCACCTGGAAAGATTGGAATGTGCAGCGGCTCACTATGCTCGCTACAGGTTACAAATACATTTTTGCACATGCTCACTTCTCTCATTACATGGTAACATTGTACCTGGAAAAATAGGAATGTGCAGCGGCTCGCTTTGCTCGCTAATACACACAAATACATTTTGTGCAAACTATTACGGTTGACTGACTGGTTATGCTGAATTACGGCACGTGTGAATTGTAGGAGCGTAAAAAGGACCAAGGCGATATTTTTTCCTGATACAAAACTGGCGCAACTTTAACACTCATTTAATGGCGAATTTAAAGCAGCTCACTTCGCTCGCTACATAAATATCCCCCCTAATCATCACTTATATACTTCCTAAATATAATAGCACTACCACATCTCCATAATACACAGAGGTTAGCTGGAAGTGAATGCTAACCAGCATTAAGTTTGCCTGTGTACTTGTGTTTTTTTAAATAGTGCAATAAAGCCTTTTGTATCTATCTACATATCTAAAAACCTTTTTTCCTTTATGCG
Organism: Lobophora halterata; assembly: GCA_932526365.1. Classification (NCBI taxonomy): domain Eukaryota; kingdom Metazoa; phylum Arthropoda; class Insecta; order Lepidoptera; family Geometridae; genus Lobophora; species Lobophora halterata. The sequence continues at coordinate 4,385,016 of OW052028.1, read as the reverse complement.
ATAGCATATTTCTATAAATCTAAATACCTTTTTTCCTATATGTGATAGCATATTTCTATATTTATCTAAATACCTTTTTTCCTTTATGCGATAGCATATTTCTATATATCTAAATACCTTTTTTCCTTTATGTGATAGCATATTTCTATCTATCTTAATACCTTTTTTCCTTTATGTGATAGCATAACATCAAGCGAATGAGTTGGGTGCACACTCAGAGCCAGCCGCAGTAGATCGATGCCCTTCACCGAGTCATCGGACTGATACTTCCAGAAGTTCTGCAGGTTCTCGCGGAAGGAGACGTCGGAAACCAGCTCCAAGAACTCTGTGTAGTACTGGAACTGATCGGGGTTTGAGTCTTCGGTCACGTTCCAATGTCTGTAAAGGATAAGTAGGTAAGTATTTAACTCGCTGACGCGCAACTTCGTTTGCGTTGCGATTTAACAAAATTCCTTTCATAGTAGGTAGGTACGCGCCTACACATGTTGGTCGTATCTGCAGAACAAAATTACCTCAATCTAAGCAACTATACGTAGGTAGGTACCTATAATAAGGCCCAGAGTCGAATTCAGTGGGCCCTATCGGCCTTGGGGTATGTCAAGAAAAATCCACCAAAGCATCCAAACACATTGATTTTTACGTAGGTAAATAATCATTAAAATATCACTGAGTAAAAAAAGTAAAGTGCCTGACGCACAATCTGAACATATATTATTTTGTGTAAAAGAAGTAGGTACCTAGGTACTTATAAAGCAAAGAAACTGAGTTTTCTCCAGTCAAAAGTTATAAAATGACTCAGCAGGCCTCCCGTCCACCACAAATCGCTTGCTACTGGCCAGATTGCAGCGCGAACGTGGGTCCAGCTTATACGTAACTTCAGGAATAGGGTGGCAAATGGCAATGACGCGTATTTGAGTGTAAAGTGAAGTGGGATACAATCGTCAACCGCGCGGATTTTACAACTGGGGCTTATAAGACTCTGGGCTTTATTTGCCTCGGGTACCTACCTTACTAGAGGATTAACACACTAACATTAGTATAGCATCCCGTGCCTTCTCCGGGTCCATTCTCTCGGTGTAGCAGGCGGTGACGGCGGGGAAGGCGGTCACCCATCCGCGGTAGTCCCTTTGCAGAGACACCACCACCGGCTCCTGGATGTACCGCTGCAGTTGGCTGAGCGCGCAGTACACGGCTCCCACGAACGCACTCAGAGTCAGGGCGAACCATAGGACCCTAGATTTTACCATGATTTACATTATCTATGGTAGGTATGTGCCATTGTGCCTACTAGGTATGTTAATGAGAAAATTAATAGAGTCCTTAACCGTGTGGCCAACCACGGAGTAGCCCATTTCTATGTCATTAGTTGGTGACTGACTGAGTGGACGAACAATGGTGTTTTATAACAGTGCAGCGCAGCGCCGTTCCAGAGGAAAAAGCGAAAATGTTTGGCCACAGGGTTCTGGGACCCAGAACAGTGTGGCCAAGTAAATTTTGTGAATTTATTAAAAACCATGGGGCGTCCATAAATTATATGAGGTGTTTTTTTTAATTTTCCCCCCCTCTCTCCAACATAAGATCAGATGAGATCTTACGTTGGAGACCAAAACCTCACGAAATGTATGGACGCCCCCTAAGAGGTCCACTTGGATAAAAAAACGGAGAGGATCAGGTGCGTCCTCAAGAGCAAAGCGCTTTTAAATTGGACGATAGCAGATGGATATGACCCTAGATTTTACTAATATAAATATTGTGGATGGGTTGGGTACAAACACAGTGTTAGGTATTTTATCGCCAAGCACGGTTAAATTCTTGAGTTTTTAAAGGGATTCTTCTTCGAAAGTTCATAAATTACCTTTCAAGGAAGTGTAACTCCGGTTTCACAGTGTGTTTCAGACCATGTAGCGTGGTTTCTGTGCAGAAGTCAGCGTAGAAGGCGCGTAGGGGCGCACACGTCTCCCTTACCGACTCCATTATTGATTTTATGCGAGTTGGGTAGTTTATTTTTGTAGGTGGATTTTTCATGTGAAGTTTTTTTTGTGTCGCCATTGTCCTTTTCAAAACGGTTGAGATCTTAGTTTGTTTTCACTAGTTCCATTAGTGTAGGTATATCTAGTACTCTGTGGTTCGATCATCGAACTAGTCTTCTTATCGTGTTACTAGTTCTTTCGAACCAGTTTGGAGAAGATTTCAAGTGCGCCTCGGAAGAAGCTCCTTTCGTGCACTTGACACACGTGTTCAAACTTTTTAGGTTCTATGACGTGCCGGTTTACTCACGATGTTTTCCTTCACCGCTACGCACGTGTTTTAATGTCAACATAGATATCTTTTTTCAGAAAATTGGTTCAAACCCACGACCTTCTAAGTCGCGGCACCTCCCACTCGGCTTGCTTGTGTCGAACTACTGAGAGAATTTTTTTGCACCTCGACCTCGACGGTCGAACTCATGCAAAAAAATTCTAATTAAACCTTTATTATATACCATTACACTCTAATTTATATCTTAATCGATAAACAAAAAAATATGGTAAACATTTTTAAAAAGTTACATTATAAGAATGCACACACACACCCACCTCTCCACTGTTATCAGCGCTATCCCAATGCCCTAACTTAGTTGGATTTACTATGCTTTTTGAACTTAATTGTCCATTAACGCAAATGGATTCCAAATTTTGTTGGATTTAGCCCCAATTATAATGGTTTTGTAAAAGAATTTGATCTCTGATAACCGCCTGACCTGACCCACAAAATTACACTACTTTGACAACAATTTACTTATTACACGATTGGTCGAGTGGCAAATGTGCTGGACTGCCACGCCGTAGTCGCGGGTTCGATTCCCGCTTCAGGACAAACATCGGTATTTGTCCTTAGTCCTGGGCTGGGTGTTTTCTATATACCTATGTATCTACAAAAAAGTAAGTATTCTATCAGTTTTCTGGTTTCCATAGTACAAGCTCTGCTTGGTTTGAGGCTAGATGGCGTTCCAAAATATTTATTTATTTACTTACAGGTAAAAATAAAACGACCAAGCTTAAATTGAAACATGTTTCTAACATAATTTCCGCTTCAAAAATCTTATTTACAATTCAGGCTTGTACAACCACTCACTAGAATCTAGGCAAATTAACATACATCTTATTCTAAAGTAGTGAAAATCGCACACAACACGGATATCGATATCAGTGCGTAAATACAAATGAAGCAGGTTACCAGCGCCTATCTTACCAGCGCTTATCGGAACCGACCGCGCTGTACAAAAAGGTACACTGAAGACAGCAAGAAATTTTTAAACTACGTATCTGGAAAGTTCATTCGCCATTTTGTTTTATTTAAGGATTATGAATTCTGAACCTTATCACGACCGAATAACGTTCTTTTCTAATTAAATTTAGTTAGTAGTAGTTTAGTTTAAAGTTAGTTTAGTTCTCGACAGAGACTCACTTTCCGGTGGTGTGTTTAACTAAACAGGACAAGTTTCGAAATCAGACGATTTGCACTAAAAAATATTTCGATTCTTTTGAAGGTTAAGTAAAGTCGCTGTAATGTAGGTTAGGTACCTACCTGCCGAGAAAAATAATTACAGTTCGAAAGAAACAGTATTAAACCATTGAATCAGATATAAAATTGCTATCTCATTGAGCAGAATGAATTTTCCCTTGGTTGCTTGTTTATGCCTCAATTAATTTATAATTTAAAGTTCAAAAATTATGGTCGCCCTATAGAAAGAGACACACTCCTTAATACCTGGGACACTACCTCACCGACGACCTTGATGACCAGGTTGACATTGAAAGGGAACGTAGAGCGCTGGCGGTTCGAAGTAATATGTTGGCGCGCAGGTTTGCTCGTTGCAGCAGTCAAGTGAAAATCACTCTCTTCAAATCTTACTGCCAATCATTTTACACGAGTAACCTGTGGGTCAACTATACCAAAAAATCGCTTAGCGTTCTACGTGTCCAATACAATAATGGCTTTAGGATGCTGATGGGGCTGCCTCGCTTCTGCAGTGCATCTACCATGTTTGCAGAGGCGCGGGTCGACGGCTTTCATGCCATCATACGAAAAAAAAACGCCTCACTGCTCTGCAGAACGTGGAACAGTACCAACAGCATCCTACAAGTCATTGGGCGCAGATACGACTCGCCCATCATGCAGACTTTCAATCGAGTTTTGATCCAATAGGCTGCTCCACTATTGGATTAAGGCTCGATTGGAGGTGCTCATGATGATAGGTTTAAATATATTTTTTGTAATGTTTTAATAAATTAATTAATGTTTTTATATGGATCTACGTTTAAAGTTGTCCGAAATAAATATTTTGATTTGATGATTTCATTTGATTAATAGTAAGTCTCTTTCGGCTCGCGGTTTTCGTATGAGTAGGCGTTCTAGATACATAGTATACAAGTTCTTTGGAAGACAGTCAACCCTTGCATATATTCGCTTGCTTTATGAGCAGTTATCGAAGCGGACCCGTACCGATAATTGAATAATACTCCTTCTTCGCAGTCGAAAAAAAATACTTATATTAAATTAAAATATACCCGTGCAGTGCAATTCTCACCTAAATATAAAAAAAACATCTACAACAAAATGCACTTTTAATTTGTAAAATGGAAACATCGACGTTCATATATTTGTCATTGTCAAAATTGAAAAAAGGTCGTACGCGCAATGCAACTTTGCGTTTCTGAAGTTAGCCGCAAATGATGCGCAGAAAGAAGCACATCTGAATAACTACTACTCGGGCGAGTCAACTTGACACCTGGCTACCACGTGACTCGGAACTTAATGCGTCCCCCGCCCCCCGCGCGGCGCCCTCCGTGTTTCTTCTTCCTCTAATTGCGAAGCCTTATCATTACTTATCATCACCAAGTATTTCAGGACCTCTTCTCTATCAAGATTATCCAATTCCACGCTGTACTGCGCACAAACGTCATTCGAGCCAGGTGTCATGTTTATTCGCCCGAGTAGTACTTCAGATATCTTCAGAGTCAGTTTGGTTTCAGATTAGCGGATTCACCGCTCGTTATTTTTGCAGCGTGTGTACGCGCGACAAGCCGCGAAAGTCGCCTCATGCTACTGACACTCGCTAGAAAAAAACCGAGCGTAAACACCGGTGCACGCGCGTTCGGCTTTTGACCTTTCGCGGGTACGAATCCGCCCGTATATGCGCGACAGAATTAAGCTATTCTGAAACCGCATTTACTAAGATAAAGACATTTATTTCATGAAGGTCTTGCAACAAATTGTCAAAGTACCTAAGCAATTACTTTATTCGCTTGGTAGTTCTTAACAGTCCAAATTCTGACCGTTAAGCACTGACAAGCGAGTAAAGTAATTACTTAGGGACTTTGCCAGTTTGGTGCAAGTAGGCATTAATATGTAGTAAAGTTTCAGAATGCATGCTCAAAATTATAATTTTTTCAAAACATTTTGTATTATTATCTTAACAATGCTGCAAAATGTGTTGAACAGTAAATTATAATAGTTTATTTCTATTCCGACATATTTTTTACAAATAAGAATACTCAGTTTTGTAATTTTGTGTCGGCTCAAGTGGCAACTCAACCCTGGTTCTGCCCAGTTAACACACTTTGGACATACTAGTGGTAACTAGGCCGCATATATGACCAAAGTGTGTTAACTGCGCCGCAGATATGACTAAAGTGAGTTAACTAGGCCACATATACGACCAAAGTGTGTTAACTGGACCGCATATATGACGAAAGTGTATTAACTGGGCCACATATACGATCAAAGTGTGTTAATTGGGCTTAAGATATGGCCAAAATGTGTTAACTGGGCCACATATACGATCAAAGTGTGCTAATTGAGCCGCGTATATGACCAAAGTGTGTTAACTGGACTGCATATACGACCAAAATGTGTTAACTGGGCCACATATACGATCAAAGTGTGCTAATTGAGCCGCGTATATGACCAAAGTGTGTTAACTGGACTGCATATACGACCAAAATGTGTTAACTGAGCCAAAATGAAACCAATGAAACCTTCAAACTGTACGCGCATTATAATTAAAAATTCATAAATTTTCAGTTTTTACATAAAAAATTTAGCCAATAAACGCAGTCTTATAAAACGATAGTAAAAATTGCTTCAATTTTACTCAGGCACCCCTCTTCCACGCGAAACGAAAAACAAATAATAGTAAATAAATGCCTTATTAAAGCGATTATTTAGTATAGATATTTTAGAGTCAGATTTAAGTTATATCTCTATCCGACTCACCCACAAAGTGGGTAATATTAACTCCAGCCACTGGCTTTCACAACAAGGAAGGAATGGTTAGTTAGATTTTAGTACTATGGATAAAAAAATTGTTTAAACCAATAAAATTGATCGAATCAAGATTGTTTTTTAATTGCCATAAAAATATAATTTAAATCTGACGTCAAATTTAGATTTTTGCACAAAGAACATAGAGTGCGTTACCGTCGCACAAAAAAATAAAAAATATATTGGTATATACCTCACGCACGCGGATTCGTTCGACCAAAATATACAAAATATTGCAATTTCAGACATTATAATATGAGATCTAAATATTTATCTTTAAAAATAATATACAGAATTGTGTGTGCGTTATTAATACATGCAATAAGGTAGTCAACTTATAGACTGTTATTAGAAATATATTGGTAGCTCAACTAATCCAACTCGACACAAAAGTTATTGAGCATATCAAAAGGTCACGCGTAAAATTTATTTCCCATCAAGTAACACCAGGTGTGTTACTCGTTGGGCAAAAAAATCCTAACTAGTAACACCCTGACTTGGAGTGTTACTCGTTGTGACTTTTTTCTTAATGAGTAGCACTGTTACGCGTTGTTACAAGAGTAACACTAGAAACACCCTGACTCGGAGTGTTACCCGTTATGATTTTTTACTTATCGAGTAACACTGTTACTAGTTGTTACTAGAGTTACACTGTTACTCGTTTGGGACCCACTTTGTTTAAAACTCTAGGTTGATTTTGTTTTATTTTTATTCCAAAATTGCAATATTTTGTAAACATAATTATTAAAAATAAGAAAAAAAACCTATACTAAGGACATCTCTAAAGGATGTCTTAAAAAAATATCAACGATCCATAGAGAAATATAATAGATGATTAGATATTTAAATGACTTATTTATATATTTGTATGAAAGTGTCCAAGAAATCAATAGTTTTTTTTCGTCTTTCTGAAATCGTCATGTAATAAGGGTCAGCGCAAACGGGCGGATAAGCGGCGACGCGACTTTTGGGTCAGTGTCGCAAACGGGGCACTAAGGAAAATAGAATTTAGATTTTTTTTATTGTCATAAGGCTGTCTTCTTCTTATCGTGTCACTAGTTCTTGCGAACCAGTGTGGTGAAAGAATTTTAAGTGCGCCTCGAAGAGGCTCCTTTCGTGCACATAGGGCTGTGAACGCTGGCTTCGCTCGCGTGTAAACTAAAAAAAAATATAACAGCTTTTATCTGGTAGATTTTGAACTTTAGCTGGTGTGGTCCACCTCTGAGGTCAATGACCTAAACTATAGTTTCTCCTTACACCACTCTCTCTCTGATGGTATCATCTTCTTCTTATCGTGTCACTAGTTCTTTCGAACCAGTGTGGTGAAGGGATTTCAAGTGCGCCTCGAAGACGCTGATTTCGTGTACCATAAAAAGGTCTTAATAGGAAAGCAAGTTTTACGCCTAAAATTTTGCAGCCTTAGTGCCTTTTTTGCTACACTCCAACCCTAAACTATTCACTGCGTTTCCATTTCATCGATGACCGTTGACCCTTTATAAAAAGATCACGATAAAGCATAGGCGATCCTTAAAATGTTAGTACTATTATGATATTGGCACACGGAGTAACTTTAAATGCCGCAACTGTCAACGTTACACACGATTCCGCCATTTGCAGCAACAAAAAGTAGCAGTTTACTGTTGCAGCAACTGTTTGTATGAAAATCGTCTTATGCGGTGTTTACACGGGTGACTTAATACCGCGCGATTTCAGCCGCACGGCGTAAATCGACCGTCTAAATGGAAATTCAGTTAGGCCGCAGGTGACTTAAGCAGCAAGCCCCAAAGTAGACTAGTATCTGACTTTAGAATAGAATAGAATAGAATATAATTTATTGTATCACCTTGAAATAAATAAAAACAAACTAAAATTACAAGGGCGGTCTTATTGCTAGATAGCAATCTCTTCCAGACAAACAGATAAGACATATTGTTAACAGAAAAAAATATTTAAATTACAGTGGAGAAAGGGTGTTATTAGGGTGATATTATAGATAAAAAAAAACATTTTGACTCACTAAAATCATACAGAATATTACACAATATTAATACATATATACATACGACTTTAGCATGACATAGCACGGCAGATGACTTAAATCGACCGTGAAAATGCTCAGTTGCAGGCAATCGCTTGCATAAACTGCTGTCTGCGCTCACACAACGCGACTGTTTTTATCGTCATTTTGATTCAAAATGAACTAGTCACCTGCAAATGGGACAAATAGACCCGTGTAAATGGGACAGGCAATGCGACTAGTGACTTGCCGCACGACCAAAATCGACCCGTGTAAACACCCCATTATCAGATAGATGCGCGAGTTGCCGCGACAAGTCGCTCGTGTGCGTAGTCCCTTAATCTTAGGATCGCTCCAAAAACTACTGATTTCAATACTTTGAAAAGGGCGCCGCGACACATTTCAAACTTTAAAAAAAATCATGATTATTGTAAAGAGTTTTTTTTGTATGACTTATAGTAGGCAAGGATTTCAGTTTGACTGACTTTTTAATAATATTTTAAAGTTGTGTACTATTGATTGATACAGGGGTGTGCTAAAATATAGGAAATTGATTAAATGTACTATAATTGTAGTGACAAAATTGCGTAATTTTGGTTATGCAATCAATTTTATATTGAAAGATTAAGGTTCAGCGCAGACCGACGGAAAGTCGATGAAGCAGAAAAATAATACACACAATCAGTTGCCGTTACTGAACACAGATATGGCAAAAAAACTTGAAAAAATTAAGTCAATATACTTTGATATAAATGAATATAAATAAATAAAAACTCGGTGACTCCAGCAATTATGGTCGTGTATAAAAAGAGGTTGAACTTACAGTCACTAAATTAGTCGCTTCACCGTCATACCGAAAGTGTGAGCCAACCCAAACATGGATGTTGCCTTACATTTTCAGGTACCATTATTATAGCACACCCTGTATAATACAACAATGTCTTGTACTCACTTTTAGCAATTATTCTAAATACATTCTATTACAGATGCAAAAAAAATTACACATTGCCGAAAATAACCTAATTATAACTTAAAATTTCCAATATTGCAATCGGTACAATATTTTTTGTTTAAACACATCCTGTGTCTCATTGAAATTGTGTAAACACAATTTTTGGCGATATACAGGGTGTTAAATTATAGGTCAGTAAAACATACAGGATGTTTAATTGGGATTGTGTACACACAATTTGGCGATATACAGGATGTTTCATCATAGGTCAGTAATACAAACAGGATGTTTCATTGAGATGTGTATCAATAAAACCAGCTGTATATGACTATGTCCTGTACTTGCTTGTATGTTTGTTTGTGTCGCGGGCCGGCACGTTTATTCGCGCAGTTTGAGTGCGTGATCCTTAATGGCGCCACCGTCGCCTTCCGAAACAAAACGTTTGCGCCCTCTGAAACAAATAATAATTTATTAATATGTACTTTATTAAATGCGACATTGTATGAGTATGGATTTATGAATAAACAGTTACTTTATAAATGTCGGTCTTATGAATCTACATAAAGAAGTATGTAATAGCTCACTACTAACACACTTTGTACTAGCACAGTTATAACCACACTATGAGATAGCACACTCACCTAGCGGTTTATGTCTCTGGTAGGTACCTACAGACCTATCCTTTAAACCCGAGTAAAAGTATGCTGCTAAATGTAGTGTTAACATAAAAGCCTACGTGATTATTAGATTGTATTGTATATTTTTAAAGACACTTAAAAAAATATTATTACTATTCGTTTCGTCCATGTTTTTTGATTTCGTCAACAAATAAAGTGAAAGGTTTCATACTTTAATTTAGATTTTATACGTGTTTTAAAATTAACCCTACTAACTTAAAAACACGTATAAAATCTAAATTAAAGTATGTAACCTTACACTTTTATTGTTGACGAAATCAAAAAACATGGACGAAACGAATAGTGTGAATACTATAATACGGCGTACTTTTTGAGTATTTGTCCGAAACATTTTGTATGGAATTCGGATTTGAGGATTCCCCTTAAGTACCAAAGGGCACGTCTACCACTGTGTACCACCGCACTGAGCTAGCACACTCACCGGGCGGGCATCAGCTTGAGCACTTGCGGCGCGAGGTGCAGCTTCTGCGTGGCTCGCTCCATGAAGCGGTCTAGCATGATGTACGCGAGGGGCACGTCTAACACTATATCCGACATGTCTTCTAGTACGCGAAGGAAGCCCTGTAAATAAAGTATACATTAATATATAGTATACACACCACAATTTTTTAATTATCAAAAAAATCATACACCGTAAATTTTTAATCACCAGAAAAAATTAATACGCATAAACAGTTGCCGTTACTGAACACAGATATGGCAAAAAAACTTGAAAAAATAAGTCGAATTTTAGTTTAAATAAATTTGACAGAATTTGGATAACTATTACCGTTAGTCGGTTTCCTATGAATTTGCGTCAGACGGTACCCATCATTTCATTCATCGTTTGGCAAACCCGGGTGCCTAACTCGAGCCAGCTCGCCGCAGCTCGGCTCGGGCGCCGCTGTTACTCGCACATTTTGTAGAAACCCAAAATTCTGATTGCACAGATACAACGTAGTACCCCTTTAAGTTTTTTTGACATATTCAGTAACGGCAACTGGTTATGCGTATTTTTTTCTTTTGGTGTTTAAAATATTGCGGTGTAGTAGATAGTGTATTATGTATGAGTCCTAGCAATGGGAACAATAAGTATTTTAGTATTTAGTATTTATTTATTTACTTTAAATAAAACGGTTAAACAACCAATTACATTATTTAAAGATTAAAAATAAAATTATTAAAATACAAATTAAATTAAAAATTACTTAAATTATAAATTTAAAATAGTCATCAAATATATAATACACTTAATTAATTATATATATGTCAAAATTTTGATTGGCAGTACCAATGGAAATCAGAGGTGAGCTCTTTCCATTGATCCGCAAATATGTCACTATGTGGACTGGCGTCTAGGATATAAAGGCTGATAATGCTGTAAGACTCGGGCGAATGAACATGACACCTGGCTTGAATGACGTTTGTGCAAAGTACAGCGTGGAGTTGGATAATCTTGATAGAGAAGAGGTCCTGCAATACTTGGTGATGATAAGTAATGATCGCAATTAGAGGAAGAAGACACGCGGAGGGCGCCGCGCGGGGGGCGGGGGACGCAGCAAGTGCCGAGCGAGAGTGGCAGCCAGGTGGCGTATGTAACGTGCTCTCACCCGGTCCATCTGGTCGGGGGTGACGATGACGCAGCGCCGCAGCTCCGCCAGGAACGTGCACAGCTGCTCCTCCACGGACGAGTTCACCGTCTCCAGCGAGAGGAGGATCGTCTGCGAACACCCAACGGATAAGGACGGGGAACAGCTCCAAACTTTGACCTCACGCGCCTAAGCCCCGTAGTGTAGCGACACATCTGCGGAACGTACGGCACCGATCGTCCGGTTGAATACGCTCGCAATGTTTTTCAAGTTCCCTATGACACTTCAGCCGAAATTACGTCGCGTCCATCCGTCGACCGATTGTTTCAGCCAGAACGCATTCAATGTAATTTGCATAGCAAGCGACATGTTCTGAGCGTTTGGGTTGTCATACCAGCGGAATATTACGACCGAAACTTCAGCCGCTGAACTTTCGCCGCGGAACGTTCCGCAGATGTGTCGCTACACTTAATTGATTTGGCTCATCGAACATAACGATCGGATGAGCGGTTATATAGAACACACAAACAAATGCCGATTCGCCCTAGTATCTAGCAGAGTTCGAGGATATATATCAATGGATATATATCAAACGAATATATCCGATATATATATATTTTTTTTATAAAATATTGCAATACAAAAATGGTTTAAAAAATTCATATTATTAAGTAATTTTTAGTATTTGTTACTGTATTTCTACTTCCCTAATGTAGATGGCGTAGAAGTAGAGTTAAAACATATTCTCTAACTGTTGAAGCGCTTTGAAATAAAAAATAAAAAAAAATATTGACTGATAGGAATAATAGTTTTATATTTTTGAGTTGATTTATTGATATAAAAGATTGTATGTTTTTTCGTTGATTTTGCCTAATCTAGAAGATCATTTTATGTTTTGGTTTCATTTGTCTGATTTTATGTATCTACCTAAATAAATTAACAACATTTTAGTTTTTTCTTATAATTTTAGTAAGTTTTTGTAATAGTATGGCTTTCATACAAAATTGATATATATCAAACTTGATATATATCCGATATATATCATAAATATCCGATATTTTGATATTTATAATAAGTATCGGATTTAGACTCTGAGACCTCTCATCATTTTGTCAATTAGATATAAGTAGAGATAAATTTATTTGTTATTCGCTTGATTTCAAGTAATTATTAGTATGATATTTTTTGTTAGAAACTTATTGTTTTTATCTCGGCATCTGAGCAACATTTCAAACAGGCCGGGCGTGTGATCGTATGAATTAGGAGTGACGTGTGGTAGCTCAGTGTGGTAGCACAGTGAAGTCTCACCTCGTACACTAGCTCGTGGTGGAAGTGCGGCACCTCCAACTCTCGCACGCATCTCATGGCTTCAGCGAGGTCTCCCGACGTGAGGTACTCTTTTAGAAGCAGTTGGATTTGACGGATCAGCGATTTTACTGGCCTGAGGGACAATAAAAAAAAGTATAAATATTTAAAGAAAAAAAATTTATACATGTTTCCTACATTCAATGCCACTATTATTTTCTAGAAGTTCCCAGCGATGCCGCCGTATATAAAGGTATAATCAAGGTTTTACAAAATCATACAACAACCGACTTCAATTGGAGTGTCTCTAGTGACCGTAAACACCATTGAATAGTCACAGAGAAGCAAAATACGCAATTTCGTTTACTTAAAAGACGTAATTTTTCCAGTTATTTTGATTTTAAAACCAAAGTACTTAACCAATTTTCCGAGTATGTATGTATATAATGCTCTCCAACAAAAAAAAATATAATTTAAAAAATCAGTTGTAAAACAACAAAGTTTTAATATAACAAACATAAAAAAACAATCGAATTAAGAACCTCCCCCTTTTTTAAATCAGTTGATAAGAGAAAAAAAATCAGTTGATAAACCACAAAGTTCTGAATGGGAAAAAAATCCCATCGAGTAACAGTGTTACTCGTTTGGGTGTTACTGGATGGGAACCCATCGATATAACAAACATTAAAAAAAAACATTCAATCGAATTAAGAACCTCTTTTTTTAAATCAGTTCATAAGATGTTACCTGATCCCGCCGCCGACCCCCCAAATATTGTCCAGGCGAACGAGCCCCTGCTTCATAGACAACAGCGTCTCTGCTCGGTGGATCGCCGTTCTGCAATAATACACCAACATTCATACTCTTTCATATAAATAAATATATAAAAACTCGGTCGAATGAAAATGACACCTGGCTCGAATGACGTTTGTGCAAAGTACAGCGTGGAATTGGATAATCTTGATAGAGAAGAGGTCCTGCAATACTTGGTAATGATAAGTAATGATAAGGCTTCGTAATTAGAGGAAGAACCAACACGGAGGGCGCCGCGCGGGGGACGAAAATTAACCCTACTAACTTAAAAACACGTATAAAACCTAAATTAAAGTATGAAACCTTTCACTTTTTTTGTTGACGAAATCAAAAAACATTGGAAGAAACGAATAGAGTGAAGAAATTACTATAATACGGCGTACTTTATGAGTATTTGTCCGAATCATTTTGTATGGAATTCGGATTTGAGGATTGGCCTTAATGTAGTCATCTTACTTGTCAGAATTCTTGCCAGAAGAAGAAGTCTTTGCAAAATTGAGTATAGTATAAATGTGAAAGCTTGAGTGTATACATGTCTGTGTAGCTGACTTTACATAGTCTATACTATACATACATACACCAAAAATTTTATTTAGAAAAAAAATCGACTTAATTTTTCAATTTTTTTTTCCCATATTCGTGTTCAGTAACGGCAACTGATTACGTGTATTTTTTTTCTGGTGATTAAACATTTACGGTGTGTAATAAAGCAATAGAACCCCAAGTTCCTGTACATGTTTTTTTTTACAGAACAAAATACCCCAATTTATTTATTTATAATGTAAGACTTTGTTTGTTTCTTTGTGTATGCGTCCATCACGTAAAAACGACTTAACAGATTTAACTGTAACTTTACGATATCGTGCGCGATTAGCACCAAATCTGGCCACTTCCCTATTAGGTTCTAGAATGTTAGTACTCACTTGGCATGTGCATTGTTCTCTCTCTTTGCCATGGTTTGCACAAACTTGGGGGGCAGACAGTCGTCGGCCACGCAACGCGCTATAAAGTTGGCCACAGACGTGGCCGCATCTGGCGCGTCTAGCACCAAATCTGGCAACTTTTCTAGTAGATGCTCGAACGCTAAAAATAAAAACAAATAAAACTTGTTAAGTTTTTTTTTACCTTTTGTAAACTACAACACCTATTAATAACAATTATTTAGCTCTAATTTTAAGTATTTGCACGACAAAAAAAAAATAAAAAAGGAAAAAAAAAGAAAAAAATAGAAAACTAATAAATAAAGAGGTTTGCTGGAAGAAAACTCTTATTAGGGTTAAGCTCGCCTTTGTACATGTCTTTTCTTTTATCATTTGTATTCTAATATGTTTGTGTGTACAATAAAGAATTTCAGAATTACAGACAAAAGTTGATGCAGTGATTCTAATTTAAAGTAAGACCACAATGTACCTGTATTACGCAAATAAAGATTCATTCATTCATCCAGCTCCGTTACTTCAAGGAGCTGGGATGGCCGGGAAAGGGTTAACAAAATTTTTCGGGGGGCAATGCACAATGCACCCTTCAAAGGGACGCCAGCGCAGACCGCTGTACCCCCTACTCAGAATAAGAAAACTTTTTTTTTTTACATGTGGAAATCCTCATGGATGCCCACCGCCCGTGGGGGAGGGCGGAGGGGTATGTCGGACTCATACCGACTAAAACCCCATGGTGGCCGACCTTTGCGCATTAGAGGGACACCGGGATATCCTCAGAACACGTACCGGTGTCCCTCGTGCTGTGAGGCGCATCCCAGGGAAGGCTTAAGAAAAAGACACCTATATCATGATGATCGTATTGACGGAGAACACTCACCGAGCGCGATATCTTTGGCGGAGAAGACGCGTCCGTAGAGGTCGGAGATGAGGACGGATGCCATTTCGCAGTGCGAAGGCTTGTGGTCCAGGGCTATTTCCACGATCGTCTCGCAGATCTGACGAAAATCAAATAATAATGTTGAATAATCAAGATGACGACACCGTGGCTTAGTTGGTAGTGACCCTGCCTACGAATCTTGGTGTTCCGGGTTCGATCCCCGGCCGGGGCGAATATTTGTGTGACGACCACAAATGTTTGTTCTCGCGTCTTGGATGTTGTGATGTGTTGTATGTGTCCATGCCACCTGCGACACAGGGAATCCTAGTGCAGGGGTGTGAGTGTTGAATGTTTATGTTAAGGTTTTACTAAAACATAGTGTACCTGAGAGAGAGGACGTCCTAAGAAGCGGTGGGAGGATATACTCTATCAAATAGGTGGTCCAGGCTGGATGATTTATGAAGGCATCATATATCTATGATCTTATACAGTGGACCCCCGATAATCCGGCCCCTGTCTAATACGGCGCCCCCTGTAATCCGACATGACTTAGAATTACATGTATGTTTGACAATCTTTGCTAATACAATAGATCACGCAGGTTTGAACAGGTCACAACTCGTACGCGCCACCGCTATTGTGCTCGACGCGTATGCATTGTTTTACTTAGTTTGAATTTGACTACTAGTGATAGCGGTACGGCCTAGCGTGCGTTCATTGTTTACTATTTATTCATTGTGTATTAGGTATAGTACCTAGTAATGTCGTCACAAACCCAGAAGCGAAAGCACAAAACGTTGACAATTAAAGAAAAATGTGATATTTTAGATCGCTTAAATCGCAATGAAACTTAACTCTTAGGCAGTGCTCTATAATCCGACAAATTCGATAGTCCGACACTGCCCTGCATAATGTTTGCCGGATTACCGGGGGTCCACTGTATTATACATTACATTATAGTCACACAAAAAAAAATCATTAAAAAAATAAAACATTAATGACAGATCGGCCTATCTGTCCCCTTAGGGTGACAGAGCAGGGTGACAGATGGGAATAATTCGCGATTACCACTTACCAAGTGACTGCGTTTCGGTGTGATAAATTCCATGAAGTCTTCGATAGCAGCGTTAGTGTCCCCATGCTCGAAGTACTCCAGTATGATAGGCTCCGCTTTGCGCTGCAAACAAAAAAATGCATAATAAGATAGATTAATAAAATAAATCCTACTTCCTACTAATATTATAAACGCGAAAGTTTGTAAGTATGGATGGATGGATGTTTGTTACTCTTACACGTAAAAACTACTACTCGGGCGAATAAACATGACACCTGGCTCGAATGACGTTTGTGCAAAGTACAGCGTGGAGTTGGATAATCTTGATAGAGAAGAGGTCCTGCAATACTTGGTAATGATAAGGCTTCGCAATTAGAGGAAGAACAAACACGGAGGGCGTCGCGCGGGGGGCGGGGGACGCAGCAAGTGCCGAGCGAGAGTGGCAGCCAGGTGGCATGTTCATTCGCCCGAGTAGTACAACCTCACTAATGCCAATTTGCACCAAACTTTATTAAGCAACTACTTTACCCGCTTGGCAGTTCATATCGGTCAGAATCTGGACTGGTAAGAACTATCAAGCGTGTTAAGTAATCGCTAAGACCCTATCTTTCAATGTCAATTAGGCATAAATCGACGGATCGACTCTCAACTTTCATGGACACTGGATTTTGGCCGAAGGGTGTCGTATTCAGGAAGTTTTATGGACGACTGATACGCGACACCGCGCGCACGTCATTGCCCCAGTGCCAGTGACACGCTAATTGATAAGTTTTTATAAATATTTATGTTAGTCTCTAAGGTATATATCATCCTAGCTGGTGCCCGCGACTTCGCTGCGCAGGTATTTAGATATTTATTTAGATATTTATTTCGAAAAAAACTCTGAATGGGCTTACAGATAACTCCAAGGCGCCCAAACACTATTCTACACACAATGTACAGTTTAAAATAAATAAACTATTATTTACTTTACAGATTAAGAAAATAAAAAATGTCAAAGATAATATTATAGTCAATAAATTATGATAATAAATTTTAAAAATGTCAAAAATAATAGTTTAAACAGACTTGGATAAATTGATTCAATAATTAAGAATAAGTTGATCAAACAATAAACCTTGCTCGGATTGTCAAAGAATAAGAATACTAGGTATCTTTATAAACTATAGCCTAAGTGTTATTCTGATGTATAAGCTATATTATTGTAAAGTTTCATTAAAATCCATTCAGTAGTTTTTACGTGAAAGAGGAACAAACATCCATCCATCCATCCATTCATCCATCCATCCTTATAAACTTTTGCGTTTATAATATTATAGTAGGATGGGCCCTAGTTAACCTACATTGTACTTTTCTTGTGTCTGAAATAAAATTATTATTATTATTATTATAAATGTTTGAGTATATTTATTGTTTTAATATGTATAAGTTCCGAGCCACGTGTTCGCCAGGTGTCATGTTTATTCGCCCGAGTAGTACTGAATGGATTTTGATGAAACTTTACAATAATATAGCTTATACATCAGAATAACACATAGGCCACAATTTATAAAGATATTGTGTGAGTTGTCCGCTACTCGAAATACTAATCGTGCGCAGACGAAGTCGCGGGCACCAGCTAGTAAATACATATTTTGGACATTTCACACATTGGTTGAGTAGCAAGTGTGTTGGACTGCCACGCCGGTGTCGCGGGTTCGCTTCCCGCTTCAGGACAAACATTTGTGTGATGAATATCGGTGTTTGACCTGAGTCTTGGCGTGTTCTATGTACGTATTTACATAAAAAAAATACAAGTATTGTATCTGTTATCTGGTTCCCATAGTACAGGCTTTGCTTAGTTTGGGGCTAGATGGCGTTGTGTGAAATGTCCAAATTTACATTACCCTCCTTCTTCACAGTTGGGAAAAAAAAATTATAAAGTCAAATGGAAAATGTGTTAACATTAAGTTGGTCGCCGCATGTGCAATGTACAAGGTACATAAGACGCAGTCTGCATCTAAATTACCGACCAAAAAGCGTATCATGAAGATTTTTGACACGAGTATTTGTATGGCATCCGACACGGGGAAGTAAATCAATGAATATATTTATTTGTAAAACATAGGTAATTCAAATAAGAGTGGAAATAGCGTGCAAATATTTTTTTACACATTTTTTTTTAATTTATTGTTTAAGACTGCTATATAAAAATAAAACAAACCATCAACAAAGCCACGGGTGGTTTGTTAGATGTAGGCTGGTTCCCATAGCAAGTACATAAAAGATTTAGGTTGATCTTTAAACATACTTTTTAGTTACATTAACATCAAATAAATATTTATTTTAAAAAAAAAACAAATATTACACAATAGTTCATAATGGACACACTTAAGGCTTAACTATGGCAGTCGCTACATTGTAATCTGGAACATAGGCCAAAATACTCAGGTTTAAACAGCGTCAAGGGGTGATAATAAAAATTAAAAAAAAATATTATAATATTATTTGGTCTTTTATCTTGAAAATATCAGAGAAACATTTATTATATTCGCTTATTTAATATTAATAAAAAAATCTCAAAACAAAGCTGTTTCTGGATGGTTTTTTCGTATCTCCTCCTGAACGGCATTATATATATAATTTATTTTTATACCATTCGCTAGGGAAAAAAATATATTTAAATAGCTCGGTAAGCTTTTTTTGATACAGTATTTTTTCTTGCGACTACGAATTATTTAACGTAATTTTGCAATAAAAGTAGGCGTGCACCGCTCTGGACCTCAGTACCCATCTGACTACGGGACGGGGAGGCCGCGTCGCGCTGGCGCGCACCGCCTCGCGAAACGATTTTACGAAACATGACTGAATAAAGTAATATTCACACCCTAATACTGTTAGATAGTACGTCCGTTATAGATAAATTTATTTATGTATGCAAATGAGATGGCTATTGGCTTTATTGTCAATACGCGCATGAAACAACATTTATAAGAGGCTCGGATTTGACTGACTGACAGACAATTTACAGGCCAAACCGCTGAACGTAGATACTTGAAACTTGAAGAATGTGATCGTCGAGAGCTGAAAGTGAGTACTGGCATGTAGGTAGGTGAGTGAGTAGTGGGCGAGTAGATGGGCGAGCTGGTGGGCGAGTACGTGGGCGAGTAGGTGGGCGAGTTGGTGGGCGAGTAGGTGGGCGAGTTGGTGGGCGAGTTGATTGGCGAGTTGGTGGGCGAGTTGGTGGGCGAGTTGGTGGGCAAGTACGTGGGCGAGTATATAGGCAAGTTGGTGGGCGAGTAGGTAGGCGAGTTGGTGGGCGAGTAGGTGGGCGAGTTGGTAGGCTAGTAGTTGGGCGAGTTGGTGGACGAGTTGTTGGGCGAGTAGGTGGGCGAGTAGGTGGGCGACTTGGTGGGCGAGTTGGTGGGCGAGTAGGTGGGCGTTTTGGTGGGTGAGTTGGTGGGCGAGTTGGTGGGCGAGTAGGTGAGTGAGTAGGTGGGCGAGTAGGTGGACGAGTTGGTGGGCGAGTACGTGGGCGAGTATATGGGCAAGTTGGTGGGCGAGTTGGTGGGTGAGTAGGTGGGCGAGTTGGTAGGCGAGTTGGTGGGCGAGTTGGTAGGCGAGTAGGTGGGCGAGTTGGTGGACGAGTTGTTGGGCAAGTAGGTGGGCGAGTAGGTGGGCGAGTTGGTGGGCGAGTAGGTGGGCGAGTTGGTAGGCGAGTAGGTAGGCGAGTTGGTGGACGAGTTGTTGGGTGAGTAGGTGGGCGAGTAGGTGGGTGACTTGGTGGGCGAGTAGGTGGTTGAGTAGGTGGGCGAGTTGGTGGGCGAGTTGGTGGGCGAGTTGGTAGGCGAGTAGGTGGGCGAGTTGGTGGACGAGTTGTTGGGCAAGTAGGTGGGCGAGTAGGTGGGCGAGTTGGTGGGCGAGTAGGTGGGCGAGTTGGTAGGCGAGTAGGTAGGCGAGTTGGTGGACGAGTTGTTGGGTGAGTAGGTGGGCGAGTAGGTGGGTGACTTGGTGGGCGAGTAGGTGGTTGAGTAGGTGGGCGAGTTGGTGGGCGAGTTGGTAGGCGAGTAGGGGGACGAGTTGGTGGGCGAGTACGTGGGCGAGTATATGGGCAAGTTGGTGGGCGAGTTGGTGGGTGAGTAGGTGGGCGAGTTGGTGGTCGAGTACGTGGGCGAGTAGGTGGGCGAGTTGGTGGGCGAGTAGGTGGGCGAGTTGGTGGGCGAGTTGATTGGCGAGTTGGTGGGCGAGTTGGTGGGCGAGTTGGTGGGCAAGTACGTGGGCGAGTATATAGGCAAGTTGGTGGGCGAGTAGGTAGGCGAGTTGGTGGGCGAGTAGGTGGGCGAGTTGGTAGGCTAGTAGTTGGGCGAGTTGGTGGACGAGTTGTTGGGCGAGTAGGTGGGCGAGTAGCTGGGCGACTTGGTGGGCAAGTTGGTGGGCGAGTAGGTGGGCGTTTTGGTGGGTGAGTTGGTGGGCGAGTTGGTGGGCGAGTAGGTGAGTGAGTAGGTGGGCGAGTAGGTGGACGAGTTGGTGGGCGAGTACGTGGGCGAGTATATGGGCAAGTTGGTGGGCGAGTTGGTGGGTGAGTAGGTGGGCGAGTTGGTAGGCGAGTTGGTGGGCGAGTTGGTAGGCGAGTTGGTGGGCGAGTAGGTGGGCGAGTTGGTAGGCGAGTAGGTAGGCGAGTTGGTGGACGAGTTGTTGGGTGAGTAGGTGGGCGAGTAGGTGGGTGACTTGGTGGGCGAGTAGGTGGTTGAGTAGGTGGGCGAGTTGGTGGGCGAGTTGGTAGGCGAGTAGGGGGACGAGTTGGTGGGCGAGTACGTGGGCGAGTATATGGGCAAGTTGGTGGGCGATTTGGTGGGTGAGTAGGTGGGCGAGTTGGTGGTCGAGTAGGTAGGTGGGTTGGTGGGCGAGTAGGTGGGCGAGTTGGTAGGCGAGTTGGTGGGCGAGTTGGTGGGTGAGTTGGTGGGCGAGTAGGTGGGCGAGTTGGTGGGTGAGTAGGTGGGCGAGTTGGTGGGCGAGTAGGTGGGTGAGTTGGTGGGTGAGTTGGTGGGCGAGTTGAAGGTAGAGTAGGTGGGCGAGTTGGTGGTCGAGTAGGTGGGTACTTGAGTAGTACTTAAGTAAGTTGTTACTTAAGAACTTACTGAAGTAGTACTTAAGGGCTTATTTAGGTAGTACTTAAGTGCTTACTTAAAAAGTACTTAAGTACTTACTTAAAAAGTACTTAAGTAATTACTTAAGTAGTACTTAAGTAAGTTAAATTAGGTACTTAAGTAGCAAATAAGTAGGCACTTGTCTTACTTACTTAAGTAAGGTAACTTAGGCAAGTAAGTAGACACTTGTCTTACTTACTTAAGTTCTTACTTAAGTAAGTAAGTAGACTCTTGTCTTACTTACTATCTTAAGTAGTACTTAAGTAAGTAAGTTAAGTAAGATACTTACTTAAGTAGACAAGTAAGTAGGCAAGTAAGTAGGCAAGTAAGTAGGCAAGTAAGTAGGCGAGTTAGTAGGCAAGTAAGTAGGCGAGTAAGTGGGCAAGTAAGTAGGCAAGTAAATATATACTTGTCTTACTTACTTAAGTACTTATTTAAGTAGTACTTACGTTAGTTAAGTTGGGTATTTACTTAAGTAGGCAAGTCAGAAGGCACTTGTCTTACTTACTTAAGTAAACTTACTTAAGTAGTACTTAAGTAAGTAAGTTAAGTAAGGTACTTACTTAAGTTGGCAAGTAAGTAGGCGAGTAAGTAGGCTAGTAAGTAGGCAAGTAAGTAGGCGAGTAAGTGGACAAGTAAGTAGGCAAGTCATTAGGTAGGTAGGCAAGTTAATAGATACTTGTCTTACTTACTTAAGTACTTATTAAAGTAGTACTTAAGTAAGTTCGTTTAGTTAGGTACTTACTTAAGTAGGCAAATAAGTAGGCACTTGTCTTATTTACTCAAGTACTTTCTTAAGTAGTACTTAAGTAAGTTAGTTAAGTAAGGTACTTACTTAAGTAGGCAAGTAAGTAGGCGAGCCGGAATCATAGTGCACGAAAGGAGCCTTTTCGAGGCGCACTTGAAATCCTTTCACCACACTGGTTCGAAAGAACTAGTGACACGAAGAAGAAATGAAGTAGTACTTAAGTAAGTAAGTTAGGTTAGGTACTTACTTAAGTAGGCAAGTAAGTAGGCACTTGTCTTAATTACTTTAGTACTTTCTTAAGTAGCACTTAAGTAAGTAAGTTAAGTTAGGTACTTACTTAAGTAGGCAAGTAAGTAGACACTGGTCTTACTTACTTAAGTACTTACTTAAGTAGTACTTAAGTACTTACTTAAGTAGTACTTAAGTAAGTAAGTTAAGTAAGGTATTTACTTTAGTAGGCAAGTAAGTTGGCAAGTAAGTAGGCAAGTAAGTAGGCGAGTAAGTAGGCGAGCCAGAATCAAACTCGCGACACCGGGGCATGGTAGTCCCCAACACACTTGCCACTCGACCACTCGAAACACACTCGAAATAATGATATAATGTAGCCTAGGTTTATTTTGTATTTTGTAGGTGTATTTTCCAAACAATTCACATACGTACCAAATTTTGGTTCAGTAGTTTTGGCGTGATTGAGGAAAAAACATTCATTTAGCCATTCGATTGCGAATTTTTAGTATGTATGGATCTGACTGAGTACCGACCGATTAGTAAAATACTAATCTGTTCTGTACTATTTGTTGATATTAGGTAGGTACCTACTTACTTATCTTTGAATAAACTATGTAGGTAAATGCCATGCAATCTCGCAATCAATTTTTTTCTGAATACTTAACTGGTTGAAATGTCGGTAGGTAGTTGAACGATGCTATTTTTCGGCCCGCAACAGTAAGTAAGTGGGCATTCAATAAATATCCTAAATTTATTTTCCAAAAAAATATGTACCTACTTACGAAACTTTTCTTACTATTACTACTCAAATGATTGTCTGAATCAGACCTTACGCAATGGCAAAGCCATGCGGCGTCTGTTTCTGTTAGTCGTAGTGCGCGTGCGGGTTGCGGGGGACAAATCCGAGTGATCCCGCCCATGACGGATGACCTCTAAGCACCTACAACGGCCTTAATCTAAACCCTGAAAACCCTTGAAGCGGTTTCGACACGAATACGCACGTCAAAAAGTTTGGTGATAGGGCTACAGGCACCGGTCAATAGCGTCCAATGACATTACAATTTATGTATAAGCCATCGCCCGCGGTTTAGCTTGCTTGATTGTATTGAATGTATGCTTTTTAATTTTATAAAAAGTTATTTTATGTTACTTGTTTTTAATTTTAATGAGCATGTTAGCGTTGTGTGTGTAGAATAGAATAGAATAGAATACAACCATACGATTCCTATTCTACGCAAACGAAGTTGTGGGCATTAAACTAGTTGAATTCTGATTGCATGCGAACATTAAAAAAAAATCGTGTCAGCCAATTTGGCTCTTGGGCGACATATGTTACATCCGGCGCTGACTTTGCCCAAAAGTATTATAACATGTTTAACAGTTTTGAGCTCTATACCACAAATGTTTATTTACAAAAAAAAAATTAAATGGGCAATACAGAAGGGGTACTACCAGGGTTGGTAAAAAAACAGTTTTTTTTTTAATTTTATAAAAGATACAGTTCAAATTGTTTTAAACAAGTGTTTATTTTGTTTTTTTTAAGGTTTTTTTTTTGTTTAGGTTATTAATTTCAAATCAATTAGACCTATATATTTCATTTCTAGACTAGGTATTTTCAAATACGCGATAGCAAATTAAATATCTGCAAAAATTGATCAATTGATAAACATTTAATCTATGCGTCTCTCTTCTTAATACAAAACGCCTTATATTAAATATGTATGTTCTAAGTAATGTTCATTATATACACGGTCAAATTTTAATCACCATAAAAAAAAATAGGCATAGTCAGTTGCCGTTACTAAACACATATACGGCAAAAAAAAACTTGAAAAAATTAAGTCGGTATTTTTGTTAAAATAAATTTGATTAAAATTGGATAACTGTAACCGTTAGTCGTTTTCCTATGGATTTGCGTCAGGCGGTACCTTTAATTGATCATAATTTAAGTTTTATTCATCGTTGGGCAAACCCGGATACCTAGCTCGAGCCAGCTCGTAAAACCTCGGCTCGGGCGCCGCACTCGCGCCGCTGTCACTCTGCCATTTTGCAGAAATCCAAAATTCTGACTGCACAGATGCAACGTAGTACCCCGTCTGCATTGCCCATTTAATTTTTTTTGGTAATTAAAAATGGTGGTGTATATACATCGGGGAATCCACAATATTTATATTGTTTTATTTTTAAATAAAGGGAATACGTCCATTGAATTACTTTCTTTCGAGCCGACACAGGGACTTTCCTAGCGGGACTTTACCGACGAGGAATTATGAATTTTATTCTATAAATACGAGCCTTTCTTTCTAATATTTCATTAATCTGTGTGAAAACATGTGATTAAAAAAAAACACGGTTTTATGTCAAACGGTTTTAAACACGTGTTTTAAAACAACTTGTTTTAATTATGCCAACTCTGGTACTACGTTGTACCTGTGTGCAGACTGTGCAGTCAGAGTTGTTGGTTACTACAAAATGTGCGAGTGACAGCGGCGCGAGTGCGGCGCCCGAGCCGAGCTGCGGTGAGCTGGCTCGAGCTTAGGTACCCGGGTTTGCCAAACGACGAATAAAACTTAAATTATTATTAATGACGGGTACCGCCTGATGCAAATCCATAGGAAAACGAAACGACTAACGGTAACGGTTTTCCAAATTTTATCGAATTCATTCTGACAAAAATTAGACAATTTTTTCAAGTTTTTTTGCCATATCTGTGTACAGTAAAGGCAACTGATTATGTGTATTTTTTTGGCTGGTGATTTTTGCGGTGTATAACTTAAAACTATAATCGGCCACTCACTGTCACAAAAATCTCGGAGACAGAAATAAATATAACGCGGAAATCTCGGTCAGATGAAAATAACAGTAACCTACTTTAGAAGGTACCTACATAATAATATGTCTCCGCCTTCCCAGAATACACATTTTATGTAATATTATGTAGTAGGTATCTTTATGATAATATTGTATACAAGGTGTCCATGCGTTACGATTTTTTGAGGATAGTCCACAGTTTTTTTTTAATCCAACTGCGAAAAATGTATGTATGTATCCGAAAATACACCTCCATCGGGGTCTTTAATAAAAAAAAACCGCTCTCTATTTTTTTTCATGCACATATTCATATTGTACCTATACCATAAAAAACGAGCCTTAAGCGTCGTTGATACAGGGCTTTTTTACAAGCTACAAGCCAGCGAGTTCGCTTGTAGTTTGTAAACTCGCCGTGTCATCGGCTTTTTTACAATCTGGATATCTGGAATAAGGAACCTTAATCTATTTATAGATAATGTCGGTTCCAACGTTTCTTTTAGCTTTAATTCTTAAGCATCGCTGACACGGTGCTAGTTTACAAGCTACAAGCCAGCTAGTTCGCTTGTAGCTTGTAAACTCGCCCCGTGTCATCAGCTTACAATCCTTCCCGAAAGCTAACTCGCTCACTCGCTAGCTTTTAAACTCGCGGGCTTGTAGCTTGTAAACTAGCCCTTTGTCATCGACGCTTTAACATACAAGTTCCAAATTCAAAAATATCCGCTCCCTTCACTGAAACATGGCAACCCTACCACAATCAATAGTCCCCGCAAAGTGTAGCTAACTTCACGCGTGTTTTGAGAGCAGCCCCCGTCTGACCTTGGCCACACACAATGTTGTTATGTTTTCGAATTATTATTATCTACGTGTTTTTAAATTACTGCTTTTATCTACGCGTCATTTACTTATACGTTCTTGTCGATTCGCATTAGTTTAAATACAGAAATAGTTTTAAAACATTTTGTTATACCTATCTACGTGTATAAAAAAAATGTTTTTTAATGTAAATAAGTGACAAAAGCAAGGCAAGAGATCACGAACGCCCATGACCTGAATAGTGCTACACAGGATTCGATTCACAAAGGAAAAAACTATTTTTCATTCGTAGACGATTCCAAAAAGCCCAACGCTCCTTTACCCCGCCCTTTCTTTTACTTACTTCCGTTTCTAATGGGGGAAATAAATAATAGTAGATTAAGCACTAAGGGTATAAAGCAGTGTCTTATGTCGCGGGTGGCATATTGAACCCTGAGCTAACGAGGGACTCAGTTTACTCCTGTGCGAAGCGAGGGAGTTATGTAGAGTCCTGAGTGACGCGAGGGGTTCAAGCTACCTAAGACGAAGACAGGCTTTATCCCAGAGGAGCATACTCTACTTTTCACACCTTCTGCGAGGCAATACAAAGCCAGGGCTCCAGCAGCGAACACCGTCTTTTGTTTCACAATCTTTGAGGTCGCGCCTTTTTTCTATTTTTTTATGAGTGGCCAGTTCGATTTTCGAACAAACCTTTTTACAATGCCATATGGGCGTTCTTTTACTTAGAGTTTTCCAGGAGTTTCCACACGTATTTGACGTTCCAAATTCAAATCACATAACAACCCGTGGGAGTTTCATACAACATCACTCTCTAGAGAGGTAATGCTATACTTAACTTGATGATAGCATGATATGTAATTGGATATTGTCGAGCAGGTGGTGTGAAAATAAACTTAACAAAACTTCGGGCTCTGCCTCCACAATAACCTGATTGAACTACTTCGTCTTCGATAGTGACGGCTTCAGAGTCATAGTTGGGGTAATTAGAATCCTTCTTATATTATATCCGTGAACTGGGAAGGCTCTACACACCTTTGCCACCTTTACCCCCTAATGGGTGGAAATAAATAAATTAACTTACCACAACTTCTTCAGGCTCAGCCTCCACAATAACCTGCTTGAACTCCACATCTCCGTTGGTGATGGCCTCCGAGTCATAGTTGGGGTCGTTGGCATCCTCCTCATACTCCTCAAACATCTCCGAACCAGGCAGGCCCCATACTCCTTTACCCCCCGCACCTCCTTATGGGGAAAATAAATAAATAATATTTTATCTCAGACCATTGAACCATAAGGACATTATTTATCAGAAGTTTAGAATAATTCATAATATAGCACCATAAAAGTATGTCTTAAGGGTAATCCTCAAGGCAAATTTCCATACAAAATGATTCGGACAAATACTCAAAAAGTACGCTCAAAATTAGTAGTGCTAATTTTAAAACACATTTAAAATCTAGAAGAAAGTATGAAACCTTACTATTTTTTGTTGACACAATCGGAAAACATAGACGTAATGAATAGTGTGAAGAAATAACTATAATACGGCGTACTTTTTGAGTATTTGTCTGAAACATTTTGTATGGAAATTTGCCTTGAGGATTATCCTTAAAATATGGACGCAAATTTTTGTCAATCTCCTAAGTCTTTTTAGACCCATGCCTACTAGAAACAAACTGTCAAAGCTCCTAAGCAATTACTTTTTTTGCTTGCCAGTTCTTAACTGTCTGGTCTGGTCAAAATTCAGACCATTAAGAACTGTCAAGTGAGTTAAGTAATTGCTTAAAAACTTTGACAGTTTGGTGCAAGTCGGCATCGATGTCCCATTTGCTTAATAGTCATCAGCCATTGCAAGTAATCATTACTTATTAGAGGCTGATTTGAGTTAAATTCTGAATAATCTCACGAGAATCTGATAGTCTTTGCTTGTTAGAATTTTCTTCCTTAGTTAAAACATTAATGTTTATTGTTTTATCAAAATTTAGCTGTTTTTCTCACAACAGCCCTCATCTTGGGTTGTCTGGAAGAGATAATCGACCAACATCTATTCTATCCTGGATTTTTTAACTAGCAACCCTACCAATCCCGCGTTGGCAATGACCTTGACCTATAAACTCGCCAAACAAACAAAGGAGGATATCTTTCAAATAGGTCACAATATATGACTGCTATTGATTTTCCCGCCTAGATTTTACAAACGAGTATGGTGCGACGCGACAAAAATAGCCTTGAATTACGAAAGTTGTTTACAAGCTGTTATTGTGTAATAAGTCATTCAACTTCTATTACTTAGTCTGATGCGAATATTATGATAGGAGACTGCGTTTGACTTTATAACGTAGAAATAGCAGAATATGTACAAACTTCGAACTCTTTGTTGAAAACAGAACGTATTGATAACATTGGGCCTACGTGCTCGGCATAAAAATATGCGTGGGCCAGTCTGATGCGTAGTAAACAGAGATTACGTAAATGCAGCTCTATTCATGCCAAAACTTCTAGAACTTACTCCGGCTGACCGGTGTTGATCAATAGATCGTATTTACCTTTTTTGGGAAGGCCTCGGCCGTGTCCATTGCGTGGCCTTCGGCTATTCTTCCAGCTTCTGTACTTTGGCAGTGGAGTGACTGCGGTGTTTACGCCATCTTTGCTAGTAGAACGTGCGTATTTCTTGTTCTTGCGACGCAGATGGAGCGAAGTCGCCGCCCCGGCGTCTCCGGCGCCTTCCTCGCCCGCTCCAGGCTTCTCCACATCGGTTATCTCAGCATCGACCACGTTTTCAGCGTCGGCAGCGATGCGTTCGACTTCCATTTCGGCAAACGATGGATCAGCCGGTTACCAAACTAACTTAGAATTAGACTCGATGCAATGACTTCTGCGAGTCGATGGCAGTTGCTAATAAGAAAGAAATAGGAAAATAAGATTTTCAAGAAACTGGGGAACTAAAATTGCTTAACAACGAACGATAGGACGCACGCACGTATTTGTTTTGAGAGCACACCGAAGTGAAGTTAGCAAAATAACATGGCGGTTGCATGACAGCAGTGCCAACAGTACAAAAAAGTGGCGTTGTTGTTGTAATTTGCCAACATGCAGATACCAATTTAAAGAGACGTTCCATAGATTTAATTTGTGCAAAACTGTAGATTGATGGATAAAATGCTTTTGAATTAACTATAAGCGAAATTCGCGTCCTACGTTTGTACTACTGGGTCAGCCTAAGCCTAATGCCTATTCTTCAAAACGAAGAAAATTATTCGGTACCCTTAAGTAGTGATTTAGTAGTGTATGTACAAAAGTAATGACTTGGCTTATTAAGATTCGTCTAAAAGTGGCTGAGTGTAAATGCACCACAATCCGAACCTTTTTCTATACGAACGTCAAACATGTGAATATGTCATTGCCAACTGTCAAACAATTATTTACAAATTTTGCGATGCTAATTAGGTTTATCACAAAAAAATGCCAAAACTCAAAGAAAACATGTTCTTGGACAAATTTAATTTACTCAATTCACAAGAACACACCGAAGAAATCATTTGGTCACTGAGTGACTCCAGTGACTACGAAGAACCGCAAATAAATGAGAAATTCAACAACATAACCAACAGGACCCGCAATATGAAGAGAAAACGTAAGAAAAAAGCTCTTAAAAACATATCTAACCTTAGCATTACAGTGCTAGACACATCTAAAGACAGTAAAATGCTAGAAAACGGCGAAACATCTCCAATTTTGACTTGTAAAACGGTACCTCTAAAAACTGTTTATCGTTCTCCTATTTTAGGGCCTACTCAAACCAGGTCCAAAGTTTTGATGTCTCCCATTCTGTCTTCAAGCAGCAATCACTCTATAAGTTATCTCACTGCGAAAACACCGAAACTTGAAGGCCAAGTGAGGAGGACATTGTTTTTGAAGCAAGAGGTTGTGTCTGAACCAAGCGAAGATGAAAACACACAGTCCTGGAAAAGCGATGACAAAGCTAAGTGTCAAAAAGACCAGGAAAATGGTTTAAATCACAATGATCAAGTTAAAATTGAAATAGATGATGATTTATCTGATGATCATTGTCAAAGTGGAAATCCGAAGATTTTGACTCTTTTAAACAATGAAAAGACAACAAAAGCCAAAATCGAGCTGTCCAATAAGGTGAAATTATTCTTCAACAGTCATTTCAGTTCTCAAAGTACACCGCAAAACAGCCAGACTATAAGTGAGATTCACACACAAAGAGACAATTCAAAAATAAGTGATGAGGTAGAGATATTGTCTTGTAAGACCCAGGTTGAACCTAAGAACAACTCAAGCCTATCTAAACAAGACTCTACACACAGCTCAGAAAGTTCTGTGTACAGTTTCAGCAAAAGCAGCAAAAAGGTTCGCTACAAAAAAGATGGCTTAGCACACCGACTCAACAAACTTTTGAAAAAGCAATCTGCCTGTCTTTCGCTCTGGCAACACGAAAAGTTTCTGGCGGCAAATTCGAACTTTTTAATTCCAAAAGGAGAACATTCTGTGTTCCGAATACAAAAATGTTATTTCAAATATGGCTGTTACTTGCTAGAAGTTGTAGATTTGGAGGAAAATGATTATCTGATATTGATTAACAATTGTTATGTATTTGAAAGCATTTTGAATGATAGTATTATAAAAGTTTATGAACCATTCAAAGTTTTACAGTTAAATATAGATACAAAACTTATAATAAATGTGTGCAAATTTGAATGTAGTCAATACAAAGTATAGTAGTAAAATCCAAATAGTTACTAATTATTTTGTTAAGTAAGTTAAGATTTAACTTTATACTTAAATAAATACTTTGATGTTGAATAATGTTCAAAAAATGTTGTAGTTAGTAATTTATTCTATAAAAACATAGACATCATTATTATCATAGGTACTAAATTTTAACTTTCTTTAAATAAATAAAGAGGTGCAATTATTAAAAAGGTTTTTTGTTTAAATGGTCTTTCTTTAAATTTGCTGGTAGATGCTGTTTTCTTTGACCTTAAACTGCTTCCACAGCCTTTCCTTCCTTGTGAGGTAATCCAGTGGTCTGGCTTTTGTTGCTTGATAGAAGTAGGTTATTAGCAGTTCATAGGAATATGTAATTATAATATTGAACATTCGAAATTTACAAAGAGATATTCCGTTCCAAAAAAATAATAAATAAAAAGGAACCTTATATTTATTGGCCACTGACCTCTATAGTGTTATGTCATACAACAAATGCATAATTGCAAATATTGGCATCAAAAAATAAAACTCCCAAAAAGTCGGTAGCGCAAAGCTCGAAAAGCTGGCAACACCGTTCAGGCACTTTCCCCTCCCGCCCCAGTTTGTTTCAGTCAGCCTTCAGATTTTCAGTCGATACTTTTACAGACCCGTCTCCGCATCGCGGAAGCTGTGTATTATTTTTTATTCAATTTACTGAGTTTATAAGCTAAGAAATTGTTGATTTACATTAAAGTTATAAAAAAGGGTGTATGTTCATAGTATGTCTATAATCGGAACTATCGTAATCGAGTTTTTATGCAGTGTTTGGCCTCGATGCGGCGAGTGTGTTATCGATTTTGATTGAAGCTTTTGCGTGATTCTGTTTTGGTAAGTTCAGTGAGCTAAGTACCTTACCTATAGGTACCTAACTTATTGCTAAAAACTGGACTTCTTCCACGATAAGGTGGGCAAGGTTAACGCTACAGCATTAATTGTCTACGTTAGCTCTACTCTGTAACGCCTTGTACCTATTATAGTCTGTAAGTTACTGTTTGTGTAAAATGAATAAATAAAGAATACCTAGGTACATAAATGTTATTATGTAAGTACCT
The DNA here is from genome assembly GCA_932526365.1 of Lobophora halterata. NCBI lineage: Eukaryota > Metazoa > Arthropoda > Insecta > Lepidoptera > Geometridae > Lobophora > Lobophora halterata. Next base: position 4,352,934 of record OW052028.1, on the reverse strand, counting down.
ATAGTTAGAAAACCGTAGTATACCTAACATAACTACTAGTTTACGATGGATGATGGAAGCGCCTATTTTAGCTCGTTGGGCTTGGTTTGAAATTCAATGCCACAAATCAATTATCGGATTGGATGTCTTGAATCCGTAGGTCAATATAATTACCTACTTATTTGACATTTCAGTTTAGGAATTTTTTGGCAACAGTCAGTTTTGTCAAAGGTTTTTTTTGTGAACATTATAGAAGGGTCTCTTATTCACCCATGTAGGTAAATTACCTACTGTTTTACTAAAATAGTACGGTAAGGTAAAGGTACCGAGTTTCACTAGATCAACCGCACGGGCTCGTAATAAATATCTTTTTCCGTTGGCACGGGTAAATTCGTCATCAGGAAATTGACAAAGTTACCCGATGATCATTAGAAATTTAGGGTAAATTCGTCACTTTTCAATTTATTTTACACATTGCTACATTACCAGTAGGTACTAGATAGGTAGGTACCCGACCATTCTACATCCAGAACGAACCTTGCTAGCCAACACGTCGGCTAATGTGTTTACATTTCGCCTTCCGTATAAACAATAGATCAAAATGATCTATCTGTAAACCACATCCATCAACCTTTATTTCTTTAATATTAAAGTTCAAAATTCGCGAATAATTATGATAGAAACAAACTATAAAATGTTTATTTTCGCGCCAGCATATTTTCTGGTGTGGCCACCTTGGTTTTTGCAGCTACCTACCTACCATCATTTAAGTAATGGTAAAGTTAAATTTTACGCTAGGTTAGGTACAGGGGGAGTAAAATTGAATTTTAAATTTTGAATTTCAAAAAAATATAAAGAAAATTGATCAAAAAATCTGTTTAAAAGAGATTTTTAGTTTGTAATAGTTTTTATAGGTCCTATCTAGGTACCGGAAGTTGAAAAATTATTCAAATATCAAATTTTGGTCCTTCAACGAATCGAATATCGTGGTAACATTAGATGGCTGTCTATGTTTTTGAATTAAGTACGAAAGGGGCGCTCATTTCAATTAAAATTACTTTTTGCCCTAGGACCTCAAATTCAGTTTTACTCCCCCTAAACCTAGCATTTGAACATTACCAGCTGAGAAGTGAAAATAACTACATATTTATCCCAATCGGTTTAGTAGTTTCGAGATTCAGTAACTAGCATACAAACGTTCGTTATTTTCATTAAAAATTAAAATTATTTAATTTTGAGTTTCTTTTTCAGGTAGCAAATAATGATGGTTCCACACAAACGTCTATCGACGATATTTCTCGCAGCCTTTGTCGCCATCCTATGGATCGGTTCTGGTAAGAATGTCTTACCTAATTATAATTACTTAGGTAGTTTTAATTTATGTCTTTTAGAACGAAAAGAAACACTAAAGAGAGATGGGTATGGCCTTTCCACGTTTTCAAATGCAACAATTAAAAGTTGCTAAATGGACCAAATAATAAACGTAAATATTAATCAAATTCTTAAATGTTTAAATATTCTCAAAAATCTTAAATTGGTAGGTATCTATCGGACAGCAAGATAAGATAAGATAAGAATTTTTTTTTATACCATAAAAAACACAATTACCACAGTTACAAAAGTAGAGTAGTATGTATACTAATATGTATGTATGTATATAAAATATAGGTATAAAAAAGGTGAGAACTCAGCATATGCTGCAGCGACATTGTATGCCACTGAGCGCTGGTTTTCTGTGGCACCGGTGATTGAGCACTAAAACTACTTCTTTCCTCGGTGCTAAAACTTCCTTTTTCAGCGCGTGCCATCGACTGCTTCAAATGCGTGTCAATGAACGGCAAATTCCCTCCATGTGATGATCCCTTCCACAACAACCACTCGCTGCAGATGCTAGAAGCGCCCTGCATGGGCGGTCGTAAAGGGAGGGACGGACTTTTCCCCGCTACCTCCTGCATCAAGATCGCCGGAGTCTTTGGTAACATATAAGGATACAATCTCCTATTTTTAACTAGGTATAATCTATTTTTGCTGGGGTCTTTGGTAAGGATTCAATTTCCCTAGAGACGCCTAATGCGTGTCAACAACCACTATTGATACTAGAAGCGCCTTGCATGGGTCGTAAAGGGAGATACTGTATCTTGTTGCATCAAAATCGTCAAAGTCTTTGGTAAGGATACAATTTCCCCAGAGACAACTGATGCTTATGTTTCCAACATCCACTTTATATGCTAGAAACGCCCTAATTGGGTGGTCGTAAAGGGAGGGACAGACTTTTCCCCGCTACCTCTTGCATCAAAATAGCTGGGGTCTTTGGTAAGGATTCTATATCCCTAGAGACTAGAAGACGACTAGAAGCTAACTAACCGCAAGCACCGCCGCAAGTAGAAAACTACAGTACTTTCTTACAATTAGAAAACTGTTTTACAAGTAGACAACTTCGTTACAAGTAGATAACTTTGGTTAAGTACAGACAGCGTCAGAGATAAGTATCCCCGTTGCACAAGACACCCAGCTATAAATATTTTCAAAAAATTGTAATACTATAATTAATTTTAGGTTTACATACGGTAATACAAATATAATCTATTTTTTAAAGGCAAAACTTCTACATTCGCTGCGACCGACGGTGATTTGAAGGGATTTGAAGCCGGGTATTATAATGCAAGGGGGATACTTATCTATGACGGTGTCTGTACAAATATATAACTCCGATACAAGTAGGTTAGGTAGGTAGTTCAAAAGCTACAATAGGTACAAGAAGAAAACTTCATCACAAATATAAAACGACGTTAGGTATAAGAAGAAAACTACGATAGGTACAAGAAGAAAACTTTTGTATCGATACTCAGCACTGGTTATTTTAAAATATTTTTTTATAAATTGTTCTTTCAGATGACACGGGCGAGTCTATCACAGTCCGAGGCTGCGGTCTGGATTCTGGCACGGCTACCACCGACACGGAGATCATACGCATGTCGCACTGCGGACGGTTCTATTATAACAATAGGTAAGCTGTTGCATAATAGACAAAAATAGTAGATTATGCACTAAGGGGATAAAGCAGTGTCTTATGTCGCGGGTGGCATATTGAACATCCGTTAACTCCTGAGCGAAGCGAGGGAGTTATGTAGAGTCCTGAGTGACGCGAGGGGTTCAAGCTGCCCAAGACGAAGACAGGCTTTATCCCAGAGGAGCATACTCTACTTTTCACACCTTCTGTGAGGCAATAAAAATCCAGGGCTCCGAACTCAGCAGCCAACACCGTCTTTTGTTTCACAATCTTTAAAGTCGCGCCTTTTTTCTTTGTCTTATGAGTGGCCAGTTCAATTTTAGAACAAACCTTTTTTACAATGTCATATGGGCGTTCTTTTACTTAGAGTTTGTCACGAGTTTCCATACGAATTTTACGTTCCAAATTCAAATCACATTACTACCCTAGGGAGTTTCATACAACATTACTTACCTAGGTAGGTAATGCTTTGCTTTACCTTGATGATAGCATGATATGTAATTGGATATTGTCGAGCAAGTGGTGTGAAAAAGTTATTTATACACCAAGGGCCTGAAGCAAGACATTTTATGCGAGAAATGTGAGAATGCTTTTATCAGTGAGCCAAAGGATATTTATGTCGAGGATAAAATGCAAGTCAGGAACGAGGTATACACAAGATTTTTCACTTCTAGTGACCGTAGCCAATACTGTCACAGGGAAGCGAAATACTTTTTTTTTTTCAATTATTTTAAAACCTAAATTACTAAACCGATTTTGATTAAATTTCTATGGGACCGATCTGAAAGTTTATCCTCTTAAAAACATATTTTTAAAAATAATTTATTAACAACAAAGTTAGGTAGCAAACATAAAAAAAACAAAAAACATTCAACCGAATTGAGTCTTCCTCCTTTTATGAAGTCGGTTGGAAAATGGTTTGCTTCAGGCCCTTTGTGTACAAATAACTACATTCCTACCAACTTATCTGTGAGGTGGCAGAGAATGGAACTACAGCCACTTGCATACGTCTTGCTATCGTCTTACGACGTAAAAATAACATTGTTTAGATCTTGCCAGACTTTTTATACTTTAAAAAGTAGTAGCTCTGTACAGATTACACAAAAAAAGCACATAATGGTATTAGGGTTGCCTATAACAACATCTTTAGGCAACTAATGGGACTAGATCGCTACTGCAGTGCCTCTGGTATGTACCTAGAAGCACGAGTAGATTCCTTTAACGCCATCCAAAGGAACAGAGTTGCTAAATTTATATCCAGAGTTGACAAGTGTAAAATAGTAGATTATGCACTAAGGGGATAAGTGTCTTATGTCGCGGGTGGCATATTGAACCCTGAGCTAACGAGGGGTTATGTAGAGTCCTGAGTGACGCGAGGGGTTCAAGCTGCCCAAGACGAAGACAAGCTTTATCCCAGAGGAGCATACTCTACTTTTCACACCTTCTGCGAGGCAATAAAACGCGAGACGCGAGGGCTCCAGCAGCGAACACCGTCTTTTGTTTCACAAACTTTGAACTCGCGCCTATTTTCTTTTTTTATGAGTAGCCAGTTCGATTTTAGAACAAACCTCTTTACAAATGCCATATTGGCGTTCCTTTACTTAGAGTTTTCCACGAGTTTCCACACGAATTTGACGTTCCAAATTTAAATCACATTACAACCCTTGGGAGTTTCATACAACATTACCTCCCTAGGTAGGTAATGCTTTGCTTTACCTTGATGATAGCATGATATGTAATTGGACATTGTCGAGCAGGTGGTGTGAAAACTCTATTATAGCGAGTCTGGCAGACAGGCTTCTCTTATCTAATGTGTACAGACGATGGGTGCAAATTGCATCCTAACAAAAATTTTACTTTGTATTTTATTTGATTGTTGTATTTTTTGTATGTGCTTACTATGTAGGTAATGGATCTTTGTGTCTGAATAAATAAATATTATTATTATACAAAACTCAATTCAAATGTCAGTTGCATCGTGTACCGTTGCGATCACAGCGACGCTCCTCAATTCACAGATAAGTTGGTAAGTAGAACTGTATTTAGGAGTGTTGAAATAGTTTATTCATTTCCTAGATACGTCCACGGCTGCCTGCAAAGCTGCAACGATGCTGACGCGTGCAATTCGTCGAGTCAAATCAAACCATATCTATCTATCTGCACCTTATTATCATATCACATCATATCTACGGTATTTAGGAGCTAACAGCGACACCAAAATATATTTGGTACAATAAATCGCTAAACAGTAAGAAAGTAGGTACTTAAAAATATATGGAAAATTCTAAAAATAATTTGCTAAATATGTAATGGTGGCTTCACACGGTATGTGCTAACACGCGCCGCGTTAAGGTCATCTGTACGAGTGAGCGCGCGCCGCAGAGTCCGGAATATCCCTTCTCGGGCGGGCGAGTGTTAACCAACATTCTCTCTCGCTCGCTTTACACGGCCTGTGCTAACACAAGTCGTGTGAAGCCACTATAAGAAGGTTTTTGCTACAAAGTTTTTATGAAATAGGACTATTTTGCTTTTCTACTCTGGAAAAATGTTTATCTACGTCACTTATGCCTACTTACACCAAACTGACAAAGTCCCTAAGCAATTATTTTACTCGCTTGGTAGTTCTTAACAGTCCATATTCTGACTGCCAAGCGAGTAAAGTAATTTCTTAGGAACTTTGAAAGTTTGGTGCAAGGGGGCATTAATTCTTTAGGTTCTCAATAGACGAAACATAAAGACAGTGGGTCCTTTTATTGATGGCTAACATCGTTCCTCTCGCTGTCTATCAAAATCTGTGGCAGTAATTTCGTGAAATGCAACGGAAGTATGTAACAGGAAGTATATTCTTACTTTTTGGATAGTAGCAACCTCAGAAAAATAAAGTAAGTACCTAAATAGAATCTTTCCAAATTGAAATGAGAAGGCAAATGCGAGTACATTAAACTCAGAAGAATGATATAGGTATATGCTATTTCTTTGACTATAAACCTCGCTCGTTTTTGTCACTACACAACTTCCCATTGCAAATTTCCAAAATTTATTTTGCTCTATAGAATGTGTATAATACCTACGACTATATTTCAGTGCAATTATAATTCTTATCACTTATATCTAGTTGCATTGCAATGTTACTAACATAATCATAGATATTTAATTTATATCATAGGTATATATATATAGTAGGTAAAAGTACCACAGCACAGAGAAATAAAATATAAATAGGTACTAGTATTATTTATTATAATGGCTACTAGTTATGACCTTAAATATATATCTGTGGTTATAGCTGTTACGCGCCTAAAACTTAAGTATTTTTTACATTTTTATAATAATTTGCTAAGTTTACTATTTTTACAATTATTTACATATATTTTTCTATACTTTGAGACTGTTATAAGGGGTCGAAAATTAAAGTTAAGTTAAGCCTAAATCCTTAAGCACTATCATAAGGCCCAGAATCCCGAGCGCAGCTATCTCGCTTGCACATTTGTACATTTCTGAAGATATAACTTGACTAAGTATTCATTTTAATAAAGTGGAGTGGTGAATTTGTTACTACAATATCACTAATGCCTACTTGAACCAAACTGTCAAAGACCCTAAGCAATTACTTTACTCGCTACAGTCCAAATTCTGACCGTTAAGACTTTCCAAAACTCTACTACTTCTCTTTTTAAAAGTTTGGTGCAAGTCGGCATTAATGCTTTAATAAGTTTAACAAAGGTAAGCTTGTAAGCTAAAGTGTACTGACAGTTGTCGGGAATACTTTCCTAAGCTTAATATACTAACATTGCGTAGTATGTACATGTATGAGGTAATAATGTTTGTAAAATGTAATATTCACTTATTTCAAAGAGTCAAAAGTAAGCGCCATGTTGGCAAACTGAGCCAACCACCATGCAAAACCGAGATGTTTAGTAGGAGTCTATTTTGTATGGCACCGAGAATTTATAATCATTTACCAAGTGACATTTTAGAAACTGACTCAATTAATTTATTTAAACAAAAGGTTAAGAAATTGCTGACAGAAAAAGCTTATTACAGTGTAACAGAATATCTTTGTGACAAACATTTATGAATTTATTTTTTATTAATTTTGATTATAATGTATACCTAATGTAATGTAATAATGTAATGGAATTGATTTTATTTAATGTTGCATGATTGTATTTTTTCTCTTAAATTATGTTATTTTGCACGCTGTAAAGTAGAGCACAGCTGAACTCGTCAACATGTTTTTTACCAACTTTTTTTACCTGTGTTTCGCAAATAAAGATTATGAATTAAGGATATGGGCAAAAATGATTTGCAAAAAAAAAATTACTAAGATTTCGTGAGGTTGTAGTAAAATAATCACTGTTTCACTTTGCTGTAATTTAGGTAAAAAATACAATTTACACACAGACAATGTATATTTGTATATTCAAAAAGTTAGTATTTTAGTATTATGCAGATAATTAGTTATTTTCTTCAACTGGTACTAAATCTGTAAGTTACTAAGCTAGGTATCTTAATTATTATTTATCTGTTACTATTAAAAATTCTGATACCTTTAATTATACGCTTTATTGTGATTTTATACCTACGTGAGAATTGAGAATAGTCTAGTCCAATTTTGTAAGCACAGCGATAAATTGTAAATTTAATATTATCAAGCATAAATATATGGTATACAAATTAAATTGCATTTTTTTACTATGGTATATCATTTGTCTTTGAAAAAAAAACGATAAGTATAAATTATCATAATTTTATTTCAATGAATTCACATACATCAACCAATTAATATACAGGGCGTCCCACGGCTATGCCATATGGAGGGAAAGTACCTTGAATATTGTAGATGGAACATTTTACTGAAAGAATACATTATTTGAATTTAAAAAACAATTTAAACTGCATTCACAGATATTTAAATAATTACATGGTTGAACCGGGAATCGAACCCGTTACACGAGAAAATTAATCACTCTGTAGCTTTATCATACTGATCGAAAGGCTCATAAGGATTATTTTTTACTAAATAACGTACAGTGTCACAAATAAAAGGAAGACCATGTAACGGGTTCGATTCCAGGTTCAACCATGTAATTATTCAAATATCTATGAATGCAGATTAAATTGTTTTTTAAATTCATTTTTTTTTTTTCATTCAAACAGTAAAATGTTCCATCTACAATATTCAAGGTACTTTCCCTCCATGTGGCATATCCGTGGGACGCTCTGTATTTGAACAAATAACATCGACAGTAAAAAATTCATCAACGGTGACGAAGTCGCACGCGGGTCAGCTAGTAACTATTCAGAAACTGGATTAACGTATAGTATAGGCCAGGGGTCACCAAATGGCGGACCGCGGTCCGCATCCGGACCACCCCGACCCATTTTGTGCGGACCGCGAGAACACAGCAATTTGCACTACAGAGTACGTAATGCAATCTATCCGTGGGAACCTGTAATTGGCTCTCTAAAGCTAAATAATAGTAATTGGAGAGATTATTTTGTCATAAGTCAGAGTCGATAAGTCAAGTAGTGGTGGTTGCGACTTTACTAGAGGCTTCTATGGAGTTTTGGAGGCAACACGAAAATTCACGTTTTACAGCATTACACTATTCACCAACACTCATACACGTTCACGAGCACATATTGGATAAAAAAACCACCGTTTTTACACTTATACACTCAAAGTTATACAAGTTTTGTCAATCAATTTAATGCCGTCTATGCGCCATTTTTCATGTTCCCGCCAAAAACCCCCGTATCCCCCATTATGCATTATCTTTGTTGACGTAAATTCGAAACGGCGAAGTAACGAGGTAACAAGAAAGAAAGAGATCGCGGATTGCGAAAGCATTTACTCTCTGCATCCTGATCGTGAATGGAGCAGTTTAATGTCAATAGCTTGCACCAATAAAATTTTACTCCAAAAAATGTTTTTTTTCTCATTGATATGTAAAAAAAAAAACATTTGTTATTTCCGTAATTACCTACATTTGTTTAATACATATTTTTTTTCTGTCAAATGTTGTGCCTATACCCAACAGTGGGTGCAAGAGGCTGGGTACATAGATAGAAATGTAGTGCGGACCGCGAATTTCATTTCTTAAAACGGACCCCGAGCGAAACTATGGTGACCCCTGGTATAGGCTATAATTATCAGCAGTGGTGGAATGCGGGCAAAGTCGCCGACAGGAACTAGTCACTCTGTTTATCTTCTTCTGTGGGTGAGTCCGCATCCACGTCTTCAGTCATCATTGTGGTGTACGTGTCATCAGATTCTAAAAAAATAGTTATTTGTATACCAAGGGACTGAAGCGAGCCATTCACGAGATTTTTCATTTATGATGTCCCTAAGTTCGAAATTTGAATAAAGTTCTCAACTTCCAGCATAAACCTAGATTAGATAGAGAAACCTGGGGCTAGATGACATTGCGCGAAATATCCAAAATAAATATTTAGCTCAATACTCAATATTATATAATTTGTCATCACTAGGTACTTTTTTAACGGTTAAAAAACAAAATAATCAAATAAGGCGGGAATAATCGATAGGTAAGTAGATGTCGATATCTACTTATACTTACAATACATACATACAAACATACATAGACTAGAAAAACATAAGCCATCCTTATCAGTTTCCTCCATAAAATCCTTAACAAGTTAAAAGTTTATAAAAACAAACCCCGACTGCGAAAATATTAAATATAGGTACTTACTACATTATTGATTGTGAATTCTTTATTTCAATTAAACTTAAATTCTTTATTGTCATAGATATAAAAAATATTAACACACGTAATTAATAAAAGGCAAATGTACATAGGCGAGCTTAACCCTTAAAAGAGTTTTCTTCCAGCAAACCTTTGAGAAGGGTTAGAAAAATATTACACCTACCTAAGTTAAAACTAGGCTTTTTCATTGTAAAGATTGCGTGAAATGTCCAAACATTATATTATTTACCCACAGAAGTATTAAAGTATAGAAACACAATATAGTACATTGAAAATGCAACCAGTAAAAGGGAGCCACATTGGCTAACTTCTAGTACATTTTGGTCCGATGCAAATTTCCGAAAAAGTGAAGTAACATGGCTAGATAAATATTATATGTACTACTCGGCTTTTTCATTGTCAATAAAACTACATCATAAAAAGTAACAAACATTATTTGAAAATTGAAATATTTAATTGGTATTGACAAGGTGTCTGAATATTTTTGGTCCTGTCTTACGATTCCCTTTTGTTAGGATACTGTCCATTTTGTTCTATAGGAACATCGTTATTCATCTATGTATTTACCTATCTCACCGAAGTCCGGGCTGGGCGTGGGTTTGGTGTCACACTTGCAGCGCCGCATCTCCTCGAGGATCCTCAGTTCTGATGGAAGGAGCTCCAACTTTTCCGCCGCTGACATTTTCGCTGGAATAAACAATAATTACGACAACATTACATATAAAAAATATGGTTCAGTACCTAGTTATATTATTTTAGGATTATTTACATTTTTATTGACCCCCTGTCTGATTTTTTTTTTGTCATTTTGGACATTTACACCGCATCCATTGGGTTTTGATACTGTCCATCTTGGTGTTTTATAGCGAACACCGTTATCCATCAATGTAGGGTTGCCATCTCTAAAATTTGGAAACCAGGACAAGACGTGTGAAAACCCCGGATTTTAGAGCCCAGAGCCCGGACATGTCAACAGGGTTTCAACCAACTTCAAAAAAGGTTGAGGTTCTCAATTTGGTTGGTTTTTTTTTATTTTATTTCATATTTATTTATCTTAACTAAGTTTTATATATAACAGCCAATAACAGGTCTCTCTTATTAGGTAAGTAAATAGTCCTACTTAATAAACATTAACTGAGTTCTGATATCAAATGAATCATAACAGTTTTTGACTTGCTAAATATTTTAGAATAAGTATGTAGTACGTAGCCGTTCTTAACTCTTTCATTTTTATATCAAAATCTTAATAATCACCTATTGCTAATATTTATACATTATATATTTTATACTTTTATATCAGATGATCGTCGGCCGAAGCGCATAATTTTTTTTTAAATCTTAAGTATTAAATTATTACTATGGATATGGTTTGTTACTGCATAACTTCGTCATAGATGAACCGGTTTGGAAAATTAGTTTTTATTTGAGAGGATATAGTACTTTCATTTTGGTTCCATAGAAATTTCATCAAAATCGGTTCAGAATTTTAGTTTTCATCGCGGGCGGCCCAAGTCTTTTTCAAACCCGGACTACAAATGAGGTCCGGCCCAGATGCTCCCCGGACGCCCTCTATACTAGGACAAATCCGGGGAAACCCGGACGGATGGCAACCCTACATCTATGTAATGGCACATATAATATAATTCTATACTAGTAGTAATGGTAATCAAAATGAAATTATGATGAGAGAGATGAGATTACGCATTAGTCTCATCTGCCACCTGCTCTGTCCCCCTAGGGTGACAGATGGGATAAAAAAGAGTTATATGTCCCACTGTTGCTAAAAGGGGGGACAAATAAAACTTTAATTAATTTTAAAAGTTCTATCCGTCCCACTGTTGCTAAAAGGGGGGACAAATAAAACTTTAATTAATTTTAGTTCTATCCGTCCCACTGTTGCTAAAAGGGGGGACAAATGGAACTTTAATTAATTTTAAAAGTTCTATCCGTCTCACTGTTGCTAAAAGGGGGGACAAATGGAACTTTAATTAATTTTAAAAGTTCTATCCGTCCCACTGTTGCTAAAAGGGGGGACAAATGGAACTTTTATTAGTTTTTAAAGTTCTATCCGTCCCACTGTTGCTAAAAGGGGGGACAAATGGAACTTTAATTAATTTTAAAAGTTCTATCCGTCCCACTGTTGCTAAAAGGGGGACAAATGGAACTTTTATTAGTTTTAAAAGTTCCACCTGTCCCCTTGTCACTTACTCAGTGAGAACTTCACGCCGCTCTTGGCAGGTTTCTCGGGGGTGTCTTCGCAACGGCAGGTGGGGTCGTCCAAGGCGGCCTGCGCCTCCGCGCGCCGCCGGACGTCACCCGGCAACTCTTGTGGACCTACACATCATTATCATCGTTATCATTGATTGAGGACGTGGTGGCCGAGTGGATGAGGCCCTTACCTGTGGTTCTCGAAAACGGTCAGGCCGTGCAGACGGAGGCTGACCATTTCCGAGAACCCGACTTGTAGGTTAGTTACAGGCGAGGCTGAAAAACAGCGTGGCTGAGTCCTCGACCTTTTCAGAATATCGCAACCTAGCTTTAAAACATTTTTGTACTAGGTTAGCAAGTATAAGTGAATAAATGCCTTTTTATTTTATTTATTTTACCTTGCGATCTGATAGTCGCGGGTTCGAATCCCGGTGGCAGTCATGCGTAAATGGGTTTTTTCGGTCGAAATAATCTGTGTATGCATCCCATGTTTTCGCAACAGTAAAGGAAAACATCGTGAGGCATGTCGTAGAACCTGAAGTTCGAAAACATGTGTAGAGTGCATGAAAGGAGCCTCCTGGAGGCGCACTTGAAATCCTTTCACCACACTGGTTCGAAGGAACTAGTGACACGATAAGAAGATCATCATCATCATTGTAGGCGACGTGTGACTACAATTAGATTATTTTTTTATTTTGCTTAGATAGGTACCTACTGGTTTTACTTGTCTCTTTTCCTTTATAAGCTGATATATTAAGTACCTACTTACTGTCCTGTATTTGGTTTAAAATAAATAAAATGTTGCAAATGCGCAAGAGGCGCGAACGAGTAATGAGGTCAGAGGGGTAGCGGGGGGTGTGCCTGTCGACCTACGACCTAACTAATTTTTTTTTTTTTTTAATGCAGTGATCCTTATGAATGACCGCGCTCGGACGTATGTCGCGACTCTCGTCATTTTGCAACCCTTTCTCAAGAAATCTTCGTTTCTCTTTCCATCGCCTACAATCATCTTCATCATTAGGCAGTGTCCTAATAGAACGCGATCACGCGATCGTCGCGCGTGCAAGCGATGCGACCGTCGCGCGATCGCGCGATCAAACGTACTAACGTCAAATAGGCGTCCCAATTGACATCGCATCGCGTCACGCGATCGCGCGATTGCCAATCGGGACGCCTATTTGACGTTAGTACTACGTTTGATCGCGCGACGGTCGCATCGCTTGCACGCGCGACGATCGCGTGATCGCGTTCTATTAGGACACTGCCTTATCATCTTCAGCCATTATCAGCCCACTGCTGGGCACAGACCTCCTTCATTAACTTTTGGACCTACACAATACCTATAAATATGGGAACTTATAAAGATGCACTTGTACAGGTTTGGTCACGTAGTCAATATCCTGTAAAGGTAAAAAATCTCACGCATTTTCGAGCTATATTCAAAAAGTTCCATGAAAATGATATTAACAAGGTTAAGGTTTAAAAAAACTGAAAACCCGGCTGCGAAATAATTATGCATTCATTGTCAATTCATTATTCCAAACTAAATGTAAATATTTAACTTATATAGGTACTGAGTTCGTTTTATATTTGTAATCTCCTTTGAAATCACTTTGAAATCACAGACATAAATCTTAAATATACTTATATCTGTGTTTGAAATACCTTCATTTTGATACACTACTCGATGGATTTGGTAAACAAAAAATTATTAAACTTACTATTTAGCTCCAAAAATCCACCATTTTTTAAAAAAAAATTACACACAAATGAGCTAACAGCCTAGGCCAAAGCGCAACACTTATATATATTATAAAAACACTTGGGTTAAGACTAATCTAACGATACCTTAACTGTCATAATCCATCCAACCATACATATTAGATACGCGCGAAAAACACAACCCTTCCTTGGCAGTCGGGTAAAAAAATCGGGTCTGATAGGACGAGGAAAGCGAGGGACAGAAATACCTGGAAGAGTTTGGGGGAGGCCTACGCCAATGAGGCGACTACGTTATAGATTTAGAAAAATGGTATAAGTAAATAATTTAAGGGGAATCCTCAAGGCAAATATCCATACAAAATGTTTCAGACAAATACTCTAAAAGTACGCCGTATTATAGTAATTTCTTCACACTATTCGTTTCGTTCATATTTTTTGATTTCGTCAACAAAAAAAGTGAAAGGAAACGAACAAATACTCAAAAAGTACGCCGTTTTATAGTAATTTCTTCACACTATTTATTTCGTCCATGTTTTTCGACTGATTTAAAAAAAAGTGAAAGGTTTCATACTTTAATTTAGATTTTATACGTGTTTTAAAATTAACCCTCCTAACTTAAAAACACGTATAAAATCTAAATTAAAGTATGAAACCTTTCACTTTTTTTTAACTCAATCGAAAAACATGGACGAAATAAATAGTGTGAAGAAATTACTATAAAACGGCGTACTTTTTGAGTATTTGTTCGAAACATTTTGTATGGAATTCGGATTTGACGATTAGCCTTGAGTAAGAAAAAAAAATGCTATTTACTTTTACTTTATTGCGGTTGCTTGTTGTTCCTAATAAATAATAGTAGATTATGCACTAAGGGTATAAAGCAGTGTCTTATGTCGCGGGTGGCATATTGAACCCTGAGCTAACGAGGGACTCAGTTAATTGCTAAACGAAGCGAGGGAGTTATGTAGAGTCCTGAGTGACGCGAGGGGTTCAAGCTACCCAAGACGAAGACAGGCTTTATCCCAGAGGAGCATACTCTACTTTTCACACCTTCTGCGAGGCAATACAAAGCCAGGGCTCCAGCAGCGAACACCGTCTTTGGTTTCACAATCTTTGATGTCGCGCCTTTTTTCTTTTTTTTTATGAGTGGCCAGTTAGATTTTCGAACAAACCTTTTTACAATGCCATATGGGCGTTCTATTACTTAGAGTTTTCCACACGAATTTGACGTTCCAAATTCAAATCACATTACAACCCTAGGGAGTTTCATACAACATTACCTCCCTAGAGAGGTAATGATTTGCTTTACCTTGATTTGCTTGCTTGTCGAGCAGGTGGTGTGAAAAAAAAAATACTCACAAGGGCATTTCTCGAAGGGTTGCGAGCGCTCCAGCGCGTCCTTAACCACGCGCAGCATTAGGTGGCGGTAGTCCGACTGCCTCACCGGCGGCACGGACGCGCCCGTGGCCCGCGCGAACACTGCAGACGATACTAGCGTTACTGTACCGTTACGTTAACTTTGTGTTACGTTAACTTTGCGTTACGTCAACTTTACGTTACGTACGTTAACTTTGTGTTACGTTAACTTTGCGTTACGTCAACTTTACGTTACGTTATCATTACGTTACGTCAACTTTACGTTACGTTATCATTTCGTTACGTTAACTTTACGTAACGTTGGGTTATGTTACGTTACGTTACGTTAACTTTGCGTTACGACAACTTGTTACGTTAAATTTACGTTCTGTTAACTTTACGTTGAGTTATGTTAACTTTACGTTGAGTTGTAACGTTACTTTAGCTTTGCGTTACGTTAACTTTATTACATAAACGTAATGTTACGTTGACTTTAATTTATGTTAGTTAACGTTACATTAACTTTAAATTACGTTGTGTTACTACGTTGATTTTATGTTTCTGACACGTTTGTTTCAAACTTAATGAATGTTAATGTAACGTTACGTAGCGTTAAGTGAACATTACTATACGTTCATGTTACGTTAACATTATACGTTATAAATAATTAATATACGTTAATGTAACATAATATTAACGTAACGCTACGTTACGTTACGATTAATTTACGTCACATTATGTTCTCTCACAGTCTTTCCATACTGTAGCCACTGACCGCGGCCCGTCAAGCATATCAATGGTAACGAATCTCATATATAGTATTAGACTTGTAGCAGCATCCCGGCATCTCTCTCCGGCGGCATCTCTTTCTAAGTGACGTGCAACTCCGGGATGAACAAATATTTATACCTTCGTATCAACTCTCGAATATTCTAGGACAGCCTCGACCAATCACAGATGAAGAACAGGACAGACTCAGCAAAGAACGAAATAGATATACTTTTTACTCGATCAACGACCATACTAACACCGGCCTAAATTTACTATATAAATAGCGCATTTTTCCGTAATAAACCACCATTTGGTTCATACAAATCTAAGAAGTTGTTTAAGTGAAAATCTCCTGAACTCAAGATAGGAAAGTGTTAGTGCATCCAGACAACGGATCTCTCTCACTCCCTACACTGGTGACCCCGAACAGAACATCCCTACGGAGCATCATCAAGATTCAATGCTACCACGAACGCCACCTACGTCTCCATCCAAACATCAAGAAACACCTTTCACCATGGAACCGCCGAACCAGACCGAAGCCTCCACCTCACGTGAACTACCACCTCCAGAATCTTCCACGCATCTACGAGAAATCGCCGGAATCTCGCTTTCCCTGCGGATTCCGCCGTTTTGGCGAGACAAACCCCGTCTCTGGTTCATCAGCTTTGAAGCCGCAACCAATGACTTGAAGAAAGGACAAGCCCAGCTAGCTCAAATGGTCATAGCTCAGCTGGAAAAACAGGACATTGAGCAAATCTCTGACTTACTCTACAACCCACCGGACGCTCAGCCTTACACCACCTTGAAGAACAGGCTGATTTCTATCTACGAAGAATCCGACAGCCGTCGCCTCCAAAGACTTCTCTCCGGAATAGAACTCGGACACCAAAGGCCCACGCAACTACTACGGCACATGCGCAGTCTGGCGCGGGATAACATTCCCGATTCAACGCTACGCCTACTGTGGACCAACCACATGCCTTCTCACGTCCGTTCAGTGTTGGCGGTCAGCGAGTCCCTTAACAAACACACGACACTGGATGAACTCGCCGTACTAGCCGACAAGATGTTGGAGAATCTGCCTGCTGAAAACATCTCAGCAATCAACGCCGCTTCAAAATCACAACCTCCAAACGACAAGATGCAATCCTTGGTTGAGGAAATTCGAAAATTATCTTTCGAAGTCGCCGCTCTCAAATCAAATCAACGATATGGTCAACAACATCAAAACAACGACCAGCCGAGACGACCATTCTTCCGTCGTGACCGTTCACCGAACAGAGAACAACAAACCAACAGATCGCGCAGTCCTACGCCGTCACCCTACTGCTATTATCATCGCCGATTCGGATCTCAAGCCTACAGATGCACATCGCCGTGTTCATACAAAGCCGAACATCAGAAGCCGGAAAACTAATAACTACGCTAGATGAGGCGGGATCTAGCGTAACTGAACACTCATACCGCCTATTCATCACCGACAAGAAATCCGGACTCACCTTCCTGATCGACACCGGTGCCAACGTCTCGGTCATACCTCCTACCAAAGGACAACTATCGAGACAGCTGGATTTTCAACTCTACGCCGCTAACAACACAGTCATACCAACCTACGGAGAGAAAACTCTAGAACTCGATCTCCACTTACGCCGACCATTCAAATGGCGTTTCATCATCGCGAAAGTCAGTAAACCTATCATCGGTGCCGACTTTCTCGAACATCACCAGCTCATCGTCGACATCAAAAATCGAAGACTCATCGACGGCAAAACCAATCTGGCAACACATTCATTTGTCAGAGCAACGAACGTGCCGACTATACGAAGCATCGATCTTCAACAAGCATACCACAACATCCTAGCAGATTTTCCCGGAACTACCAGACTAACTGCAATGGAGCTCACTCCAAAGCATAACGTCGAACATTACATCGAAACTACGGGACCTCCACTTCACTGCCGTGCACGACCAGTCGCACCTCACCGCTACGAACAAGTTCGAAAAGAATTCCAGAACATGATGGAACAGGGTCTATGCCGCCCAAGCAAAAGCCCTTGGTCATCCCCACTCCACATCGTGCCCAAGAAAAACGGAGATCTACGAGTCTGTGGAGACTATAGAAGACTGAACGCCGTCACAATCCCCGACCGCTACCCGATACCTCGCATCAAAGATTTCACTTTTCAACTATCCGACAAGACCATCTTCTCCACCATCGACCTAAACCGAGCTTACCAACAACTAAAAGTCCGAGAAGAAGACATAGAGAAGACCGCCATCATCACGCCCATGGGTCTTTTCGAGTTCCCTCGGATGTGCCCAGGTTTAAAGAACGCTGGACAAACATTCCAACGATTCATCCACGAAGTACTCCAAGGTCTCGACTTCGTGTACGCATTTATCGACGATCTATTGATTGCCAGCCCTGACGCCACAACACACGAGAAGCACCTCCGAGCAGTTCTTCGTCGCCTGGAAGACAACAGCATCACCATCAATCCTGCAAAATGTGTCTTCGGTCAAAACGAAGTCAAGTTCCTTGGTTTTACCGTGAGCAAAGATGGTATCAAGCCGCCTGCCGAAAAAGTGACAGCAATCACCGAGTACCCGCTTCCAAAAACAATCGAAGAATTAAGGCGTTTCCTCGGCATGCTCAACTTTTACCGAGAACACATTCCGAAGGCTGCTGAAATACAAGCTCCGCTAAACGCCTATCTGCACAACTTAAAAAGGCGTGATCAGACTCTCATTGAATGGACCGACGAAGCACGAAAATCATTTGAAGCAAGTAAAGTAGCGATACAAAATGCCGCTTTACTTGCCCATCCATCGCACAGCGCCACTCTCGCTATCTTCAGCGACGCCTCCGACCAATCAGCGGGAGCTGTCCTTCAACAACACATCAACGGGAAATGGCAACCACTTGGCTATTTTTCAAAGAAGTTTTCCGATGCGCAACGTAATTACAGCACTTTCGACCGAGAGCTACTCGCAATTTACATGGCGGTCAAGCATTTCAGGAAAATGTTCGAGGGGCGAAACCTCATCATTTTCACCGATCACAAGCCGCTTACATTCGTACTCCAGAAGCCACCATCAGCATCAGAAACTCCGCGACGAGCACGACAGCTCATCTTTATCAGCGAGTTCACCACCGACATCCGACACGTTAGTGGAAGCGAAAATGTAGTCGCCGACGCACTTAGCCGATTGCCAGTCGACAGCATAGCAAGCCCTACCACGCTCGACTACGCCAAAATCGCCGAAGCTCAAGACAAAGACATGGAAACTATCAAGCAACTACAAAACCGAAACAACTTGAAAATACAACAGCTCCATCTGCAAAATTCGCAAGTACCTATCTACTGCGAAACGTCAACATCTCACGTCCGACCATACCTGCCCAAGGAATATCGACGTGAAGCATTCGACGCAGTACACAACATCAGCCATCCCGGAATCCGAACAACACGCAAGCTCATCACACAGAAGTTCTTCTGGCCATCAATGAACACCGACGCGGGCACATGGGCGAAACAATGCCTACAGTGTCAACGATGCAAGGTTCAGCGACACACCATGAGCAGTTTGTCTTCGTTCGCACCGGCCGACAGATTCCAGCACGTGCACATTGACATCGTCGGGCCGCTACCTACCACTCCACAAGGCCATCGATACTTACTCACGATGATCGACCGAGCAACAAAATGGCCTGAAGCAGTACCTACAGACGATACTTCAGCAGAATCCATCGCAAAACTTCTCTACGAGAACTGGATAACTCGTTTCGGGTCTCCTGAAATCATCACGACGGACCAAGGACGAAACTTTGAAAGCCGCCTATTCGCCAAACTACTCAACTTAATGGGCGTACAAAAGACACGCACAACCGCATTCCACCCACAAGCCAACGGTATGGTAGAACGTTTCCACAGATCACTGAAGACCGCACTCAAGACTCGCCTATCTCAACATTCAACGTGGATAGACGAGCTACCTACAGTGCTCATGGGACTCCGCGCTGCAGCACGCTCAGACACCGGCGTAAGCGCCGCCGAGCTTACCTACGGATACAACTTACGCCTACCATCCGACTTTTTCGAAACTTCATCACATCAAAATCAAGAAGAAATGGATTTTGATTACGTTAGCAAATTACGCGACGTAATCAACTCCCTAAGTCCGTGTCTGCCTACATCATCACACAGCAACAAACGACCCATTTTCATCCATCAAGATCTCCAAACCTGCGAGCAAGTTTTCATCCGAGTTGATGCAGTAAAAAAACCTCTCCAACCTACATACGAAGGTCCTTTCAAAGTATTAGAACGAGATGGAAAGACTTTCAAATTGCAGCTGCCAGGAAACCGATCGAACGTCATTTCAATCGATCGCCTCAAACCAGCTTACACTGTAAACGAGGACCTATCAGACAACTCATCGCTTCCACCTTCAACAAATCAAGATATACCAACCGCACGAAATCCTTCGCCAGCTCCAGTGACAACAGCAACTCCTAGCCAGATTCCTCCGTCCATCCTAAGAACCACTCGAGCAGGGCGCGCCATCAATCTTCCGGTGCGCTTTCGCTAGGGGAAGAGTTATGTAGCAGCATCCCGGCATCTCTCTCCGGCGGCATCTCTTTCTAAGTGACGTGCAACTCCGGGATGAACAAATATTTATACCTTCGTATCAACTCTCGAATATTCTAGGACAGCCTCGACCAATCACAGATGAAGAACAGGACAGACTCAGCAAAGAACGAAATAGATATACTTTTTACTCGATCAACGACCATACTAACACCGGCCTAAATTTACTATATAAATAGCGCATTTTTCCGTAATAAACCACCATTTGGTTCATACAAATCTAAGAAGTTGTTTAAGTGAAAATCTCCTGAACTCAAGATAGGAAAGTGTTAGTGCATCCAGACAACGGATCTCTCTCACTCCCTACAGACTATAAATGCGATACCAATATTTGAAAATGTAAAAGTGGCGCCATCTAGTTGTGTAGTTTGTACTCACTAAACTCCACCATCTCTTGCGCGTCGATAGCAACCTCCACGCTCTCTTTGAGCGCATGGGAACAATCTCTGGTAACCCAGTCGCGTTCATAGCGAAGAGTTTTTGCTTCGGCGACAGCTGAAAGCAAATATATATTAACAACGCCATCTAGTGTCAGCATACTAAAAGCTTCTATTATTAATTCATTAGTATATGCAATGCCATCTAGCGAAAAATTTAAAATCACGCATGAATAAAAAACGGTGTGTTTCCATCGAATGTAACAATAAAATATCGCAAAGAAAAAGTTGAGAGAAAAGGAAAATTATAGGAGAAAATTTGTCAGAGTGAATTGAAATTTCATTAGAGAGTATTTGACAGCGCCAGCTTTCGTTGAACGACCTGTATGGATGTATGTAACTCAGGTAACGTACCTTCATCGACAATAACGTTGAGCATACAACGTATCTCGTGTTGCGGCGGGTATCTGTCTGCCACAGTCTTGGTCGAGGGAGGAGAACGAGCTAGAAACATAAAATGAAACTTATAAGATGAGCGAAGCGAGAGAGTTATGTAGAGTCCTGAGTGACGCGAGGGGTTCAAGCTACCCAAGATGAAGACAGGCTTTATCCCAGAGGAGCATACTCTACTTTTCACACCTTCTGCGAGGCAATACAAAGCCAGGGCTCCAGCAGCGAACACCGTCTTTGGTTTCACAATCTTTGAAGTCGCGCCTTTTTTCTTTTTTTTTATGAGTGGCCAGTTAGATTTTCGAACAAACCTTTTTACAATGCTTTTAACAATACCTACATATGGGCGTTCTTCTACTTAGAGTTTTCCACGAGTTTCCACACGAATTTGACGTTCCAAAATCAAATCACATTACAACCCTTGGCAGTTTCACACAACATTACCTCCCTTGAGAGGTAATGCATTGCTTTACCTTGATGATAGCATGATATCTAATTGGACATTCTAGAGTAGGTGGTGTGAAAAATATAGAAAGACTAGGTTTGTAATTATAAATTTACCTCTAGGATATTTCCATCTGGGATCGTCTCTAGACTCGGTCTCAGTCGGCAGAGGGTCGAGTTGACACGCGCGACATCGACACAGCTCGTCCAATGGACATCCGCAGCGGTTACAAAATTCTGCAAACAAATCTTTGGTTTAGGCTAGGCAATATCATAGTTATATCAATTTCGGTCTAGATATGCCTTGATATGATGTTAATAATATCCATTGTAACAGGCATTAGTAATTCCTGAAAAATAATTACACAGATCATCTTTTTCTCAGTCAAATACAGGCTGGCGTACCTCAAGGCTCGATACTCAAACCGCTACTGTTTTTTCTATACGCGGATGAAAAAGGCAACGCAATATAATAAATCAACGGATCAAAATAAAAATAAAATACTTCTTGATGATTCTAAGTTAAAATTAAACTTACGCTCCTTGATTTCGGCTTCGTCTACGAGTCCGAATATTTCTTGTCGTGCGGCGTCACGGCGGCCGCGCTGTGCGCTCGCGAGCCGGTGTCGCGCGGCAGAACGCTGTGTTGCGGGCAACAGGAATTGATGGACCAACTCTGCTACCGCTTCGTTCTGCTCTGCTGTTGACCTGAGTAAAGTTGTGAAGTTTTAAATTGTTATCTTTATTTTATTTAAATTATCATAAACCCTGTTCTTTGCTCTGAATATGATTAAAATCCTTGACTAAGGCTTCTTATGAGCGCTAAGTATTTTAAGTTGGATTAAATCATCGCACTGCACTAAAATTTTATCATTACCTACCGTCTTTTTTTGCCAATAATTTAACATTCACTCTCTCATCTATGCCATTTTCTGTATTAATTGTCTGTTTTTCCGCACGGCCAACATTAAAATATACTATTTTAACTCTTCAGCTGAACACCTCAATGACTCACATAAACTTAAGTTCGTTAAGTGAAACCTGAATCCTTCACTGCGTCTTCAGCCGCCAACTGCAATGCCTTTAGTATGATATCTTGCAGCTTGTGGATGTCAGCCAGTTAGACTATTAACTCTTCAGCTAAGACCTCAGTGACTCACATAGACTGATTCTCGCTGAGTGACACCTGAATCCTTTCCGCTTGTGACAGTGCAGCCTTCACTGCGTCTTCCTCAGCTGCTAACTGCACTCCCTCTTGAATGATCTCTTGTAAGTACACGTCTACCGTCTCTTGGGCTACACCTAGCACCTAAGATACAAAAGCATTACATAAATTCACTTTGTTCCTCATTAAAAAGTTTTTAAAAGAGCACACTTTTCTTAAATAGGAATAGACAAGCTTCCAGAATACACATCCCATTAGACATTTTATTTTATGTAAACAAGTGACGAGACGAGATAGGCGCTCGCCTGATGTTAAGAGATCACGTCTGCTCCACAATAGTGACCATAATTTTGTTACGAGGTTATGATTAACATAGGCTGATGCAACACTGCTTCAGCGCTCGTCCACCTTGAGACAATTTGATGGATACTCCGAAAGCCTAGTGATCCGATGCTTGGACTTGGAGGCATAATATCTGACACTGTTTTGGTACCCATGACGAAATCCTGCAGGGGATGCCTCCCAATGACTGTTTCTACTCTTCCTTCCGTTTCTACCTTTTCTTCTGTTACTACTCTTCATTCTGTTTCTACTCTTCTTACCTGTTTGAACATCTCGTCGTGTTCCCTGCGCCTGTGTTCTTCTTTCTGTCGTCTGCCCGCCTCTGCCGCTTCGCGCATCGCCTTTTCTCTCACTAAAACAATAATGCACTATTTTAGAAAATGGATAGTGAGTTAAGTACATAAATGAGTAACACCTAAATTCAAAATTCAAAAATTCAAAATATTTATTCAGAACAATTACACAAAGAAACTATGTTACAGTAGAAGCGGTGAAACTACAAAAGTTATAAAACTGTGTAGCAGTCTCAACGCCCTCCTCCCGGACACATTTACGTTCTGCGTTAAAGAACAAACATAGCTAAGACAAGCTAAGAAAAAAACATAATATATAAGACTAAACGTTAAATTAAACCTAAAAATGCAATGAATAGATCTTTTATATATAGACAAGCAAGTATATTATGTTTATGTTTAGATCATGACTTTAAACAGTAGAGAAAATAAATACAAGACATTTGAGATCGTGAAGCTATGTGAGCATATTGTGTGTATTATGTTGAGTATAGGTGTGGTGTCCCTTCAGCCCTACGACAGAGTCTTGGGTTCAATTTTGGGTAAATTGCTCCCAATAAGTAACACTGTTAACTGTTACCCGTTGAGATTTTTTTCCTCGTGACACCCAGGTGTCAATTGGTGTTACAAAGTGATTTTTTATAAAATCAAAAGCTGATTTTGATTTTATTACTTAGATGCCTTTATTCAATTATTGAAAGAGATTGTATCTAGTTTTTTTTTCTCTTTGTAAAGTATTATGTTGTGTATAAACGGCTTTTTATTATCATTAAGTATAAGATGCCATTCATACCTACTTCATTTTTTTTCATTCAAAATAATTTAAATTTAAGGACATAACATAGTACCTACCTAGTCGGGTAGAAACAAAATGAACAAATGTAGCCACCATCTTTATGATTCCTCGTCCACAAGAGACGAGATCGCCTCCTCCTGAGAGAAATGTACTTAAAACTCACTAGCGATGAGAATGAAGGCGTGCTGCCGTCGCTCCTCCTTCAACCTCCTCAGCTCCTTCTCCAGGAAGTCGAGAGCAGCGGACACGGCGCCGCCGCATAGTTCGTCCACGAGAGACGAGATTGCATCCTCCTGGAAGACACTTTGTTCATGAAAACATCGTAGGGAGCTCCCGCACACCAGGCAGCCTGGCTGCGGCAGCCAGGATGTGGCAGCCAGGCTGTGGCAGCCAGGCTGTGGCAGCCAGTCGAATATTTAGGTAAGGTCCAAAAGTTTCTGGCCTACCTATTGTAGTGTAACCCTACATAATGTGTTTACTTACTATTTAAAAAGCTGTTACTCAATACAATACGTCATCATACTTTAGACTAACTATAAGTCAATCTGTACAGCTCTTGTTAAGCCTAATGTAACCCAGTCTCGGTTAAGACGTGTCACGATTATAACAAACGTACATAATATTCGGTTTTTAATTTATCAAACCTAATTAATTACCTACTTCATTAATTCAATTTAGGGTTTCTACAAAACTAAATAAACAAAACCCTAAACTATGTTTGATAAATCAGCTCAGGGAAATCTGAAATATCTACTCTGTGTTGTTAGGTAGTGAAAAAAAATGTTTCTGCACTCCCCTAGAAGCTTCTGAGCTAGGGTTGCCATCCGTCTGGGTTTCCCCGGATTTGTCCTAGTTTAGAGAGCGTCCGGGCAGGACTTCATCTAAAGTCCGGATTTTAAAAAGTCTTGGGCCGTCCGCGACACACGCACATAGTTAACCCGCAATAGACTGACGCAAAAAAAATAATGAGCTACATAAATCCTCTTGAATAAAAAAAAAATCCAAATCGGTTGATCTATGACGAAGTTCTGAGGTACCTAACAAACATTAAAAAAAAAACAACCGAATTGAAAACCTCCTCACTTTTTGAAGTCGGTTGTTAACTTATTGACATGTCCGGGTTCTGGGCTCTAAAATCCGGGGGTTTCACGCGTCTTGTCCTGTTTCCAAATGTTAGATATCGCAACCCTATTCTGAGCAGATTAGCTTTGTACTGACACTTTGCTATGACATTCCTTTCTTAGGTAAAAACAAACAACATCGGCAATAATTTTCCTTCACGGGTGACGAAGTCGCACGCGGGTAGCTAGTAAATAATAAGGTTTGCAATAATGACCTTCTTGTCGGCCTCCGTGCGCTGCGCGGTGTACTCCCTGGCCTTGGCCTCTTCTCGGGCTATCCTCACTTTGTCCTCCTTCTGTAGCCCGTGAGTGGTCTTCAACTCCTCCGTCAGTTCTGCCGCCCTGGTGCGCCCTTCGTACATCTGTTTTTAAAAACTTGAATGTAACATCTATTATGTTTTTCAACCGACTTCAAAACAACTTTTTTGTTTGAGAGGATATGTTTTCAGATTGGTTTCATAGAAATTTCATCAAAATCGGTTCAGTAGTTTAGTTTTTATATCAAAAGAACTGAATAAAATATGTCGTCGAACTAAACGAAATTGCGTATTTTGCTTCCCTGTGACTTGTCAGTGGTGTCTTCGGTCACTTGAACCGTCCGATTGAAGTCGGTAGTTGCATGTTTTTGTAAAACCTTGATGATATTAAGTCGCTTTCTTGTCTGTCGTTTTGGGTCTCTCTCAGTCAAATTCGTAGCACTTTCCGATTAGCAATCCGGCTGTAACGTATCCGGCGATTAGCTATACTACTTTCAGGGTAGCTACAACTCGATGATAATGCTTTATAAATCCATTTATTAGCATGCAATGCCGACCTAACCTCAAAAAATAACATAAAAGCTGCTCCTTATATCAGACACAGTGGCGTCCACCTCGGGCGTAGCGGCTCGCTACACTCACCAGGTTCTGCACGGCTCTCCCGCGCAGTATCTGCTGCAGCAACAGCGCCGCCTGGTGGCTAGTCTCCTCCGTGTCGGGAACTGCGTCCACCTCGGGCGTGGCTCGCTACACTCACCAGGTTCTGCACGGCTCTCCCGCGCAGTATCCGCTGCAGCATGAACGCCGCCTGGTGGCTAGTCCCCTCCGTGTCGGGCACAACGTCCACCTCGGGCGCGGCTCGCTACACTCACCAGGTTCTGCACGGCTCTCCCGCGCAGTATCCGCTGCAGCATGAACGCCGCCTGGTGGCTAGTCCCCTCCGTGTCGGGCACAACGTCCACCTCGGGCGCGGCTCGCTACACTCACCAGGTTCTGCACGGCTCTCCCGCGCAGTATCCGCTGCAGCATGAACGCCGCCTGGTGGCTAGTCCCCTCCGTGTCGGGCACAACGTCCACCTCGGGCGCGGCTCGCTACACTCACCAGGTTCTGCACGGCTCTCCCGCGCAGTATCCGCTGCAGCAACAGCGCCGCCTGGTGGCTAGTCTCCTCCGTGTCGGGAACTGCGTCCACCTCGGGCGTGGCTCGCTACACTCACCAGGTTCTGCACGGCTCTCCCGCGCAGTATCCGCTGCAGCATGAACGCCGCCTGGTGGCTAGTCCCCTCCGTGTCGGGCACAACGTCCACCTCGGGCGCGGCTCGCTACACTCACCAGGTTCTGCACGGCTCTCCCGCGCAGTATCCGCTGCAGCATGAACGCCGCCTGGTGGCTAGTCCCCTCCGTGTCGGGCACAACGTCCACCTCGGGCGCGGCTCGCTACACTCACCAGGTTCTGCACGGCTCTCCCGCGCAGTATCCGCTGCAGCAACAGCGCCGCCTGGTGGCTAGTCTCCTCCGTGTCGGGAACTGCGTCCACCTCAGGTGTGCCGGGGCGCGGCGTCTCCGCTACTTGCCGCGGCTTCAGCACGTGCAAGGGACCAGCTGAGGCGTTGGCGGCGGCACCGAGACGCGCCTCTGTATACAACGCCAGTAACACTTGACACGGATGGTCGATTGGCAAAAAAGTATATAAGTATTCTATCAGTTATCTGGTTCCCATAGTACAAGCTTGCTTAGTTCGGGATTAGATGACGTTGTGTGGAGTGTCCAAACATTATTATTATTATTATCATTTATTTATATTTTTTTCTCATTAAAATTTATTTTTTACAATAATATTATAAAAAGTAAACTATTTAAAAAACAGCAATACTATTGTAAAAAATATATAAAAACGGTGGACCACCGGCCGCGGAGTAGAGCCCAAGCGGCTGGTGGCTAGGGCTGCAGAGTGAGGAACCTTCTCACCATGCGAGCCGACTCTAATAGCACCACCTTTTGTATCTGGCCCTTGACCCAGCCACCAAGCGAGAGCCTCTTTAGGTACTGGTCGAGACTCTTCGCTATTATCCCGTTCACCGTAACGACTATCGGGACAATCGTCGTCGAGTCCACATTCCACATGGCGGTAACCTCGTGAGCCAAATCAATTATTATTATTATTAGTATACTCTAGATATTTTGGAGGACGTGGTGGCCGAGTGGATGAGGCCCTTGCCTGCGATCTGATGGTCGTGGGTTCGAATCCAAGTGATCCAAGTGGAGTACCTAAATGGGTTTTTTGATTCTGACTCTGATTCAGAGACGACCCGGCCAGAGTAATGGTCACACAAACATACACACACACACACATCAGATATCACACACACAAATTCCGATGCGGCTATCTACACTAAAAAATCCTCTTCCTATTTGCTGAGTAAAGAACTTACTCTTCAAATCATTGTGCAACGTCTCCAAGAACTGCTCGCTCCACTTGGTCTCGCGTTCGCAAAGCTGCATGGGGTCCCTGGGGAGATGGTGTCCGGAGCACGACCGCTTCAGGTCCTGTCCGCAAGTGTCCAGCCAGGCTGGTGGCTCCGACACTTGACGGTGGTCTTCTAGAGCTGGAGAATAGTCAGAGGTCAATGAAACTGGTATTTATTTGCTAGAAAAGGCTATATTATGATAAATGCTGTATTTTTTTATTTACTGATTGTGTGTATTAGATAGAGTATAAACCAGGGGAGATCCCTTTCAAGTTTGAGCGAAGACTACCACTTCTAAGTGGAGATATAAGGGATGAAACTCCATGAATGCTCTAAGAACTGCTCATTCCATTTGGTCGCCCGTTCGCAAAGCTTCATGGGGCCCCTAAAAAGATGGTGTCTGGAGCACGACAGCTTGAGGTCCTGTCCGCAAGTGTCTAGCCAAACTAGTGGCTCCGAGACTTGATGGTGGTCTTCTAGAGCTAAAGAATGGTCAGCGGTCAAAGAAACTGGTGTGTTTTGGATATGAAGGCTAAATTATTGACGCTTGCTGTTTTTGAATTGGATAAAGTATACACCAAGGTGCCATTTAAGTTTGGCTGGCGAGCGACGCATTTAGCTCAGTTGTCAAAAAGAGCACTCACACAGTAGATTAGGATCGTAGTATATCTGTGCGTGCCGCCTGCGCGATGCATTTAGCTCAGTTGTCAAAAAGAGCACTCACACAGTAGATTAGGATCGTAGTATATCTGTGCGTGCCGCCTGCGCGATGCATTTAGCTCAGTTGTCAAAAAGAACACTCACATAAAATATTAAGATCGTAGTATATCTGCGCGTGCCGCCTGCACGACTGGTATGAGCCTAGCGAGCGACACATTTAGCTCAGTTGTCAAAAAGAGCACTCACACAGTAGATTAGGGTCATAGTATATCTGCGCGTGCCGCCTCCACGACTGGTAGCCGAGCCTAGCGAGCGACGCATTTAGCTCAGTTGTCAAAAAGAGCACTCACTCAGTAGATTAGGGTCATAGTATATCTGCGCGTGCCGCCTCCGCGACTGGTAGCCGAGCCTAGCGAGCGACGCATTTAGCTCAGTTGTCAAAAAGAGCACTCACTCAGTAGATTAGGGTCATAGTATATCTGCGCGTGCCGCCTCCGCGACTGGTAGCCGAGCCTAGCGAGCGACGCATTTAGCTCAGTTGTCAAAAAGAGCACTCACTCAGTAGATTAGGGTCATAGTATATCTGCGCGTGCCGCCTCCGCGACTGGTAGCCGAGCCTAGCGAGCGACGCATTTAGCTCAGTTGTCAAAATGAACACTCACACAGTAGATTAGGGTCATAGTATATCTGCGCGTGCCGCCTCCGCGACTGGTAGCCGTGCCTGGCGAGGGGCGCGTGCAGCTCGGACGCGGGGTCGTTGGCGGCGCGCCCCACGCTGCCCCCGCCGCGCGCCTCGCGCATCCGCATGACCTGCCCCGGCCGCCCGCCGCCTGAGTGCAGCGCTGATAATTTGCGCAGCTCTGGGGAATGAACACATTTTGAACAGACTTAAATTACTTAGGTACAGACAGCGTCATAGATAAGTATACCCCTTGCATAAGACAAAACAAGCTTCAAATCCCTCCAAAAATTCTAGGTATAAAAATCATAGGTAATATTATTATAATTATTATTCAGCTTACATGATAACAAAAATATAATTTATTTTTGAATGGAAAACCTCGCATCTTGAAGGGATTTGAAGCTGGGTATCTTGGGCAAGGGGGATACTTATATAATATGATGCTGTCTGTAACTTTTTTTTTTATTTATTTATATTGTGCATATACAAAATAATCGTTTGGGGCTAGATGGCGTTGTGAGAAATGTAAATACAAAATACTTAAGTAGGTATTATCGTTTATTATTTACTTCTCATGTTCGAAAAGTTCAATATATCTAATGCTAGATATGCACATGGGGAGTAAATCTGCATTCTAGGCCCTAGGGCAAAAAGTCATTCAGTCAAGTGCTTAATATAAGCTGCGCTTATCTGTTAAAAGACGAAAGTGGAAAATCATGTGTAGACTCGTTCTTGAAGACCATCTTATACCTACTAGACTTAAATATCCACCGTCGCCTTTGGCTCGGGTGATAAAAGTATTTTATGAAATGGTTTGCTTCAGGCCCTTGGTGTGAAAATAACTATCGAATAACCTGTTGCATTTTAAAGTAAAGTAAAAGATCATTTATTTGTGACAACTAGACAAATAATTAACAATATTATGCACTATGCTATATAATAATACTATACTAATCTTACAACTAAATACAAATTTATACAAAAAATACATATATAATACATTTATTTAATTATCTTAGCACTTAGTCTAAGCTGGCACAAACTGGCGTCCAACTCAGCATTTGCTGGGAAGCGTGGCATCCCAGCGCTGGTCTTCCGTTGGAACCAAAGAACAGATTTCACGGACGTCAGCTGCATGTGTAGGAAGTATGCATTTTCACGTACAGACAGCGTCATAGATAAGTATCCCCCTTGCATTATAATACCCAGCTTCAAATCCCTTTAAATTACCGTCGCGATGAATGTAGAAGTTTTGCCTTTAATAAATAGATTATATTTGTACAACCGTATGTAAACCTAAAAATAATTTTAATTATTACTTTTTTTTAAAGGACTTATAGCTGGGTGTCTTGTGCAAGAAGGATACTTATCTCTGACGCTGTCTGTACCTTTATCCCCAGTCCGCCGAATGAGGTCGATCTTGCGTTCCATTTCGTCCTTTTTGACGGCCCACATATTGGCCAGCTTCTTGCTCGTCCGCGAGGTCTTCTTGCTCTTCTGCTCTGATCAGAGTAGGTAGAGGAGCTCCAGACGAATCTCTTGGAGCTCGTCTTTTACTTGACGAGCTCGATATACATTATACATACTTACTTTCAAGTCTCTACATTCAATAGTTTGGCTTTGGCGTTGTCTGTCAGGCACAGTCAGTCGTGAAAAGCCTTTTAAGGGGCATCCTCAAATCCGAATTCCATACAAAAATGTTTCGGACAAAAATTAACCCTACTAACTTAAAAACACGTATAAAATCTAAATTAAAGTATGAAACCTTTCACTTTTTTTGTTCACGAAATCAAATAACATAGAGGAAACGAATAGTGTGTGAGATTACTATAATACGGGGCACTTTTTGAGTATTTGTCCGAAACATTTTTGTATGGAATTCGGATTTGAGGATTACCCTGAGGAGGTGTTTATTGTTGGCACGAAATGGAATGACCTAATATATTTTGTATGACCTATCATATTTTGAATGACCTATTATATTTTGAATGTCCTATTATATTTTAAATCACCTATTACATTTTGAATGACTCATTATATTTTGAATGATCTATTATATTTTAACGACCTTTTTAATTTTGAATGACCTATGGTTGACCTACCTCTATCCCTAGTCCGTCGTATGAGGTCGATCTTGCGTTCCATCTCGTCTTTCTTGACGGCCCACATCTTAGCCAGCTTCTTGCTCGTCCGCGAGGTCTGTTTGCTCCTCTGCTGGGTTTGAAGACGGTGGAGGAGCTCCAGACGAATCTCTTGGAGCTCGTCTATTTCCTGGAAATGACGTCACATTAAAAGCTTTATCAGAAAAAAGCTATGAATACGACTGTCAAAATATCATCGCCATATTGACATTTTGACGCTTAAATAATAATAATAGCCGTGTTGGCCCAGTGGGAGGTGCCTCGACTTTCGATCCAAAGGTCGTGGGTTCGAACCCGGTGGTCGTATACCAATGGTTTTTTTCTGTTAAAGTGAATCCCAAAAAATTAAAATTAACCCTACTAACTTAAAAACAAGTATAAAATCTAAATTAATGTATGAAACCTTTCACTTTTTTTGTTGACAAAATCAAAAGACATGGACGAAACGAATAGTGTACTTTTTGAGTATTTGATTTGTCCGAAATATTTTGTATGCAATCCAGATTTGAGGACTAGTCTTAAAAAAAATCTATGAGTGCATTTACGATACGAGATACGAGGTAACATAGAATTTTACATACATACAAGATACGCGCAAAAAACATGACCCTTCCTTGGCAGTCGGGTAAAAAGATGAGAGATGCCGAAGCATAGTATCGTACTGACCGCTTCTCGGAAGATCCAATCCTTCGTCTCCACGTCTCCGATGATGCCGTCGCTTCGCTTCATCCATCTATATATTTATGTATTAATTTATTTTTATTTATTTTGTATGAATGAGAATTCTTTATTCTCTTAACGCTTTATAGAATACATATAAAACACCCAGTCTCAGGACAAACATCGATGATCGTCACATAAATGTTTGTCCTGAAGCGGGAATCGAACCCGCGACACAATTCAACTCGACGTAGCAGTCCAACGCACTTGCCACTCGACCATCCGTGTTGTCTAACTCATACAAGTAATGGAGGATATGGGATGGGTGGCCTTATCGCTCAGCAGCGATCTCTTCCGGGCAATCTTAACGATCGTAATTCGAAGGTATGCTAGCAAGGACCGAACTTTAAATTTGTTTTTGCCCTAGGGCCTAAAATCCAGTTTTACGCTCCCATGAACGGGAACTTTACGAGCATGAGAAGTGAAAATTATCTATAACTTTACCTCGGGAAGTGACCGGCTTCCACCAGCTCGCTCCACGTCCGGGCGTGACGCATTCTGCAATATACATAAAAAACTTACAAAAATAATAAAAATACATATAAATAATAAAAATAAACATTTATCAAAGCGCACAGCGTGCGCAGGCAAATTCTTAAAGAAAAAGCCTGGAGCGCACTGTGCACTATTTACACGAAACGCTTCGAGCCGTTTTGACCCACTCTGTACGGTGTTTCTAATAGAGATAAATTTATGAAATTTAGCATATACAATTTCATACGGGCCCTTATTAAGACAAAAGTTTTTGGTTTTGATTATTGGAATTGTAGGTAGGTACCTAGTCTCTAAAAAAAATGAAAACTTGACTAGTTCAGTCATATCGAACAGTGTGTGCATCATTACAATACACAATAAAGCGCTATTGAATTTGCATTTACTTCTACCTATATTTCAACTCTATTTGTCGTAAGAATTTGCCTATGTTTAACATTTCATGTTTTTTATGGGATGTAAATTTCACACAACGCCATCTAGCCCCAAGGTAAGCAGAGCTCGTACTATGTCAACCAGATAA
Organism: Lobophora halterata; assembly: GCA_932526365.1. Taxonomy (NCBI): domain Eukaryota; kingdom Metazoa; phylum Arthropoda; class Insecta; order Lepidoptera; family Geometridae; genus Lobophora; species Lobophora halterata. The sequence goes on along the minus strand of OW052028.1, from coordinate 4,319,568 downwards.
CTGATATAATACATTTATACTTTTTTATACTTAAATAGGTACATACTGAGGATTCATAGAACACACTTAGATTCAGAACAAACACCGATGGTCTATGGACCACACATAGACCGTTGCAAACGATGTAGGTATAGGTAGCTCAACTGCTCCAACTCGACACGCTATGGCAGCGTGCTGGGGATACTGGCTGCAAACAATAACTTACTTGTTGATAATCTCAGTAGTGTGAAAGTCTGCTGGCAGATCGCCGGTTCTGTACGGGCGTCCTGGACCTAGAAAAAATATATATCATAGAATCTGATAGCATCAATAAATCCTACTATCCTATCCTTCCAACTTCCTTCTTATCCTATCCTACTCCTACTAATATTATAAACGCGAAAGTTTGTAAGTATGGATGGATGGATGTTTGTTACTCTTTCACGTAAAAACTACTGAATGGATTTTAAGGGGAATCCTCAAGGCAAATTTCCCTACAAAATGTTTCGGACAAGTACTCAAAAAGTACGCCGTATTTATAGTAATTTCTTCACACTATTCGTTTCGTTTATGTTTTCCGATTGTGTCAACAAAAATGTGTAAGGTTTCATACTTTAATTTAGATTTTATACGTGTTTTAAAATTAACCCTACTATTTTAAAAACATGAATAAAATCTAAATTAAAGTATGAAACCCTTCATTTTTTTTGTTGACGAAATCAAAAAACATGGACGAAATGAATAGTGTGAAGAAATTACTATAATACGGCGTACTTTTTGAGTATTTGTCCGAAACATTTTGTATGGAAATGGATTTGAGGATTAGCCTAGGCCCTAGGCTTCAATTTATAAGGATACCTGCGCAGACGAAGTCGCGGGCTAGTATAACATATAATCAGCCTATAATATTTCTGATATGAAGCAAAACAATAAGAAACATGAATTGTAGGTAAAAAATATAACATATTTTTTTTATGCTTTTGCTCTATCTCACTTCCTTACAGCGGTTTTTACGGTTTTAGAATGTCTACATTTAGAACGAAAGAGTTCGTAGCACGACACTAACAGACTTTATTTATCTGAACATCACACGTAAATATACCATAGCTACAACCAGAATTATAGTAGTTTCACAAATTAGAATCCAAGCATTGTAAAATTATTCGACCGGTGGAGGGAGGCGGGAGGCGGTTTTAGACGTCAGACTCGACAGTGACAGTTCTATACTGTTTAAATGAGCCAATCACAGCGCTCAGAGCACATTCGTTCATAATAATTAAAGCCGCGCCTACAATATAAGGCCCGCGCTACACTATTGTAGCAGCAGCTATTGTCTTTCAACTACCAAAACCCCTGAGAAATCTATCTTCTACACTATTATAAAAAAAAACTAGAGGCCTCGTAGATATTGGCAACGTAGAGGCCTTGTAGAGACCTCGCAGACGTTGTTAGGTGACGTAGATGCCTCGTAGACGTTGTAGATTTGACGTAAAGTACTACACGTCATAAACCTGATTAGAAGACCTCGTAAATTGTATAGGTTAAACGCAGAGCATGGAGCCCTCGAATTCTTATGCCTACTTGCACCAAACTGTCAAAGTCCCTAAGCAATTACTTTACTCTATTGGTAGTTTTTCACAGTCCAGATTCTGATCGTTAAGAACTGACAAGCGAGTAAAGTTAATGCTTAGGAACTTTGTAAGTTTGATGTAAGTCGGCGTTAATAGTACCTATAGTTTGCAGTTTGAAGAAGTTTGAAGTTGCAGAGTTCTTAAACTTGGTAACTTACCCCACTCCAGCTTGTCAAGATATAACACTTCCGGTGTTTTCTCACACCCGTCGGCCGCCGCGCCATCCGGTTGCCACGGTATCGTCTGAGCTGAGGATTCTCTGTAATATAGAAAAGGTCAAAAGTGGCACCAAATGGTTCGTGTAAACTTACACACAGTGCTACTCGCCAGTTCGCAGGGCCTGACCGTGGCTTGACACACTGTCGTGTGTCGAGATCTTTTCATCTCGATACTACGCTGGCAAAGCCACAAAGTCATAACTTGACATCAATACCATAGTGCTGGCTACTATGTTGCTGGCTACCATATTATGTTGCTGACTTCCTGTATAAGCTCTGTTATGACTTATGACATGACCTATTGTGTGTGAGCAGAATTGAATGACAGTAAGTTACATTGTATTTTATCTGTAAACCTAGTTCTACTTTTTCTCGTTACCAAATTCTGAATAAATGGGTCTTTTTATTCTCACTTTTAAATAATGTCATAATTTCAACACCATAGTACACTGGCTACTTTGTTGCTGGCTACAATGATGCTGGCTACCAAGTGCTGGCTACCATGTTGCTAGTTACAGCTACTGGCTGACTGTATAGGTATGCTCTGTTATGATGTGTACTATATGTTATGGCTAAATTAATGGATACTGGCTACCATGTTGATAGCTACCATGATGCTGGCTACCATGTTGCTGCTACCATGTTGCTGGCTACATTAAATTGTATTATGCTCTGTTATGACATGAACTATATGGTTGTGGGTAAAGTAATTAATTTTGACTATTATGTTGATAACTAATAATGATGTTGCTCGCTTCCATGTTGCTAGCTAATAAGTGGTTACCATGTTGCTGGCTACCTGTACAAGCTCTGCGTGGCTCTGTTCCGAGGCCTCGTGGGCCCCATTGGTATCAGTTCGGGCGTGGGCGGATGGAAGTCAGGTGACGCACTCTTCACAGCCAAAACTTTTTTAGGACTGAAAAAAAACCTAATATAAATCAAAATCTCGTACCTACATTCACTATAGTAAGTAGGCGTCAAATTATGTAAATGTAGCCTATTGTTTCGTTATGGATAAGCCTGCCTGCCTATACTTTATCAACTTTGAATAAGTATTAACAAGAACTGTAGGTAGATTTCTAAAAATCACGTTTTATGCTTTTGCTTACCTTAAAATTAAGAACGCAAGGGTTTTGTTTTTTGTAAGCAAAGCGTCTTCTTCAATAACTGCCATGATAACCACCTTCTTGTAAAAGCACTCAGAAGCCCAAGATACAAGCTCTCAGCTTAGTTTGGGCCTCACCGTCACCTACCTACTGTAATGGTATCCTACATGTGTACAACCAATAGCGCTAAATGTACTATTAATTAGTGTATTATTTGTATTACCTAATCATTTGATAAATAAATTGATTTGATTTGATTTGCTCTATATTATCTCTCTGAGTTAAAGTTTTTAATCGATTTTTGACGTGACTAGGTACGTCTAATAAATCGATGAACGCCGGCTGCATGCACGAAATCGTTGACGTCATTGTCCCGTAACGCTGTCATTGTCCCGTTACGCTGGTAGTCACGTTAAACTATCGTCCGTAAACCAACTTTGTAGACAACTAATTTTTTGGTTTTAGAATGCATTTCAATTTCAATCTTTATTTGTCTTATATATTGTATATTAAATTCTTAAAATGTAAACAGTCTCAAACATACAGGGTGTAAATGTAAGGGCACAACAAATGTATTATTGTCATAGAGTTGCGAGCTACCCTGACAGTTGCAATCGAAAAGCTAATCGAATAGGCGAAAAATTCAAGTTGTTAGATTCCACCCGGAACGAGAGACATAATATTTGCTTATTTTTTCAATAAATGGATTAAATAAATTGAATTGAAGCTCAAAATTAGATGCAGTTTTTGAAATTATTGGAGATAAGCCTGTAATGTATGATAAGCCTTGTACCTACTTACATAGCGACAAACTTGAAGCGATCTCTACCGGTCAGATGAGGCACGGGGTAGTTCTGCGTCTCGCTGACCTTCCGCAGGTACGCGCCGTACGAGCGGTCCATGTGGTCTGGCAGACGGCAGTTGGGGTGGTACACTGCAATAGACGACTTTCGGATGTCGTAGTTCGCAATAGACGAGACCAGCACAAAGTCATAACCAAGAAAGCTAACACAGCATTAATGCATAAAAGCATATTCTGCACAGCTTCGTCTATTTATAATCAATTGCCAAAGTCAATAAGAGAGCTGCCTTGTTCGCTGTTCCACAGAAAGCTGAGAGAGGTATTATTCACCAAATGTTACTACACGTTAAATGAATTTAAAATTGACAAAAACTTCATAAAAACACTATAATTTAATTTAAACTCAAGATAGGTATATATTATTAATTTTTATTTAATTTTGTATTTTTTAGATTTTGTCTTTTAAGATTAATGTTATAAAGTGTTGTTGTACATATATAATAGGTATACTTTTTGTTTGTAAAAACAACATTGCACGCCCGAGACGGCAGAATATATTGATACCAATGTAAATATTTAAGATCTGTAAAAACATATATTTCATGCAATAAATTAACTTTGAACTTTGAACTTTTTTGACACTAGCAGTTCAGGTGTCAAGTAGACGGCATTAGGGGTGGTACACTGGAACAGACACTAGCAGTTCAGGAGTCCATACCAAAATTAAAAACGGTGTTCATAAAGAACACCAAGATTGACAGGTAAGTATTAGACCAAGGTGCAGGCGGAAACCAGGACAAAAAAAAACCGACACCCAGTCAAATATAAAGGAAATATACTTAACTAGAGGTTAGCTCATTTAGATTCCTTTTTTTGGCACGTTTTTAATAAACAACAGTGTGCTTCTTTACTTATTTAATATCTCTAATTTCAAATAATGTTTGTTACTTTTTACGATTTATTTTTATTGACAATAAAAAGCCTAATAATTTTAACATTTATAATAGTTACCGATCTAGCCCTGTTACTGCTATTTTTCGAAAATTAGCATCGGACCAATATGTACTAGAAGTTAGCCAATGTGACTCCCTTTTCTTGGTTGCATTTTCAATGTAGGTAGTGTAGGTACACAGTGTTTATAGTGATTCTATACTTTAATAATTACTTCTGTGCAGTTAAAGCATTTAAATACTTACCAACTTGCATTCGCGGCAATGTCCGTAGATCGGAAAACATCGTTTTGTAGACTGGCTGTATTACCTGAGAAACACAAAAGCACAAATATAAATTGTGGTGCATAACCCCATCCAGGTGGGTTAGTGTACATTTGCCACTGTAGCGATTTGCTATCGTAAAAAAGTGGCCCAAATTCAGACCGTTAGGAACTGTAATTGCTTAAAAACTTTGACAGTTTGGTGCAAGTCGGCATAGGTCCCTTAAGTAGGGACTTAATAAAGTAACCGGCTTGGTGTTACATGGATCTCAGAATTTTTTACGGTAGAAAGCGAGACTTGGGGTACTTTTTCCAATTTTTACAAAATTGGTTTTGATGGCATTTATTTGTCTCAAGTAATCTCGTTACAGACGGGTCCTATCTTATGAATGTATAAAGTAGGGTCACATTTATACTTCTCTGTAGAATACAGTAAGTACCTATACAGATTTTCTTTAATTTATATGTCTTATGTTTCCCATAATCTCGATCAATGTGTCTAAAATTACTAACATTAAATTTAAGTTTAGTGATGTTTAGGTACCTACCTACTTATCTAAATAAATACTGAATGTTCTTAGTCTTATGATATTGTTGGTCACTAGCTAACACGTGAAGGAAGGAAGGTATATATAGGTACTTACAAGCTGTGCTGAGCCCATAGCTGCTTTGAAAGCCGTTCGCGCGTAGTCCCGCGCCCCCGACACGATGAACGCAGAGTCTGAAAACATAGCCTAGCTATAAATAAACTAGTGGTTTGGCCCAAACTTTGACTTCACGCGCCTAAACCTCTGAACCGATTCGGCTCACCCACAAACTCAAAAAATATTTTGAATTTATCAACCGGGGGTGGGTCCCTGCAAAATTTCATGAAGATCGGATGAACAGTTCGACAGTAAACATGCAAACGCCGATTCGCCCTATTATCTAGACTAGGAGAACAAAAATATGACATAAAAACTTTTTATGTGAATACCTACGTACTTGAGAATAATAGAAAAGACTCACACTTTAAACGTAATGGTTATATTCTCTTTGTCACACTACACAACACTCTTGCCTTTCGACCAGGTGTCAAAGAGAATATAACCACTACGTAGGTGTGTCGTCAGATTTATTTCTCAATGATGTCAAAACTACTGAACCGATTTGGTTGAAATTTAGTGTGTGTATTGTTTAAGAACTAGGAAAGGATATAGGCTACTTTTTATCTCGATACCACGAGAAAGAAACCCGGCGCAGCCAGTACAAAATTACTCACCATATAAATAATCGTGAACGCGCATTTTCTTAACATGGTGCTTTTTTGGCGCCTCATACAACGTATCACCACTCATTTTGTGAAAAAACGAATTATCAGTTTATTTTCACATAAAAAGTTCTAATTTTCAAAGATCTTCGGCAAATTGTAATTTATTATGACTAGTAATTACGTCCATTTGACGATTTATCGTGAAGTATTGACTAAATAGTTTAGTAACTAAGGACAACAGCAAAGAGATTTGATAAGATTATGAATGTCGTTGGGAGTTACCCGCAAACGAGTATCCGACTACAGCCACAGCAAGCCGGCTTCCGTCAGTTTTTATATACATTTTGCTGTCGCGCGCGGCCGCTACACGTGTCTCCGGTGACGACCACGCGCTACTCCAACAAAATGTATGAAAACTGACGGACGTTGCCACCGGTAGCTGTAGTCGGCGACCCGTTTGTGGGTAGGTACAATAAAAGTGGTTGTCTTTATTTGGTCGTTCATAAATTGCCTGTCTATACTTAGCTTAGTAACGTTAAATTCAGTTGCTTTTATGACTTCCGATTGATTTTGTCATTTTGGTATGTATGAATTATTTTCTTTTTTGTCAGTCAGTGTCACTGTCATTTTACTTTACGATTACGTCACTGTCAGTTAACCAGTTTTTCAATTGTTTTGTTTGGAGTTTTGGCGGGAACATGAAAAATGGCGCATTGGCGGCATTAAATTAATTGACAAAACTTGTATAACTTTGAGTGTTTAAGTGTAAAAACGGTGGTTTTTTTATCCATTAAGTGCTCGTGAACGTGTATGAGTGTTGGTGAATAGTGTAATGCTGTAAAACGTGACTTTTCGTGTTGCCTCCAAAACTCCATAGAAGGCTCTTGTAAAGTCGCAACCACCACTACTTTACAGGGGCATGACTTAACTTATCGACTCTGACTTATGACAAAATTACCTCTCCAATTACTTGACACTGGCTATATACCTTAGGGTGAAGCCAAAACCGAAGAACTTAGGTTCTTCGAAAAAAAAAAAAATTGTTTTCTTTTTCACGCGTTTTACTGTTCAATTTTGAAAAGAAAACGAAGAATTTATTAAAAACCCATACATAAAGCAGATAAAATGGATGAAGATAATTCAAACGACGTTGTCTACATAGAAGATGATGATTCCAAACAAGAGGCGGAGACGGATCATTCAGAATCTGCAGAAGCGGGTTCAGAAGACTTTGATGTGAGTAAGTAACATTTTCTTTCCCGCTGATCATTTTCAGAAACAAGATTATTTTATCTCTATCAAATCAAATCAAAATTGTTTATTTATTTCATTCAATGACACCATATTTTGTTAGTATTTAAACACACAACGGTGATGGAAAACATCGTGAGGAAACTGGCATGTCATAAAAAGGGAAAAAAAATCTATGGCATGTGTAATCCACCAATCTACATTGGGTCTGCGTGGTGGATTTAAGACCCATCCACTCTCCTGGCTGAGAGGTTAGGGGTAGTGAGTCCCAGCTGTGGGAAAATAAAAAAAACATGCAATGCTATTCTCTGTAGGTGGGCTCCTGAATTAGAATACTTAATCTCTACCGAATCAAACATTTATTAAAATGTATGTGGTAATTTGTCAGTTTTCTACATTGCGGAAACCAAAACTTCCCGAATACTCGTCCATTCGGTCGTCGTTACATTATGTACCTACTTAATTTCTGAATTTAATTTTGTTAGATTGATTGGATATCTAGATGGGTACCAACCAACACAGTGCCAGATATTCTGTCGCAAAGCAGAAATGTGTAAGTATTACTGTGTTCCAGTTGGAAGGGCACTGCAGCTAATGATATTACTGGGTTTTCGAGAATGACCATCAAAATGTCTCAATGTAGACGAGCACTATATCAGTGTTGCACCGGCCCATGTGAATCAAAGTGCTGTGTAGCACCAACATAGTTTTGGGCAGGCGTGATCTCTTACCATCAGGAGAGCGCCTAGTTCACCTAGTAGTATATTTCATCACCTGTTCAAGTTAAAAATAATAATATTAATATTTTAGTTTTGTCAGACTAATCAGATACTAACAATTTTTTTTTTTGTCTATTCCAGATCGTCCATTGCTACTTCTATTCAAACGTCTCGTAGCAAATGATACTAAAACCAACACGGTTCTAACAAACGCTCAAATCTTGTTAATATTAGAAAAAGAATTCGACATGGACGTAGCTCCTTTGCATGATCTCCAAATAGAAATATACATAAGTATTGTGAAGAAATGCCTGAAAGAATGGCCACGATGGGACTCATTTGACCAAGTCATTACAAAACTACGGGCCAAACCGGGTAATAATAAGAAGATAAATTTACTTCTAGAGCAACAGTATGCCCATTTAAAAGAAAATATGAAAGAAATGCTCGATGAAACAATACCTGCTGCGGCAGACGCAGTACATAAATTACTAACAATGAAAGAACAGTTATTCAAATCTGTTGGATCAGAAACCACTAATACGGTGTTGGAAATATACTGCACGAGGAGACAACTAAATAAGTTTATATACAACCAACCGAATCCAGCGGAAAGCAACTCTATATTTAATTTGGTTAAGTTCGAACAGTATAAATTGGATCCAAAACTCCCACACTACTCGTTCTCATCGTTACTTCATTGGTACGGTGTTCGTCTATCGATCGAGCTCAAAAACTTTGGCTACTCTAGATACACAACGCACAGATTGCAACACACACTCGTTAATAAACACAACGGGCCACGGAACAATAAACAAACACTCGTTCAGGGTGTTTGCATGAAACCTATAAAAAATGTTCAACCGGAAGAATTTCCAATTAATGAAATATATTCCATATTGGACAATGTATTAGAATTTTACACGGATAAAATCGAATATGATATGATTAAAGCTATTTTTCAAGTGATAAAAAGCGATTTGGATATTGAAAGTACGACTATTGAAATACCCGGAATGTACAAGACCGTATGCAGCCAATATCCGTACATCAGGTACGTTTCATTTTACCAGACTGCCAAGGAAGGGCATAACCCTTTCCTTCCATCCTTTCATTATCTTGTTTTTTATGTTTCATGTTATCTTGTATGTATTTATGTATGTAAATTTTTTTGTTACCTCATATCTTCCAAATCCAAATGGCTGGATGGATTTTGACAGTTAAGGTATCGTTAGATTCGTCTCAATAGCAGAGTGTCCTTTGAAGGTTTTTAAATTTTAAATAAACAAATAATCAAAATGGCCGATTTTTGGCGCTAAATAGCAAGCCATTTATAATTTTTTGTTAACCAAACCTATCGAGTAGGATATCAAAATGAAGGAAATTAAAAGGATGGAAATGGACTCCCTTTTCCGCACTTGGACTCCTGTTGGTCCTTTGTGCGTCGGATTTCCTGACTAATAGGTTAGCCAGCCTAACTCCGCCCAGAAGCACAGAAGTTTCCTGGGTTCTTCGCAGGCGCGGAGTGACCTCGGGTTTTTGAGGATTTCCTCTCGTCATTAGGAGATTACAAATATACGTAGGTATAAGTCATGTTTCCATTTAATTTGGAATAATGAATTGACAATCATTAAATTTTTTTTTATCAGGAAATTGTTCGCTGAAGTTCCAGACGCAACAAATTCAAACCATAACTTTTACATCGAAGAAAAAATCACCCCGATACAAGATTGGCACATCGGAAAAGTGTATAAAATCGAAGGACCTCCACAAATGCCACCGTTACAAAGTTGGCTGAAGTTAGAATGCGGTGAATGTAAGCAGAAATTCAACGGTGCTGAGTTTTTGACTCTTCTCCGGGATCATTTTAGGGTGTATCACACCGATGAGCCGAATTGGACTTGTACGAATTGCAACAAAGAATTCAATATGGCGGAACTTACTAACTCGGGATGGCAACACTCTTGCTAACTGTATTTAGAGTAGCAATTTGCATGGAATTTAATTATTATAATAAGAATACACTACTATATTTGATTTTTTTTATTTCACTTAAATTATAAGTTAATACTCCTAGGCCATAGATTGATAACAGTGTTCCTATTTAACACCAAAATTAACAACAGTATAAAAACAAGATAAAGGCGGAAGTTCAACATTTATATAGATTTTTAGAACTTAGGTAAACTTTTTATGGTATAAGAATTAATTTTCTCAAGACTTACCAAAATCGCATAGTTCCCAATAATTATATTAAAATTTAGTTCCCAGTAGTTCCATTAACATTTAGTACTTAGTAGTTCCATTGAAATTTGGTTCCCAGTGGTTCTATTATAATTAGTTCCATCGCGGACTACCCTCAACTGATTAATGATGACAAATATATTATCTTTAGTTCCCTAAATGTAAATAAAAACACCGATTTCTATTTCCTATAATATTTAATAGTTAGATGTAATATTTACAGTCGTTCTTAATCTATTAAATGCTTATTACTTTCATACATTTATATTAAAACTAAACATTTAAACATATACAATATCTAATGCATAATAATTATGCACTACCTTTTGCCTGCATAATAAAAAGTAACCTATGTGTTTTTCCAGCTCATAAAATATACCCATACCGAATTTTAGCTCAATTGGTACTAGTTTTGGCGTTTAGTTCTGTTAGTTGTAAGGTAGCAGTCCGAACTAGTTCCGCTTGATTCTAGTCGCTTTCTATTAGAGCGCATATTCTGCTTATAATTAGTCGTACGCAATAACAAACTGACACTGAAAATCCTTTCACCACACTGGTTCGAAAGGACTAGTGACAAGATAAGAAGATTCATTTATTTTAAACCATTTTTACATTGTGTCAGTTGAAAATGACTACGTTTTAACTCTCATATGATAACATCGGATCTTCATGAAATTTCGCAGGTTCTGCCATTAAGGCCCATTTACACGATGCAAGATTCTTGCCTGTTGCATACAATTAAATTGAAGCAATAAATGACTTGCATGGTTTAGACCATGATGTAAACAACACGTGACATTCTTGATCTGTCATACAAGTTTTGTTTCAAAACTTGTCTTGGTGTAAACAGCACATGCTATAATTTCTCAAGCAATTCTTGTATTCAACTGGATTCTCTCTTCATATGCAAACATGAGTGCAGTGAGTGAGTTGAGTTTCTGAACACAGATATGGAAAAAATATGATATTTTTTAAGTCGAAATATTTTAATTTTAGTTTTATTAGATTTTAAAAATTGGTGGTGTATATTCTCAATGAACTTTATTAAATCAGCACAACCAAATTTAAAAAAAATTGACTCATATTTCATTTAAAATAGTAGCTTCTAAAACGTTCAACACTTGAATGAAAATTTGCCAGCGCAAAAACGTGCAATACTTGAAGCAACCCGCTGAAAAATGGTACACGCACATAAAAGTCTGTGTTTAGACAAGTCAAAACTTGTCAGCAATAATCGCCTAAACATAATTGTATTGGTGTAAACAAAAGGCATCAGCAATTATTTTATGTCAAGACTTTCATACAATAATTGCATTCCATTTTTTTACTTATTGCCGGGTGTTAACAGTTACTTACAATTCTTGAAGATCAATAATTGCGCGTCATGTATTGCATTCAATTATTGCCGTTGTATTTACAAGAAAATAGTATCGTGTAAATGGGCCTTTACCTGCCGTATTGAAGGTAAGTTCAAAATATTTTTTTCAGCTAACAGATAAGCCAAATCGATTTAGTGGTTTATATAGGTATCAACAACATAACATACAAATATAAATATATTTAGTAATAAATTCGCTTAATTTCTAAACAAAGGTTTTAATTAACTTAACTTTAGTTCAACTAAACCAAAGAGTCAAAGAACAGAAAACCAAAGTTTAAAGATACGACACGTGTTTCGCCTCTACACGAGGCATCATCAGGAGGTGTGGACTCGCCGAAGTTTGAAACGAGAGTTTAGAAATTAAGCGGATTTATTACTAAATATATTTATATAAATTTGTTGATATTTATGGATTTCCGCAAAGTAACGGCTGAATCAATCAATTATGTTTATATAGGTGACTATGATGACTTCAGCATGTCGTCTTGTTCTGCCAGTTGCAAGGTAGCAGTCCGAACTAGTTCCGCTTGCTTCTAGACGCTTTCTATTAGAGCGCACATTCTGCTTTAAATTAGTCGTACGCACTACAAACTGACAGGTCACTATTTGTCTCACATTCTTTATACCTAGACAAATCGGCGTATGTATGTATGTATGATTGACTTACGATAACTCTCAAACCGCTCATGGGAAATTCGTGAAATTTGGCAGGTAGGTAGGTAAGTTCAGTAGATTTTTTGAGCTAGTGGACGAGTCAAATCGATTCAGTTGTTTAGGTGACTATGATGACTTCAGCATGTCGTTTAGTTCTGCCAGTTGCAAGGTAGCAGTCCGAACTAGTTCCGCTTGCTTCTGCCGTTAATTAGTCGTACGCACTACAAACTGACATAAGTCACTATTTGTTTCCTAGTCTAGATTCTAGACGAACCGGTGTTTGTCCGATGATAATTCTCACACTACTTGTCAAATCTTCATTAAATTTGGCAGGTGGGTAGGCAAGTTCAATATAATTTATGAGCTTGTAGACAAGCTAAATCGATTCAGTGGTTTAGGAGATATAGGTCACTATGATGACTTCAGCATGTCATCTATAATCTAGCCGCTTTCTATTAGAGCGCACATTCTGATTTTAATTAGTTGTGTGCACTACAAACTGCCATAGGTTTTCCCCTGAATGGTTTCATTCAGGTTATGATAAAGGTCATTATGATGACTTCAGCATGTCGTCTAGTTCTGCAAGTTGCAAGGTAGCAGTCCGAACTAGTTCTGCTTGCTTCTTGCCGCTTTCCGTCAGCGCGCTCAGACTCTGCTTGAGGTTAGTTAGGCGCATGCCGCATCGATTCTTCTCTTCTAGAAGCAGCTGTTTCGCTCGTGACCCTGAAACAAGAGTATTGATAAATTTTATTTTTATTTATACAATATATGTATTTGTTTACGCGAAACCTGAAATTAGTTTGCTCAGAATCGATAACAAAGTTAAAAAAAAAAAACCAACCCCTGTTAAATTTTATAACAAATCTCTAAAAAAATATTTTCCACTTCTCATGCTCGTAAAGTTCAACTTGGTACATGCTTTAGGGGGAGTAAAACGGCATTTTAGGCCCCTTTATAAAATTTGTTCAGAGAGGTTCAGTTTGTAATAGGTTTCATGCCGTAAGTTGAGTCATATTTCGAATTTGGGTCCTTCATAATACCCATAGTTCAGGGTATCATGAGGTACTATAATATAACTATTTGCGAGTTTCTAATATCGTACGACCAGACCATCCACTACCCGCTTATCGTTGAATTTAGGGACACCCTGTATATAAAAAAAGTCACGAAACGAGCTAGGCGTTCTTCGATGGTAAGAGGTCTGCGCGCGGCTGCTCCGGACTTCTCAACCGTATGTCATACACATTAAGGTTTAGTATCAATTGGCATCTCATGAGCTCACCCAGCAGAGGCAGGTAGTCGCCAGCCTTCTCAGCGCGGATGTCCAGCTGGAACCAGTCTTCCATACCCTCGGAGTCCGACGATGGAAGCTCCTGGAACAGACAAACATACAAATATTTATGGACATTTCACACAACGCCATCTAGCCCCAAACTAAGCAGAGCTTGTACTATGGGAACCAGATCGCTGATACAATAAATAAATAAAAATATTTTATTTCGGACTACAAGATCCATATTTCACTTGACACATTAAATTACATAAAATTAAACTAAATTAAATTAACTAAAACAAATTGAATTAAAATAAATTAAATTTTAGTAAAATAAATTAAATTGAAATAAAATAAAATTGTATTGATTAAAAATAAAATAAAAATTGAATTAAATGGAATAAAATTGAATTAAAATGTATTGAACTAAATTGAGGAGTATTGAATTGAATTTATTTAAATTAAAAAGGAAGTACGGAGCCGAGGATTATCATAATAATTATTATTTGGCGTACCTATACAATACTTATACACTACAGACTACTTACCAGACTGCGAAGAATCCCCTGCAGGATTGTGTAGATAGATAATAAAAGATAGATAATAATAATAAATAAAATAAATATTTTGGACATTTCACACAATGCCATTTAGCCCCAAACTAAGCAGAGCTTGTACTGTGGAAACCAGATGGATGATAGAATACTTAAATACTTTTTTTTTTGTAAATACATACATAGAAAACACCCAGACTCAGGACAAATACCAATGTTTATATGAAAGATGTTTATACGATGATGGAGATAGGCTACTCACATCTCTCGTCCCCTGCGGGATTCTGACTCATATCGTACAAACCGCCGTCATCGCTCGTCCCCTGCGGGATTCTGACTCATATCGTACAAACCGCCGTCATCGCTCGTCCCCTGCGGGATTCTGACTCATATCGTACAAACCGCCGTCATCGCTCGTCCCCTGCGGGATTCTGGCTCATATCGTACAAACCGCCGTCATCGCTCGTCCCCTGCGGGATTCTGACTCATATCGTACAAACCGCCGTCATCGCTCGTCCCCTGCGGGATTCTGACTCATATCGTACAAACCGCCGTCATCGCTCGTCCCCTGCGGGATTCTGACTCATATCATACAAACCGCCGTCATCGCTCGTCCCCTGCGGGATTCTGGCTCATATCGTACAAACCGCCGTCATCGCTCGTCCCCTGCGGGATTCTGACTCATATCGTACAAACCGCCGTCATCGCTCGTCCCCTGCGGGATTCTGACTCATATCGTACAAACCGCCGTCATCGCTCGTCCCCTGCGGGATTCTGGCTCATATCGTACAAACCGCCGTCATCGCTCGTCCCCTGCGGGATTCTGACTCATATCGTACAAACCGCCGTCATCGCTCGTCCCCTGCGGGATTCTGACTCATATCGTACAAACCGCCGTCATCGCTCGTCCCCTGCGGGATTCTGACTCATATCGTACAAACCGCCGTCATCGCTCGTCCCCTGCAGGATTATGTTTAGATGGCGGTGCGCTACTCACATCGTAGAGGCTGCCGTCCTCGCTGTGCGACTCTCCGTCGCTCAGCATCTCCTCCTCCATCCTCTCGGGTTTCATGATGCGCTGTCTCTTCGCCACTTCTTCTTCGAAATCGGACTCCAACTCCTGCAAAAACGTATATAAAATACTTTTTAATACGTTTATAAAAAAAGGCTTTATCCTAACTGACAGACAACGCATAGGCAAAACCACTGAACGTCAAATGTATCATTTCACACCACCTGCTCGAAAATGTCCAATTACATATCATGCAATCTCATGTTAAAGTAAATGGTGTATGAAACTCCTGAGGGAGTAAAGTGATTTGAATATGACGAGTTTGACGTATTTCTCTAATGCCTAGATCACACGTACCGAGTACTCGGTACGTATAAACATAGCAAGTGATGTAAGCTTTCACTATCTCGGCCGAGTAACATTTTACTGTCTCGGCCGAGTACTCGGTACGTGTGATCTAGGCATAAGTAAAAGAACGCATTGTAAAGAGATTTGTCCGAAAATCGAACTGGCCACCAGCATAACTCGGAAAGAAGAAAACTGGGATAAAGCCTGTCTTCGTCTTGGGTAGCTTGAACCCCTCGCGTCACTCAGGACTCTACATAACTCCTTCACTTCTCCCTCGTTAGCTCAGGGTTCAATATGCCGCCCGCGACATAAGACACTGCTTTATCCCCTAGGTGCATAATCTATTTATACTCACATCGTCTTGTATATCAAAGTCTTCATCTAGGTATTCTTCGATCTCCATTTTCAGTTTTTCAGGCTCGTTCAACTTGACTGGCGTTGTAACTGGATTTTTTACTCTGGACATTTAATTTACATAAATTAATAAAATTTTCGAAATTAATTTAAAATACATTTTATTCATAATCAAGCTTTTACAAAAAATTGTGTAAGTATATCTGAGCAGACAGGTTCATTCAACTTTTGGTCTAAAAACACCTTCAATCCATACTTTAACAATATTTAACTTGAATTTTCAAAATCGGTTATACCCGTATCTATTTGTTTTTTTTTTAAATCGTATTCCCAAAGTTTGAGATAGATACACTCATAAAAAAAAACAAACAAAGTAATCTCGTTTAAACACGTTTCCGTAAAACAAAAACACATGTACAGAAGTTCGGGGTTTTCTGCTATATTAAGGTGAACGCAGATTTGGGCCGCACCGCACACGCCGCATTCGAATTCTTTATATGAAGTTGTATGAAACCTCGCCTACCTATCCGCGACCGAACTCCGAGGCCGAGCCACAGCTGATGACGTCACCAACGCCGGCATCTTCTTCTTCTAATAATAAACAACTTATAACAAATTGTTCATCAAGAGCCATTTTGTAATACACGCCCACTCTTAAGCTCCGTAGTCCGTACTCACGGTTTCACTCGATAGTTTTACTCCATAACGAGTAAATATAAACGTGTGGACCGCAAAACTCACAGCTCGAAGGCTCGCATCGAACCGGCTCGATGGAATTAAGGCTCGAACGGTTCGGTAAATACTGAACAGTGCGCGTCGCCATGCTGTTTACTCGACATGATAGCTCGATCGAGCAAAACCGTATGTGAGTACGGAGCTTTAATTAAAAATTAATACTGAATGAAAGATATCCAGTGCGATGCGTGCGGTGACGGGTATGACTGCGGCGACTGCGGCGCGGACAGGTTTGCGAGGTCAATAACAAAAGCGATTACTGCGGTGCGTGCGGTGCGGCCAAATATGCGTTCACCTTTATATTTATAGATAGATAGATAGAAAATGCTTTATTGCACAAAGTAAAAAAACAAGTACATAGGCGAACTTAATGCTAGTTAGCATTCTCTTCCAGCTAACCTCTGCGTATTATGGAGATGTGGTAGTGCTAGAAAATAGTATAAAGCTTATTTTATTAACATAATACTTACGATATTATACAAAATACACTAATAAATAATAAATAAAATGCTCAAGTATTCTGGATTGCCAAGTAGTGACAAGATAGTCTGGATTTGAAGACCCCAATGGAGGTGGAATTAAATATATATATATATATATAGAGGTATTGATGTATATAGTCAACCTGCTATAAGTCCTTAGCACCCCGGGCTCCCTCTTGACGAGGTCGGTGCGCGCGCGCGGCGCCATATTGGCCTTCAGTAGAGAGCGGCTCTTGCTCAAATCGGGTTTTAGAGGTGTCGATGTCGTCAATTTATCTGAAACATAATCATAGTTTTACAAAAACATTTTTTTTTTTAACGAAGAATATTTATTCTTCGATACTGGCTCCACACATAGTGTATTACACAAATCACCTAACTAATGCTAATATATCAATATTTTTGTAATACATAATTAATTTGACTATGAAATAAACATAAATGAATTAAGATAATTGATTGATTCAGGCGTTACTTTGCGGAAATCCATAAATATCAACAAATTATAGAAATATATTTAGTAATAAATCCGCTTGATTTCTAAACAAAGGTTTTAATTAACTTAACTTTAGTACATATTACTATATTATAAACCAAAGAGTCAACGAACAGAAAACCAAAGTTTAAAGATACGACACGTGTTTCGCCTCTACACGAGGCATCATCAGGAGGTGTGGACTCGCCGAAGTTCGAAACGAGAGAGTTATTACTAAATAGATATTAGAGGATTTATTACTAAATATATTTCTATAATTTGTTGATATAAATGAATTAGATGCCTACCGAGCAAAAAATTAACTTAAAGTTGTTGCGCCCTTACAGGGTTCATGTGCATTGTGTATCTATAAGCCACTTACACCTAAGTTATATAACCTGTATGCAAATGAAACAATAAATAAATTAATATTAAGCCAGTGTCAAGTAATTTATCGCATTAGTGGTTAAGTTAGTTCATGCCCCTGTAAAATAGTGGTGGTTGCGACTTTACTAGAGGCTTCTATGGAGTTTTGGAGGCAACACGAAAAGTCACGTTTTAGAGCATTACACTATTCACCAACACTCATACACGTTCACGAGCACTTAATGGATAAAAAAATACAGTTAATACATTTAAACACTCAAACTAAAGACACAAATGCTTGTCCTGAGCGGGAATCTAACCCGCGACACCGGCGTGGCAGTCAACACACTTTTTTTTTATTATTTTTTTTTTTTTAAACACAGATATTGCACAATGGTTCACAATGGACCCCGCACTAGGGCAAGCCTGTATCGCGGGAGTCCTACAAACAAACAAACATTCACACACTCACACCCCTGCACTAGGGTTCCCTGTGTCGCAGGTGGCATGGACACATACAACACATCACAACATCCAAGACCCGAGAACAAACATTTGTGTTCGTCACAAATATTTGCCCCGGCCGGGGATCGAACCCGGAACACCAAGCTTCGTAGGCAGGTTCACTACCAACTAAGCCACGGTGTCGTCACTTGCCACTCGCCCATCCGAGTCAAAAAATATTCTGTTACCTTTTTTAGGTCCGAGGCTGGCAACACTCTTGGCGTCGCTGCGCGGCTTGTTGACCACCGTATGTTTACCAGACTTGCCAGAGTTGCCAGACTTGTTGCTTTTGAACATTTTCTGTAACGTGCTCGCTTCATCTGAAGACTGCAACAGATTATACAATTATTTATTTTTATATGTAAATATGAGACGGGAGCCGTGTTAAGCGCTCTCCTGATGGTAAGAGATCACGCCTGCCCACGACCAGAACAGTGCTACACAGGCATAGATGAATAACGATGTTCCTATAGAACACCAAGATAGACAATATCAAACCAAGATGGAAGCAGAATACAGGACAGGACATTTTCAGACACCCTGTCAATAAAAATGAAATATCTCTATTTTAAGGCTAATCCCCAAATCCAATTGCATATGTCTCGGACAAATACTCAAAAAGTACGCCGTATTATAGTAATTCCTTCACACTATTCGTTTGTGTGTCAACAAAAATTAGTAAGGTATCATACTTTAATTTAGATTTTATACGTGTTTTGAAGTTAGTAGGGTTAAATTTAAAACATGTATAAAATCTAAATTAAAGTATGAAACCTTACTAATTTTTGTTGACACAATCGAAAAATATAGACGAAACGAATAGTGTGAAGAAATTACTATAATACGGCGTACTTTTTGAGTATTTGTCCGAAACATTTAGTATGGAAATTTGCCTTGAGGATTACCCTTAAATAATGTTTGTTACTTTTTAGTATGTAGTTTTATTGACAATGAAAAAGCCTAGTAGTTTTAACATATAATATTGATCTAATCCTGTTACTTTTTTTTAGAAAATTAACAACAGACCAAAATGTACTAGAAGTTAGCCAATGTGGCTCCCTTTTTTATGGCACATTTTCAATGTACTACATTGTGATTTTGTACTTTAATACTCCTGTGGTTGTATTGTAATCAACAATATCATAGACAGACAAACAGAAAAGGCTCTAAATGATACTCACAAGTCCAGCGCCAGGATCACTGTGTTCCGGTTCTGCTTTAATGGCCGGCTTCTTAGACAGCGCTTTTGCTACTTTCAACTTCTTAGCCGCTGCGCCCTGAAACAACCACAATTTTACCGTACAAATACTCAAAAAGTACGCCGTATTATAGTATTTTTTTCACACTATTTGTTTCGTTTATGTTTTTTGATTTCGTCAACAAAAAAAGTAAAAGGTTTCATACTTTAATTTAGATTTTATACGTGTTTTTAAGTTAGTAGGGTTAATTTTAAAACACGTATAAAATCAAAATTAAAGTATGAAACCTTTCACTTTTTTGTTGACGAAATCAAAAAACATGGACGAAACGAATAGTGCGAAGAAATTACTATAATACGGCGTACTTTTTGAGTATTTGTCAGAAATATTTTGTATGGAAATCTGCCTTGAGGATTCCCCTAAACACCTGAAAACTTGCTTGGATTGAATAGGATTTTACTGCACGTTTGTAATATTATTTTCTAATGCCTGGAGGTCTTTTTTTCGTAATTACAAGTAGAAGTTATATTCAAATCTTCAAAAATGTAGGTATGCGTTAGCGAGAAGGCAAACAGGGGTATTATACTAATATATACACCTTAAGAACTTCTACAAATAAGAAATAAGCAAATAATAATTTGAATTAGACATTTTGTCGGACCCGCCCGACACCCGACATTTCGTTGGACTCGACACCCGACATTTTATCGGGCTCGACACCCGACATTTTGTCGGACTCGACAATCGACATTTTGTCACTCGACACCCGACATTTTAACGGACTCGACACCCGACATTTTATCGGACTTCACACCCGACATTTTGTCGGACTCGACACCCGTCATTTTGTCGGACCCGACACTCGACAAGTGGGAACGGGGGTAACCACTAACCTCAAAAACGAAGTCGTCATCATCATCGCTCGACTCGCACTTGACGGCGGCGGCGCGGATGTCCTTCACCGTTTTCGTCATCTTTTTCTTAGCCTTACTGTCATCATCGCCGAGCATTCGCTGGAAATAAGGTGATGTAAGCATTACTGTGGCTTTTGGCTAGTTGTGATGATTAAGATCGCGATTAAAATCAAGTGTTTCACTAATACAAATCAATGATTTAAATCAATACTTTTTACTGGAACCAAATCAGCCAAAAAGTGTCAAGGGACATATTTAAACTCATTTGTTATACAACTGCTATTATGTTTATGTTTTTACCCGAATGAGAAGTAGGAGGTCATGTTTTTAAAATAATAATTGAAGAGTAATTTCACTCATAGAACTTTGAAAATAACTTGTTGATTTTTAATTCATACACGTTGTTAAATAAATAAAATAATTTTTAAATAAAATTACTGACTTTATTTATAAACGATATTGTAAATTTTTATAATAAGCAAAAATTTTAGTGTGATTTTTCTTTACTGACTTCAGAATAAAGAAACAAAAAAATAATTAATAAAAAAATGATTTTAATCAAATAAATCCGATTTAAATGCTAAAATTTCGATTTTTCGATTTTTAAAATAAAATCATGATTTTCATCAACCCTGCTATAAACGCACGGCTGTGACGTCACTTCCGGTACTAACCAACAAGTCGTCGGTGTCATTTCCGTCGTCCTGTTCCTGTTTCAAATTCTCAGTCTTCACCTGCTTCTCAGACGATTCTGTCTTGATATCGCTCTTTCTGAAAAAAAAACATGGAATTTGGATTTAAAAGCATTTTTATTGCTAGTAGAGGTATTGTTGAGTTTAATTCCCAAGCATAGAAGTATTAAAGTATAGAATCTCAATGTAGTACATTGAAAACGCGCCAAAAAAGGATCTAAATTGGCTAACTAACGTCTAGCAAATTTTAGTCCTATTGCTAATTTTCGAAATAGAGAAGGAACAGCACAAGTATATTACAGTTATGAATTAGGTACTAGGCTTTTTCATCAATCACATCCTTCAAGTTTCAAGTCTCTGCGTTCAGCGGTTTGGTCTATACGTTGTCTGACAGTCAGACAGGTCTAAGTCTTTTATTAATATTGATATTGAATATTGATTGATGAGTCTACTACATGGCAATTTTCAAGTTTCTAGAATAAGTGGTGTCCACAGACATAAATCCAAAGAACTTGTATACTATGTATCTAGAATGCCGACTCACACGAAAACTGCGAGCCGAAAGAGCTAGAACCAGTAAGGAGTGTGTCTCGTTCTGTAGGGCGACCATAATTTTTGAACTTTGAATATTTCATTGAGACATAACAAGCAACCCAGGGAAAATTCAATCTGCTCAATAAGCTATCAATGTTATATACATACGTTACTTT